>BMAU01017643.1:0-682511 GCA_019973935.1 Trichonephila clavipes | reverse complement strand
TATGTTTGCGCTTGAAATTTAGTTTTCTTTTTTTTTCTGGTATGTTGGGGTTTGTCAATTTTTTTTTTGTTAATCTGCTGTTCTGGTTGAGATGAGAGTTTAATTGTTGGAGCGATGTTGTGTTTGGGGAGTGGGTATTGGTTATATCGATTTTTTTGTGGACATGTAGAGCATGTTAGGGCATTGGACTTCGTAAATGCGCTTGATTTGTTGTAATTTTTCCCCCTCTCCTTGTTTCTGTTAAAATTTGATTTGGAGGTGTTGTGTGGGGTTTGAGTCTTGGCGTTCTTGGCCGATAGGGGAGGACGTCCCATCTCTGCCCATGTCATTCCGGCGCACTCCTACTCGGAGCATTTTTGTTCACCCCCACCTGCCGCGGTCCAGGGGTGGAACTGGATGTGGGTTCACTCCGGCGCTTTGTGAGATCAGATATTCATCCTCTCTTTTTCTCTATAGGGTCGACATTCCCCCTTTTTTGTTGTTTGTTACTTTTCTCTCAGAGTACTGGATATTGAAATTTTGGTTTTTCTCTTACATTTAATTCGCATACTTTCCGCTGGAATTTTTTTTTTAACTATGCAACTTGTGTCATGTCGTTTTCTGATGTTTAAGTGAGACATTGTTGTAGTTGGTTATTTAATGAATTTTTAGCTCAGAATTTTTTTTATGCACTTGTTTTATGTCATGTTTGATGTTTTAGCGAGATAAAATTTTGTACTTAGTTTTTTTTTTTTTTAATGAATTCTAGCTCAAATTTTTTTTATGCAGTTTGTTTCATGTTTTGATTTGATGCTTAAAGGACATAATGTTGTATGTGGTTAATATTAATTTTAGCTCTAGAAAAAAAAAATTTTTTTTGATGCTATGTGTTTTATGAAATATGTAAAATTTGTTTGTAATAGGATTGTTATTTAATTTTGCTTTGCGATTCATGTATGCACGTCAATTTTAATTTTACAAATTTTAAGCTTTAAGCCATGTTTGTGACAAAGGTCAAATTTTGGGGTCCATGGACACCTGTCATGAAATTTGAATGTTGTTACTATACATACATATTTGACATTTTTTCATTTATTACATAATTTTGTGTTGTGATTATGATCTAGTATTTTTAAATAATTTTTTTTTCATACAAAAGGCTCCTTTATTGAATAACTTAGTTTATGCTGATTTGATTGTGTATAACTGTGTACTTACTAGTTAAATTTTGAGTTTGCATACAATGTTAATTTTTTTTGGTAACGGTATTTTGTCAGAAGCAATTTTAGTGATAATTTGTGTTAGTGTATTAATTTTAAGTGTGGCTGTGTATTACTGAATAATGATATCATTGGAATTTATGCTTGTTAAGATATGGATAGAGATGGTTGTTTGAATATTTTCCCTACGAAATTATGTTGAAACTTAATTTTTTTTTTCGCTCATGTTGTTTTGTTAGGTGAGACGATTGCTAACTTTGATTTAAAATTTTCTGGTTTTTCGGTTAGGTGTTTCAATGCTCATTTAATTTTTGTGTTGTTTGTTTTGCTATAGATTTGGAATTTTTTTTTGTTTACTCAGGGCTCTAGTTAAATTGTGGTTTGGTTAAATTAATATGCAGTCAATCATTCTGTCTCGGTTGTGTGCTAAACTGTACTAGGAATTGAATGTTTTGTTTGATGTCGATATAGTACTTCTGTTGGGTTAGATTAATTGTGGTTTGGTTAAATGAATGTGCAGTCAATCATTCTGTCTCGGTTGTGTGCTAAACTGTACTAGGAATTTAATGTTTTGGTTGATGTTGATATAGTATTTTTGTTGATTTAGGTTAACTTGTTTTTTGATTAATGGTAGCGCTCGGGTAGATTATTGAATTGAGTGTTGAGGTTGATTTAATTTTTTTTTAGGGTTTTGGATTTTAATTGTAGTTTTGCATTGTTATTTGGAAATAAGTTTTTGGTCAGATAATGGTATTGTTAAATTTTATGTTTTGTGTACGCGTAGTTGTGTTAGCTTTGAGTTTGGTTTTGGCTAAGAGAATTTTGATTTAGTATTGTTTGTTTTAAATATTGAGTTTGATAATTTTTTTTTGGTTTGAAAATGTTGGAAGAGGTTTGGGTGTGAATTTTTTTTTGTTTCACTAATTGTTTAAGGAGTAGATAAGTTTGAGTTAGGGATTTCGTGGAGTATTTGAGAGAGTTATTTGAAGGAGACAGATAGGGTTTGCACTGATGAATTTGTTGAATAATTGGGAAAGTTTTTTTTTTTCACGGAGATAGATAAGTTTGTTCAAAGTACGTTTATTCGATAGTTGTTTTTTTTGTGGAAATGGATAATTGAGTTGAAAAGAAAGTTATATGGTTTACTTGAGAAAATTGTTTGATGTACAGAAGGATATTTTGATTTAAGGATTTTGGGCAAAGGAAATTGAGTTGATATAATTATACGGTATATTTGAGAAAGTTGTTTTGATGTAGAGAAGGTAATTTGAGTTCAGGATTTTGTACGATTTCAAGTAATTAAGTTGATGAACATAGATAAGTTGAATTAATGATTGTGTGGTATATTTAGGAATGTTTTGAGATGCATTTAGGAAAGTTCGAGTGGAGGACTATGTGAGATTTTTGTAAATAAGTTGAAGAGCAAAGATGGGTTTTAGTTATTGGTATTGCAGAGAAGTCGATTAATTATTTGGAAGTTGCAAATAAGTCTAGTTAGTGCAGTGCTTCTCAAACTTTCAATACTGGCGCCCCCTTATCAATCACAATTTTTATCGCGCCCCCCTTATACATTAATAATGTACTGAATGCAATAATAATGCACTTTTTTTTACGCTAAAGCAATAATCTTAATTATATACCGTACAAATTCATGACATAAGTATTAAATTTTGTATATGTTGCTTTTAAGCAAAAAAAATATTAAGTAATAGGATAATTATTATGTTATTTTTCCTTTCTCTAATTTTTAAATTGGAACATATTGCAAAATGCGGTGGCTGCTAGAAGACAAAATAGAGATATCAGCTTTTTTTTAGAAAGAACTCGGTGGGTCAATTTCTAATCATTTAAGCATTCCTTTGAAAAATTTACTCTGTAAGACAAGCCCATGGAAGTCGCTAATACTTATTAAAGTTGTTCTTAATTTAGCATTAATTAATTAGTTATAAAATACTCTGTGCAGCACTGATACATTAAAAGTATACCGGCTGAAGTGCCCGCTCTTTTCCCGAGTTCATTTATAAGAAAATAAAACATTATTGATATAATCACTGAATTTTAAGAAGAATAAAGCCAACTGCGCAACAATGTTTACAAAAATGTAAAATGATTTTTTTTTAAATCATTGCTCAAATTATAATTAGTTTTAAGCGAACTGTAATTTTAAGCCTCGCAGAATTAGCATTTAGAATTGATGTTGAATAATGAACAATAATATAAAATTCCGATGAGAAATAATTGTATTATTTTTAATATTTAAAGTGAAAAGACTTCAACATGTTTTAAACCTGGAGCAGGCACGCACTCGATACTAATGGTCGAGTGGGGTTATTGAGCCACCCCAATCTCTTTTTTAAAATTATTTTTATAGTACACAATAAAAATCGTAATTCCAGTGAATAATTTAATTAAGAGAAAATATACTCACCTACTTTCAAGTTATCACTCCGGGAACTCAGTCAAAACAAGTACCTTAAGATTGTAAAAAAACGTTTGTCACTCCCAAAAAAGAGGGAGATATGTGACAAATATATTTTAGTTCACACGTTAAGACTGTCAAACAGGAGTATAGTGTCAGAGCCATTGGTAACAATTAAACAGTTTTGCCAGAATTACCGATTTCGTGCACTCTGTGCTCGGCGTGACAGCTCCGGAATAAAAGTGTATTTATTACAATATGGTTGTTCAAAAAAAAATTATGTAAAACGTTTTTCATTATGCTTTTTATATGTTTGGGAATAACTCATAGAAATAAATCTTTCCCAAGTAATCCTTCAAAAAGCTCTCTGTGCCTTTCCAAAAATCATAACAATATTTTACAAGGAAAAAATCGCAGCAGAAATAGTTTATTTGCAACTTCCCTAAATGAAAAAACAAATACATAAGAGCAGGGATGTAACTAACCGTACAAGTTCGAAGGTCAAACCGCAGCAACTACATTCTGCTGCCTACAGCTGATGACAATAATATAACAGTGATGAATTTTTTATCTTCCTAAAATTTGTTTCGATTATGGGTCTGGGTTTTGTTTTTTTCTCATTTTGGTTTGAAAAGAAACCGTAATAGAAGTAGAAGCTTTAATTTTTTTTTATGACGTAATACGCAGATATATAAATTATATCAGTGTAAATGTGTATTTTTATCATGTCAGAAAGTATTTTGTTTTACTTCATTCCAGTAAATAAATTTTTTTAATATTTTATTTTCAATATGCTCGCGCCCCCTTTGTACGTTTATCGCGCCCCCAGGGGGCGCGCGCCCACAGTTTGAGAAACACTGAGTTAGTGTTATTGAGTATATGAGATCTTGTGTAAATAAGTTGATGAGCATAGATGGTTTTAGTTAATGGTATTGTGGAGCAATCGATTATTTGGAAGGTGCAGATAAGTTTAGTTAGTGTTGTTGAGGCATAAGATGTGAACGATCTGAGGTAAAGGCAATTTTGGATTATCGAGGAATCATTTTAAGGTTACTGAGAATTTTAGGTTTTTGTTATAGAATTGTATTTGAGTTATTGATTAGAGGATTTTCGATGAATTGAGTTAGCGGTATTATTGTAAATAGAGGATCTTGTTTTTCTTTTTTTTTTTCGTGTTTGTATATTTGTTGCGCGTATAGTGAAACATTTTGAGTTTTTTTATATTATTTGGACTTGTGGATACATTGTATTACGAGGATTGTTAAAAAGTTATGTTCATTAGTTAAGCGATATTTTTTTATATATTGGAAACTATGTTTAATTTTGTGTAACACTTGCAATAATTTTCTTTTAGTTAAATTACTTTACTCTGTATGTATCGCCTCATATGACTTGGGTTGCATATCAATTTTATGTTTTTAATTTTTTTTTTCTGAAATTTTCAACTGCACTTGTGATTTCTGGAATTCATTTCCCAATATGGAAATTCGCATATTTGAATGTAGAAGAAATTGTTTTTTTCTCTCTCTAATTTTTAAAAGTATTAATCGATATAGATATTTTTTTATAATCGGATTTGCATGGTTTTTTTTTTCTGCCTTTGTAAACATTGGGGATGCATCCTGATCAAATGCACACTCATCGTTTGCAATTCTAAATTTAATTACACTATTTTTTTTCTTTATTTCAAATTGTAACCAATGCTTGTAGTGAATTTTTAAATTCCTTAGGCTACTCAGCATTCATTGAGGTTATAATTTTTTTTTCACCGTTTATACTACTCGTTAATTTATAGAATTTTAATTTGCAAATCTGAATTAATTACGTTAATTTTTTTTTAAACTTTCATTTTTAACCAATGCTTGTAGTAAATTTTTTTTTTTTTTTTAATTTCTTAGGCTATTAAGCATTCTCGGAGGTTATAGCATTTTTTTTCATCTATACACACCCATTGTTTCAATTTCTAATTTTTCACTTTAAATTAATTTTTTTTACGAAAGATTGTTATCGATGCTCTTGGTGAACCACTGCAATTTCTTATGCTTTGAGTGCTGTTGAAGGTTAAAGTAGTAATTTTGTTTGGTGGTCTGGGACATGCACTTCACATTAGTCGTGTCAGGATTTCGATGTTAAACGATTATGAGGTGTCTGTTTCTGGGTGCCATGTTTGTATTGATTATATATGTTTTCACTAGTACTTATTTCTTATCACAAAGTATTTTGTTCGATGCGCATATGTGTGGTTATTGTGAGTAGCAAAGCTGTTATATATGCAATTTTTGATTTTACTATGCGTTACTCGTCTTATTTTTTTTATTATTTAGTGGCACATGTTTCTTGTGATTATTCGATTATTTCTATTTGTTATTTTATATATGTTGTCCTTGTGAATTGTTTGGTGACCCATATCCCATTCGGCAAATTTTTTTTTTCGTACGTGAATTTAATTGTAGTTGTTAGTAGTTAATTTGTTTTTCTCCACCTTTTCGCAACGTTTAAGGAATTAGGGTTAAAATGCAATTTTCTTGTTGGTTGTTTTTTTTTTTGTGTGTGCAAAATAGAATTTTTTAGACAATGCTCCTTGAAATTTTTTTTATATTGAGTGATGGGAGGACGAGATGGGGACCTCGGGTATCTGAAAGCCCTGTGGAAGAGTGGAAAATTTGTTCTCACTATTTTACATACTCTACTGATGCTGGCTCTCCTACGAGAGTGTTCGTGTTTTTTTTTTCTCTGTTTCAGGACATTATGCCATCCGGACTTACTGTGCATCGGGTCTTGATTGCTCCACGAGATAGTATCCTACAAAATGTTGAGACTGTGATTCAATGTTCCACCTGGCCGTTGCACCACTGGAGGAGCCCCCGCGGGATTCAGACCCACCGGTTCTTCATTTCACGAGAGATTTAATGCATACAACAACTACGTCTCTACAGTGCTGAGGACTGTGACGTTATGCTTCAGTGGACAGTCGTTCTTGACCAGGAGTTTGACGAGGGACGACGGGACTGTTTGAACTATGGTTGCTATTGCATCTATTATATTTACATTTTCATGAATGATTTTTTTTGTGTGTTTCTTTATTTCTAGTTTTGTTAATCTGAAAGAAAGGAGGAGTGATGGGAGGTCGCCGGTCCCCAAAGTTACAATGGCAGTTTGTACATTTGCCCTGTTTACAGGAAACGGATTTAAAAAGAATGTGGGGGTGCTTCAGGTCAACGGACTCTATGGCGGGCGAAGCTGTATCCTTGCACAGCTTGTTGCCCAATCGGAATTGTAAAATTTACCGCCAGAACTTTGAAGCGGATGATTTTCCGTGTGGTCCGGTCAACCTATATAAGGGTTGGCACGCGAATTCTCGGGGCTTTTTACTCCTTCTTCGTCTGCCAGAAAAAACCTCCACAGTCGGGAAGCGCACTTGCTACCCGGGGTCAATCCCATCCGTCGCTCTCTCCCTCTTTCAAAGCTAAGTAGTATTCAGTTATGTGTCACTTAATTTTAATCTTATTGTTTAATAAAGTAATTGTTACTTTAAGAACCAGCCTTTTTAATTTAGTGTACTGTTTTATTTGTCATTAAAGATCTAATGTTTAAACTTAAGCTATAGTGTGACGCCAAATGATAAATTAGAACCGGGTGTTAATAAAAATGGATCCAATGAAATAAATTAATCAATTTAATTAGTTTAAGTTAAACTGACGTCGCATTATTTCATAAATTATTTTTCTGAGGTGTGTATGATCAGGTAAATTACTGTTTACAACGTTTTCATTAATTTCATTGTCATGTTGAAAATCCTTCCTTCATTAAGGTATCTGACTACTTCGGAACCGTGATTTTGTAAAAGTGCATAAATGGGTAATTTTCAAGATGTTTAGTGACACTTAGATTAGAATATATGTATAAAATTGTTTGAAGGACATTTTGGCAAAAAAAATTATTTAAATACAATATTTTGGCAAAAAACTAACTTAGAATAATCTTTTTTCAAAATGTTCTCCTTTTGCGAAAAAAGCTTCTATTATAACATTTTACCTGTATATAGCTCAGACCTCTCTACAGATGCTCAACTAGAATTTTTGAAATATATAACTTAGAAGTGGGTTGATCCATATTTTACGACAACAGAGGTAAGCAATTTTAAGAAAAAAAGTGCCAATAATTATTTCAATTGGTGATAACTCTGAAACAAATGTGAATTTTTCAAAAATTCTAGTTGAGCCTCTGTATAGAGGTCTAAGCTTTATACAGGCAAAATATTATTATAATAGAAGCCTTTTGCACAAAAGGAGAACATTTTGAAAAAGATTATTCTAAGTGAATTTTTTGACAAAATATTGTATTTCAATAATTTTTTTTTGTCAAGATGTCCTGAAAACAATTTTATACTTGTATTCTAATCCAAGTGACACTAAATATAATGAAAATTGTACATTTATGCACTTTTGCAAAATCTCAGTTCCGACCGTAGTCGGATACCTGAAGTACCTACTGTTTCTTGTTTGAGGAACAATAGGTATTGGGAACAGATAGTATTTGGACCGTTTATTTTCTGTGGTATTCTCAAACAAACAATGCAAGCAAGAACAGTCCAATATATTCTGAGAGGAGATTCACACACACACACACACACACACACACACACACACACACACACACACACACACACACACACACGCACACACACACACACACACACACACACACACACACACACACACTCTTAGTCTTTTTCACTTTCACTCTCGATAACTCGGTGTTTTTACGAACTCAGTCGCCGTTCTATCCTCATTAGGCGGAGTTTTCGAGACTCTACTGTATATATGTTTTAATATTCCAATAATAGATGGCGCCCCTTTCTACCTTGAAATGAGTGGATAGTTGATGAATCGTTGAAATGAAATGAAAATCGTTGGATGTAAGCGTTTGGATTTTTCTTATTCAAAAAGCGATTGGATTTCTTTATGTCTTCTTGCTACATTAACACTCGACAATTTTTATTTATTTCTTTTGTCATATTAATAATTTTAAGTGTATTTTAAGACCAATACTTCTGAACTTAAAAAATTGGGCAATTTAATTGTAGTTTAAACACGTATTTATTCTTCTAAATGTTTTTTTCTTAAGAAATCCTTTTTCCATTCGGCGATTGAATGACTCCAGAAATGATTTCAAGTGAGATAAGAAAGAAAGAAAAATCCGATTGCACCGTATTTCCCAACTTTTTTAAAGTGGTTTGTAATAAAAACGCCTGAAAAGACAATTAAAGTCATTTTACCTATTTCACATCGAAGTCCTGAGAATTGACTTGGACATCTACACACAAATGAATCTTCTTCTATTCTACAAACACCTCCATTGACGCACGGATTAGGACTGCATCTTTCTAGATCCATGTGTAGAAAAAACTTTTTCAAGGTAATGTAAATAAAATTAGCTCTCTCAATGTATATATGTCGCAGGAAAATGATAAAATTAGGGCTTTCATCAAATTCTTAAGGGAGATGATCAATTCACGGAAGATGTTAAAATAAAGTCTCTTTTTCAGGTAATTTCCCGGACGTAAGTAAATGGTTTGATCAAATCACCGAACTGTTTTAGTGAAATGAAGAAGTCATCAGCATTTGTAGAACTCTGTTTTCGCGTGTTACCACTCCCTTTTTCCTCACTTCTCTCCTCGTCCGTGCTAGGCAGTGCCAGGCTTCTGATGAGACGCACCAAAACAAAATGACCTAAATATCATTTGTTAGTTTTATTTAATTATATTTTTCGTATTATTATCTATCCCTTTTGTATGCCCGAAAATTAGAAACTGTAGCTGAAACTTCAATTAATAAATGAAAGCAAACAAATTAGGGATTTCGACCACGCCCCCTTTATAGATTAAAAAAAAAAGCTTTTTGATAGTTAAAAAAACTATTAAAAAAGAATTAATAACTAAAAAAATGTGTTACAAATAAAACAGGATATTTCTGAAATACTACATTATTGTATAATTTTTTAAAAAAGTGTTTGAAATTCTGCTACACAAATATTCTTTTTATAAAAAGTATACCAGCTTTATTATATAATTATTTTGTTAATTAAATTCGACTAAATAATTTGTAATTCAATGATTATTGTTCTATTAGTTATACTCTGCTTTTAATATATAAGGCACCATATTTGCTAAATAAACTCTTGACAATATTATTTCATCATTTCACTGAAACAGGTTAGGGATTTGATCAAATCACTGACTTTTCTTAAGGAAATTACATTACACAGTTCTTATTTTAACGTCTTCCGTGAATACCACTTAAAGGATTTATGAAATCCCTAATTTATATATATATATATATATATATATATATATATATATATATATATATATATATATATATATATATATATATATATATATATATATATATATATATATATATATATATATATATATATATATATATATATATATATATATATATATATATAATTTATATATATATATATATATATATATATATATATATATATATATATATATATATATATATATATATATATATATAATCATTTCCCTGCGACATATATATAGAGATAGATAGATATAGATACATATTAAAGTAAATAAAAACTTAAGAAGTATTATATTCTGCAAAACGTATAAAGGAAAAATTGATATATCGATGCATATATATATAGAGAGAGAGAGATTGAGAGAGAGACAGTGTCGGACAAGATTTTTTAACGAATTTTTCTTTCCGCCGAATAAAATGGAGGCAAAAACTCATATTTAACGAATAAGAAACCACGAATTAACAAATTATTTCAACAACCAAATTTTTTTTATTAGTTTGGATTTGAAATAATAGTACTTTTCAAATGACATGCTTTTTGCCCTGAAGAGAAAAAGTCCTCTTGTAAGTAGCAAATTTCAACAATCATTATTAGACTTTACAGTTGCAGATGAGTCATGAGTGTAACCTACTGAGTAAATTTTGAATAGGACAGGGAATTGCTTTGTATTATCTTACTACACAATGCAGGGGATATTTTAAGATATTTTACCATTTGCTCTCATTCCAGAGAGAAGTGAGATTTATTATACGTACAGTTCTGTAGAAGATTTGTTTAGCATTTAGCATTTGTTTAAGGGGACACAGTACGATTCAATTGATAAAAATAGGTCAAAATATCAAATCTAATTGTTCTAGCCCAGTGCTTCTCAAAGTTTCAATATTTGCGACTCAATATTCATTCATAATTTTTATCGCGCCTCCCATACAATAATAATGCATTTTTTAATTAAAAAACCCAATATTTTCACGCTAAGGCTACAAAATGACTTTAACCTCTTGCCACCGGCGTATATAAACGTCTTTCTCAGCCAAAGCGTTAATTGCCCCGGCGTATATATACGTTTATTCGAAGTATGATCTTTTCTGTTCACTGCTATCCATAAAATTCTTCCGAAGGTTTTGGAGTGCAATAAAAGGACACTCCCAATACATAACATACGCTCGACCAAGGGGCAAACGGTGGCATTGAGGAACAAATCACGTGACTTTTAATCGGCAGTTAAGGGATTAATTATAAACCGTACAAATTATCAAGATAAGTGTTTATTTTTGTACATAATTTTATATATGACAAGCCCATGGTGTTATTGGTAACAATTAATGTTGATTTTAATTTAGTATAGTTAAATTTATTGTAAAAACATGGTCTAGTACTAATACATTTAGAAGTGTATTATGTAAGAATGCATTTTGTTCATTTATTTTCATTAATTTAATAAGTTTTTTAAATAATCTTTTGTTTTCGACTTTTTAATATGCTCGGGCCCCCCTCGCAGAGTGATCACGACCCCCTACGGGGGCACGCCCCACAGTTTGGGAAACTCTGTTGTAGCCTAAATTATTCTTTATATACTTTTCTATAACCTCACAAAATTTGAAAGCTCTAAACTTAAAAATACAGAGTTATGATAGCTTTTAAATTCGTTTTTATTCACATCCCTATAGCAAATAAAAACTTTAAACTTACTTATTTCAGAAAGGTAAAATAACTAGCTTGTCTTCATTTAAAATTCCAAGTCTTTTTTTCTATTGGGCCTAATGCTTCGAATTTTTTTAACTATTACTAGTAGTACATGTAACAAAAGTTGGTATGCCTTTTTGAATCAAAGCAATACTTATTTTTTTAAAAAGTAATTGAAGTTAGAATTTGCACATTTTTTTAAGGAATTTTCAATAAGCATTCATAATAAGAAGTATTATACGAATACCAATCATGTTATCGCAAAACCCATACCAACTTTTGTTATACATAGTTTTCGTACTAGTAGATCAAATTTCATGCGTGTACTTAAATTTTTATAGGAGGAGTAGCATTTTAAAATCGCTTAACAAATTTTTTCTTAAAAAATGAAATGTCTTAACTTTTAATGAAATTTTGAGCACAAAATCTGTTTCACATAATATACACATAGGAGGCAACCAAGAAAAATTTGAAAATCCTTAAATTAAAAATTTTTGCATCAATCGTACCATGTCTTCTTAACGGAAAATTTGTTTACTCTACTGATTTTTATGCAGGAAATTCTTATCAAAACTGTTACAATTTCTAATTCTTTACATTGTTTGGAAACTGTAAAAACATACCTCACGCAGCAGGTTATAAATGACGTAGTATTTTCTTTTCTGCATTCGAAAATGAATTCTTTCTTTTCATAAATTTAAAAGTTTTCAAACATCTATTAGTCAATGCATTAAAAATCCAATTATCAGGTCCGCAATAATTCGCTAATAATATTTTTAGCTGTTGAATAAGAAGTTTATAATTTCTAACTATGGATATATTATGTGGGCAGATGCTTATGGATTTTCCAAAAGGTAAGTGCAAAAAAATTGTATTTTTTTTAAACTTCAATATTACAAATAACCCCAATTGAATGAATAATTGGTTCGGTACCGAGGAATTCGTTACATCGGGGTCCGACTGTATATCTATATAGGTATATTTATACATATTAAGTTAAATGTCAAATATAGAAAACTATTATGTTTTCTAGAGCTGTTACCAATTTGGTAGGGTGAAGCTTGGTTTATGGGATCCAACTTTATATGCACCGGGTGTTTCAAAAATCACGCCCATTCATGATGCTTTCCCGAGAGCAAAGCATAGCCATCGTGGAATTTTATTTCACTATAAAATCTCATTGCTGAGAGTGATAAATGCATTTAAGCAGAAATATCTTGGTGAAACAGCACCAAATGCATCAACGATAACAATTTTAGTGAAACGGTTTCGTGACACCGGATCGGTTGCAGACATGAAGCGATCGGGTAGAGGGTTCGTAATGAAAATGAAAGTGGAAGATGTGGAGACCGCTTTACAAAGAAGTCCATTGAAAAGACCGTCCGTCTACATAAACATCATTACGGAATTCATATCCTTGCTGAAATTTATGAAAGGTACGCTTGGTTGCAGAAAGACGGCGCAGCGTTTCATACATCACGGTACAGTAGGGAAGTTTAAACTGAATTTTTCGATGATCGTGCCATTTCCAAAGGACTTTTACTACCTTGTTTTCCCGACTTATGAATTCAGGAGTTTTTCTTTGGGGGTATCTGAAAAATGCCACCCTCAGGAATAATCCCCATACGTTTGATATAGTTAAGAGTAACATCCTTCATGCAATATCGGACATTAATTTTCATACTCTTCGTGAAGTGTCAATTAATCTGGTAAAAAGAGTTCGATTGTATGTCCAGGAAAACAAACATCATTTTAAACAATAACTGTTATTTTACCATGTCTGACACCTGACAATAAAGTTAATCACTTAACCTTTGTCTTTTATTCTGTTTGTTAACATATTTCATCTGTCTTTAAAACTCAACAACAAAGGTTGATGTGCGTGACTTTTGAAACACCCGGTACATATATTATGTTTGTTGTTGTTCCTAATGAACCTGGATAGACTGTGTCAGATTGAGGCCCACGAAGTTCATCGTGGCAAGAACATAGTTTATGTCTATGGTTAGCTGCAGTTGAGCACCGTGCAAGTGACATCGCGCATGCTTATATGAATGAAGAAGTGCTATCACGAGAAAGGTTACAATATTACATAATTATAACCGATCAATAATGTATTTATATGTTAATATTTTTTTTAAAAATAAAACCTACATACTACTATTTCAAATATTTAAGTAATAAAGTAGCGTATTTATAAAAAACTATTTCCAGAAAACTTTTTTAAAAACTTTTTTATATCTTTTGTAAGAAGCAGATTCGTTTAATGGAGAATTGCTTTTGTTATTGAATCACTTTTGCAAAATAATTCGTTTTAAAAACAAAATATATTACCATTTCTAAAACATGAATACAATTCCTTGTTTTATGATACATTGAATAGAAAATATTATACATGGTGTCCCAAAACTAGCGTCCAAATGTTGTGCAGCCAGATTCTTATGTTAAGAGTACATAAAAAATGTCCAAAGAACTGTACCTGTACGATCCATAGCTTACGAGAAAAATATGGTAAATGATAATGAATGAATGATGATGCATGATGATTCATGATCGAGATCAGACGCATTTTTGTTCTCCTGTGCGTGAGTGGCTGGATATGACACACCCCGGCTACTGGAATGAACGTACGGGGGGTTCAGTTCTATGGCCATCACAATCACCTTATCTCACACCATTGTATTTTGTTACATCTCAAGGAACTGGTGCCGAAAGGTCTTCCCAATGGAACTTAGTTGCTCGTCTGCATGCTGCTTGTACTCGAGTGGACAACTAGCAGCTGCGACGTATGCACTTATCTATTCCATCACGTGCTCAGTCCTTCCTCAATATTCATGCTAGACACTTTTAGCATCGGCCTTTATAAATATTTAAAAATAATGCTGCTGATGTGCCTGGGACGTCATAATTTGCTGCTCGTATTTTTCTTGTAAATTGTGGATCACACAAATACAGTTCCTTGGGCCTTGATTGTGTACTCACAGCGAGGAATTAGGCTGCGCAGAGTTTGTGTACGAGTATTGGGATACCCTACATAGTTTTACTATTATATGTTTTCACATATCGTCAAGAGACATTATCCCATACTAAATTATGTATTAACACACTAAATTATACATTAAGAAAATGCACATAAATTCTACTGATTTGAAATATGAAACACTTTTATGAGATATTTTTACATCAATTTTAAGTAATCCACTAAATGTACAATAAAAAAAATTATCCAACATACCTGCAAGCTGTTCTGCATGAATCGCTGAAGCAACAACAGTGATGACAAATACAATAGTGACGGCAAGGAAAAATATCCTTTCCTTCCCTACAACCTGCATTATCTTATATTAATATTTTATTCAAACCTACACATATATACTAAATATTCAAAGCTCTTTTTAATAACTATTCCTCTACGATCAAATGTCTTGAAGGTTCTTTGAATGTTTGAAAAAGAAACCGATAAAGATTAAGATAAAGATATTTCAATTCAGCATTATTTACTTCGATAAGTGATAACATATATTTTATCTTTAAACGCACATCCAGCAGATGGTATATTGATCTAAATTAACGAAATTAACCCAAAAGATGCAATAGTATTGAAAAGAAGATAAATCTTCAAATGATTGTAACTGAAAAAAATTAAAAGCTTATCTTAAGATAAGAAAATAATTCCTCAGAAGTTTTGTATATGTAAATAAATATAAGGTTTTTAATACGATGCCCGAAAGTTCTCAGCTATGAATATAATTCAGCTTACTTAAATTAACTATTCATTATTTTATGATCAGTAAAAATTTCATTATTCGGAACATTCCACATTTTTTAAACAAAAAATTGGGCGTACATAGTTTTATTTTCAAGTAATATGCTGTAAATTGTATTTGCTAATGTCATATAACAATAATAAAAAAGTTTTCTTTTAAATTAGATATGTTTATATATGGAAATAATGTTTATGTATATGTATATATTATATATATGCATGAAAGTAGTCCAAAACAATCAAAATTTAAGTTATCAACATAAAATAACTAAAAATAAAATTAAATAAAATTATATTTAAGGGTAAATATTTTTAAAAAAATTATGGGTACAATTGAAAACGAAGGTACATATATATATATATATATATATATATATATATATATATATATATATATATATATATATATATATACTATGTAATCATTGTCGTTTTAAATCATTAAAATATTTCTTTTGACTGCCTAAATATTTGAAAGTTTTGAGGTATAAGGGTAAAATATCATAAATTTTAAAATGCTATACCAATATGATGTTCTGCCCTCTTGAATTCTATTTCTTGTAAAAAATTACATTCGAATTAATATTTTAATTTTAACTGTGCAGCCTATAAGAAACAATGTTTCTGAAAACAATACAGTAGAATCTGTTTTTGCGATTCTTTTTTTATGCGATTTTATTTTTGTGTGATTTTTTTGTGCGATCTTTTTTTTATGCAGTATATGAATTCAACGGCTTTGGCGCCACTATAATGCTTTCTATCAATGTACAGTGTACCAGTGGCGTAATAAAGAATGTAAGCGCCCTCCCCCTGCAAAGTTAGGTTTTGTTTTTAATATTTTACAAATTAGGTAAATGCGTACAAAACATCAGTCATGCCTTGGGTTCTCCTTGAATCCAGGTGTTGTGGGAGTACGTTATGCTACTGCAATGAACATATATACACTTCAAAACACTCTCTTGATTTGTTACAAAGAGTCTCCCGACAATGCCCATCCAGTTGCTTGCCATCCAGTTGAAGACGAAAACTTGAAGTGAACGTGGCATTATCAATAATTTGATAGATTGTGTAGACGAACAAGAAGAACTGGATTCTTTGAGAGCTGATAAAATATATGCAGGGATTCAGCTTTCCAACAAATTGGGAAGGAATTTTCTTAAAATAGATACATATTCAGAAAGGAGTATGAAATTTCAAAAAGAGCTTCAATCACGCTTATATAGTTATCATGACATTTACAAGCAACTGATGAAATGACCTTCGTTGCGTTGAATAGGCGTTTCTTTTAGGGCATCTGGACTGTAAAACAGTTCTCGATCCCATATAGTGAAAGTCTATGATGCTGGGCATGGCGAAAGGGATGTTTTCCATTCTGCTGAGTGGCATGAAGGCGATTGGTCGAACGAGGTAATCTGGGAGGCGTTGCTATGGTACTTCATCTGGGTGGAAATTTTTTTGAGTTTTTTTGGCTTGGCTGAGAGCTTAGAGGCTGCTCTCTGATTGGATGTTGGGTACAGAGAACAGTGACTCCGATTAGCTGCCCTGGGGGCTGAACCTTCGTTGCGAAAACTTATCTCTTACTTTTGATGGGGGGCCGCCAGTCCCTAAGGCTTGCAACTGTAATTTTTATATCGGCCCTGTTGTTGTTTACAAGAAAAGGAATTTCTGGGAGCGCCTCTCACCCCACCGAAAAGGGTGACGCGTTTCCCACGCCTGGAAGAAGGCAATGTACCCATAAATACATCATGGTTTGGGTTGTTTTTGGGAATTTCCCGCGTTTTGGGGGAGTCATCGACCGCGAGAGGATATCCCTCCGCTGACTCCAGTCCAATCAGAAAAGCTGATTGTGTTTCGAAAAAGAATCCTCTCCAGAATACAGAAGTAAACCACCGCGAAATATAAGCGCATGCACGACGAATTAAGACACTCTCTGACACAAATTTTATCACCGATTTTGGTCTGACGACCCTTTTTACGAACACCGAGATTGGAGACTCTCGAGAATAGCCACACCAAGATTCCTCTCTCTCTCAGATCCTAATTCAGTTAAGTAATCATGTATATCTCCTTAGTACTTAACGTAATTTCAATCTTATTGTAAATAAATTAAGTGTTAATTTAAAGAACGGCTTTTTAATTTAGTGTCCTGTTTTATTTGTCTTTAAAAGATCTAATGTTTAAACGTAAACTATAGTGTGACGCCAAATGATAAATTAGAACCTGGGTATTTAAAATGGATCTAACGAAATAAATTAATCAATTTAACATTAAATCAAACTGGCGTTGCATTACTTTATGATGCCAAAAAAAAATCCATTTACGAAAACGTAATCCATCACAATAAGATGAGCGCTTACGATGAGTAGCAGTGGATGATGTATGTGCATTTTGTGTGTGTGCAATGCAAAACGAAATGTTTTTAAAATATTTCCATGTGTATTTTAACTATTTGTTTTGTCATGGAAATACTTTCTCATAAATTTCGTAAATTAATGACTTATTTTCTAAGTGCAACTTTTTGTGTACGGTCTCTCTCCATCGCATAAAAAAATCTATAGTATTTCAACGAATATGTTTGCTATATATAAGAATGTATGGAATATATATTTTGAAATACTTTTTTTTGTGCGGTCTCTATCTACCGTACAAAAACAGGTTCTACTGTACTTCAATGAAAATACACTTTTCTCGAACAATATATATAATCTCGGTTTTTATTTTATTTATTTATTTTGTATTCCGATACTATGTGTGTGTTATTGTGATATAAAAATTTCTCAAGATTCCAGCGATTATTTCTAATCCATGTCAAAAATCAACAAACAAATTTTTTATTGGTCTCACAACACACAAAACGTAGTAAAAAGTGCTGTTTTGTTTTATTTTTTTATTTCCATAAAAGATGAAACCATATAAGGAATATAAACTATTTATCCCTTGTGAACTAATAAAATAATTATCATCGCATTGTGCTACAATGTTATTACGTAGCGTGTAACTAAGTATTGTTTCGTTCCATGCTTGCTCACATATGACTCCGGATGATTATTATTCAAATGATTCCATTACAACCGGGCTGTGTTGTTTTTACACGTTTATTGAGCCTACAAATTTTTACAAGCGATTGCCAATTCCACTGACTATGAAGTGCATTTAGTGGAATCCGTTTTTTGAATGCAAATAATGTTAAGCCAGTTGAAATTCATTGTTAACTTGTAGAGATTTATTGTGAAAATGAAAGAATGATGAAATGGTCAGAAAAGGAGGTTGGACAAGTCAATGATGGGCGCACTAATGTTCAAGACGAAGCAAGGAGGGGGTGACTTCTATTGTCATTGATGGTTTGGTTGATAAAATAAATGAGAAACTTCGTGAAAACGCACGATTCACAATAAGATTGTTTTGTGAAAGTTTCCACAATCCACAGTTCAGCAGTGGCTTTCTTCACTGGCTGCATCTTTCTTTGAAGAGAATAGAGACAAATTGGTTTCCCGATATGATAAATAACAGCACAATGATGGTAACTATGAAGAAAAATAGTTTCCAACATGCTCTTTTTCACGCAAAAATAAATTTGGTTTCGGAAAAAAGAATTTTTATGGTAGTTTTTTCATAGGTCTAGTAGGTTTTGTTACTTGTAATTCAATAAAAAAACCCATTATAAGAACGAACCAGAAAAGAATCGAATACGACTAAAAAAGAGCTCTGTACGAACAGAACGTCTTATACTTTGAGAATAGAATTTAATAAATAGAATATATATAACTGTATATGAAGAGAATAGAGAAGCCCAGTGAGACTGAGTGGTTAGTGCATCGCGCTTCCACACCACAGGTCCGAGGTTCAAACCCCGGGCTGGGCAAGGTTGACTCAGCCTTTCATCCCTTCATTAGGTCGATAAAATGAGCAAGAAGATGTGACGAATCTGTACGGAACCTTTCCACTTATCTTCTCAGGCGTCTTTTTGGGGAATATAAATTCGCGTTTATATTTCCAATCAACTCCAAAAAGATGAACGGGATATGCAAAATAAATAAGGTATTTAAGTCGAGCATTGTAAGCTAGCAAAGAGATGATGGAAGGCTATTAAGCCAGCAACTTTAACCGAAATATTAGAGGATTCCAGGAGATTAGATTCGTGAAGACGTCGAGATGCTAGACATACCAGAAAGCTGATATAAGCCAGCGGTAAATATAATTCACGTACGCTTAAAGTAAGCGTCAGTTTGAGCTACTTAGTTAAAGTTAATGACAGTTAAGAATTCGAATACGTGTGTTTCTCGGATCTCCTATTTCGGTAAACCTTCCTTGAGTTGAGCTAGATTATTAATTAGTTGCATCATTCGTAATTTAATTTAGTATAAATGTAAATCCCTTTATTGGACGTAACATAAAGTATTATATGTTATAAGAGTTTTTTTTTAAAAGATTGAAAAAAATAAATAAATATTATTATTATTCAAAATGGCTCTTAATGGTTCTTTGACTCAAATTAATCTTGGTGTCCAAGGTAAGACCCAGGGGGGTCTCCACAAAGATTGATTGAGAACTTAACACTAGGGGTTTCGCCTCAGACTGACCACCTGACCGGAACATCTACTCAAGCACCTCAGGGCCCAAGGTCACGAATACTGAGTTGGGCGCCTGGTCCCTCACGGGGCGCCACTGAGTTAAGTTTGTGAAGAGAATAGAAAAGTCTTGGATAAATGGAAAATAATGTTATGTGAAGAGAATATAGAAGAAAAATGCTTCATAATTGGAATACACTTCTATAGTATTGCAAATTTGCATAGGGAAAATAAAGAAAGTGACGCCTCAAATTAATTAAGTATTTATTAACGGACAAAGAGAAGCAGATAATTACACGAAGAGAAATCGACGTATATTCAGAAAGATATATCATGGTAGGTCATTATAAACACAAGCTTTACAATGTTCCTAAAGCAGCTTGGTAGAACAGTTCCCTGGCAAATAATGTCAACGCATGAACAGATTCTGATTTCGACACTGACGTAGCTAGTTGTGAGTAGGCCCTGTATCAAAAGTCATTGGAGGTCCTTTTCTTAAAAAATAAATAAAAATGATATCTAATAAAACTTAATTGAAAGCATCAAAATGTTACACATTTTCAGACATCTGTAGCTTTGGGGCCCCTTAACATTGATACGATGGTAATTATGCCCCTGGGTCTCAACTTAGCTCACTTTTGTGTTGAACTGAACTTTGTTTCAAAGGTCCTTTATTTAACATGATGGGAATATTTAGAATCATTTCTGATTGATTGATTGATTGATTGAATATTAACGTCGCAGAATCATTTCTGAAGTCTGTTCGATGACTCCTTGGTGATATCATATTTTCTCAAAATTTGTCATCAAGAGTGAGAAACTCACCAATATGATAACCTTGGTCACATCTTTTATAGATGCAATAATCTTATATTTAAAAATTCGCTTAGGGAAGCGAACTTTGCCTGTAATTTTCGACAAGGAGAGTATTACTGCTGGGAAAACAACACACGTGGCGTCTTTCAGTTACATATTAATCGAAGAATCTGGAAAATATGGTATATATGTACCAGAATTCTTATGCATGCATTTCAAATATTCTTGCATCTTGTTATTAAACTGAAATAAAATACTATGGACAAATCTTAATGTGTGACTAAACATTTAAGCATGGTTAAAGGATGATGGTGATATACGACGGGTTATCCAACTCTCAAAACTGCCACACTTGAGCAACATAAGAAGGTTGAACAATAGTTAAAATATGTATTTGTGTGTCTTAGATTTTTACAAAATTTCTTGGTTCTTAGTCTTAAATCCTAACGCTGTTTATTGTGTCAACATAATATCTTCGAATATCATCCAGTCTCAATCATTTTCACTCACTTTTTTAACACTAGAACATCCGCCGGTGTCAATTTGATACCGGAGCCTGTTTACTTTGTTCTCCTTTCCGCATTTTTGCAGGGGATTTGAAAATGATTCGTGACTTTTAAGAATTTTTCTGGTGATTACCCAGAAACAGTTTTATGGTTCTAGGTTAATTAGGAGAGATTTTACAGCTAAATATACCTAAAACGTTCACTGGTGTCATTTCGACATCAAGGCCATTTATCATAAAAAGCTGCCGTTCAACAAAATATAGTCCTCTAAGTAGATACTATTAGTAAAACAAACTTTCCTAAGTGCAATCACACATTTTTTTTACCTTGAATGCAGCGTTATTGAGTTCACAGTGGAAATGAATCAATTATACTAAAATTTTTGTGATTAAATGTTTCGTTACATAGTATTGGCTTTTCTGCTCATAAAAAAAATTATTCAATTTTTGAACTTAGTGCAAAGCAGAAACCGTGAAAAGATGGCTCTTAGAAAAGGTCTAAGCTTTGATGAAATTGCTAATTTGTTGCGAGAGCTTTCTGAGAAAAAACTGGCTCCAATTTAGATTCCGATGAAGACATAAGATTCAATGAAAGTGACTGAGAAGAATCTGAAAAAAGTGCAGATGTAACATAATATTTCAATAAATCCTTATGTATGTGTCACAAGGTATGACGCAGAATGGATACCGCGTAATAGTAATCTTCCTGGGATATTATTTGTAGCAAAGCTGTAGTCCAAAAAGCTTCATGAAACATAATGTCAACATCAATTTTTATGTGTGTGATATCAAGGGTCATAATATATAATTCCATGATATTAAAAAATCTTAAAACTCAAACCTACTGGACAGTAAACCTGAAATTATTTATTTAAAACAATTACCATATATGTTTAAAACCGTGGTTTTAAAAGGAAACCGATGGACATTTAACACTAATCATACCAACACTTAATAAATACATATTTCTACCATAGTGGGTCAAATGACCCGACTTTATGTTTTATGCTTGAATGTATGAAATATGGATGTTAGAAAGGAAATAAAAATAAAAATTAAATTTGTTATAATAAAACAAAATAGTTAATTGACCAATTCTGTTACAAAAGCAAAAAATTAGAATTTTTAATTCATTGATCATAGCATTTTTTACATATAAGTGTGTCCATTGTACATTTTCCGCAAACATATTTTTTACATTTAGAGCAAATTTTGTTGATTTTATTTTCTTTACAGTATCCTATTTGACATCTCTTACGTTGATAAGCATCTGTAGTAGGCCTAGGCAACGATCCTTTCGTATTATTTCTTGGTTTTGGTTGTTCACGGGCTTCTCTGAGATGTTTTCTCCTGTCGTTTGCTCGTACAAGATCCAGGTATTTTTATGCCAGTTAAATCAAAGATATGGAAAAACACTTGGAGAGGCCATCTGCAAGAGTTAGAACTTAGACTTTTCTTGAAATAATTCTTAGCTATTTTGATTGAACTACTTTCCGCAACAGTCTTTGCAGAAACGTGTAACTTACCGACTACAATACGATAAGCAATATGACTCGATAAGCTTATAAAACAAAAAATGCTCGCCGTTTCATTTGACCTGTTGTGGTAGATAACGGTATACAACAAGTATTACTCAAAATAAAGAAAACAAAACAAAATAGTATAGTAACTGTAGATTAATTACTTAGAAAAAGTCATAAAGTCAAATGTGCAAAAGCAATAAGATGATACGTGCATTTTCAATGTAAAAGTTCAAAATGGGTCATTTGACCCTTTATGGTATGTTTAGTGTTAATTGTAATTGAAATCACATACGCTCTAGTGTTAATCATATTTTATGTGCATTAATATACTATACTAAACATAATTATTTTATGGAGTAAAATTTTTCGATTAAATGAGTATCCTAAAGAAAAAAACCCATGCATAAAGACAGAAAATTTAAAAATAAAAAGTAAACTCCACAATAGAGGTAATTTATAAATTTATTCTCTCACATGTATTGTTTCCTTATGCATTTTCAAAATATTATGCGTATTATTATCCGCATATAAATAAAGATATAATTTCTTGAAACAGATCCATGCACCCGTAAGCCTTGCAAAAATAATGGAGTTTGTTTAATAAGAAAAATTCCTTCAAATGCTTTTGTAAAAACCCATACCTTGGAGACTTTTGCGAAAAGGGTAATTTTTTAAATTGTATTAATTTGTAACAAAAATTTTCTGTGCATGAATTATTGTCTGTTTCTTATGAAGAGATGCATTTAAATCTGAACAGTTAAACTTTTTTTTATTATTCATAAAGTATTTGTTATTTTAATGATACTACTCTTTTTTTGAAGCAACAAATGGGCAATTGGAGACGAACTTCGTAATTTTATAAAAATGTCAAATCAGCGTCTCTGAGACTGTGGAGTGCCCCATAATAACTATATGAGAGAGGAGCGACCCTACTGAAAAGTCGAAAAAAAATTATTTTAAAAAAAATTATTCATTTACTGAACGTAAGCAAACAAAATACATTCTGCAATATCGAAAAATAAAAAAAAAATGTTTACACTTATATATTACATTTATAAATGTATCAGTGATGCAAAATGTATTTTATAATCAATTTAACAATATTATGTATAAACAATTTTAATAATAACCAGTGACCCATAGGCTTGTCACACATAAAATTATCTACAAAAATTATATATGACACTTGTCTTGAAAATTTGTACGATTTATAAATAATCCCTTAACTGCGGATTAAAAGTCACGTGATTCGCTTTCCGATGCCTTTGTTTACGAAGAAGGCGTGTGTATGTAATGTATTGGGGGCGGAAGAAAAGGAATAAATAAAGAAATCATCTGATGTATATAAGTAAATCCATCGAAACGCGCTGTCAATGTCCTTTTATTTCATTCGTAAGCCTTCGAAATAATTTTATGGATAACACTGCACAGAAAAAGATCGTACTTCGGCAAAACGTACATATACGTCTCTGCATTTAACGCACCAGTTGAGTGAGACTTGTATATACGCTAGGGGTATTTAAGAGGTTAAAGTCGTAATATGACTTTAACGTCAAGGGCATTTAAAGCACCAGTTGAGTGAGACGTATATACACGCTGGGAGCTCTTAAGAGGTTAAAGTTGTAAGGTAAGTTTAACTTCAAAGCATTGTACTATTGAATTCCATGCAATATTATTTGCATGGAAGGGGAGGGCAATGAAAATTAGGATTGAATATACTGGGTCGAAAATATTGCACTGAGTCAAACGACGAAAAAAAAAATGAGAGGACGAACCTAGCAATACCTACAGTGTTCGAAGTTCTACACTTCCGTGAAATCTTCGGTTATACCTCACGTTAGACCCCCTACAAGAAAGGTCATCAGTGAAACCAGGGTTCAAAAACACTAAAAAAATTATTAGTACGAAAAACATAAACTGTTTGAAACAGAGCTTCTCAAAGTTTGAATGTTTACTTCCAGTGTTCTGTCCTAATTTTCATCGTGCTTCTCTCCATACAATAGCATTGCATTTAATTCAATTTTACTATACTTTGACGCTAAAGCCACAATACGACTTTAACCTCTTAAGTACCACCAACGTTGATAAATGTCTCGCTCAGCCAAAGTGTTAATTTCTCTAACGTATGTAAAGAGTGTTTTTTTCCAGGTATAGAAGTTTAAGTTGGCATTACTTTCCAAGACGGCGACCGATTTAACAGCTATCAAGTGAATTATTCTCAGTTTGGTTTGGCAATTCATCAAAACGATCATCAAGCAAGGCGTAGATTCGTCGAATGGGCCCAAAACGAGATTGCCGTTGTTCCCGATTTTCATAAGCGAATTTTGTTTAGCGATTTAGCGCACTTCTGGTTGAATGGCTACCTCAACAAACAAAACTGCCGCATTTGGAGTGAAGCTAATCCACAAGTGTATGTTGAAACACCATTACATCCAGAAAAACTGACTGTTTGGTGCGCTTTATGGGCTGGGGGAATCATTGGTCCGTACTTCTTCAAAAACGATGAAGGCTACAACGTTACAGTCAATGGTGATGGGTATAGAGCCATGATTACTAACTTTTTCATTTCTGAATTGAACAATCATGATGTCCAGGAGCTGTGGCTCCAACAAGACGACGCAACATGTCACACAGCTCGTGCCACAATCGATTTATTGAAAGACACGTTTGGTGACCGCCTAATTTCACGTTTTGGACCTGTGAATTGGCCTCCAAGATCTTGTGATTTAACACCGCTAGACTATTTTCTGTGGGGCTATGTAAAGTCATTGGTCTATGCGGATAAGCCACAAACGCTTGACCATTTGGAAGACAACATTCGCCGTGTTATTGCCGATATACGGCCACAAATGTTGGAAAAAGTCATCGAAAATTGGACGTCCAGATTGAACTACATCCGAGCCAGCCGTGGCAGTCGTATGCCAGAAATCATATTTACAATGTAATGAAACAAGATTATCTTTCGAATAAAAAAAATTCATGTCAATCGAATAATACATCGTTGTTTTATTGCAATTTAAAGTTCTATACCTCTAAAAAAACACCCTTTAAAAGTACTCAAACATTATTATTATATTCTGACTACACTATCCCGTAAAAATCGCTTATTTTATCATACTGCTCATTTTTATACGAGTTGACACATTTTTTCTTTCATAAAATGTGTTTCGCATTTTTTCTCCTATACCGTAATGCTAAATGCACTATCCCTTTACACGTTAAAAGGAAAAACTAATTATTTATGAAATATTTTGAAATTTCAAAACCACTATCGTATAAACAAATGTATGAGTTGCAATGTCACAAATTTTTATAAACATTGAGACATTTTTTCTGTCCAAAAATGTGCTCCGCCATTAGTTCACGCTCTAGGAAATATGGCGAAAACAGCCTTAACTTCAACTGTGCTGAAACACCAATCAATGTAGCATTTGATTTAAAAACACATTTCACAGATGTAATTTTACACACTTTTCTCGTATTTGGAGTTTAGATGTCTTGGACATTTCAAATCAGAATTCATTTGCGGACTTAAATAATCAAATCAATAAGGATATTAAGTATTAACTTTTACTGGTGCTAGAATTGCTATTTCTTTTTAAAGAGAAGACTAAGTACTGAAAAATGCCAATTAATTAAAACTATCTTGTAAATCATACAAATTGGATTCTAACTTTCCAAGATCATTTTAAATTGGTTGGAAAGTAGGACAAATGTTTCTTCGAAGAGGAGAGATTCAAATTTACCTTGGAATAATACGTAAAATATCCTAGCCCGTAGATATAAATATTCATTTCGGATCAAATATTCATTTGGAGTAAGAAGTAAAAACGTAACGACTCCGTGAAATACTTAAAGCTGAAATCCCCTTCAATCTCTCCAGGGAGATTAAAAAGATTTTGCGGAAGTCACGAGCAATTTTATGCTTTCATTTCTCAGACGTTAATCTCGACTGAAATGGAAGGTAATCTTGGAAATGAGCTACATGTGTAAGGTCGAGAGTAACTCTTAAATTATTTCAAGAACGTACCAATGTTTGTTCAAATTTCATATTTACTCTTCTTAAGGAACCATGTCCAATTTTATAATTTCCTCAATTTGTGAGCCCCTTTAAACCTTTATCTACCGCAATATGATTTACTGCAGTTTTTTTCATGCAATATATTGTTTTCAATCACTGCATTAAAAATTAAGGGATATACGTAAGCAAAATACTCAACTTTGGGAAATTTAATTTGTTAGAGCTAATTAATTAATTAAAGATAATCAACTGTAAAATTAATTATATACACTACTCCCTTAAAATAAATAGTCAAATCGTTTTCTAAGGTCTTCATTTACATATAAAAATATAAGACGCTTACATTTTGACATTAACTATTTTTTCTGAATAAAAATGACAATCTTTGCAATGCACTAAAAACGCCGTCAGCTGCAAACGCAATTTCTGCTATAAAACTATTCGCCTTCCCTGCTAAAATATTCATCATGGAACTTGTGCTGCCATATATCTTAGAAGAGTGGATTTCAAAGAATATTCCTGCTAAGTATTGTCAGAATATCTGTACAATCGGTTATTCTATGTTATTTTAAAGTGAGTGGTACTTATAAGTACCGTCGGTAAATAAAGGGTTAATGGCCTCAATGTTTCAACGAATACGTTTCTAAAATGTTATAAATTTTTGCCTTGTGATATGAATTTAAAATTTAAGAGGTTACATGGTACTACAGCGTTTCTCAAACTGTTGGGGCTCGCCTTCTAGGGGGGCGTGATAATCTAAAAGGGGTCGCGAAGCATACTAAAAAGTCAAAAAACAAAAGATTTAAAAAAATTACTGAAAGTAAATAAACACATAAAACTTTCTGATGTAATAAAAATAAAATACGCATTTACACTGATACAATACACTTATAAATGTATCAGTACTGCACATGCAATGTGTTTGATAAATAATTTAACAAGGCTAAGTTAGGAACCAGTGTAACATTAGAAAGACTAAAACTTAGTATATATACCTAAATTGACCAATAGCAGTCGAAGTGACTGAATTGTGAAATAATAACTAATGTGTAAAGAAATTTGTTTAAAATTAATTTTTAATATTTTTTTATGTTATTTACAGTGATATAAGAAGTTCTTAGCAAATATTAACAAAAAAATGTACTTCACTTAGGAAAAAATATATTCGAAAAAATTCTAAGAAATTGTGCCATTATATACATAGTGTAACCCCCCGTATATAGTTTAAACTCTTCTCATATGAACAGTAGAAAGACTATCGCGCCCTCTAGCGGCTAGAACAATCTAGTAATGACCAAGCTTCGGAACTGTAAGGACGTACGAGCATGCGCTCCGATCCCTTTCAATTCTATTCTAACTGTTAGTTCTCTAGTTATGTATGTAAATGTTTGTTTTGTCTAATAAACGTGTTTAATTAACTAGTGGACTTAATTAAGAACCCCTTCCCCGCGTGTCCCTTTATTACATTGGTTCACATCCCTTATAATAGTTGTTTTTCTAAGTGAAATTAATTGCAGTCAAAATGACTTCCTTAGGCAATCTAATTTTAATAATTACCGGTGACCTCTTGGGCTGTGATACATAAAATTACATACAAAATTTAATGCTTATCTTGAAAAAAATCGCTTAACTGTCGATTTCAAGTCACATGAATCGCTCTCCAATGTCACTGTTTTCCATGTAGGGACCCGTATGTGGCGTGGGGGGGGGAGAGAAAGAAATGAATAAGCAAATCATCCCAAATATGTCAATCATCAATCATTCTCAAACACTGTCATGGACCTCTTTTTGCATTCCAAAGCCTTCGGAATAATTTTACAGACATCAGTGCTCAGAAAAGATCGTAATTCGGAAAGACGTATATATACGTTCGGGGTAATTAACACATAAGCTGAGCGAGACATTTATATACGCCAGTGGCACTTAAGAAGTTTAATTCGCATTGTAGCTTTAGCGTCAAATGTGTAAATTCTGAAATCAAATTTTTTTTATAAAAAGTAACACTGCTTTGATTCAAAAATGCATACCAACTTTTAATACAGGTACGAAAGTAATGCGTAAAAAAATTCTAAGCATTTGGCACAATAGAAAAAAAAGTCATAGAAATTTAAATAAAGATTTATGAGTTATTTTTCTTTCCGAAATAAATCCGTGTAAAGTTTTAATTTGCTGTTGGGATGTGAATAAAAGCGACCATAAAAGGTATCATAACTGAAATTTTTTAAATTTGAACTTTCAAATTTTGTGAGATTATAGAAAATAATACAAAAAATAATTCAGGCTAAACGCAAATTTTATTTGAATTTTTGACAGATTTTTGTCATTTGATTCGTACTATGTCCCTTTAAACTTCGTAATCGTGAGTCAAAAGTCTTTATTACGAAGAAATTGTGACGTCTTACGCGTCTTTTCTTTAACAAGTCCTTTGGGTTCTTTGGGCCAGAATTAATGGCAACTCTTTTCCAACCAAATCCAAGAACCGACAAGTGAAGAGATGCAAATAATATAGGATAAATATAGAATCTTAGAGTAAGCGATATGGCAATGTAATGGTAATGTAAAAGAATGTTAGACAATTGACGGGCGTTGTAACAGTGGATGATTATTGAAGTTCGTCGTTCAATATTTAAGTTCTACGTGTCGTGGATAAACATATTGGGGATCGATTAGAAGTTAAACGGCAAGCTACATACCATTGTAGATAAAGACAAGTTTATTACAGAATAATATATGGTAGGATTGTTTACTTATTAGTACAGTGTTTTTTTCCAGGTATAGAAGTTTAAGTTGGCATTACTTTCCAAGATGGCGACCGATTTAACAGCTGTCAAGTGATTTATTCTCAGTTTGGTTTGGCAATTCATCATGAATAGACTCACGCCTGAGCAACGCTTTCAAATTGTGCAATTTTATTTCGAAAATAATGGTCGCGATTTTCAAAAGCGAATTTTGTTTAGCGATGAAACGCACTTCTGGTTGAATGGCTACGTCAACAAACAAAACTGCCGCATTTAGAGTGAAACTAATCCACAAATGTATGTCGAAACACCGTTACATCCGGAAAAACTGACTGTTTGAGGCGCTTTATGAGCTGGTGGAATCCTTCTTCAAAAACGATGAAGGCCACAACGTTACAGTCAATGGTGATCGGTATAGAGCCATGATTACTAACTTTTTCATTCCTGAATTGAACAATCATGATGTCCAGGAGCTGCGGTTCCAACAAGACGGCGCAACATGTCACACAGCTCTTGCCACAATAGATTTATTGAAAGACACGTTTGGTGACCACCTAATTTCACGTTTTGGACCTGTGAATTGGCCTCCAAGATCTTGTGATTTAGCACCGCTAGACTATTTTTTGTGGGGCTATGTAAAGTCATTGGTCTATGCGGATAAGCCACAAACACTTGACCATTTGGAAGACAACATTCGCCGTGTTATTGCCGATATACGGCCACAAATGTTGGAAAAAGTCATCGAAAATTGGACGTCCAGATTGGACAACATCCGAGCCAGCCGTGACAGTCCTATGCCAGAAATCATATTTAAAATGTAATGCCACAAGATTATCTTTCGAATAAAAAAAAGTTCACGTCGATTGAATAATACATCGTTGTTTTATTGCAATTTAAAGTTCTATACCTCTCAAAAAAACACCCTTTATATATGAAGATTAGGCGTTTCGATTATTGAGATTTTTCTGAATTATATTGTGTGTTGCGTATTGCGTCATCGTAGATTCTCTCATTAATTTTTAATATTATATTTGTTTAAAGTTTAAGTTGAATATCTTAATAAAGTCATATTAAGATAAGGTTTGATCCGAGTTCTTGCGCAAACCCTACACCTCTAGCTCACGCTGATACTTCGAGGGATGTACTTCCAAGGGGAGGTACATTACAATGGCGCCCAACTAGGTTTAATCTATATGACCCCGAGATGAGAAACGCGAGAAGATTTAATGTTTGGCCAGAAGTATATTTTTTGGGTCGGAGAACGTCACCGAATTTTTAGAGGGTATAGATAACCAAATTAAATTACTTGAAATACCCAGTGACTTATCGTGTGCTTATTTAAAAGGTCATCTCATGGGTAGAGCCCTGCATTGGTACCACATATTAGGTTAGACTTTAGTGCAAAATACCGCCACGGACTTCTCACAGCTGAAAGCAGCATTGTCGAAAGCATTCCCTGCCATCCAAAATAGGAAGGATTTAGAGACCCGTTTTTACGCGTTTCTGCAAAGACAGAACCAGGAGCCGACAGATTTTGTTTACGATTTGCTTAATCTAAATAAGAAATTAGAACTGGGGATGTCTGAGAAACCCCTTGTAGCTCATATATTCGTTAGACTTGAGCCGCAAGTTTAGGACTATGTAGAGGTGCGTAATCCACAAACCGCGATCCAATTATTAGAAGTATTAGCTAAGTTTGAGGAAAGATATTCGCGTGCAAGGCAACATTGGGTTCGAGAAATAGTAACAACGTGGAAGGACGAGGTTGGAATGAGCGTAGGATGTCTAATGTTGGTAATAATAGAGGAAATTGGAGAAATTCTGAAGTGGTACATAGACCAAATAATGGTAGAAATGATTATAGGGGTAGCCATCAGAACAACCGTCAAGGAAATCAGTTGTTCGAGAGCAGGAATAGGTTTGAAAACGATGATCGCAGATTTAACGATAGGGGATATCAACTTAGAAATCGAGGTCAAAATGACGATTTTAGTAGAAGGGACCAAAGAAATAGGGGTTCGAGTGAAAATTTTAGTCGAGGCAATGGAAAACAAATGGGACGTTTAAGTGTTTTGAAAGTGAATGATATTGAAGGTGATCAGACGCAGTCGATAAATCAGTCACCGATTAAATTTTCAGCAATATGTATGTCTCCGGTCGAACTTCCATATGTTCCTATTTTATTAGACAAAACTTTTACGAAAGCTTTATGGGACACTGGAGCGGAGAAGTCATTTATATCGGAAGATACATAACAAAAATTTTTTTTTTTTAAAACAAGTAAAGAAATCGAGTACTCAGGTGATCACGGCGCAAGGAGCTAAATGTCGAAATATGGGAGTTGTAGAATTAAATATTCGAATACGGGATTTTAAAAATCCATTGGTTGTTCCATGTGTTAGCAGATTTAGAATACCCATGTATTCTCGGAATAGACTTCATAGGTGGATCAAAGATCATTTTGGACGTTGATCGGAAATCGTTGGCGATTCAAGAATCACAGGTTGAAGATATTAAGGTAAATGATGGGAATTTACGCGTTGATTTGTCAGAAATGAAGTTAAATGTTGTGGCTAATGTTTTAGATAATAATACAATTGAAAGTATAATATCAGAGGAAGTTAATTGTGCAATAATCAGAGATTTGGTACTTTCGTCACGAGATCAGTTAATAGAGGAACAAAAAACAGACCCAGAGTTAGGTCATATCTATAGATATCTAGAAAACCCAGAAGATAGCTCGGTTAATGCGGCAATATGTGAGAATTAGTCTCGCGATTTTAGGCTAGTAGAAGGCTTGTTATTTTATGCAAAATATGCAACGTCATTAGGAGAAATGCGAGTATACATTCCCCCCAAAATCTTTAAGGAATGAAATTATGAGAGAATTTCATGACAAGCCATTAGCAGGTCATTTTGGACGTTTTAAAACTTATCATAAAATAAGGGATGTTTGTTATTTCCCGTATATGAGAAAATTTATTGATCAATATGTCTCTACATGCCAAATGTGCCAAATTAATAATTATAAAAACGCGTTACCAGTTGGTCGGTCAATACCAATTGTATCAAATTATCCAAATGAAATAGTTACGTTAGATTTGTTAGGTCCGTATCCCGTGTCGAGAGTAAGACGCAACCGATATGTATTAGCAATTACGGATCATTTCAGCAAGTGGGCTGAAATCATACCCCTTAAAAAAGCCTCTGCATGAGTTATAGCAGATAATTTTTTTGATAATTATATATCGTGTTTTGGAGCTCCAAAAAAATTAATTAGTGATAACGGTCCCCAATTTATTTCAGATATTTTTGAGAATTTAAGTGAAAGATTAGGCATAAGGCATGTGAAGACTGTTGTTTATAGACCTCAAGCAAATAGAACAGAACGCGTAAATCGCAATCTGGTGCAAATGATTGCAAATTATGTCAATGAGCAACATAACACATGGGACCAATTCTCACGAGAGTTTGCTTATGCTATTCGTACGGCTGTAAACGAAACAACGGGGAAAACTCCTGCAGAATTATTCTTAGGTAGAAAGTTAATTACGCCTTTTCAGAAATTAGTGATGGTATCAGGCGGAACGGAATTTGCAGTAGGAGATATTGAGAGATTGTTTGAGGAGGCTAGACGAAACACAGAAACTAAACATGAAAATTGGAAGAAATATGATAATAGACGTAGGCGTGATGTGCAAATTAAGGTGAATGATTGGGTTTTGGTAGCAACACATCCTTTAAGTTCAGCAACAAGAAAAGTGGTAGCTAAGTTTAAACCAAAATTTGAAGGTCCGTATAGAGTATTAGATGTTAAGAATAACAACGTAGTCATATGGAGAGCGGGAAAAAGGTTAACGAGTAATGTAGATCAGGTTCGAATATATCGTCATAGGAAATGTGACGAGACGGAGATAGGAACTGGTAGTTCGCATAACGGTAGTTTGCGCGATGAATCAAGTGGTTTTGACAGAGTACAACGGAGATCAAATGACTCGCGAGATGGTAAAAAGAAAGGGTCAGAAGTAAAGCGTGGGTTAGAGGAAAAAGGGTTAAGTTTTAGAAATAATCAGGGAGAGAAACACACAAATAAGACCAATAAGCGCGGACCACTTATCAGATCAATACCTAGTTCTTGGTCTGAGAAAGATAGAATGAATAAAAAAAGAGTAAAAATGAACGATTAAGGTATAAAAGATCACATGAATCTAGGTCGGGAGGACCAGAAGGTATCAGAGCATAGAGTGAATAAAAGGCTTTGTCGTCTAATTACAGAACTAATCATAGTCTGACAAAATTTAGAAAGAAAAACCGAAGGGAAGAGACAGTGACGCCCACCACAAGCGGGCACAACCTTAGAGCACGAATTGGAAAAAGAGAAGAGTCCCGACCGACCATAGAGAGGAAGACACAACAAGGAGGTCCAGTTCGATCCAGAAAAGGCAGAGAAAGGAATGATAGTCCATACATCGAGGAGCGAACAAGATCAAGCAACAAGAATGCCAGATGAGGAGGTGATCAACAACGGCACGACCAGGAAAGGAGAGGCACGTGTACAAAGAAATCCTTGTCACTGGAGGTCTTGGTAGGAAACGTCAACTACAAGTCATAAGAACCAGGTTGTGTGTGTGTGTATCGTTTCTTATTATATTCTTTTGAACAAGTGGTTGGAAGAATTTTTGCAATAATGCCAAGTCACGGTCGGATAATTAAAATTTTAGAAGCCAAGCAAAAGTGGACACTACAATGAGTGTTTTTCTAGAAAAGAAAAAAGCTTTTGTCTTGTAAAATTTTTGTATAAATCTGAAGAAAACAACTGTAAAAATGCATTTGTTTACTTCTGTTATGACTTCGCTAAGATGCGACAATTCCTTTGGTTGTTTGTTTTGTCTATTGAAAAATGTTTGTAATTGTATAGTGCATATATGTGTGTTGTTATATTGTTTCATATTAAGGAACATCTGGTTTTGGGAAACGCGGCGTAGATAGCATACTAACATAACGTTTAACCAGCGCTACGCGATTTGAGGGGAAGTTTTTGAAAGAACCAGATGAAAAATATGTATAGAAATTAGTTACAATTTAAAAGTGATATGTACTGTATAAAAATTGTGAAATGTTATCATAATGTGTAAAAATTTTTTCTTAAGTGATTTTTGTTTCAGGGTAACAGGCCCTGAAGTCTATAAGAAATTAACCTATACAAAGAACGGAGCTAAAGAGAAGATGTAAAGAAGAAAAATTGTTAGAATTTAAGCAAACATTTAGGTAGAATTAAGTTAGTTAAGAGACGTGTGGGCCTCGTTTTTTCTACCATTTAAGTCATATATGGTTTTTCCCCGGCTCTGTTACCCAGATGGGACACATCTATTTATTCTGTACATGTGAGAATCTACCGTGATTAAAATGCATGACTTTGAATGTTAGTCTATTTAATTAAGTAAAATTTATTGAAGCTGTGGAAATTCAAATTAAGGAGAAATATTAAAAATTAAACTTAAGATGAAGAGTAAAAATTAAAATTTAAGTGAAGCATTAGAAATTAACGGTTAGAATAAAATTTAAGCACGTACTTTCTTAAGGGCCATTAAGAACCTCGAATAAATCACGTTTTGTTTCTTGAAGGGGATTGTGACGTCTTACGCGTCTTTTCTTTAACAAGTCTTTTGGGTTCTTTGGGCCAGAATTAATGGCAACTCTTTTACAACAAAATCCAAGAAACGAAAAGTGAAGAGATACAAATAATATAGGATAAATATAGGATCTTAGAGTAAGCGATATGGCAATGTAATGGTAATGTAAAGTAATGTTAGACAATTGACGGGCGTTGTGGCAGTGGATGATTATTGAAGTTCGTCGTTCAAGATTTAAGTTCTACGTGTCGTGGATAAACATATTGGTTATCGATTAGAAGTTAAATGGCAAACTACATACCATTGTAGATAAAGACAAATTTATTACAGAATAATATAAGGTAGGATTGTTTACTTATTAGTATATATGAAGATTAGGCGTTTCGATTATTGAGATTGGTCTGAATTATATTGTGTGTTGCGTATTGCGTCATCGTAGATTCTCTCATTAATTATTAATATTATATTTGTTCAAAGTTTAAGTTGAATATCTTAATAAAGTTATATTAAGATAATGTTTGATCCGAGTTCTTTCGCAAACCCTACACCTCTAGCTCACGCTGATACTTCGAGGGATGCACTTTCAAGGAGAAGTACATCACAAAATGAATGTCACTATATATTAATGCTTTCTCAAAAATTCAAATATTTGGCGCAGTCTAGCCAAAATTGACTTTTCCCCCACTAAATCCCACTCGTACTCGCAAAATGTAAGCGCAGCTCCGTAAAATATTAGAAACATTTTGGCCTTACTTTAGGGTTTATTTTTATACCCTATTAAAGTGGTCTTTAAACTCTTTTTTGACTCACAGAACCTTTACAGCTATAAGGTGTTTTGGAGAATTTCATTCTACACAAACATAGCATATATCTTAAAATAATATTACGAGTAGATCAAAACATGCTTATGTAGAGAAAAAAATCTTATTGTATTTGTTATAAAAATTAATGTTATATAATTTACTCAATAATATTAATTTCTGATTTAAGTGTCCCTTAAACATGCATTATATTAATTAACTAGAATATATGCTAAGCACAAAGTATCGAAATCCATATCTTTTGAAATTATCTGCCTGACGCCTTTCATACTCTGCTTTTGATTAGTTTTTATATTTAATTTTGTAGCCATTAACGTTGAGAAATATTTTTAATGTAAGTACATAGTTCTGAATAGCATTAAAATGTTTATAACTGTGCGAGAAATTCTCCGTACTTTGCATGAGTGAGTGAGTGAGTAAATGTAGAGTTTTTTGGCGCAACAACCAGTTCTGGCTCTACTCTGCCAAACATTTGTTAAAAATTAAAGCATATCTTAAATGAAGCAGAGATGCTGAACGTCGTGAGCATATGGTACCGATCTAAACTTAGAAGTGTAATTATAGAACGGACTTTAACTATTCAAATAAAGTATGGAAGATTGAGATTCATTGGGTAACTTTACTTAAAGTTAATTGGTTAGGATTCCAGGCGCTTATTCACATTAAATTTAGGGTTTCCATGTATCACTCCTAATTTTCTTCCTTGAGTAAGCCTGTCTTTGATATTATAATTGATAATAATAAATTGGTTTTATTATGGCTAGAGTTTATATAGGTCATTACCTCCCAAAAATCTAGATCGGATAGATGAAGAGATGGTTTCCCCAACCAGGAGGTTATCACAAGTTTGTTAGACCACTTCCCTATAGCATACGATGAAATCGGAAAAATTCATATAATACACTAAGGAACATTGAAAATAGCGATCCAAGAAGGAAGCTAAGTACAATCACGAAACTTTGCAAATAAGTACAGCGTAATGTGATATGCAAATGATACAAATTTTGTGACAATACGCATGCTCATGCATGCCGAGGTGGCGCTACAATCAGGAAGATGGTGTTATATAAGCCAGCGCAAATTTGAAGATTCATAAACGTGACGATTACCCGCCGATTGTAAGAAGACTTTGGTAAGAGAAACATGCCAGGTAAACGTGCTAGAAGACATTTCTCACAGTTAAACGAGTTTGTGAGAATCCTGATCATCGAGATGAAAACTGCAAGCTGGTCGACGCACCGTGTTGCTGGCCAGGTGGAAAGTTCGGAGAGTACCGTTAGAAATTGTTGGGAGCAGTGGACACGAGAAGGTACCCACCCGCGGAAAACCGGGTCTGGAGCGACCAGGAAGACCACGAAGAGAGAGGATCGAAGGATCGTGCGGCAAGCACTTGTGGACTCCTTAGTGACTCGTTCAACGATAAGAGCAGACGTAGGCGTAGCAATTGTTCCACAAGCAATTTCAAGACACCTTGCAGAAGCAAATCTTAAATCCAAGCGCCCTTTCCGTGCACTCCCTTTAACACCGGAACATCGGCAACTGGTCTACAGTGGTGCCAATCCAGATCAATTTGAATGTCACAGATTTGCAAAAGGTTGTGTTTAGTGATGAATCCCGGTTTGTTTTGGGGACAGATGATAACCGAGTACGGGTGTGTAGGCTTCCTGGCGAGGGTTACTATTTCCCCTTCACTGTTCTACGTCACACTGCCCGCACAGCTGGTGTAATGGTCTTGGGACCATAGCCTATGATAGCAGGCCCACTTTAATTGTGATGCGTGGAACCGTAACGGGCCAACATTACGTTGATGATATTCTTCGACCCTTTCCTAAATGGTCTTAAAGGGGCAATTTTCCAGCAAGATAATGCTTGTTCGCATACAGCAGGAGTTGCTCAAGACTTCCTACGTCATTTTCAGACTCTTCCAAGGCCGGCCAACTCCCCCAATTTGTCCCCTGTAGAGCACGTGTGAGCTCAGCTAAAACAGCAGATGCCATCGTGTCACTCTGTACATGATTTAGAGTTGGCTGTTCAAGATTCGTGGGCCCATCTGCCTCAGGACAACATAAGGTGTCTAATCAACTCTATGCCGGATCGTGTGGCTTCATGTATTTCAGCTGGAGGGGGTCCAACGTGCTATTGAAGTGGCCCAGTATTTGTGTCGTTGCTCACCCTGTATTCGTTTAATTGTTTTCTTTTTTAGATCAAGTGAATCTCTCATCTGTGTCATTATGTGTATTAAATTTCATTTCAATCCGATGCTTTCTTCTTGGGTCACTATTTTCAATGTTCCTGAGTTTATTTAACTTTCAGAAAAATAGCATTTCCAAAAAGCATAATATTTTGTTTTGAATAATCATGACGCTAGAGCCAATTTAACACTCCAGCAGCCTCTCACTCAATTTGAATAATAATTACTCAGTAAGAGAAAGTCATAATATTTTTTGTGTGTGGGAAATGTTATAAAAAAAAGGGAGACTTTAAAACTCGTTAAAGGAAAAAATTACTTCTTAACTAAGAATAAAATAAAAGTTCGCATTAAAAATACTGCAAATAAATTTAAAATTTCTTTTTTTTTCTTTTTAAAAATAGTGAACAATTTCCAAGCAGAATTTACAAATGTATTTTTGTGGCGAATTTTGGTTGATTGAGATCTTTGTTATTATTGAACGGATTGATCAACACATGGTTATCTTACTAAATCATTTTTCTTCTTTTTTTTGTCTATGGATTTAGTGCCTTTTTATATTGGACTAAAAGCCCCAATAACAAGCGAGGCCAGGTCTGAAGCTTGAGGATTGTAAAGAATGTCCTGTAGTGATGCATCAAGCTTAAAAAGAGATGCAATAATGGCCATGCAGTCAAAAATATAGTCTGGTATTAATTGGGTTTGCGGTCAAAATCTGCAGATGGTATAAAATCGGGAATTATCTGAAGATATCTTCATACTTTTGAAATGACCCATGCGAAGTCTTGGTCCTGTAGACGACATATTTCTAGGACACTTGATCTCTAGGAGAGTTTGTTTTACTTAACGCTAGTTAGAAAAACTTTGTGCACTTGCATTCTCCAAGGTGACAATGGAAGGCTGATCCACGTCCAAGATTAGTGAACCATTAAATCTACAAGGCGCATCCAGAAAGGACGTTTCCCGATGTTTTCCCCTTTAAAGTAAACATAATTAGCAGTGTCAATTGCGCATGCGTAACAGATGTAAAACTCATCAATCATATGCGAGCTGGACAGGTCCCGCCTCGTGCCAGTAGCGTGGTAGCAGTGGTCCGAAATGGAAACTCTTATTCCTTCTCCCACCGCCTGCGAGGTTCGGTCGGTGATAAAGTTCTTGAATGCATAAAGCATTGCGCCTATTAAAATTCATCGTCAGCTCTGTTAGGCATATGGGCTGAACATCATGAGTAAGCAGATGGTACGCCGCTGGTGTAGGCAGTTTTCAGAGGGTCGTCAAAGTGTCCATGATGAAGACGGCTCACATACAGCTCGACGCACAGCAGCTGTTTTGACGGAATTTGGCTGGGAGTTGTTTGATCAGCTTCCTATAGCTCTGATCTTGCTCCCAGCGATTTTCACGTTTTCTTGCCCCTCAAGAAGTTCCTGTCCTCCGGTGAGCGTTTTAGCAACGACGAAGAGCTGAAGACATCTGTCACACGCTGGTTCCATTCACAGGCGGCAATGTCTCAATTCTGGTTGTGGCTATGTTGAAAAATAGCTGAAACATTGCTGTACTTGTTGCCAATAAATATGTCCCTGAAAGTGTGAGTTCCTTTTTTTAAAAAAATAGGGAAACTTACTTTCCGGATGCGCCTCGTATTTTTAAAATTTTAACCTGCTAGATTTTTACATATCAAAGCCCCCTTTTTTTTTTTTTTTTTTTAAAAAAAAAGCTTAGGTTTACCAGAGGGCTTGTATCAACATTTTAAAAAGAACCAATGAACACATTTACAAATATATAAAAACAAAAATTCAAAGTACACTAAAATAATAATTCAAACATATAGTCGCTGTAATCTGGCTTTACGTCATTGACTTTCTATAGGTTGACAAGAATATTTTACAAGCATCTAAAATTACTTCTTTACATTATCCTCTTAGAGTTTAGATTTTGCAGGGAACATTCTTCTAGCCAAATTTGGCAATGGGTTGCAAACAGCTCTGACCAATTGCAGTTCCCCTTTAAAATATTGATATTGATTGCAAGATCATTTTTAAAAACAAAAGAAGGGGATCAGGAGCTCTGACCACTTTCAGTTTACCTTTAAATATTTGTAGAAACTGTAAGACCTTTTTAGAAAGAAAAGAAAGTGAGGAACTTAAGACCTGGAGTGAGGAACTTAAGTTAAACTTAAGACTGATAAAAATCACAAAAAAATATACGCATTATAAATAAATATAGCTTTATATTTAATCATTACACACGTTTAAGTATATAAATTTTTATTTTTAAATTTACGACTGCTATCCATTCTTGTTGAATGAATTTGAACTGCGTTCATGCGAGAGATTACTCCTACTAATATTAAATCAGATGCATTGAATAATACTTATGTTGAATCTTATTTAAATACATCATAGAAAAAACTTTTCAAGAATAATTACCGTTACTTTTTAATCAAATTTTACTCAATTATACTTTTAAACATAACATAGACTTTATCTTATTATCTTTGTTGATTGATGTTTTCTATTTTATATACATATTATTACCGGGCTGGGAAAGGTCCAGTCAGACTTTCATCCCTACTTTAGTGGAATCTATAAATGAGTAACAAGCTTGCTTTGAAACTTAAATCCTGGGGGTTTCGCTTCAGACTGACCATCTGATCGGGACATCTGCTCATGCACCTCAGCGCCTAGTGGTCACGTATGGGCACAGTAGGCCCTGGCCTTCAAAGGCTTTTGCACCACTGAGTTTGAGTATATGCATATTACCCGTTGTTTAAACTTTTTTTCAGATATTTTTTAATATTTTTTCAACAAATATTTGACGCTGCTTAACCGAAATTGGCTCTTGCGCCACATAAAACCATATTCACACACACACTGACTAGGTGATTGTTTGACCAAATTGTCACGAAATCTGCCGCCAATGTTAAGTTTTTTTACTCATCATATTAAGGTATCGTGAATCGTGTTTATAAAAAAGAGCATAAATGGACAATTTTCATGATATTTAGCATCACTTAGATTAGAATACATATATAAAATTGTTTTAAGGCCATTTTGACAAAAAAATTATGTAAATACAATACTTCGGCAAAAAATTAACTTAGAATAACCTTTTTTTTTCAATTTGTAGAGAGACTCATAGATGAATCATCCATTTTCAAAATATTCTCCTTTTGTGAAAAATGCTTCTATTATAATAATATTCTGCCTGTATATAGCTCAGACCCCTGTACAGAGACTCAACTATGATTTTTGAAATATTCACATTTTCAGAATTACCACCTATTAAAATAATTATCGGCGTTTTTTTTCTTAAAATTTCTCCCCTCTGCTGTCGTAAAACATGGATAAACTCACTTCTAAGTTATATATTTCAAAAGTTCTAGTTGAGCCTCTGTACAGAGGTCTGAGTTATATACAGGCAGATTATTATTATAATTGAAGCATTTTTCACAAAAGGAGAATATTTTGAAAATTGATCATTCTATTTTAATTTTTTGTCAAAATATTGTACTTAAGTAATTTTTTATAGTAATACTATTCTTAAAACAATTTTACATACATTTTCTAATTTAAGTGACACTAAATATCATGAATATGATCCATTTACGTGCTCTTGCAAAATCACGGTTCCGAACGTAGCCGGATACCTTAAAGGAGCATTGTTTCTTTGTGCGAAAATCGTCTCCAGGGCAATACTTTATTATCAGGGAACATTGTAAGATCCAAACCATTTTACAACATGTATACATAACGAAGAAAAACGACTCACGTACTCATTTATTCATACTTTCACTCACTCAGCAGTCGCCCACTCAGTCTGGTGGCTATGTCCCTCGGCTTGTAACCGAGTGGGTTCGAATCCCGAGTAATACATCGTTGTATCTCCTTCGGGAAAGAAATCGGTCTTTCACTTGTAATGGATTCCCGTCTCGAAAGGAAAAGCAGCGTACCCCTTCTTGTTATGTGCTGGGATCATCATCTGTAATAAATGTGTATATTCTTCAGTTTGTATTGCATGCTTTCTGTTCTTCACTTGTATATTTCATTATGTGTTCCCAGGGTAATAAAACACACGACAACAACAACTCCCTCATCACGATATCATCGAAACTATTTTATACATACAGACTAGAAATTTGGTAGGCGTGTTCCTTTCAGAGTAGAGATCCGTTAAGAAAGGGTTTTGTGAAAATCGAACCCCAAAGGGGATTGCTGTTAAGGGGTAAATATTCAGGTTTTGAATTATTTGAACTATAGATTTCAAATTCTGCAGGTATGTTCCTCTTGTGGAGTAGAAAACTACTACAATGGGTGTTTTTTATGAAAATTGAACCCCAAAGGGGTAACAAGAGTTTAAAGTGGTGTTATAGACAATTACTCCCGTTTTAGAACTATTAAATTTACAGACTTAAAATTTAGCAGGCATATTTCATTCATAGAGTAGATATCTTCAAAGTCAGCGCTTTGCAAAAATCAAACAGCAAGGGGTTTTACATGGGTATATTATGTATAAAAAATTCCCTTTTATGAACTACTAAGCCTACAACCTTGAAGTTTGGAAGACATGTTATTTTTGCTGAGCAAAGATCAACTTAGAAGGAGGTTTTCAAAAGTCGATACACAAAGGGGTTACGGAGGCTTTATAAAAATAATCCTATTTTTTAGCTATTAGATTTACATACTTAAAATTTGGCACATATTATTTTTAGCAGCAATTTACTAAAAGCCTTTTTGCTTAATTTGCAATTCACTCAAGATTAACTCTTTAAAAACTTCTTTATATTTCACTTTTTACTGTTTAGTTTTTCAATTCACCCATGTGAAGCACATGTATACCAGCTGGTAAACGTAAAATAATCAGAAAATTTCAGCAAGGTCATGTTCTATATTCAAATCCCATCAAAGAACTGAAAATGTTAGTCCTTTCGAAGGACTTTTAATTTATTAGCCAACAGGTAATGGTAAATAAAAAGGAGTGAGAAAAATTTATTATACTTACTAAAGGAACTGCTCTGAGGGTAAAAGAGTATTTCCAGAATTAGCTCTTGCACCATAAAACTACACTATCACTCACTCACCTACAGAGGGTAAAAGATATATTATATTGTTGAGAGAAAGAACCAAAAGAGGAGAGAAATATATCGATTTTTTCCTTTCAAGCGTAAAGGTATTCTTGAAACTTGTTGACTTGTTTTCTCTGAAAAAAGAAGAGTTATTGTCCAAAAGAAATACGTTTATTTCGAATGTTGAAAACAACAAATAAGGGTCACCTCACGACTTGAACAAGTGAAGTTTTATATTACATTTATTTTTCGTAGTATATTTCATGAAGAGAAAATACTACAAAAGAGGGCTCTTGGAAGGAAATTTAGTGCTCTCCAGAAAAGTCAAGTATCGAATCCCCGAGTCGTGATTGTTTTTCCCATTGTGTTGAAGTTCTTAGACATTCTATGAAATAAATGAAGTACCTTGTAAACGTATTTAGATTTCCTTGAAACACGAAATAAAAATATAGTGATTGATTTTTTATTAAAGAAACTTGTACTGTTAAATTACAAAAAAATAAAAATCTTAAAATTTAAAGATTGTGTTGAAATTCTTAAAATTTTTAGTTTAACAAACATCTTTTACTAATAAAAATTTGTAAAACACTTAATTTTATTTTGTTTTCAACTTGAATAGTATATGTATTTAATATATCTAATGAAGTATATGCATATTAAGTTGACTATACAGATTTCATTCAGGATGTATCGTGACTATACAGATTTCTTTCAGGATATACTAGTCCACAGTATCATCATTAACACAATGTTTGAATTTCATGATACTGATAATAACTAAAGAAGTTCGAAGCATGATATTAAGTTGTAGAGTGTCGGACTTCAAAGATTAAACTCAATATAGCAGATTCGGGATTGGATTGGCGAGAATCCTGGAGTCTTCAGTTGAATAACAAACTGCACTCTGTGAAACCTGTCATAGGAGCATGGCCTGTGATTCCTATGTGAAGGGCCAATGTCAAACTGACTCGCCTTCTCATTGGCCATACTCGTTTTATGCACAGGCATTTGTTGGGGGAAGATGCTACTGAATGTCTTTCATGCAAGATCTCGTACACTGTTCTTCATATTTTAGTAGATTTTTCGTCATCGCATCATCTTTTTTCATTCTTCTGTTTTAACCTTATCCGACATAGAGAAGGAAATACTTCCACCAAAACCTATTTACTTTTTGTGTAAAATTTAATTTTTATATTTAATTAGAGTTATACTTTTTAAACCGTGTTTTAATCAGAGATTTATGCGTGTTTGCATGCACATATATTATATTTTTTTTTAATTGCGCCCGCCATCGTCCTCTCGGACATACGACATCTTGCAGTCCAATATAAAGCAGATGTCGCTCTAGCAGAAAGGAAAACTTCACAGTTGTCTTGCGAGAGAACATGAAGTAGAGCGAGGCAATCGGATAGATGCTCTTCAGTCATTGGATTGGATTTACAGAGAGGGCATAGGGGTGAATCAGCCCGGCCAATCTTAAACAGATGGGCTTGCACGTAATCATGTCCAGTGATGGTTCTGAAACATGCCACACCCTCCACTCTAGGTAGGGGAAAACGCTGAGCACGTCTTTGGCCATCGAGCAGACGAGACCAAGATTTGCCAACAGCCAGGTCTGTAAGAGTGGAGATTCTCTTCTGTCGAAATTTGTCCTTGAGAAGCGGCTTGGCGTTTAGAAGAGGCATCGGAAGACAAGGTGGATACAGCGTTGAAGCCTCTTTGGCCAACTTGTCGGCTTGTTCATTTCCATGAATGCCGAAATGAGATGGGATCCATTGGAGAACGACCTCTCTTCCGGTGCAAAGAAATGAGTCGATAAATTGCTTGCACTCGAACTCAAATTTTAAAGGGAATAAATAGATTGTAGCCAGATTCGGTCTTAATTGCGGCTTGAGAATCTATAATTATTACAATATTTTGGCGAGGAGTAGCACTAATCGCTCTTAAAGCCATAAATATTGCATAAATCTCACCATCAAAATTGTCTGACCAGGCACACTAAGAGGTTTTTTAAGATTAAATATATATAAATGTATATGTGTATAAATGTACTTTATATTTATATGTATTTTTAATATTTTAGCAATTATTTGGCGAAGTATAACCAAAACTGGCTTTTGCGCCATACGACTGCACATTCACTCACCCTCTCAGGATTGGGTTTAATGAAGTCCCTACCGCCATGTCAGCCGTATCGATGATACAGGGGCCCCAGGCTACAGGAACCCAATCATCCTGACAGTCTCACTAATAGTGCTTCCATATCTCAAAAGGGTCCCCCAATTGAATTTTCATACAGGATCCACTCAGAATTAGCTATACCAAAGCTCTTTAGTACAACAGCTGTTTATATTACTTTTGGTTAAACTACACACGGGGGTGGGGCTCATGCACCAATAAGCCTTTACAGCCACTCAAGCCCATAGTGGGTGAGAAAGTAACTGTAGTATTTAATGGCACAAGAGCCAATTTTGGGTAAACCGCACCAAATTAATACTATGTATCCCATTTTAAAAATATTTTATCTAAAAAGGTTTGCTGCTTTGAAGGTTTTTACAGAGTTATAATGTCACAAGAACAGATACAAGTTGCGTTTATTTGTACTTCACTAAAGCGATAATCAAAATCTAATATCAGTTAGTGATTTATTTCATAAAAAATGCTTAACATTTTAAATTTTCCCGTAATTCACGTAAGTAGCTTCAATATTTCAATCCCCATTTAAATAGGCCTTCTAGACTAAGGTTAAGGAATCCGACTACGTTCTGAAGCATGATTTTGCAAACGCGTGTAAATGGATCATATTTATGATACACTGCTCAAAAAAATTAAAGGATATTGCGGTTTTAGGTGGATCTTGTGGCTGGGAAACTTTTTAGATAATTGATACATGGTCGACAGACGTAGTAGGTTACATGAGAATAAATTACACATGTTTGGTAGAAAAAATGCATCTGTGTACAAAAGGAAAAAAAACACAATTTGTGCATATGAGAAAAAAAGAATGAAAAAAGGTGTTTTCTTCAAAGGAAATCATTTTAAGTAGGGGGTAGGGTTTCCACAGACGGTCAGCAACGTTGAGCACCTTTGAGGCATGGAGTCAATGAGCCTATTAATCACGAGTTGGGGTATTCTGTCCCACTCTTCCAGAAGAGCTCTTTCCAGTTCTTGGAGAGTTTGTGGGGGTGGTTGGTGGCCAGAAACTCGTCTTCCTATAGCGTCCCAAACGTGCTCTATTGGATCCATGTCTGGAGAACACGCTGGCCATTCCATTTGTACGATTCCTTCCTCGAAAAGGAAATCTTCCACCAGGTTAGCACGCTGTGGCCTGCAGTTATCGTCCATTAAAATGAAGTCATCTCCGATTGCTACAGCGTAAGGGACTACAATAGGTCTGAGGATCTCATCCCTATATCGGCGAGCAGTCAGAGGTCCACCTCGAATGATGTAGAGGTCTGTGCGCCCGTTCATGGAGATGCCACCATACACCAACACTCCCCCACTGCCAAATTTGACACTTTTCGTGCACGACCACAGTATTATTCCTACTGCCACGGTCCCTCCAGATGAAAATACGCCTATTATCCGGATGAACAGAAAAACGGGACTCGTCAAAAAAAAAAGAACATTGCTCCTCCAGTTCACATGGTGGCCGCGGTAGCCGAGTGGTATAGGTACCGGACCGTGGCTTGCTTTGTCACGGGTTCGAACCCTGTACCACTAAATACCCGCCGTGTAGGGCAGCGATGCACGTTAAATCTGTCGAGAGCTGAAACGTCCTCCCGTTGGTGTGGTGTGGTAGTTAGGAGAGGGGGGTGCCAGCTCAGGTGTCGTCCACGTCGCTTGACCATAGTTCAAAATTACGTGGTCCGTCTCCAAAAGCCCTCGTGTAGCTGAACAGTGCGACGTTAATATTCAATCAATCAAGTTCACATGTTCTGTTGCTCACTCCCTGTGGTCACGACGATGCCTTGATGTTTGTCTAACACATACCGTCGGTCGGTGAGCATACAGACCTACACCATGGACTGGTTTCGGACAGTCTGAGTTGAAACCGTGGTGCCAGAAGCCGAGCGAAGGTGTTGTTGGAGAAGAGTAGCGTTCATATTTCGGTGTCTCCGAGCCGTTAACACTAAATAACGATCTTCATTGGGTTTTGTTGCCCGTCTACGCGATCTTGTCCTGGTCTTCGGCCTGCACTTCCAGTCTCCAAAAAACGGTTCCAGATCCTGGAAATCACACTTTGTGACACTCCAATGGCTTGCGCTACTTCGGCTTGAGTTTGGCCCCCTTCTAACCTAGCAACAACTATGCAAGCTTCTGAATCGGTTAAATGACTTCGCTGAGATATCGTACTCATCTGAAACAAAGCAGTCCCTGAATGGCGATCATCCTTGTCTTCATTTCAGTTTAAAGTCAAATTTCAATCGCTGCCCCTGAAGCGACGTTTTTGACGTCGAACTCAAAATTAGCATACTATACAGTTTGAAAATCAGAAAAATTTCCATTTGTGATTCTCTTCTTACATTTTCGGCAAAAAAAAAAAATTCGCTTATATCTTTATTTTATATAAAACTTACAATATCCTTTAATTGTTTTGAGCAGTGTATTTAGTGTCACTTAGATTAGAAAATGTATATAAAATTATTTTAAGAACATTACAATTAAAATTTATTTAAGTATAATATTTTGACAAAAAATGAACATAGAATGATCGATTTTCAAAATATCTTTTGCAAAAAATGCTTCTGTTATAATAATATTTTGCCTGTAAATAGCGCAGACCTCTGTACAGAGGCTCAACTAGAATTTTTGAAGTATATAACTTAGAAGTGGTTTTATCCATGCTTTACGATAACAGAGGGCAGAAATTTTAAGAAAAAAAAAACGCCGATAATTATTTCACTTGGTTGTAACTCTGAAAATAATGTGAATTTTTCAAAACTCCTAGTTCAGACTTTCTGGAAAAGTCTTTACTTTGTATAAGAAAAATATTATTTTAGAAGCACTTTTTATAAAAGGAGAACATTTTGAAAAAAGGTTATTCTAAGTTACTTCCGTGCCAAATTATTGTATTTAAATAGTTATTTTTTTGTCAAAATGTCCTTAAAACAATTTTATACATGCATTCTAATCTAAGTGACACTAAATATCATACAAATTATCTATTTATGCGCTTTTTTAAAATCACGGTTCCGAACGTAGTCGAATACCTTAAGTAATAACTATGCTTCTGGTAGAAAAGCTACTGGAAAACAAGATTAAGTTGAAAAAATATACACCCAATCTTTCTTTTACCTGGTAAATACATTCCTTAGAGTATCGTGCCAAAAAAAAAACGTGTAAAAAATGCATGTGACGTTTGGTAAATCTGGGGATATGTTCTATAACTTTAAAAAATTGTGTAAAATAAGAAAACTACATATTTTCCTAAAAAATCGTTCAAGAAATAAATAAAACAAAATCCATGTCACTGATTTATAAAAGCAAAATAATTCCTTTTAAATTTGAAAAAAAGTTAAAAAATTACCGTAGAATGACAGTTTATAGGTACATACAAATAAGGATTTCAATATCGGACCAAAAGTTCAATACCGGTATTCGATATTTTTTAGATCTTAATACCGGGATACCGGTTTTAATACCAGTAGTAGAAATTTTAGAAAAAGAAAGAAAACACAGGTGTTTCTTTGTTTTATTTACCAGTTTTATTAGAGAGTGTAAATATCACAAAAAATAATTTGTAAGTTATGAATTATAACAATACACATAAAAAATCACAAAAAAGTAAAAGAACATCTTATTTATTTAAATCACAAAAAAATATAAATATCACCATTCAATCTGTGTTAGTATTGCAAATTTTTAAAACGTGATCTTAAAAAAACATAATGCATCAATTATACAGTCATTAAGCCAGGAATATAATATTGTGCACAAAAACTACCAGCTGTTGAAAATGCTTTTAAAGCATCTGCCCTAGTTGGTGATACTGTTTGCAAACACGAAATACTTTTTTGAAGTGTTTACCTCTAAATCTCTCATATTCAAATAAATCTATTTCTCGTCGAATGGTTTTGGATAAAGCTAATTTCTGTATAGTGTATTTTGGTTAGTTGAAATTTTGTTAAGCTATCGCTAATTCAAGAGACAATTTCTTTTCACTATCGACATTAGTGTCATCATCATCTTTGATAACTGTACAGAATTCTTCTGAATGTAAGTAGGTTTGTGCGTAAAAACTTAAGAAATTTTCTATAAAATTGATCAAATTTTAATTTTTTAGTCTTTTTTTCTTCTTTTTCATTTTTAAAATCATTATATTTATGTAAGTACCGTAAGAACTTTTTCTATTTCGGTATGCCTTTCTTCTGTGCGATTTTTCAATGTAATATAATATATTACATTGAAAAATCGCACAGAACACATCAAATTATATTATAACTCTTCAGATAGTGATGTGTGCTGCTCTTTCAGTGACTGCAGCATGAAGTGTATTGTTGCATTATACAGCTAATAAATTAGAATTTCTTGGACACAATACCTCAAAAGCCAGTTAATTAGAAGTAGAGCTGATACAGTTGTGGATATTAAGTCGAATTCACTTCGGAAAAATTAATTTGCAGGTTTAAGTCGATCATTGCATTTTGGATTGGATTTGGCTCTGAGCTGCAATAGGATAGTTGTGGCCTACCTGCTTGGATGATTCCCATATATATATATATATATATATATATATATATATATATATATATATATATATATATATATATATATATATATATATATATATATTACCACTTCTCTTAGATTGTACGATGCAACTTAATATTCACAGTCTAACTAATGTCACCCGTTAGGGGGACATAAATACAAAAACGTATACTATTTTTATATGTTGGCGATCTCTGAGCATATAATGGAGACAATTTTAAAAAATTCTAGTAAATACCAAAAAAAAGGGTATTTAAACTTGTGAATACCGGTATTACAAAATTGTACAAATAGCTAAAATACCGGTATTGCAATCCCTACATACAAAATATAAAATAAAATCAAATTTAAATTTGGAATAAAACTACTAACTAATCATTGCTACTTGATACTAAGCTTGCAAGTATATATTACGAAATGTAACAAAAATGCTGTCATTAATAGATTTGTCAGATATGTCAAGCACAACTGTCGACATTGATTCAAATGATGAATTTTGTTCATTATTAAAAGCCTCAGTTCAGTTCAATTCAATTTTCTTTGTCGTTCTGTTATTTTTATGTAATCTGTTATTAGCGGCAGATTTTTTTAGTTTCTCAAGTTGCTTTTATAATTCTTGATATTCCTCTACACAAAATTAAGACAACGTGAAATTTTAATGCGAACTCTATGTCAATATTAGCAGAAAGAAATCGTTGTTTCATACTTGTAGCAAATTTTAAGCCCTCTCGAATTAAATCAGTTGTGAATAGCTGAGCATCACTATCGACTTCGTCATTATCGACTTCTTTATTATCAACTGTCATAAATTCGATCAAATCGTCCTCATGCAAAAGGCATGTAACCCCAAATTTCTTAGGGATTTGTGCTAGAACAAAAACTTCGTGTAAAAAAAAGTCATTAAATTCGTAAACCATTTTATATCAAAAAAAAGTTTAAAAAAAAACGCGTAAAAATTAGATGTATGTATGCGCATATTCTTTAATAAAATATGACAGATAATATTTAATATACTTCATAAAGTTTGATTGAATATTATCCTAAGAAAACAAATGAAAAACACATAGATTGATGGACAGGAGAAACAAAAATAAAATTCCCACTGTCTGAAAACACTTTATTTCTATGAACGTGAATTAACTTCAAATTCTAATAATTTAAATAAAGATCAATATCTTTATAAGCACAGAAATTTTAATATAAAACGTTTCAACCCTAGTAATACATCCGACGTGACTTAAGAATCTTAATTAAACCCAGAATTAGAGAGTAATGCTCAAAAGTAAATGCGTTTTTAAAGTTTTTCCCTTGAAATAAACTTTGTTGTAGTTGGTTGAAAACTGTAGAAACCCTTCAGCGAGAAAGACATAACTGAAATAAACCAGTTAAAGAGATTTCCACGAAATTAAATTGCAGTTAAAGGTATTATATGTGATCCGTTAAGCCTCTTAGATTTTAAAGGGAAAATTTGACATCTTTAAGTGCTTCTCATTTAATTTAATTGAAACGAAACAAGGGAAAGAGAATGCTTTATAGGCTTACATGCATGCAGAAAGGCGCCAGGTGGCGCGAGTGTCTGTGAGTGAAAGATGGCTCCTCCTAAGACTAATAGAAACGTCAATACTGCTATATTGCTCGTTAGAAATCATTGTTAAATTCATTCTTATCTTGATTATTAACACATAAGTCATTTCATAATTTTAAAATAAATAGAGCTGAATAATCTTTAAAAGAGAGCTTATATTATTTTCAATAATAATCTTTTAAAAGAACTGAAAAAAAGTATTAAATAAATTTTGTGCTCGAAATATATATATAAAGAACAAAACCCATATAGCATTTCTTTTTATATTACAAGATTTGTGAATTTTTTTGCATTAAAATTAGTAATAAGTGTTATAGAAGGTATGCCATAGCATTGTTTTATTATAACTGGATTTTGAGGTAGTTATCTTGATTACGTGAATTTTTTTTGTATAACTTGAGTAAAGTAATATATATATATATATATATATATATATATATATATATATATAAAATATATATATAAATTTTTTTAAAAAAACCAAAATACTCAAAATCTAGGGAATTAAAAAATATATAATAATAAAATAATACTAAATTGAGAGAGAAATATTCGGTACACATTGCTCCAGAATGAAAATTTTATTTCTGAATTTATAATGCAAGGAATTATAAGATGAAAACTATGTTTCTTTTAATAATTGAAATAAAAAGAATGTTCTAAAATAAACTATGCAAAGTTGAAATGTTTAAAACAACGGTCATCGATTGAGAATTTTTAAGTAAATATTTACGGATCTCTTATCTCGTATGATTTTTTCTCGTCTATGAATGACTATAAAGGCATTACGGTACCCTACAAATAACAAAAATATTTCTTGAATTTTCCTATGGTTCATATATTTAAAAAGCGAGGCCCACAAAATTTCAAATTCTGAAAACCAATTAGTTTTAAAGATATTTGAAGTTTCCTTAGTCTACATTTTAGTTACGAATTCCTTTCAAAGCGTTTTGGTTTTCTAAATTGAATTATATAAAAAATTTTCTGAACGCAATCCATTTTTTTCTGTGTGGAATAGCTATTATAACTGTAGATTTTATTACTGAGATTATTTTTGTTTGCTTATGTTTTGAGGTTTTTGAGTCCTCTCATAGTTACTTAATTACGATTGATTTTAAGACCAATATTTGTTTTTACACATAGTTGATATTACCTAGAAGCGTTTTACTTTGTTTTAATTAAATTTCCTGTTGAGAAAATGCCACAACCAAAACATACACAGGTTGCAATGAAAAATAATATTTGGAAGAGATAGATATATATATACTACTGAAAAAATCATTTATCTAAAATCCAGCCTTTAGTTGATACTACAGTTAGACTTCCAAATACAAGTATTGCAGATAAAAATGAATATTTCCATCATTATCAAACTACATTATAGTAAATATATTATTATATTATAATATTGCGTTATAGTATGTTAAAGCCACGCAACACAAAAACTGAAACTTGCTAAATTTACCCGATTTAAAAATGAGATTACACATTTGATGATTTCTTGCATAAGTTTGTATCATTATTATATTTTGTATATAAATATTTTGTGCTTAAAACTTTTCGGAAAATATTAGGTTAAAATAAAACGGAATAACCTGTAGTTGTAACAAATGCCATCAATAATATGCAAAAGCATATTTTGAATTAAAAAAGTGTTTTCATGCAGAACATAGGCTGGAAAATATCAAATTAAAAGTTAGAGCTTGACAGGTATTATTAGTTCGTGTTTTGTTTCTTTAAAAACTTTAAATGTATTTTTCTCAGACTTATAATTTTTAAGATGTGAGTGTTTTCTAATCCAAAAGACGTTCTTTTCTGTTTACGATAGAGTCTTGAAATTCTTTGTGGATACTCCTATGTATGTATTCTATAAATATTAGAATGGAGTTAGATCTGAGAGCTCTAGTAATGTAAAAGAAAGTCATATTTTTTCCAGGTTTCGCTATACAAATAAATATTAAAATTCAACAAGGTAACTGATATATACATGCATATATATATATATATATATATATATATATATATACTATATACAACGCGATAAATTTCTAGTGTCAAAAATCAGAAATAATAAATAAATATAAGCATTTTTCTAAATGTTGCTTAAATCAGAAATACCCAATTAATTTTATTAATAGTTATAAGAATAAAGCTATAAAAATATTGTAAGGATTAAAAATTCTTAGATTAATTATAGTTTAACACTATAAATTTACACATATCATAGTTAAAGTTACCTACATATTCTATTATTCGTTAAAATTAATTATTATTTAATTCATATATACTCTAGTGTCTCTAAATTTATGGTTTTTCGCAGCTCTTTTATTAATTTTTATTTTCTATTCTGTTTATACTTTTGTTAAGTGCTACATTTCAGCCATTCACATGCTTTGAATCTGCATTAGGGTCCAGAATCTGGCAATAACTTATTAATTGCACTCAGATTTAGCGCGAGCTCTGCATTTTCAAGTGCAATTTTTAGGTAAGTTACCTCTATTTTGTAATGGATTTAGATATTCCTATCCATTACTTTCAATAGGTTTTTAGTCAGTATTATTTACATAAAGAGGGAAGGTTGGCTGGCCAAAAAACATGTTCAACCCCACTTTTATATAATTTATATATAAGCTGTCCTAAGTCAGCAATGTTTATAATACTGCAGCATCCATTTTATAATTTTAAATCAAGTGTCCTTCATTGTATGTTCTCATTACTGTCTCTGTGTTTTTTTTCGAATGTGATTGGTGAATGTTTATCTCTTGTCTGTAGAGAATTAGACTATATATATATATATATATATATATATGTGTGTGTGTGTGTATGTATATATATATATATATAAGTATATATATGTGTATATATATATGTGTACATATATGTATATATATATACATATATGAATGTATATATATATATATACATATATATGAATGTATAAATATATATATATATATATATGTATATGTATAGAAGTATATATACACTGGTGTGCAAAAATTAAGGACGAGACGGTTTTCAAAATAACTTTGTACAAAAGCTTTCCAAATCAACACATTTAATACCGTAAGATCCCCAATACGTAAGGACATGTGTAATGTAAGCAACACTTACTAAAAGAGAAATCAGAGAGATTAAAAGAAGCTTTATTGAAAAAGTAACTTGGAGCGCAATGCGACTGAAGGCCGAAACATCCCTGTGATGGGTGTCCAGCAAGAAACATCCGGTCTTTAGTAGGGGATATGATCTCCCCTGACTCCTAGGCAGGTTTCACTGCGTCTGCCCATGCTGAGAATGGGGGTGTCAATCAGTTGTTGAGGCATTGCTGCCCATTCGTCTTGCAGCGCCAATCGAAGCTCCCGAATCGTTACTGGTGGTAAGGTACGAGCTGCCAAGCGTCTGCCTAGAAAATCCCATACATGCTCGATGGGATTGAGATTCGGAGATCGTGCCGGCCAATCCAAACGTTCAATATCCTCACTCTCTAAGAGCTGTTCGGCAGCTACTGTGCGATGACATGGTGCATTGTCGTCCATAAAAAGGAACTGCAGACCCATAGCGCCTCTATAAAGACGCACTTATGGAAGAAGAATCTCGTTACAATAACGGGTCCCGTTGACTGAAACTGCGTCGAAGATGTGAAGGTCTGTATAACTACCAAGCATGATGCCTCCTCAAACGAGAACACCGCGACCTCCATACCTGTCTCTTTCAATGATGTTCGAGGGGTGATTGCGGCTTCCGCGCTCTCTCCAGATGAGTATGCGATGAGAATCGTTACTCAAACTGAATCTGCTCTCATCTGTAAAGAGTACTCGTCCCCATTCATTGTCTCTCCAATTCCGGTGTTCCCGGCACCACAAAGAACGCCTTTTCCGATGGGCAGGCGTTAAAGGTACACACCGTACAAGGCATCGTGCAAACAGACCACCACCGTGCAGTCTTCTGGCCACGGTAAAACGCGATATCGGTGGTCCAGTCGCCTGTGTCGTGTGTCTAGCGATTTGTCCCGCTGTCTGCCGCTTATTTCTTCTGGCCTGTAAGACAATGTACCGGTCGTCTGCGGGTGTGGTTCCTCGTGGACGACCACTACTGAACCCCCGGATAGCTGTACCTGTAGTTTGAAATTGTCTCCAAAGTCCTGAAACGATGCTGTGAGCAATTCCGAACTCTGCAGCCACACTTGTCACACTGCGGCCTTCCTCCAATTTCCCAATGATTCGACCTCGGGTAAAAGCATCCAGATGTCGTCTAACGGATTGATTATTCGCCATTTCTCGCTGAGGCAGCAACTCGGTGTTATTTTAACTGCTATACGGCGTGCACACAATCCCTTTGCCAGAAATACTGATCTTACACCGACAACATGCTTTATACTACTCAGACACTCCCCCATTACGTCTACCTGCATATCTGTGCATGTGCTACCGTACATCACCTTACTTAATCTCCTGATTGGTCTTTCTGTCCACTCTGCCTCTTCGTTCAGCTGATATGATAATTTTTCGACTTCGTCCTTAATTTTTGCACACCAGTGTATATATATGTTTATAAATGTATATATGTATATATATATATGTATATATATATATTTATATATATATGTATATATATATTTATATATATATGTATATACTTATATATGTATATATGTATTTATACTATATATACATATATGTATATATGTATATATATAAGTAAGTCTTATTATTTACGTTTTGCATCGAATTTAAATCTATAATGTGAATAGTAGTGGGCTATAACTTTATAATTATATTTTATTAGTTTAATGATTTTATTATAATGTTTAAATTCCTCCAATTGTTATTATTTCCTTTCCTCTTGGGACGTAGTATGACAAACTACAGGTGAAGTTTGGGTAGCCCTAAAACTTGTTTAAACCTGCAATCTTGGTTCCTAAGGGCAGGAATTTGTTATAGTACTACTGTGCCTATTTCTTTCTATTTAGTATAGTTATCTTAGGTTCTAACTATCTGTGTATTTTTATGTTTTGGATTACATATATATACATTTATTATATATATATATATATATATATATATATATATATATATATATATATGTAATATATATATATATACTTTTTTTTTGACTAATCTCGGTACTGCCCAGGAAGGCTAGACAATCCCCATGAATCCGAAAATTTGTAAAAAATCTAAAATTAGCAGTGGGTCGCAAAGGACCTCGTCCTTTTAAAAACCAAAACAAAGTAAAATATGATTAGGTGAGGCCTCTCCGGAAGAACACCAGTGGCATTCCGGATAAGAGGATATATATACTAGAGGACCCGACAGGCGTTGTCCTGTGTACACACATCTTAAATTCAAAAATTCCAAATTTTTATGAATAAGTTTTAACTTTCTAGACCGTTTAGATTAAAATTTGTATTAAAAAGTTATTACAATGTAATTATGTGCCAAGTTTTATACTTCTGAGTTGCTTAGAAGTGAAACACACACACAAACTATTTCCGTTAAGAAATAATTTTAAATAAAAAAAGTTTAATAATGTGTGTAATCAATTTTCTACACAAATAGATTTCCAGGTTAGGATACTTGTTGTCAACGCACATGTAAATTTAAAAGAAAATCATGTAAAATACTCACTTCGATTGCATACTAAATTTGGAGAATGTATAATTTTTTATGCACACTTCAAAACTCTTCAAACACTAATTACATCTGAATGTAATAATTTAATTAACACACGATATATTTCAACAAAATAATAACACGGCGTTACAAAATATTTTCCTGAAATGATCACAGCACCAACTGTTGGGACCAACTTGAATTATAATAAAAAGATTTTTGAATATTCTATACTGCGATCGTAGCGCAGTGTGCCGGATACAATGTAAAACATTCCAAGATCAATAATTTATAAATAAAAAATTAATTAAAATAACATTTCTAAACCGAATTATAAATCTAAACCATTCTCGAGTACACTGGAACAGACAAAAACTTTCATCAAAATCGGTCCAGTCGTTTAGGAGGAGTTCAGTTACATGCACACGCACAGAATTATATATATGAAGATTATTTGAAAATATATTAAGAACGCTAAAAAGCGTAAATGGTGGTCTGCATTTTCGTAACAATAAAGGCCGGGTTTGGCCAGTTTGGCTGAAAATCAATTTTCGACGCCAACTTATGTCTTTTTCAATTCCTACTATTAGCTCACGATCTCTATACATAATTTGCTTGTTTGTTTATTTATTTATTTATTTTGGTGGAGTTTTCAATCATTAATAAAATACATTTTAAAGTGTTCAATTGAGCTGAAATGTAATGTACATGATTATTTTGGATGGCATTACAATAATTTTTAATTATAATTTATAAAAATTATTTGATTAAATTAATTATTTAAAAAATTACAAATACAGCCAGATTGGTGATTTAGCGACCCTTTTGGCGACTTATGTCAAAATTTGAAAAGGTTTTTTTCTCACTTGTTAAAGCGTTCAGTTGAAAGGAAATTTTATATACACGATTGTTTTGGATGACAAAACGATACTTTAGTGATAATTAATAAAAATTAATTACCACTTAATGTTGTGATTCTGTCATATGTACATACATATTTATATTATTTGCAACTATTTAATAAAAAGTAGCTAAAATAAATTTTTTCTTGGTGATCTAAGTAGGAATTAATTAAAATTTTTTTTTATATTACTTGTTTATAACAATAGCGTTGTTACAACAATGCAGATGAATGTTGAGTTGTATTTTTTGAATGTTTTTAATTAATATATTTTTAACTAATTGCGATATAGGACCAAATTGTTAATCTAAACCATTCTCGAATTTACTTGAACCCACACAAAAAATATCTTCGAAATCTGTCAAGCCGTTTAGAAGGAGTTTAGTGACAAACACACGCACAGAAGATTTTTATATATAAATATATGTATGTATATATACATATATATACATATATATATATGTATATATACATATATATACATATATATACATATATATGTATATATATATACACTGCTGGACAATTGCTAAGGACGGATTACAAATTGCTATGTAGCATAACATTAAGCGAGACATGAGGCCTAGTAGGATAAAATATAGTTGCCACAATGTTCACACATTAGAATAAAGAATATTTATTGTTCTGGAAAGTACAAAAGCCGTGAAACATCTGAAAGAAAAAAAAATATTCATTTGATCTGCGTACGGAGAAATGGAACAATGCATCTAAAAGTCAGCAGGCACCTTAAAGAAAGGTATCAGTGTGGGATATGTCCACCGTGGAGAGTGATGCAACATTCCACACGTCGTACCATACTTTGCACAACATTATCCAGCAGCTGTTGAGGCAATTTATCCCATTCCTCTGTGAGTGCACAGATGAGGGTGTTCTTGTTTGTCGGAGGATAGTTTCGACCAGCAACTTGCCTCCCCAAAGTATCCCACACATTTTCAATGGGGTTTAGATCTGGAGAACGCGCTGGTCATACGAGACGTTGAATACCCTCACTGTCTAGACAATCCTGAACAGCGAGTGTTCGATGAAATGCTGCGTTGTCGTCCATAAAAACAAATTTATCACCGACAGCACCACGGAAAAAGACGAACATGAGGAAGTAGAACTTCATCAATGTATCGCTGGCCCGTCATAGTCCCATTCGCAACCACATGTAGGCACGTGCGGCCATTGATCATGATGCCGGCCCACACCATGATACTGCATGTCGGATACCGGTCCTTTTCCTGGATATTTTCTGGACGATAAGCAGTACCACTCTCGCGCCAGATCAGTTGGCGCCTACAATCCGATGACAGACTGAACCTACTCTCATCTGAGAATAGTAGGCATGCCCAGTCCTGTTCAGTCCAATTGTGATACTCACGACACCATTGCAAACGGGCAGTACGGTGCTGTCTGGTCAATGGGACACACATAACAGGCCTGCGTGCGTATAGTCCTCCTCCCCTCAAACGTCTGGCAACAGTTTTTCGGGAGATATGCTTTCCTGAGGCAGCAAGAAACTGATTTGCCACATGCTGAGCTGTGGTGCGCCTGCTCCTTTTTGCTGATAGGACGATATATCTGTCTTCTGCAGGCGTCGTACTTCTAACACGACCTCCCCCGTGCCGTCTATTACACATTCCAGTAGTTTTAAATGACTTCCACAGCCGTGAAACAATGCTGTGAGCGATGTCGAACTCCCTGGCAACATCTGTTATTTTTCGCCCTTCTTCGATCTTTCCAATAATTCGGCCACGCATAGAATCATCTATGTGATGTCGGGAAGACATGCCAAAAATTTTAAGTTCGTCTATTAAATCTTTCCTGTAAAACTTTGACTTGAAACAACAACTGTCCACACGCGTCAAAACCTTTAAAGCTCTAATGAACGCTATCACGTGATGACCAGACGTGGAAAAAAAATTGCATACTCATACTTCTTACTAATATCCCGCACTTATTCTAATTTTCCACATTTTGCTTCCTTTCATTTTGTGGTTGCTATGGATGATAGTGTTATCCGACCTTAGCAATTGTCCAGCAGTGTATATATATATATATATAAATTCTCAGTTCTTTTATTCCCAATTATCTTAGAAACATAAACCACTTAAAATATTTAAAAAATTATTAAATGCTTAAAATTTTATAAGAATTAGAAAAACCTCAGAAATGTTTAATTTTTTTTTAAATTGTGAAATAATGGCTTTCCAAACAGACTTTTAATTTTCAGAATCAGTTTAATATCTGAATGTAAGACATACATTAATTTTACTGTTACTGGACCAAAAACTATTTTTAAAAATGGTACTTTGACATTAAAAATAGTTAAACCATAAAAACAAAATATCAAGAATGCCTTTAACTTCTTATCACTTTAGGTCTTACCATTAATTTTACCACCCTTGCAAAAAATTACCACTCTATACAAGACCGCGAAATCAAAATACCGCAACAGTATTGTTTTTCAAATTTCTAAAAGGTAGTAAAAATAGAATTTCAGTAAGCTTGAAATAAGGTTTATTTCATGAAATCGCATCTTAAAATATTTAAATTCGCGAAAAGAGAGATATTTCAATCATGGTAAGCAGCATAATATCTACAATTTATTTAAAAATGCTGTTCTTTAAAGCAGTGCTTCTCAAACTTTCAATACTGGCGCCCCCTTTTCAATCACAATTTTTATTGCGCCCCCCTATACATAATAATTTACTGAATGCAATAATAATGCACTTTTACGATAAAGCAACAATATTTATTATAAACCGTACAAATTCATGACATAAGTATTAAATTTTGTATGTGTTACTTTTAAGCAAAAAAAAGTTAAGTTATAGGATAATTACTAAGTTATTTTTCCTTTCTCTGATTTTTAAATTGGAACATATTACAAAATGCGGTGGTTGCTTAGAAGACAAAATATAGATATAAGCTAAATATAGAAAATGAACTCAGAGGGTCAATTTCTTATCTTAAAACTCCATTCAAAAACTGCTCTGTAAGACAAGCCCATGGAAGTAGCTAATAATTATTAAACTTGTTCTTAATTTAGTATTAATTAATTAGTCATAAAATACTCTGTGCACCACTCATACATTAAAAGCAGTGTTTCTCAAACTTTCAATACTAGCGACCCAATTTTCAATCATAGTTTTTTTCTCGTCCCCCTGTACAACAATAATGTATTTACTGCAATAAAAATGCACTTTGAGAGAGAGACGCTAAAGTTACAATACGATCTTAATTATAAACCGTACAAATTAATACGATAAATATATTAAATTTTGTGTATATGTAACTTTTAAGTAATATATATATATATTAAGAAAATTACTTAAAATATATATTACTCAGAATTATGTTATTTTTTTCTTTCTCTAATTTTCAAATTGGAACAGATCGCAAAATGATGTATTTAATTAAAGATTTATTTCCTTCAGCATTCATTTCTCAAAGTACAAATCTCATTAGAAAAATAGTCTAGTCAATGTCGCTCTCTATCATATCCATCACATCTGGCATTATAGGATACGTTTGCGTGAGTCTGGGCAACCTATCGGACGTCTGCGCAAAACATGTAACAATGCTTTTCCTCGTACAATTCCAGTCAGTTTTGTTCGACTCGATATTCCTATAGCTACCGAATCTAGCTTGAATGTACATTTTTTTTAATTTCCACGTTAATTGTAATTCACGGTAATTAAGTATTTACGGCAGTAGATTAAAACAATATCATACATACATTTTTAAGTCGTAAGCAAACATTCGACCATAATAAAGAATCAACAAGTACACAGACGAACGAGCATGGTTCCGAAAATTAAATCAAGGTGATCTTCTCAAAAATACTTCAATTTTGGATTTACCACTACTGAAGTAAATGATGGAAAAAAAGCCCCAGCTTGATATGTGTTAAAACTTACAAATATGTAGAACAACATGTGAAAGTTGTTTTTAAAATATGTAAAATCATTAAGCTATGTTGGCAAAGAATTTTAAAAAGTATTTTCTGGATGAGGACAGCTTGGTAGCAAGTTACGAGTGGATTAGGGATCTATTTCAAGATACTCCAGAAGGGCTCTCAACTTCCGAAGAAGAAATCTTCATAGATTTCACATCCAGTGAAAAATTAAAAGGCAATTTTGTAATAAATCGCTCTTTGAATTTAGGGTAGAGGTGGATGAGGAATTATCTGTACTGAAAACAAAAGCACTTCGTATACTATTACCATTTTCAACATCCTACCTTTTTGAAACCGGACTTTCTGCAGTGGATGCCTTGAAGACAAAATATAGATCTCAGCTAAAGATAGAAAATTAACTCTTTAAGTGTCAATTTCTGATATTAAACCTTCCTTTGAAAAACTTTCCTCTACAAGACAAGCCCGTGGAAGTCCCTAATAATTATTAAACTTGTTCTTAATTTAGTAATAAGATTGATTGATTGAATATTAACGTCGCACTGTTCAGCTGCACGAGGACTTTTGACGACGGACCACGTAATTTTGAACCATGGTCAAGTGACGTGGATGACACCTGAGCTGGCACCCCTCTCTCCTAACTACCACGCCACACCAACGGGAAAACGTTTCAACTCTCAACAGATTTAACGTGCATCGCTGCCCTACACGGAGGGTCTTTAGTGGTACTGGGCTCGAACTCGTGACAAGGCAAACCACGATCCGATACCTATACCACTCGGCTACCGCGGCCAAATTCAGTAATAAGAAATTATTTATAATACCTTCTTTAGTACTGATACATCAAACATATACTGGCTGAAACACCGACTCTTCGCACGAGTTCATTTTTTTAAAAAATAAAACATTATTCTTGATATAATAGCTGAACTGTAAGGAGAGTAAAACTGTGTGCACGACATTGTATACAAAAATGTAAAATGTTTTTTTTTTTAGATAAATGCTATAATTGTAAATAACTGTTTAAAAGAACTGTAATTTTAAACCTCACACAATTAGCATTTAGAATTAATGTTAAATTATGAAAAAGAATACAAAATTCCGATGAAGAATAATTGTGTTACTTTTTAACATTTAAAGCGAGAAGACTTCAAAATGTTTTAACCCGGGAGCAGGCGCGTACTCGATACTAACATTAATGGTAGTGCGGGGGGACTCAGTCACCCCAATCATTTGTTTAGAATTATTTTTACTGTACACGATACAAATCGGAATTCTAGTGAATATTTTAATTTATAGAAAGTATACTTACCTTCTTTCAAGGACTATTCAATTCTTTGATGATTTGAGAAAAAAATCCAATAAAACTGAACTAAAATTATTCAAAAGTACAAGACCATAATAAAGGACGCAAATCAGACACTTTTCAATTATCCTACAGAAATGTTAAGCCAATCAATTCTTTTTCCAAATATCGCAAAACTCAATTATTTACAATTTCCCTAAGCGAAAAGCAAACGCATAAAAGATGGGAGGGAACTAATATTGATAATAACCATACCATAAGATTAAAGGTCAATCAAATGATTAGCAAACGTACTATGCAGCCTGGCTGAAAAGTGAATCATGACTTCCTTTTCTTTTTCTACAACTAATGTACAGTATTTCAATAATAATTACAGTGGTGAATTGTTTATCTTCTTAGAATTTTCTCAGGGTCTGGGTTTCGTTTTTCTTTTAACGAGTAATATTTTATGTTAAAACGTAATAAAAAATCTCTCATTGAGGAAATACAGCAAATAAAACAAAATGTTTTTTTTCTTTAATTTGGTTTTGGGATCAAAGATAGCTATTTGATGACGGAAAAAAGCCAGATAATAATCATAAATTATGTCAGTGTTGTGTGTATTTTTTTTTATTATGGAAGAAAGCATTTTGTTTTACTTCTCTTTCCGGTTATTTTTTTCAAAAAAAATCTTTAAATTTTCGATACGCTCGCGCCCCCTTGTAGGGTCATCGCGCCCCCCCCAGGGGGCGCGCCCCACACTTTGAGAAACACTGCTTTAAAGATATTTAGGATCACAACCTGTTCTCAAATCTTTATTAGTGTCATTAGCTGCTAAACCTGTCCGTGCAAGTCTTTCTTTACGGTATCCAACAACGTTCAGAACCGTGATTTTGCAAAAGCGTACAAAAGAATATTTTTTTTAATTAATAATTTTGTGTAAATTAGATTAGAAGAAATATATAAAATTCTTTTAAGAATATTATTGCAATAAAAATTATTTCAATACAATATTTTGCAAAAAATGAACATAGAATTACCTATTTTCAAAACATTCTCCTTTTTTACGGAAAATGCTTCTATAATAATAATATTTTACCTATATAGTTCAGACCTCTTTAGAGTCAGAATTATGATTTTTGAAACATAAATCTTAAAAGTGAACTCATAGAAATATTATAAACATTATAATATAAATATAATTATTATAGGAGCATTTTTTATAAAGGAGAATGTACTTCGTGAAAATAGGTGATTATAAGTTCGTTTTTTGACCAATTATTGCATTTAAATAATTTTTATTAAAATAATAATATTCTTAAAAAAATTTTATGCATGTTTTCTAATCTAAGTGACACTAAAAATTCAAAAATATATTTGTTTCAGCGTTTTTGCAAAATCACGGTTCCGAACGTAGACGGATACCTTAAAAAAGGGGATGCCATATAATTGTAAGACTTTTACTAGGAGCAGTTTTTTCTCAAAACTAAACATCTTCTCATTTATTTTGTACCAAATAAAAGTAAAATAAATAAATAAAAAAAAAACAAATTTGTTGATGGATTTTTTTGTTAAATTCTATTTTAGTTAAAACAAATAACTTCTTTTTCCCGCCTGTCTAAAAATTTTAAAAATTCTTTTTATATAAACAACTGGCAGACTAAAATGCAAAATCGTCCTTCTTCTGATATTTTTATAAATGTCAAGAACAGTAAGAGAGGCAAAAATATTTCTTAACTAGGTTTATCTTAAGTTTTCTTCCATAATGAAAATTCAAATGAGCTTATAAGACGTGTCAAAAACATAACACAAGGTTGCTTAAATTTGTAACTTTTTCTCGACAGGTTGACGGCTCATGTCGTAAATCTGTATAAACATTTACTCAGCTTGATCAGAGAGCAGAGAAAAAAAATGAATTTGATCCGTGTTTGCTCGGCTTTCTACTACAAAAATTTAACAGAAGTTTGTACTTTTCAATATTTCTTACAATCCCTAGGATCTGGTTCTAACTCGGAATTATTTTTAAAGATATAGAAGTCATGAACGGGATTTAACACACATTCGCGTAAGTAAGAAAACGTCGTTTCGTTCATTAGAGCTCAAATTTGTCACTTTTACCTTTCGTAGAATAAGATATCAGGATTTTATCATATGAATTATAATTAAAAACATTGAATCAAAGGAATTTCCATAATTATATTTATATATGTGTTATTAAAATATTCTTGGAAACAGACTAAACAGTTTATGAAGAATTCACAAAATTCATACCAAATGCAACCGAAAAAGTAAAATTTTCCTTCTATTTTCTTAAACTAAAGTACTAATATATTCAGTTGATATAAAAATGCTTCTTAAAAGTTGAGATTATGACTATTAATATTTATTTATTTAATTCTCATACTACTAATACTACGTCCTATTATCTATATTTTATTACCTGTTAATACCTTAAATGTTTGGCACAGTTTCCCCAAATTTGGCTCTTGAGCCATAAAGACACTCGCTCATTCATTAATGATTAATTTTATTTTTAAATTAATTATATATATAGCCACATATTTCTAAGCTGCACAACGAATTAATAACAAAATTTTGAGAAAAATAAAAAATAGTATAAAATGGTTTAACGATATCTAATTTTATGAAAATAAAATAAATTTAAAACGAGAAGTAATAAGAAGCGAATAATTAAGCATTTTATCAATTTTTTAAATTTTAAATACATACATGAACCTGCAATTTCTCTGAATACCCCATCCAACAATTGTTTTCCCTTTGATTCTAAGCTTCAGTAGTATTAGCATTGAAAAAGAGCTACAGCTTAGATTCGAGTAAATGCGGTATATTCACACACACACACACACACATATATATATATATATATATATATATATATATATATATATATATATATATAGTATACTAAAATAAAAGTGCAGAATAACAAGAACCCACAGTGCTAAAGAAGTAAGAAATTGGAATTCAGCAAACACAACAAATGTAGATACAAAAAGTCATTGGACTAAACTGGAGACCTATTATGATTTCTAAAGCTGTCACTGAATTAGACCAGCAAATTAGGGTTAGCAATGCTTTATGGATCCAACCTTCCCCGTACAGCAGAAATTTTCGACATAATAGGGGAAAAAGACCAAGTTGAAAAGTTAAGCCTAATACAACACATGGTTGTAGAACCTAATAAAATCGTAAAAAGAAATTGAGAAAAGAGAACAATAATGAATCTATCAAGGAGAGGAATAATAAAAAATTTTTAAATAGAAAATATTAGGAAAAACTTACTTGTAAAACAAACATCCAGAATTGAAAAACCCTGTCCTCAAAAATACCTCCTACAGCAATGAGATCCTACGAGAAATGGCGTAAAAGATTGAAATGCCAGCGCAGGAAGGAAAAAACCGTGGCGCCATCTGAATAGTTATTTTGCAATTAAACAAATCACAAAGATAAGTAATTAAATAAACAAAACATAAATTTTTTTAAATAAAATAAAGAACAAAGTTCAGAATAGATAGTATCAAATAGAAATATATTAAAGTAAATTTACTTGGATGATTATATACTAGAAAGTTATATTGCAATTAAATTAAACGTATAAAATATTTTAAAATATTTTTTAAAATAAACTAAATAGAGAGAGAAAAGAAATATTAATTAAAATATCGAACTAAAATAAAACTAGATTTAATTAAAAATAGAAATATATTTAAAAATAAATTTACTAGGATAATTGTATTCTAAACAATTATTGCAAAATTTCATAAAACTATTATGTATTAAAATTTTATCAGTAACTAAATCACTGTTACTTTTTATAAAATTTAAGATAATATTTCTAAATATTGATAGGTGTAGGTTACTAGCCCAGAAAGGTATTTTTATAATGTTAAAATCAAATAAGTTTTTTTATCAAAAATATTACTTGTAAGCAAATTATTCTTAACGTTTAATTGAAAGTCCAAAAAGTTACCTGATTCATTATTATAATTAGTTTTGACAATTTTAAATAATGGGGATAATAATTAAATCTAAGGACTTAGTCAACTATATTACTAAAAATAATTAAGTCATCTATGTATCTAAAAAAGTAACAAGAATCATTACTAATACTTTCATTTTCATAAAAATGCAAGTAAATATTTGCTAAGCAGTTGCTAGCTGGTCCACTTTGTGGTAATCCTTTAATTTGCTGATATTGAGCGTCATTATGGAAAATATAAGTTTCTTTTAATAATAATTCAATAATAGAAATATATTAATCATATTTTTTTATCCTATTCAAAAAATATTTGCTATATGCTATTTTAGGAATCTTCAACATGTCTTTTATATCAATGGAGTTAAATAAAACTTCAAAATCATAGGTATAAATAGAAATAATTTTTTTTAGAAATAGTTTTTTACCATGCATATACTTAATAATGTTCATACTATTTTTAACTATAATAGAATTATCAATTTTGTCTAATGTAGATTGAATAATATTTTGTAACTTCTTGCCCGGATGTGTAATATAAGTTTTAAAACCATTCGTAATAGTTCTAAATTTAACAGGATTTTCATGAAATTTAGGAGTTAAGAAAATATGGGGGAATTTAATATACAGAACACACCCACACACACTCAGGAACATTGAAATAGCGACCCAAGAAGGAAGCTAAGTACGATCGCGAAACTTAACAAATAAGTACAGCGTTATGTGATATGCAAAGGATCCAAGTTTTGTGCAATACACATGCTCATACACGCCGAGGTGGGGCTACAATTAGGAAGAGGGTGCTATATAAGTCAGCGCAAATTCGAAGATTCATAAACGTGACGATTACCCGCCGATTGTAGGAAGACTTTGGTGAGTGAAACATGCCAGGTAAACGTGCTAGAAGACATTTATCACAGTTAAGCAAGTTTGAGAGAGACCTGATTATCGGGATGAAAACTGCAGGCTGGTTGACACGCCGTATTGCTGGCCAGGTGGATCGTTCGGAGTGTGACGTTAGAAATTGTTGGGAGCAATGGACACGAGAAGGTACCCACCCGCGGAAAACCGGGTCTGGAGCGACCAGGAAGACCACGAGGAGAAAGGATCGAAGGATCGTGCGGCAAGCACTTGTGGACCCCACAGTGACTCGTTCAACGATACGGGCAGACGTAGGCGTAGCAATTGTTCCACAAATAATTTCCAGAAAACTTGCAAAAGCAAATCTTAAATCCAAGTGCCCTTTCCGTGCACTCCCTTTAACACCGGAACATGGGTAACTGCGTCTACAGTGGTGCCAAAAAAGATCAACGTGGAATGTCACAGATTGGCAAAAGGTTGTGTTTTGGGATGAACCCCGCTTTGTTTGGGGGACAGATGATAACCATGTACGACTGTGGAGATGGCCTGGTGAGCGGTACAATGCCCTCCCACACTTTTCTACGTCAGACTGCCCGCACAGCTGGTGTAATGGTCTGGGGGCCACAGCCTATGATAGCCGGTCCCCTTTAATTGTGATGTGTGGTACCTTAACGGGTCATCGATACGTTGATGATATTCTTCGACCCCATGTAGGACCTTTTCTAAATGGTCTCCCAGGAGCAATTTTCCAGAAAGATAATGCTCTTCCGCATACAGCAAGAGTTGCTCAAGATTTCCTTCGTCATTTTCAGACTATTCTATGGCCGGCCCGCTCCCTCGATTTGTCCCTTGTAGAACACGTGTGGGATCAGCTAAAATGACAGATGCTATCGTGTCACTCTGTACATGATTTAGAGTTGGCTGTTAAAGATTTGTGAGCCCATCTGCCTCAGGACAATATAAGGTGTCTAATCAACTCAATGCCGGACCGTGTGGCGGCATGTTTTGCAGCTGGAGGTGGTCCAACTCGCCATTGAAGTTGCCCAGTATTTGTGTCGTTGCACAACTTATATTCGTTTAATTGTCTTGTTTTTGAGATCAAGTGAATCTCTCATCTGTGTCATTATGTGTATTAAATTTAATTTTAATCCGATGCTCTCTTCTTGGGTCGCTATTTTCAATGTTTCTGAGTGTATATATATGTATATATGTATATAAATATATATGTATAGATATAAATATATATATACATATATATATATGTATATATAATATATATATATATATATATATATATATATATATATATATATGGCATGCAGCCAAAAGCAAGGCAGTCTTCGCGCGCAGGCGCAGCTAAAACACGAACTAAAACTTTTGAATTAGTGGAAGAGAAACAAAAACTCTTGGACATTAGAGAGAGAAAGGAGAACGCGAGAGGTGCGCGAGCAGGCGTTACCTTCTGAATATCATCGTCAAACTTATCTGTAAAAATATCTACCTTTTTAATTAATTTTTGTTAAAGTTTTAAAATAAATGTGAAGTAAGACAAACACGTCTTGGACCCCTTGTTGTCTCCCACAAATTATGGGGGCTCGGCCGGGATCGATAAAATTTCGATTTTGAACCAAAATCTGGACAATGAACAAAAGCGTCCGTGAGGAGACGCTCCGCCATTTTTTCGGAAACTTCGTTCAACCTGTGTAGAGGTTTGAACTCAGCATAAATATTCAACCTGTGTAGAGGTTTGAACTCAGCATGAAAATTCCGCCTGTGTAGAGGCCGGGATTGAAAAAATTTCGATTTTGATCAAAATTTGGAATCGTGAAAAAAAAGCCGTCCGTGGAGGAGACGCGCCGCCATTTTTCGGAAACTTCGTTCAACCTGTGTAGAGGTTGAATTTTTCAACTTCATTCCGCCTGTGTAGAGGTCGGAACAAATAACAAAATAACCTGTGTAGAGGTGTATTTTTCAACGAACCATCGACAAATTCCGCCTGTGTAGAGGTTGGAACCACTCACAAACACCTGCGAAGAAGTGTCAATTCGAACAATTTCAACTATATTACCTGCGAAGAGGTGAAATCAGTGGAATCGAAATTTTCTTCATTGGATACATCGTACGTGCGAGCAACAAGGGAGCTAGAGAAAAAAAAAAGGTAGGATCTTTAAATATTTTTCTAAAATGTATAAAAACGCTCTTAAAGAGGATCTCATAAGAGTTGTTGAGAATCTAGACGGTACTGTGGAGAGTACTGACACCATATCTAAACTAAAGACTAAAATTGAGAACAGTAGTACATTTGAAAGTGATCCAGATTTCGTTAAAACTTTAATTCAAAACTGTATAGATGAGAGAGTATCGCGATACGAAAGAGAGGTAACTTTAGAAAAACAGAAAATTGAGCTCGCGGAACTTCAGTTAGCAAAATTAGAAAAAGAAATCGAACTTCAAACGGCTAAAAATAAAGCATTAAGTTTAAATCCTGCAGCTAAAGTCGAAGAAAAACAGTTCGAAACTAACATAGAAAATATGATAAAAAGTATAAAAACTTTATCTCTTCCTGTTCTCACCAGATCCGAAAACTTTAATCTGTTCTTCCAATCATTAGAACGCGCATTTTTAACCAAGAAAATAAATGACGAATATAAATCTGAAATTTTAATAAATCTTCTGGGCGAAAGAGCTCATAACGTCTTACTGTATATTAAAGAAGATGAATTAAATGACTATGAAAAACTAAAATCTATAGTACTCAGAGAATTCCAATTAACCCCTCGCGAGTGTTTAAACTCATTTAAAAATGCTGTAAAATCATCAGGCGAGACATACATCCGATTTGCTGCAAGATTGACGGCAAACTTCAATATTATGGTTCGTTAAGATAAGTTAATTCCTTTGAATCTCTATGTGATCTTATAATTTCTGATAAATTATTTGAAACTTTAAATAAGGAAACTGCAACTCATATTGGCATTCGAGAAGCAGAAGATTGGTTTAGGCCTATTGATTTAGCTAAAGAGTGCGATATTTATATTTCATCTAGAAGCGGATCACATAAAGAAATTCCTATTACTTATGGATATACCCAAGACCCCTTTAAAAATAGATCACAAAACTTTAAAACAAAGATTAAAGAGAACTATCCCCAATATCATGAAAGAGAAAATAAAAATTGCTTTATATGCGGTGATTCATCTCATAGCGCAAGAGACTGTGAGAAGCGTTTTAAACCTAAAGAATCTAACGACCACATCCATAATAGAATAAACGTGAATACTTTGAAAATCGAGAGCGAAAAACAAAATAGCGATGAATTCGAACAATTTCAATACGTAAACATTTTTGTGGAAAATCAACCCGTAACAGCCTTGATCGATTCAGGTTGCCAGATCCCAGTTTTAAATTCCTCACTAATTAGAGTGCAAACACCTTCCGAAGAAATCATAACATTAAGCTCATGTTTTGGCGAACAGCGTATGGTAGAAGTTAAACCCATAAATATTTCTCTTGATCAACATTCTTCCGGTATAAGTGTGCGAACGGCGATATCACCGACCTTGACCGAAGAATTTATTATACATCCCAGTGTATATTCTGAAATAAAAAAACTAGGCCACGCAAAGAGCGATGTTTTATTGAATGAAGGTGAATCCTCTTTATGTGCTCATGCTTATGCTTATTCTAGTGCTATTTCTTTTCCAAATGTTTCTGTTTCAAATGTGATAGAAAACTCTAGTTATGATTTGTCACATGTTAAAAACTTTTATACTAAAAATGATTCGAGTTCTCTAATTAAGGATTATAAATGTAATAAAATTAAGAGTACTAAGTTAAAATTGAGTATTGTAAGAGAAAAATGTTCTGATATAGTATTGTGTAAGAAAGCCAATGGTGCCATGAAAACGAGTTCCGTGGAATTTATCTCCCGATCTCCTACCCCTTCACCTATGAATAGTAATTATCGACGGTTTGTGTTGCTCCGAAGAATCTTTGAGCCTTGGCAGTGGAAACGAAGGAAAAAGAGAAATCGTTTTGAACAGACGTCCAGAACTCTACAGAGGAAAATATCGATGCGTTCAACCAAAGATCAACTTGTTAAAAAAAGACCTTCTTATGCCTGTGAAACACAGTGTTTTCCTGTGGAACCTTCCGGATGTCGAAGAGAAGCCTTCACATGATGGAGAAAATGTCTAGTTCAACAAAATTTTGATATGTTAAATCTTTGTATATTTGTCGTATAGTCCTTGTCTGTTCCGTCTTTTTTTTGTATGTTTCAGATTCTCCTCTGGTATCCTTGGAAAGGAAAAAAGGAATACGTACCGCTGCGGACAGCGTACAGTCAGGATAGCCGTTATAGCATGCAGCCAAAAGCAAGGCAGTCTTCGCGCGCAGGCGCAGCTAAAACACGAACTAAAACTTTTGAATTAGTGGAAGAGAAACAAAAACTCTTGGACATTAGAGAGAGAAAGGAGAACGCGAGAGGTGCGCGAGCAGGCGTTACCTTCTGAATATCATCGTCAAACTTATCTGTAAAAATATCTACCTTTTTAATTAATTTTTGTTAAAGTTTTAAAATAAATGTGAAGTAAGACAAACACGTCTTGGACCCCTTGTTGTCTCCCACATATATATATAAAGGATGTTTTTTAGAGGTATAGAAATTTAAATTACAATAAAACAAAGATGTATAATTGGATTGACATGAATTTTTTTTATTCGAAAGATAATCTTGTGGCATTACATTTTAAATATGATCAAGCAAGGCGTAGATTCGTCGAATGAGCCCAAAACGAGATTGTCGTTGCACCCGATTTTCATAAGCGAATTTTGTTTAGCGACGAAACGCACTTCTTGTTGAATGGCTACGTCAACAAACAAAACTGCCGCATTTGGAGTGAAGCTGATCCACAAGTGTATGTCAAAACACCGTTACATCCATAAAAACTGACTGTTTGGTGCGCTTTATGGGCTGGTGGAATCCTTCTTCAAAAACGATGAAGGCCACAACGTTACAGTCAATGGTGATCGGTATAGAGCCATGATTACTAACTTTTTCATTCCTGAATTGAACAATCGTGATGTCCAGGAGCTGTGGTTCCAACAAGACGGTGCAATATGTCACACAGCTCGTGCCACAATCGATTTATTGAAAGACACGTTTGGTGACCGCCTAATTTCACGTTTTGGTCCTGTGAATTGGTCTCCAAGATCTTGTGATTTAACACCGCTAGACTAATTTCTGTGGAGCTATGTAAAGTCATTGGTCTATGTGGATAAGCCACAAAAGCTTGAGCATTTAGAAGACAACATTCGACGTATTATTGACGATATACGGCCACAAATGTTGAATAAAGTCATCGAAAATTAGACGTTCAGATTTTACTACATCCGAGCCAGCCGGGGCAGTCCTATGCCAGAAATCATATTTAAAATGTAATGCCAGAAGAGTATCTTTCGAATAAAAAAAATTCATGTCAATCGAATAATACATCGTTGTTTTATTGCAATTTAAATTTCTATACCTCTAAAAAATACACCCTTTATGTAAATATACATATATACACTGCTCAAAGTAATTAAAGGATATTGCGGTTTTAGGTGGATCTTGTGGCTGGGAAACTTTTTAGCTGATTGATACATGGTCGACAGACGTAGTAGGTTATATGAGAATAAATTAGACATGTTTGGCAGAAAAAAAAATGCATTTTATTGTGCATTTGTGTACAAAAGGAAAAAAACACAATTTGTGCATATGAGAAAAAAAGAATAAGAATAGATGTTTTCTTCAAAGGAAATCATTTTCAGTAGGGGGTATGGTTTCCACGGACGGCCAGCAACGTTGAGCACCTATGAGGTATGGAGTCAACGAGGCTATTAATCATGAGGTGGGGTATTCTTTCCCACTCTTCCAGAAGGGTCCTTTCCAGCTCTTGGGGAGTTTGTGGGGGGTTGTTGGCCAGCAACTTGTCTTCCTAGAACGTCCCAAACATGCTCTATCGGATTCACGTCTGGAGAACGCGCTGGCGATTCCATTCGTACGATTCCTTCCTCGAAAAGGAAATCCTCCACCATGTTAGCACGATGTGGCCTGCAGTTATCGTCCATTAAAATGAAGTCATCGCCGATTGCTGCAGCGTAAGGGACTACAATATGTCTGAGGATCTCATCCCTATGTCGGCAAGTAGTCAGAGGTCCACCTCGAATGATGTAGAGGTCTGTGCGCCCGTCCATGGAGATGCCACCATACACCAACACTCCCCCACTGCCAAATTTGACACTTTCGTGCACGAACGCAGGATTACTCCTACTGCCACGGTCCCTCCAGATGAAAATACGCCTATTATCCGGATGAACAGAAAAACGGGACTCGTCAGAAAAAAGAACATTGCTCCATTTATTTCTCCTCCAGTTCACATGCTCTTTTGCCCACTCCCTGTGGTCGCGACGATGCCTTGATGTTAGTCTAACACATACCGTCGGTCGGTGAGCATACAGACCTACACCATGGACTGGTTTCGGACAGTCTGAGTTTAAACCGTGATACCAGTAGCCGAGCGAAGGTGTTGTTGGAGAAGAGTAACGTTCATATTTCGGTGTCTCCGATCCATTAACACAAAATAACGATCTTCATTGGGCGTTGTTGCCCGTCTACGACCTTGTCCTGGTCTTCGGCCTGCACTTCCAGTCTCCAAAAAATGGTTCCAGATCCTAGAAATCACTGTTTGTGACACTCCAATGGCTTGCGCTACTTCGGCTTGAGTTTGGCCCCCTTCTAACCTAGCAACAACTATTCAAGCTTCTGAATCGGTTAAATGACTTTGCTGAGATATCGTACTCATCTGAAACAAAGCAGTCCCTGAATGCCGATCATCCTTGTCTTCATTTCAGTTGAAAGTCAATTTCAATCGCTGCCGCTGAAGCGACGTTTTTGACGTCGAACTCAAAATTAGCATACTCCACAGTTTGAAAATCAGAAAAATTTGCATTTGTGATTCTCTTCTTTCATTTTCGGCAAAAAAATATAATAATACTTACATACAATAATACTTAAAAATATAATAATATTTATATAAAACTTACAATATCATTTAATTGTTTTGAGCAGTATATATATATATATATGTGGGAGACAACAAGGGGTCCAAGACGTTGGTCTACTTCTATTTTATTTTAACATTAAACAAAAATTAATTAAAAAGGTAGAAAAGTTTTTACAGATAAGATTGACGATCATTTTCAGAAGGTAACGCCTGCTCGCGCACCTCTCGCGTTCTCTCTCTCTCTGCTTAAAGTTTTTTCTCAAGAGCGTTTTTTTCTCACAGTTTCAGTTCCATTTCAATGCGCCTGCGCGCGAAGACTGCGTTGCTTTTGGCTGCATGTCACAACGGCCAGCCTGACCGTACGCTGTCCGCAGCGGTATTTCCATGGAGACCAGAGGAGAATCTGAAACATACAAAAAAAAAACGGAACAGACAAGGACTATACGACAATTATATAGAGATTAAACATATCATAATTTTTCTGCTAAACTAGACAGTTCCTCCATCATGTGAAGGCACCTCTTCGACATCCGGAAGGTTCCACAGGAAAACATTGTGTTTCACCGGCATAAGAACATCTTTTTCAACAAGTTGATCTTTGGTTGAACGCATCGATATTTTCCTCTGTAGAGTTCTGGACGTCTGTTCAAAACGATTTCTCTTTTTCCTTCGCTTCCACTGCCAGGGTTGAAAGATTCGTCGGAGCAACACAAACCGTCTATAATTACTATTCATAGGTGAAGGGGTAGGAGATTGGGAGATGAATTCCACGGAACTCGTTTTCATGGCACCATTGGCTTTCTTACACAATACTATATCAGAACAATAATCAAAAACACTCTCTTTTATAATACCTTGTCGTAACCAATCATCAATTTGATTGTTTACCTGTAATTTCTCAGAACAAGATAAACGTCTGGCTCTCTGACACACAGGAATATCATTTTTCAATTTAATATTCATTTTTAACTTAGTACTCTTAATTTTATTACATTTATAATCCTTAATTAGAGAACTCAAATCATTCCTAATATTAAAGTTCTTAACATATGGCAAATCATAACTACAGTTTTTTATCACATTTGAAACAGAAACATTTGGAAAAGAAACACTTGAATAAGCATAAGCATGAGCACCTAAAGAGGATTCATTTTCACTCAATAAAACATCGCTCTTTGCGTGGCCTAGTTTCTCTATTTCAGAATATACACTGGGATGTATAATAAATTCTTCGGTCAAGGTCGGTGATATTGCCGTTCCAACTCTCAAGCTAGGAGAATGTTGATTAAGAGAAATATTTATGGGTTTAACTTCTACCATTCGCTCTTCGCCAAAACATGAACTTAATGTTATGATCTCTTCGGAAGGTGTTTGCACTCTAATTAGTGAGGAATTTAAAACTGGGATCTGGCAACCTGAATCAATCAAAGCTGTTACGGGCTGATTTTCTACAAAAATGTTTACGTATTGTAATTGTTGTGCGAATTCATCGCTATTTTGTTTTTCGCTCTCGATTTTCAAAGTATTCAAGTTTATTTTATTACGGATGTGGCTGTTAGACTCTTTAGATTTAAAACGCTTCTTACAGTCTCTTGCGTAATGAGATGAATCGCCGCATATAAAACAATTTTTATTTTCTCTTTCAAGATATTGGGGATAGTTCTCTTTACTCTTTGGTTTAAAGTTTTGTGATCTATTTTTAAAGGGGTCTTGGGTATATCCATAAGTAATAGGAATTTCTTTATGTGATCCGTTTTTAGATGAAATATAAATATCACACTCTTTAGCTAAATCAATAGGCCTAAACCAATCTTCTGCTTCTCGAATGCCAATATGAGTTGCGGTTTCCTTATTTAAAGTTTTGAACTGTTTCTCTTCGAATTTAGCTGCAGGATTTAAACTTAATGCTTTATTTTTAACCCTTTGAAGTTCGACTTCTTTTTCTAACTGTGCTAACTCTAGTTTCGCGAGCTCAATTTTCTGTTTTCCTGAAGTTACTTCTCTTTTGTTTCGCGATACCCTCTCATCTATACAGTTTTGAATTAAAGTTTTAACGAAATCTGGATCACTTTCAAATGTACTACTGTTCTCAATTTTAGTCTTTAGTTTAACTATAGTGTCAGTATTCTCCACAGTACCGTTTAGTTTCTCAACAACTCTTATGAAATCCTCTTTAAGAGCGTTTTTATACATTTTAGAAATGGAAAGATCCTACCTTTTTTTTTTTTTTTCTGGCTCCCTTGTTGCTCGCACGTACGATGTATCCAATGAAGAAAAATGTTGATTCCACTGATGTCACCTCTTCGCAGGTAATATAGTTGAAATTGTAGTTCCGGCCTCTACACAGGCGGATTATTCACACTGAGTTAGTTCCAACCTCTACACAGGCGGGATTTTTGTCGATGGTTCCAACCTCTACACAGGCGGAATTTTCACGCTGGATTCAAATGAAGAATGCAACCTCTACACAGATTGAACGAAGTTTCCGAAAAATGGCGGCGCGTCTCCTCCACGGACGGCTTTTTTTTTTTCACGTTCCAAATTTTGATCAAAATCGAAATTTTTTTTTTTCAATCGCCTCTACACAGGCGGAATTTTCATGCTGAGTTCAAACCTCTACACAGGTTGAACGAAGTTTTCGAAAATGGCGGAGCGTCTCCTTCACGGACGCTGTTGTTCATTGTCCAGACTTTGGTTCAAAATCGAAATTTTTTTTTTTCGATCCCGGCCGAGCCCCCATAATTTGTGGGAGACAACAAGGGGTCCAAGACGTTGGTCTACTTCTATTTTATTTTAACATTAAACAAAAATTAATTAAAAAGGTAGAAAAGTTTTTACAGATAAGATTGACGATCATTTTCAGAAGGTAACGCCTGCTCGCGCACCTCTCGCGTTCTCTCTCTCTCTGCTTAAAGTTTTTTCTCAAGAGCGTTTTTTTCTCACAGTTTCAGTTCCATTTCAATGCGCCTGCGCGCGAAGACTGCGTTGCTTTTGGCTGCATGTCACATATATATAATTTTTATTAAGCTTCAATTATATGCGTTTCCTCTCTGTGTATATATTTTTGTTCTTTTACTATTTTAAATGTTTGCCGTCGTTTAGTGGCCCCAGAATCAATTTAGTCTAAGCTCTGCACTTACTCATTCATTTGCACTTACTCAATATTTGGAACTTCTTGAATGGAAATGAAAATTCTCGCTGACATATACTGAACTGATATCTAGAATACAATTGTTTTATTCCGCCTAGTAAGAAAATTCTTCCCAAAGCAACTAGAACTGGTTCAAAGAACTTTCGCGAGTGTCGCATTTCATACTTAAACGATCAAGTAATCGTTATTCTATAGAATTCCTGGTTAAATCGTAGAATTCAATAATTTTATATACTTTAACTGACTGATCTAGTTAATTCATGAAATACATGGTTATTCTATGAAATAACGGATTTCACGCTTTAAGGGTAAGATACATATATGTTTATGTATATATGAAATTCACTGCAATAGTTTTAAATATAAAGCTACTTACGTATTATCACAACCTATTGGTGACATTGTATAAAATAAAGTACCTGATTACCAATTCAATGCGTACGGCACATAGGAATTCGGGATTGCCAATTGGCGAGTTATTAAAATAGTTGGTTATTGTTGTGAAATACGTAAGCAACAATATAACTAAAGAAAAATAAACTAATACATTTTTAAAGCATGTGAAATTGTGGGAACTCCCCTGGGTTCCACCTTGGACACCAAGATTAATTTGAGCAAAGAATCACTAAGAGAGCCATTTGTATAATAATAACTTGTATTTATTATCTTGATTCAAATTTCGGAAACTCTAATTACATATAATATTTCTGTTACGTCAAACATAACACTTTAACATTAAATTAAATTACGAATTATGAAATTAATCAATAATTACGAGTAAGGTCAAATAAGGTCTACCGAAATAGGAGGTCCGAGAAATACATGTAACTCGAATTATTAGCTTTCATTAACTTAAACTAATTTTATTAAACTAGCGAATATTTTTAGCGATAATAAACTATATTATATCACCTGGCAATACTTTGGTATCTTCGAAAGATTCCTTCGGAGATTACTAACAGTAACTCTTCAATATCGTAATCCAATTGAATCCTCCAAACTTGAGGCTATTGCTGCTGGCTCAATAGCCTTCATCCTTGCTAGCTTACAACGCTCTACTTAAATACCCTACCTACTTTGCATATCCCGTTCGCTTTTCGGAGTTGATTGGAAATATACGCGAATTTATAATCCCCAAAAAGACGCCTAAGGATATTAATGGAAAGGTACCTTACAGATTTGTCACAAAATAGTTTTTAAAGTCAACCTGTCACTAAAAAATAAAACTTTCTTTGAAATACTATATAACAGAAATTTGTTTGCTAAATTTTGCAAAAGAAAATAAATTTTAGTTAATTAAGTAAAAATTCAACCAAAATTTGTTCGCTTTTATTTTTAAAATTAAAATTTATATTTAATTTGAGATTTTATCTTTTACTACTGAAATTGTATTTTCATCAACCTTTTGAGCTACTTTGCCAGGTTTTTTAATGTTTAAGAAATGTTTGGAGCAGTTTAGACGAAACAGGCTTTTGCCTAATAAAACCCAACATTTCCTCATTTTTTGTGTTGCTAAGTGAAACTTACTTTCTGGATCACCTGATAGTTAAGAAACTTTTCACTTGGTAGAAAATTTCATGTTTCCTAAACTCTACAGAACTACAATGATTTTTGGGTTTTTTTTTTAATTCCTACTATTATAGTTTGCACTCTCTATGTATTTATTTATTAATCTTGGTGGAATTTTCAATTGTTAATAAAATGCATTTTAAAGCGCTCAATTGAACTGAAATTCTATTCTATATACATGATTATTTTGGATGACAATACAGTAATTTAATTATAATTAATAAATATTAATTGATTAAAACTAATTATTCAAAGAATTACAAATTCAGCTACGTTGGCATAATTTTTGGGGACTTATCGACCCTTTTGGTGACTTGTGTCAAAACTTTAAAAGATTTTTTTATCTCTCGTTTTAAAACTTTCACTTGTGTGTGAACTGAACTTTTGTATACACTATTGTTTTGGATGACAGTACGATACTTTAATGATAATTAATAAAATTCAATTACCACTTAATGTTGTGATTCTGTCATATGTATGTACAGATGTATATTAATTGTAACTATTTAACAAAAAGTAGGTAAAATAAAATTTTTCTTTGTTGATCTAAGTAGGAATTGAATTAATTTTTTTATACTATTTCTTTTTCAAGATTTCACATATAACAGTAAAAAGGGAAAAATCGATAAATTTTTGAAGTACAGTAAACGAGTTAAGTGTTGGCGAAAAAAGGTACGAAAGGAAACAATACCTCAACACAAACGAAAATGGTTTTCGATCCAAAAGACACAAGAATACTCTTGGGAAATTATTTTCTCGCTATAGTAAATTACTGGATAATCTATTTTGTGATTTGAGTCTTGTCATAGAAAATATTTTTACATCAAAACTATGAAAAAATTTATGTTTATTGAAAATGTAATATAATTATATTCTCTAATAAAGAATAAATACCAAAATCTAATGCATTAAAGTGAATTGGTTAAACTAAACTGTGTTTGTCTATTTTATAAGAAAAAAAAAATGACAAAATAATTCTATCAGAAATTGTGTGTCTTTAAACTTATTACCTTAAAAATGAGAAACAAATACATATTTTTTTGATTTTTTTTATTTAATCATATTTAATCTCTAAACCAATTATCAGTTTGTATGTTTATCTTTTACTACTAAAATTTCTTTTATTAAACCTTTTTAACTTTTTTATTCTTTTAATATATCCGAACACGTTGAAATGCCCAAATTCAGTCAAAACACACACACACATATATTTATTTTTAGTTTATTGAATAGACCTCTCTCTCGGCTTTACAAAACAACATGCTTTGTTTCATTTCTACGTTAAGAAAATGCGGAGTTATAATCAATTTTACAAAATTAGAAAAACCGGAATTGGGTCTTTAATCTACCAGAAAGGGGCAATTAAATTGTGCAGAATCCATCCTGGTGAGTCTGATAACTCAAAATATTATAAATGTATTTTCACAAAACACTTTGAATCTGATATTTTTATTATTTTCCAGAGAATGTACGAAAATAGTTCTTATTGTATGAATACTATTTGAGTTACGTCTTGTTATTCAAATAAAGGTTTTATAAAATATGTCACATTTCTTATCCACTTCAAGACCTGCTAGCTGCCTCAAAGTGATGAGAGGGTGTATCAGGGGTATATCAAGAGCTTATACTTCTGGTAGGGTCACCCTAGATGTGAAGGCCATTCCATAATGTCCAGCTAAAGTTAGCAGGTAAAGGGTGCTTTTCTTAGAGGTATAGAACTTTAAATTGCAATAAAACAACGATGTATTATTCGATTGACATGAATTTTTTTTATTCGAAAGATACTCTTCTGGCATTACATTTTAAATATGATTTCTGGCATAGGACTGCCACGGCTGGCTCGGATGTAGTCCAATCTGGACGTCCAATTTTCGATGACTTTTTCCAACATTTGTGGCCGTATATCGGCAATAACACGGCGAATGTTGTCTTCCAAATGGTCAAGCGTTTGTGGCTTATCCCCGTAGACCAATGACTTTACATAGCTCCACAGAAAATAGTCTAGCGGTGTTAAATCACAAGATCTTGGAGGCCAATTCACAGGTCCAAAACGTGATATTAGGCGGTCACCAAACGTGTCTTTCAATAAATCGATTGTGGCACGAGCTGTGTGACATGTTGCGCCGTCTTGTTAGAACCACAGCTCTTGGACATCATGATTGTTCAATTCAGGAATGAAAAAGCTAGTAATCATGGCTCTATACTGATCACCATTGACTGAAACGTTGTGGCCTTCATCGTTTTTGAAGAAGGGTTCCACCAGCCCATAAAACGCACCAAACATTCAGTTTTTCTGGATGTAATGGTGTTTCGACATACACTTGTGGATTAGCTTCACTCCAAATGCGGCAGTTTTGTTTGTTGACGTAGCCATTCAACCAGAAGTGCGCTTCCTCGCTAAACAAAATTCGCTTATGAAAATCGCGATCTTTATTTTCGAAATAAAATTGCACAATTTGAAAGCGTTGTTCAGGCGTGAATCTATTCATGATGAATTGCCAAACCAAACTGAGAATAAATCACTTGACAGCTGTTAAATCGGTCGTCATCTTGGAAAGTAATGCCAACTTAAACTTCCATACCTGGAAAAAAAACACTCTGTATATAGAAAAAATTGGCGCAAAAGTACCATTGACCCCAACGCTCATTCACTCACTCACAAATCCTGTTTAATATTAAAAGCAAGTAACATAAAAAAAAATCAAGTCAATTCCTATTTAGATCAACAAAGAAAAGTTTTATTTTAGCAACTTTTAATTAAATAGTTACAATTGATATAAATATGTATATACATATGATAGAATCACAACATTAAGTGGTAATTAATTTTTATAAATTATCATTAAAGTATCGTATTGTTATCGAAAACAATCGTGTTTATAAAATTTCAGTTCAACTGAATGCTTTAAAACGTGAGAAAAAAAACATTTTCATGTTTTGACACAAGACACCAAAATTGTCGCTATGTCACCAACGTGGCTGTATTTGTAATTCGTTAAATAATTGGTTTTAATCAATTTTTATTATATATAGTTAAATTGTTGTATTGTCATCCAAAATAATCATGTTTATAAAATTTCAGCTCAATTGAGCGCTTTAAAATGTATTTTATTAACGATTGAAAATTCCACCAAGATAAATAAATAAATATAGAGAGTGTGAACTAATAGTAAGAACTGAAAAAAAAGAGAAAATTAAAGAAAAAAAAACCTAGAATTTTTCAAGTGAGAGACATATTGACATTGCCTTTTAAGGGGACTCGGCACCTTTTTCAATTTTTTTTTTATTTAAGGGTTTTAAAATATTTTTTTTGTATATTATTAACAGTTACTACTAAACTAAGAAATTTCACCATGAAAAAAATTCCTAAATTTAAAAAAAAATTTAAAATTTAAAGTTTTTAAAATTTTTTTACCGATTTTCAAAATTTTCTTCTTTTACAATTATCATTATTTTGACACCAAATTTTTTTTTGGGATTTATTAGACTATGAGTAATAACTTTAGGGATCGATTTTGCAACAAACAAATTAGTTTTGGAAAAAAAAATAAAATGTAAACATTAATGGAAAAAAAGCTAAAAAAACATGACTTCTGCTACATTTTCTTTTATAAAATTTTTTTTTATTCAAAATATTAAAAAATGGATCCTTAATTTAATTAAGCACATTGTAATAAAGATACACACCAAAATTCAAGTTGTTTGATAAATATCTGTAGAAGTTTTGTACTTTTAAAGACCATGATTTCATGAAAAAACTCGAACTGAGAAAATGCATTTTTAAGAATACCAATCAGTAAATATATATCAAAATAATGTCTAAATTTTGTAATAATTTTTCAATATGTTGTATAAATATATACCTTTAAAATAAAACATAATACAATTCAATTTCAAAATATTAAACAAAAATATAAGCTTTTTTAAAGTGCCTGTCTGTGAGCCCAAAATTACGAAAAATAGGAAATATCATTGTGACTTATTTTTACATCTATGAAATATATTAAAAAATAAATGAAATACATGAAATAAATGTAATAAAAATACATGAAATGTACAATAGAAAATTTAAAAGCTTTTATAAAAATAATTTGCTACTTAAATCAATATCTAAAATAAAATAAAGTAAAACAAATTTATGCTAAAATGTATTATTTTTTCAAAACAGGTTTGTTTTTAAAATTGGCCTGCGCCATAAGTCATTCCTTCTCTCCTCCTAGCTAATAACTCTTTTTTATGTATTGCTTTTTTAATAAGTTTAAGAGCCAGCTTATTACTGGCATTTTGACGACGTTTTCTAAATTTTTGTTTTCGACAATCTAAGATAGTAGCAAGTTGTTTCGTTGAACCTCCAGTAGCTACACCTAATGCTTTCTGTGTTTCTACAATGGTGCGTACTGTACCCTTATTGTATTCGCAGACAGCTTCTGTTACTGCCCGCTTAACACGTCTTTTGTTTACGAAAATTTCTTTCGGACACTTTGCCCAAATCATGCTATGCAAACTTTCGTTTGCATTTTGTGTTCCACATCGAATGCATCTTTCTAACAATTCATTAGATGCAAGTCTTTGATAAATCGGTAGAATTTTTGTAAGAAACTTTTCATTTATTGGTGGTCCTACATTTAATTTATGATTGTTAGGTTTTTCCCCATTAGCAATCGCAGATTGGTAGAAACACCATGAGTTTTCTCCTGCAGGACACTTCGAATGTTGAGGTTTAGCATCTGTAGAAATGCTATGCAACAATGTAGCATATATTGCTGTTTTCATAGCATTCACATCCCCTTTGTTTCTCAAAATAGCCTTTTGGTAGTAAGTAGTTAATTTTTTAATCGTGGCTACTTTCAAACTACCATGAGCTTTACCACCTAAAGAAATACCTTGAGCACGACAGTCTTTTACAGTAGATCTCAAAGCTGTTCCTAACCGCTTACTAACATGATTAATACATTCTTCCTTTTTTATCACAATGTCAGGTCCATACACTTTTTTCTCGCACAAGTAGTTAAACGTTTTACAATCACCATCGGATAATACTGTAATATAACGGAATCCAAGTGATGTGGATCTTTTCCACAAGGTTAATGCAGCTTCCATTTCCATTGATGTAGATGAGCCCAAGTGATTTATATCACATTCGCTTTTATGTCCTTCATACCATATGCTGAATTCAGCACTTGACTGGCCTAGCTTATTTTTTGCCACAGAGCAATGACGACACACCTTACTCATCACTTCAAAGTCAACAACATATCCGGTGAGCATATCTATAACACATCCTACACCGATAAGTGAGGTGTGACCACGAGTTAGCCACGTTCCATCAAAACTAACACTTAAGTCTGTGATTTCAGCTCCATTCTCGTACACATTTTTAATTTCTCGGTGGATTTCCGCAAATATGTTTTCAGATGCCAGAGTATATGCATTATCCAGCCGTCTCGCACACTTCCCATATGTAGTTGATGAAAAAGGATCTATATTCATCACCATACAAAATTTTTCTATAGCTGAATAACCTTTCCCAATATGTGAAAAAGCTTGAGTTATTCTCAAATTCACATCATGGCTGGTCTGAACAGACTTTAGAGATGTGTTTACAACAGTTTTGTTTTCATCACAATTGCTACACAATAGTTTTAAATTGTATGAAAATCCCAACTTGGCTCCAAGCTCCAGTTTCAAAGTTTGTTTTTCACAATATTGGCACTTTGCACTTCGAAGAAGATTGTTAACTTGGTTAAAGTCCACCAATATATAATTTCCAATAGCAGAGGTATCCTTTTTTACCACAGTGTTCAATTTTTCCAGGCGTACATTTGAAAAAACTGAATTTTTGTTCACTTCACAATCAACTTTCGCTTTACACCATCGCTTTTCATTCATTTGCAAAGCACGTACTGAACGTTTTCTAAGAGGCATAATTGAGATAAGGAATAATAAAATGAATGAATGTATGATTGAAGTAGCATTAAAAATTATGATTGAAGTAGCATTAAAAAATGCTGTTTTAGGTTTCTATGAAGTTAAAAACTAATGAAACTAAAAATCACACAGCAAGCGAAAATGGCAAATCTAATGTAAATAAACAACTTTGCTGATAGTTACAGTCACAGCTTAACGGATTCCTCTGCTTCTCTGTAGTTTTTAATGTAAAATAATGGATTTATTCTCAAGTAAAAAAATGTAAACATTGAGGTGGGCGTGGCATTTAAACTGCTGACAGAGCTGTCAAAATATTTAAAATGCATTTTACTGCGTTTAAAATAATCAGATCGTTTCAAAACTTCCCTCAATTGTACCAAAGGTATCAAACTACATTTTAAACTAAAAATTGAAAAATCGATATTTTCATCGATTTTAGGTTTTTGAAAGGTGCCAAGTCCTCTTAAATCAACACGATGGCTATTGGCAGAGTTTCTGAGGAAATCGATTTCACCCGGAACAGGTTTAGAGCTTCAAACAGTCCCCTAGGAAACAATCACCCCAGTGTTGAGTTTTTATTGAACAAAATCTTAGTGTACATTTTTTACTGGAGTACACATTTACATAATACATATTAAATGTAAATGCACGATATATACATATATTAAATCACATAATACAAGTATGCAAAGCTAAAAATATTAATGAAAAAAAACATAAAGATTTAGAGAAAAAAAACATACATCACATTCGAGCATTCTTGCAATTCATCGAAAATAATAATATCCAACACAAATGCAAAATAAATACTCAAAGACGAAACAAAGTTAAGAAACAAAATAAAACATTTTTTTTCAATTCATTTTTTCGGTTGATGCCTCCATTACCTGTTGATATTTTTTTCTTCTAACTTGCCCTTCAGTTTAAAATAAAATTAATCAGCATCGGAAGGAAGATGATTCATTTTAGACTGCTCCTTTTTTAAACATAAAGATAGAAAGCGGCAGAAAAAAAAATGTTGAATTTTATTGTACATATCTTTTGCTTATTTAAAACACGAAATTAATCTCACATGAATGCTCACATTGAAGCTATTGGCGACGAACCTCGTAATTCTGAGGCGGCGACAAATGTCAAGGATGGTATCTGAGTTGGCACCACACTGTCTAAACTGAAAACCATGTAACGGGGGAGAATTTTGAGCCTTGCCAGATTTAACGTGTATCGAACTCCTCTACACGGCAGATTTTCAGTGGCACCAGGACTCGAGCTTGTGAAACGCTGGTCGCGAGTTCGAGACCATAATAGTACCTCTCTCTTCCAGCACTTTTTCAATTCCTACTGTTAACTCACACTCTCTATATATTTATTTATTTATTTATTATCTTGGTGGAATTTTCAATCGTTAATAAAACACATTTTAAAACACTCACTTAAGCTGAAATTTTATATACATGATTTTTTTCATGACAATACAGTAATTTAATTATAATTAATAAAAATTAATTGATTAAAACTAATTATTCAAAGAATTACAAATACAGCCACGTTGGCATCATTTTTGGTGACTTATCGACCCTTTTGGCAACTTGTGTGTAAAGTTAAAAGATTTTTTTGCTCATGTTTTAAAGCATTCAGTTCTTCTGAAATTTTATGTACACGATTGCTTTAAAAGACAATTCGATGTTAATATTAATATTAATATTAATTGTAACTATTTAATAAAAAGTAGCTAAAATAAAAAAATTTTCTTGTTGATCTAATTAGAGGAATTGACTTAATTTTTTTTTATATTACTTTTTACTATTATTGCTAAAATTGTTGAACCTTAGGTGTTAATTTTTTCTTTATTTGTTAAAGATTTGTCGATAAAATGTCCCTCATGAAACGATAAAATCATTCTATTATAATGAATAATACTCATTCAGATACTTTGACTTAAAACGTAGTGATTTGTGTCCCTTTTCTGTTATCACATTTGTCAATTTTCTTCAACGAGAAAGAAGAGATGGAAAAATTTAAACAAAAATGATTTTTTTGTTCCTACTACACGTAATTCCTCGATTTATCGATCCTTGAAAGAAATGAAACGGGACTCCTGCTTGGTTACCTATATAATTTACTTGTCCCAAAAAGGAGGTATTTCAGAAAAAAATAAGACATTTATTAAGGACAATGCCATTAGTTCAAAGGCTAGGCGATCGTTTTATTACTCAACGTGACAGCTCAACTATTTCCTAGTGACTAGGTAGAGAAGACCCAGGGGACAAAATTTTCTACGATTTCTTTTTCTTCTTCAGCGTTTTGTGCAAAGCATTCTTCCAAGAAAAGCAAAATAATGGTATTTCCGTAGATGGATGGTTTTCGTTTGGTTTATGAGTCATATATATTTGTGCTTGTTGTAGGTGCATAAGAAAGAAAGAGGGGTATTGTCCATTTTTAGATGTCATTTTCTATGCTAATATGCTAGGATATTTTGAGTTGGGAAGAAACTAATTTCGGTTTTTATGCGATACATTCCTTTATTATAAAAATAAGCTTTAAACAGTCAAGTATCTTCCATTCTGGTTGATTACCTGCTGCCATTTTTCTGGAAAATTCATGATTCCGAGCTCATAGATTTTCTCGTCCTTATCAACAATAAGTTCTACCAAGTTCGATTTTTTTTTGAGGTCCTCATCATTAATGAAATTTTTGCCATTTAAAATCTTCGTAAACTTTGTTATAAATGATAATTCAATGTAACAAGGTCGGGAATGAAAAATGGATCGTCTATAATAACAGTGCCGCAATCCTTCGACCGCGGATGTCAGAGGGTTCGAGTAAAGATCAGCCATTTCTCGATTTAAACAATTTTATTGCCTTTTTCATTTATTAAACTTTATAAACTTAATTGAGAATGCCCTATAATAACTAAATCCGAGGAGCAATCGAACTTATTAATCTAATTATGGTAGAAATAAGAGCACTTATCTAATCTCCTATGCGCTCTTGTTTAGTTTTTCCTTCTTAAATTAACAATACTGAATGCGATCATCGTTCGCTAACGCTATGCTTCCTTCTTATTCTCAATTTTCAACCATCATACTACCTACTCCCCAACTAGCACTTAAAGAGAACCTCGCATTTGCATAAAATGAAGTCATCTATATGAAAAGCGGTTTTCGACTAAAATCACAGTTAAAAAGAGTATTTTTTGCATGAGGATTAAAAAAAAAGAACAAATAGAACACGTTACAACATTAATCGAAAAAAATTAAGGTCAAAACTTTATGTACCATTAATTTTTTCTGTAGAAAGACGTGCGGAATCGGAACTTTGGTAGGAAGTAATGCCGCATCCGACCGCGTAGCAGTGACATTGCACCATATGATTATAAGTTAAATTAACAAAATTTTTAAACTTAATTAGCAGAAATTTTTGAATGTTAAAAATTTTAATAATAAAAATGACCTCAAATCACACTTGGTCGAGTTTTTTTGCTGATAAGGTCCAAAAACTCAATGAGAGAGGATTCGCGAAGGCATTAGAAAAAATGGCAACATGGAATTAAACCACTGCTTCTCAAAAATTCAATATTTGCTAAATATTCAATCATAATTTTCATCGACCCCCCATTTCTTACAATAACAATGTATTGAATTGAATAGTAAAGAGTGTTTTTTTCCCAGGTATAGAAATTTAAGTTGGCATTACTTTCCAAGATGGCGACCGATTTAACAGCTGTCAAGTGATTTATTCTCAGTTTGGTTTGGCAATTCATCATGAATAGACTCACGCCTGAACAACGCTTTCAAATTGTCGTCGAATGGGCCCAAAACGAAATTGTCGTTGTTCCCGATTTTCATAAGCGAATTTTGTTTAGCGATGAAGCGCACTTCTGGTTGAATGGCTACGTCAAAAAACAAAACTACCACATTTGGAGTGAAGCTAATCCACAAGTGTATGCCGAAACACCGTTACATCCAGAAAAACTGACCGTTTGGTGCGCTTTATGGGCTGGTGGAATCCTTCTACAAAAACGATGAAGGCCACAACGTTACAGTCAATGGTGATCGGTATAGAGCCATGGTTACTAACTTTTTCATTCCTGAATTGAACAATCATGATGTCTAGGGGCTGTGGTTCCAACAAGACGGCGCAACATGTAACACAGCTCGTGCCACAATCGATTTATTGAAAGACACGTTTGGTGACCGCGTAATTTCACGTTTTGGACCTGTGAATTGGCCTCCAAGATCTTGTGATTTAACACTGCTAGACTATTTTCTGTGGGGCTATGTAAAATCATTGGTCCATGCGGATAAGCCACAAACGCTTGACCATTTGGAAGACAACATTCGCCGTGTTATTGCCGATATACGGCCACAAATGTTGGAAAAAAATCATCGAAAATTGGACGTCCAGATTGGACTACATCCGAGCCAGCCGTGGCAGTCATATGCCAGAAGTCATATTTAAAATGCAATGCCACAAGGTTATCTTTCGAATAAAAAAAAATTCATGTCAATCTAAAAATACATCGTTGTTTTATTGCAATTTAAAGTTCTATACCTCTAAAAAAAACACCCGTTACAATATGACTTTTTTCTACTAAGTGCCACTGGTGTACATAAACATCTTTCTCCCCCAAAGCGTTGATTGCCTCAGACGAACGCATACATTTTTGCTAGGTACGATCTTCTCTATGCATTGCGATCCATGCAATTATTCCGAAGGTTTTGGGTTACAGTAAAAGGATTTTGAGGGTATTTGCGAGGATTTACTTATTTCAGTGGATTTTTGCTTATTCATTCCTTTTCTCCCCCTCCTCAATACGGGACATATGTGTGTCTACGTGGAAAATCGGCATTTAAAGAATTAATTATAAAACCGTACAAATTATCAAGATAAGTGTTAATTTTTGTAAAAAATTTATATATGACAAGTGCACTGGTAACTATTAAATTTGTCCTTAACTTATTATTGTTAAATTAATTATAAAATACATTCTGCAGTAAAAATACATTTATAAGTTGTGACGAATTTGTACGGAACCTTTCCACTAATCTTCTTAGGCGTCTTTCTGGGGGATATAAATTCGCGTTTATTTGCAATCAACTCCAAAATGATGAACGGGATATTTAAATTAGAGAAGGTATTTTTAAGTCGAGCGTTGCGAGATAGCAAGAGAGATGACGGAAGGCTATTGAGCCAGTAACTTTAAACGCATTACTAGAAGATTCAAGGAGATCAGATTCGTGAAGACGTCGTGCTGCTAGACGTACCAGAAAGCTGATATAAGCCAGCGGTGAATATAATTCACGTACGCTTAGAGTAAGCGTCAGTTTGAGCGACTTAGTTAAAGTTAATGAACGTTAAGAATTCGAATACGTGTGTTTCTCGGATCTCCTATCTCGGTAAACCTTACTTGAGTTTGAGCTAGATTATTAATTAATTGTATTCTTAGTAATTTAATTTAATATAAAGGCAAATCCCTTTAAGAGACGTAACATTATCGTATTATATGTTATGAGAGATTTTTTGAGAAAATAATAATAATAAATAAATATTATTATTATTCAAAATGGCTCTTAGTGGTTCTTTGTCTCAAATTAATCTTGGTGTTCAAGGTGTGATCCAGCGGGGTCATCACAAAGTGTATTTTATCAGTCCAAATGTGTATTTTATATTTCATTAAGTCAGAATGTATTTTGTTTGCTTTCAGTGAATTTATAATTTTTTAAAATTATCTTTTGTTTAGGACCTTTCAATATGTTCGTGGCTCACCTTGCAGAGTTATCCCGCCTCCCGAGGGGGAGCGTGCCCCACAGTTTGAGAAACGCTGAATTAAAAAGAATGGGAGTTATTTGACCAATTAAAGTTAAAGATTTTTGAACAGAGAAAAACTCATAAAATTAAACATTTTACGAAATTACTTATCAGTCCAATAATTTTTTCAGAAAAGTTTAAACTGCCTGAATCCTTTTGTTCATAAAAACGGTGAATTTGATTTTTCTATTTTGCATGGCGACACAGTATTCGGATGGAAGCAAGATTTTCAGAAAAACAGATCCAGAAGCATCTTATTAAAAAAGAAAATATATTTTGTTCGCTTCTGAGTGTTTGTACAAGATATCTGAAAATTGTAAAAAACATAAAATTTTAAAAAGGTACAATTAATGTTCAATTAGATAATTATTTTGTTTATTCAAAATTCGGCTTCGATTAGTATGAATGATTTCTGTATGTTACGTTAAATGTGAATTGTTTTATTGGTTTCATGATATCCTTCTGAGGAGTACATCAACTGCATGACTCAGAATTAAATCCTTCAGCACGTAACATTATTATCCGTGGTATAAGTTATTTGGCTGACTCTCTCTCTTCAGAAACCAATAAACATTTGATCGGGATATTTCAAATTTACACATGGTTCATAGAATTGGTTATCTATGTAAGCAACAGTTAGTTTGTAGTAATGTTCCTTAAATAAACACACATATTTTAGAAGTACAGTAAAATCCAACGTATAACGTGCACCTATACTTTCGAGCTGCAATTTTTAATTTTTAGGGATATTCGCCGTATAACTCGCAGCCCCTCTTTTACAAAGAAACCTGAAATGTATGTGTGCTTATATTTTGAAGTTATTTATTCGAGGCATTATCCTACACTTTTGATAAAATTATACACTTCAAGAACTGCAACTCTTTAACTTCATAAGGAATGATATTTCTTTGAAGTAAATAGTATTTCGATGTATGTAGATGTCTAATTTTTTTATGTTCTCATCCCTTTTTTGATTTTTAAAGGTATCATTTTTATACCCTGCGTACAACGCGCACCCGTAAATTTCGATCATTTTTTTTCGTGTTAAAAGGGCGCGTTATAGGGCTCATTTTACGGTATGTAAAAAATTGCACTCTCTATTTTGGAACCAGAAGTACCAAATTTTTACTCAATTTAAAGGGGTGTCAGTGATCCGAGCTTCGACTCGAAGGCTGAAAATACAAACAATTTTCAAATAGATATAATTCTTTTCAATTAAAATTAAATAATTCGAATCTTTTACACATTATTTACAAAGGAACAAGGTTTTAAAAAAAAGGCAAAATGTTTAAAATATAATCATAATTTAAAAAATTATAAGCATATGAAAATAAAAAAAACCATTTCTGTAATAAATATTAAGTGAATGTTACGTTGCTCTTGTTATTTTCTAAAATAGTAGCCTTTGATGTATAAACGTTTATATTATTATAAAATGTACCATATTCTTTAATATCTACCTAATTTTGGTGTATCTTTTGTATTTCAAAACATTAAAAAAATATTACAATTTAATTTTTTAAAAAAATGTAAATTTTTAGTTTTTAAAAAATTATGATTTATTATTCTATTTAAACAAAAATAGCTACAATGTTATAAGGATGCATTTTACTTCATAAATCAACTTTTTGCTAGTAATTAAAACTATTATTTTGGGAAATATGATGCGCAACGTAAAACTTAATTAATATTTCTTACTGAAATGTTTCCTACTTTCATATGCTTATAAGTTTTTAAATTATGATTATATTTTAAACATTTTTATATTTTAAAATTAAATAATCCTAATCTTTTACACATAAATATGATGTGTAAAAGATTCGGAATGTTGAATTTTAATTTCAAAGAATTATGTATATATATATTTGAAAACTGTTTATATTTTCAGCCCCGATACGAAGCTAACACCCCTGAGATTCCATTCGTAATTAAAGGTTTATTAATACTTTTCGATTAATATTCAGTTAACTTTTGCATCTATTAAAATTAATTTAAAAATATATAACAAATAGGATGCCACGAACTCCAAGTTCTTGTACACCGTTCGTCACATTTAATGATTGTCCAGTTTTTAACCATCATCTGCCACCTTTTTTTTCATTCAACCGTTTTGTTCTTATTTTACTCAGAGGGTAAACCCCTAAGAACCAAAAAAATAAGTAAATAAAAGAAGATGTTTAATTTTTTTAAAAAATTTATTACTTCAATAGTTTTTGAATCTTCAACACTGCTTAGATATAAACAAGAGATCATGCGAAAGATTGCATTAGGAAAAGAATAAAAAAAAGATGGAGAAATTATAAAAGAGGAACTATATAAGATTTATTACGTCTAATTAATAAACATAAAATAAGTAAAATGAAGGCTCTAAGAATATTTTTATGATTTAGATTTAATGCTAGCCAGACTAGATCCAACAGATCCATAAACACAAAATAAAATTTTTGTTCAATAGGTAAGAAATGGTAAATATCTGTATTCAATAATTTTCTTTTACCCCCCCCTCTTTATTAATTGAAATAGTCATTTAAATTTGTCATATACACTGAAAACAGACTACAAATTTTCAAATAGAATAAATAGCTCGTTTGGAGATATTTGCATATTGGTATAAATTTCAAAAAATATAATCATCAAATATTAACTTTTTTTTATGATTTAAAAATCCCCTGCAGAACAGAAAGTGCGTGTTTTAAAAAAAATTAAACTTAAATTACGGGATTCGCGCATTTCGGAATTATGCGATTCGAATAAAGATTTTTATGAAAATTATCTGTTATAAAACAAGTTTCAGTATTACTTTTTGTTGAACTTTACACACAAAAGTATTTACAGAAACGAAAAAGAATGCCAAATACACTATGTTATTTTTCCTTAAAACTTGAAAATTATTTTCTATTTTTACAGACTCTACAGCATCAAATCCATTCTTAGTTCGGGTTATTTAAATGGAACATGATTTGAATGTGAGAAAGTTCATAAATATGCGTCTCTTCCCCCCGATACAACATTCTGTTAAAAGCATTCTATTTTAAATAGTATCCAACGTAAACTTTTGCGAAATTCTCTGCAACCGAAATTTTGGTTTAAGTAGATTCATCATCAAAAGCATCTTAAATCCATTAGCATTTTAAGAAGCCTTTAGGTTAGAATAAAACATTTCTCTCATGCTGTAAAAGTAGAGTAAATACTCTTCTGTGATGCGATTACTTTAACTCAACAGAATCCCGTTTAAAAAGGCGTAGCACAAGAAAGTCAGAAGAATATGATTCATAATTCGAGAATTTAGAAACACTGTGCTGAAATTTATCGTCTGTTGTATGCCGAAGTATATTAACTCTGTGAATCAGATTCTTTTATCTAAGTCGTGGGTAAAATGTCTTAAAAATTTTTCCCGAGGGAGTAAATGTAGTTTTTAATGACGCAGCAATAAAAGTGGTTCCCATTTTGCCAATAAAAGTATTAAAATTGGTATAAAGTAATGTTTTGCAATTAGAGCAGCATTTCTAAAACTGGGGGTGCACCACCCTAGGGGGGGCGTGATAACTCTACGAGGAAGGCACCAGTGTATATTAAAAAGTCGAAAGCAAAAGTTTATTTAAAAAATCATTAATTTACTAAAAGTAAGGAAACAAAATACAGTTTGACATAATAGATGTAAAATACACATTTACACTGATATAATAGACTTATAAATGTGTCAGTATTACACAACGTATTCTAAATTTAATTTACCAATGACCCCATGGGCTCGCTATGTATAAAATTATATACAAAAATTAACACTTTTCTTGATTATTTGTCGGTTTATAATTCCCTTAAGGCCGATTAAAAGTTACGCGATTCGCTCCTCAATGCCACCGTTCTCCGCGAGAGGGCGTGTATGTGAAGCGAAGGGGAGGAGAAAAGGAATAAATAAGCGCAAAAATTCCTCTGAAATAAGGAAATTCTTTGCAAACACTGTCAAGGTTCTTTTATTGCATTCCAAAGCCTTCGGAATAATTTTATCGATAGTAGTCCAAAGTAAAGATCGTACTTCGGAAAGATGTACATATTCATCTGGGGTAATTAATGCTTTGGCCGAATGAGAGATGTATATATACGACGGTGACACTCAAGAGGATCAAGTCGTATTGTAACCATAGCGTTTAAGTATAGTATTATTGAATTAAATGCATGGTTATATTCTATGAAGGGGTGTGTGATGTGTGTGAAAATTATGATTGATTATTGGGTTGCAAATATTGAACCTTTAAGAGGCACTTGATTAAGACATATTTGAGAAATGAATTTCCCTTCAGAGAGTTTAACATAACAATGACAAAACACACAACCCCCTTCGTGGCAGTAGGACTTTTTTTATATCTTTGAAATTTTTTCTTTGTATTTTAATCATATTTTATTTTGAATTTTATTACATTTATAGCTTTTTATTCTTAAGTATAATTGTTATTTTTTTTTTTTTTTTGTAAACGATATATTTTTTTCTGCTAGTTTGGTGGCGCAGTTGGTTTGGTACTGGTATTGTACGCCCAAGTATGCGGATTTTCATGATGCAAAAAATCAATATCATCCATGTTGAGCGATTATGTGACATTTTAAAGATCTCCTAGAACGCTTGTTTGACTTAAGTGTTTTCGGCAAAATTAAATTCTTAGTACTGTTCCACATCGCAAGGGCTTAGGTGCCTCCCTCTGGGGAGGAAACTGGGTGTCAAAATTACGTTGAAGCCAATAATATCCACCTATATGAAGCCTCACTAAAAAAAAGTGATACCAGCTTTTATGAACACAGTGATACAATATTAATTACCAATTCGCAGCCCCATTAAAAAGAAAATGTATATTTTCCCTGTAAGTTTAAAGTTTAAAAACAAACTATTATTTTGCTTTATTTTTAAATATGTCTTTTTAATTCAACTGTGTTTTCACTCTTTCTCGTCTATGTGCACGTTATTATATTTATCACTTTTGTGTTTTACAATTTAATTAGATTTATCACTTTCCTGGTGGTGATCCATTAGACGAATTTAATTTAAATTTGGAAGTCTAATTCTACAAATTAATTAATCATTCTTAATAAAAAGTTCTGCTTTGGTAATTTTTTTTAAAAAAATGTGCTTTTTAATCAATATTCATGTGTAGTTTTGTTAAACTACATGTACAGTATAAAAGGCGCCTTTTTAGATAATTCTTGTAAAAAATTTCTAAATATATTAACTTGTGACGAATCTTATCACTTATCTCTCTTTAAACCCCTTGGGAAATCTTTGGCTATTAATTCGTGTTATTCACAACCAACCCTTCTGAAGAAGAATCGTGATATGTATATTAAATTTACTATATATAGTTGAGGTTTTCTAGCTAAAAGAGAATAGGAGTGGATGCGAACTACAAGTCAGGTGAGATTGTTACTGACCGATATCATTATTGAGTTATTGTGATTAAATACTTATTAGGATAAAGATTTAGAATTGACGATTCATTCCTGTGGTTAAATTAATATTACATTAAATCGGATAATATATTAGATCCTATATAAAGAAAGGATCGAGTTTGATAGTCTCCGAATCATTCGTGTATTTCGTCGTTGTTCCACTTTCGTGGTTAGCACCGAGACATTCTCTTTCAGTTATTAATTGAAATTGTGTCATTATTTGTGATCAATAAACAGATTGATTGGATTACGGCTAGCGTTTCTTCCCTCCCTCCCTCCTACATATCTAGGTGCCCAAGAGAGAGGGAGGGGGGGGGTGTGGACTTCTCACAAACTACCTATATATTTTTCAATTACATCCATTTAATATTTCCTTCTACGTTTCAAAAACGAGAATATTACCTACTCGTAAGTTGTAAACTTTCTAAATGAGTTCTAACAAGTGCAATAAAAATAAATTCGCATACAAAAATCTTCTACATCCATTTAATAACAAAAAATGTCTTTCTTATTTAATTTTATGAGAGAAACTTGTACAATAATCTTGTGATAAATCTCATTATACTTTATAAGGTAATCGGTGAGTTTATTGTGCCATAATGGAGCCAGAACCACAGTAGAAAGAGTTGATCTTACAGATTCGGATCGATTTTTGCAGGTGATGGCCAAGTCGAAATCTCGGGAAGCCCTTACAAATGAAAGAAGACGTTTAAGTGAAAGTAATTTCTTTTTGTAACTAGAGAAGGTCTACATTACTTTTTTAGGGATATCAAGAAGGATGAATTAGAAAGAAATATCATTGGAGTTGACATTAAAGAATATAAAGTATTTGAGGAATCTTCACTCACGTAAAGAAAAAAACTTATTTAAGCCGGGAGAAGTCGGAAGACGCACACTCGATAGAAACGTTAGTGGTCACGTGGGGTGATGGAGTCACGCCAGTCTTTTTTTTTATATTTGCTTTTATTGAACAGATAAAAGTCACATAATTCCAGTGAATAATTTAACTAACAAGGAAAAGGCACGACTAAGGAAATTCATTTGGGATCGAACCTTGGTGTAATAGTAGTACTCCTTTAGGGTGTTCAATCCTCAAGGTAATTCCGCCGAATGGCCAGTCAATTCACAGAAATTAGGCTTCGAATTTCATGTTTGCTTTTATACAATTAAATTTGAATTTAATCCAACGATTCTGTAGCTTGGTTGGCAAATCGTCTGCTTACTATGCGCATAGTCAGGGTTCGATTCCACGCGATCAAATTTTTTTTTCAATTCATTTAATTATTTTTTAAAATTAAATAAATTTATTTATGAAAGGTTTATTTCAAATAATAAATGATATTTTATTTAATTATTTTGCATTTTATAAAGTAAAAAAAATTACTGTAATTATATAAATAATTGTATTAAATTTTATAAATATATTTTATATTAATAAATAATATTTATAATAAAATATATTAAAAAAATATTAAATATTTTACATAAAAATTAGTCACAAATAGTTTTATAATGTGAAATACAATATACTATAAATAAAATATTATATAAAATAATTTATAAAATATATTATTATTTTAAAATTAATTATTTTATAATTAATATAATAAGAAATATGTCTTTTTTAAACATTGTTAATTTAATTATTTTATAATTTTATTAAATATTTAATAAGTTCTTTTCAAATAAATTTATTTAATTTAAAAAGTTTATTTAAATAATTTTAATAATAAATTAATAATAATTTTAATAATAAATTAATAATAATTTCAATAATAAATCGTAATTTTAATAATAAACCATAATTTTAATAATAAACAATAATTTTAATAAAAAATTAATAATTTTAGTTATAAATTAATAATTCTAATAATTCTAATAATAAATTAATAATAATTTTCATAATCAATTAATAATAAATAATATTTCTTATTAATACTAATGCTTAAAAATAATCAATTAATTATAATAAATAGTAATTAATTAATTAATTTTAATAAATAATAATTAATTTAATAATTTTAGTTATATTAATAACTTTCATTAATAATTGTTTTAAATATTTTAATTTATAATAATTTTAAATATTTTTAATTATTAATAATTTAAAATCTTTTTAATTATTAATAATTTGTATTATTTTTAATTAATAATAATTTAAGTTATAACTTTATTTAATTTTTTTACTGCATAAAATACAAAATAATTACATATAATATCAAATAATAATTCATAAATTTTTCATAAATAAATTTATTTAATTAAAAAATATAGTTAAATGAATTTAAAAAAAAAGTTGATCGCTTGGAATCGAACCTGACATTCCGTATAGTAAGCAGACGATTTGTCAACCAAGCTATAGAATCGTTGGATGAAATTAAAATTTAATTGTATAAAAGCTAAGCATGAATTTTTCGAAGCCTAATTTCTCCAAATTGTCTGGCCATTTGGCGAAATTACATTGAGGGGTGAACACCCTAAAGGAGTACTACTATTACACCAAGTCTCGATCCTAAATGAATTTCCTTAGTAGCGCCCTCTCCTAGTAAGATAAAGTATACTTGCCTACTTTTAAGAACTTTTCAATTTTTTTTTGATAATTTTAGAAAATTTAATCAAACTGAGCTAAATTATGTGAAATATGCTGATTTTAATCAAGGACATGAATCACAGACACTTAATCATAGCATCACAGGAATAATATTTACAGGAAAATCAGTCATATTTTGTTCAAGGTATTGTAGTTTTACTGTTCTTTGATGATTAACAGATAGCACGTTGACCTTTTTCTGCTTGTATCTTATTGGCACTGAGCTGCATTTATTGTGGTACACTTGTGACATCATATCTTTTTCATGGAGTTATTTTGACGGAATTTGAAAATCTTCCTTTCGACATAAACGTTTTATGTTTACTGTTTTTCTCAAATTTACTTTCGCTATGATGATTAATATCCATGTGATAAATATCCATTATTTCAAAAGGTTCTTCCTTTGCTTGATCAATTTATTTTTCCCTCAGGAGGCTCATCCTCTTTCAATGAATATGGGTGTCACTATCTTGAGGTGCCCTAGTGATCATTTCCTTTTCCCAAGGAGTTTACTTTCTTTGGTAAACACGAGTATCACAGAACCGTGTACCCTAGTGATCCTTCTCTATTTTCGACCCTTCTTCTTGTCATTCATTTAATTCTTTCTTTCTTTTCCCTTCTAGATTACAGACATACAGGCTAATATATATTGTAGCTTTCTTCATATTACACTAAAATCAATTAAGTTTTTAAGTTTCACGTTTTCTTCCTTAACCGCATTTTTAAGATTTTGATTTAATTTGTCTTTTTTCCCCTTCTTACTAACACTATTGATTTTCTAACCAACATGTTTGCCGTGAGAGGCGTCCCGTAAGTGGAAAATGGTGTTCTGGGGATATCTTAGCGTTCCCTTTGGCCTACGCTTTGCTCTTCCCTGTAGAAGGGAGGCAGGAGTTAGCTTCTTCCTGTCAATCGGCTGGGGATAAATCTCTTCGGTATCCCCAGAGAGACATTGCTATGGGGCTAGTGTGCAGATAAGGTGTTTTGGGAATACCCGTTGGATCCTCACCTTGATGTTGTTGTGCTGTATCCTGGATGTACTCTAGGTAAGCGCCGTGCCTGATTTTGCCAGTTGACCGGCATATTGCCTTTCATTTTGGACTCCGTGGTGGATGGAGGCTTGCCAGGATGAAGTCCAGTTCACGCTTATGGATCCAAGTCAGCTGTGCCCGGGTAAATGCGTCGTTTTATCCACGTTTAACATAGACAGTATCGCTACGCATATAAAATAATTTTATTGATTATCTTTCCAAATAACGAAATGTTCAAAAATCTGAATTTGCTTTTCATAAAAACTTTTTTGGAGTAGGTGGTGAGCCGAAATCTATATAACGATTGCGTTCCCGGGATTTGATTTCTGAAACTATATCAGCTGTACAAACAAATTCCTCTCCTTTCGTTAAAACTGTACTGGGTTCATCCCTGACAATAAGTTCACATAAAACACTCAACTCCTGCCGAGGTGGCATTTTTGAAACTAACCTGTTGTAAATCTTTGAAGCAGAAGTTCTCGAGTAATTCTCTGATCAGAGAGTTATTCAGATCAGGAGAATCACAATAGAAAAAGATGCTACAATTATTCCGAAGAAACATTTAATTTAAACCTTCAATAGTCCTAAATTACCATCACAACCATAAAAAAGTTGGATACTTTAATTCTAAAGTATGTACGAATATTTCGAATCCTCTGTGCTGCTTCAAGTGTCAGAGTTTGGAACATTCACAAACAGCCTGCCGTGGGCAATTAACGTGCTCTAGATGTACATCTGTTGGGTGTTCTAACACAGATTGCAGTCTGAAGCAGAAATGCGTTAATTGCTCACAGCCTCATAGCGCCATTTCAAAAATATGTCCTAAATGGAAAACGGAGTAAAAGATATCCAAACAACTAAAAGTAACAGAAATATATCGTATGTAGAAGCAAGAAAATTAATAGCCACAGAGTTATTCCAAATTAATTAAATTAATAGCCCTGGCTCTATCAAACCCTCAACAGCAGCCACTACGGCTCAAACCGATGACAATATTGCAAGAATAAAATGCCCACCTTTACAATTACTTCAACCTCTAATAAACCAACCAAAGCCAAATATATATTTTCCTTAGTTCCTTCAGTTTCCATATCGTCATCTTTCACTCAAGCAAACCTCTTACCTGCCACATCTTCAGTAAAAGCTTCAAAGTTGGCGTTTCAGCCATATATTCCTGTATTTAATACCTCTGTTCGTTAATCGTTAAAATATCAAGTAACCGTTATTAAATCAAGAAAGAATTTTCCATCTAGTTTTACCTCCTTACCAACTAAAAAAAGCCATCTTTTCCTGCAACGAATCCTTCCATCGCGGCGTCTGATAGTCAAACTTCCCGTGTATCCACTACAACTCAAACTTCGAAATAGAATGCGAAAGTTCGTTCAAAAAAGCGCAATTTCGAAAAATCGACAGATAAGTCTAATGTTGAGATAAAAATGGAACCCCACAACAACTTCGGGATACATCAGGTGAGAAAATGCTAGAAAACGATGCGAAGGAATACGTTTTGAACGAAATACCGCTGTCACGTGTTCAATATTCTCACCTTATAACACCCACTGGAGTTAGAAATGGTAGAAAATAATGTTTTTAGTTTTATGATTTTTGAATCAACATATATTAACCAGTTTCTTGCAATTTTTATGTGACTTATTTTGTTTTTCAATGATCTGTTTTAACCTAGTCTGACCCGGTGGGATGTACTGACCCAAAAATTAAATGTTTATATCTTATGAATTTGATTTTTATATTGTATTTGATATTTTACCTAATGCTACTATAACAGTTTTTTGTCAACATTTTAGGATATTTTATAATGTTTTTAATATTCAACAAATTTTTGGTGCTGTATAGCCAGAATTGGCTCTTGTGCCAATAAACCCTACAATCACTCTCTCACCCAAAGATTCAATTTAATTCAACTGAATTCGCAGATGCTGGTTTTAATTTTAACCTTCTGTTCATTTACATTTACAAACCGTTATGAATCGTACAACTTAGCAATCAAAACCTCTAAATCGTTCACGGGAGGGGGTAATGTTGATAGAAATTATTTTGGAACAAAAAGTGTCTCGAGGGGAACTCAGTCACCGCTAGTGCCTTAAAATTGTAAAAATTGTTTGCCATTTCCAGAAACGCGGGCAATTGTAGACTGCCATATAGGAGGATAATTACAAGGTCATTGGCAACAAACAACTTTCCCAGAGTTAAAAACTTAATGAGTTTGAGATGGCTATGTGCCCCATGCGACCTCACCCGGGTTAATAATTATTTTCTTTTTATGATTGGAGTTCTATATTTTAATTTTATATTTTCTGTACTTGATATATATTTTACCTGTGATTGTTTGAATTTTTTAAAAAAAATTTTAATACATTTTTAATATTTTAACAAATGTTTGGTGCATTGTAGCCAACATTGGCTCTTGAACCAGTATACCCAACACTCACTCACTCACTTAATAATTACCTTATGTTGTTTTAGCAACATAAAAGTTTAAAAGAAAAGATTATATTTTTTATTTACATAAGTTTAAAAAATATTGAGTAATGAATGATTTAAAAATTTAACGATAACAATATGCATTTACTTATATATTTATTTCCTTTTAAAAAGTTTTATGATTTAAGAACGAATATCCAAAATTTATTCATTTAATTCATTAAATATTATATATATATATATATATATATGATGAATCCCCACCCCTTCAAGTGTCAGTTGGGGTAAACTTCTTACCAGGACAACTCACCCCCCACCTCTCGCCTAAGACCCTTTTGAAATAATAAAACAATATACCTAAGTTTTCAGTCATCGTTGTGTCTTCAGTGATTCTGTTCCTGTTGTTGTATGAGCCATGCGGAGGAGGGAAATTGTGATGAATCCCCAGCCCTTCAAGTGTCAGTTGGGTAAACTTCCTATGATGACAATTCAACCCACCTCCCGCATAAGAACTTTGACTTCTACTTTCGCTGGACTTAAAGAAGACACGTGTACTAACGACTCACTCGCTGCTGATCAACGCTGAAAGAGGTCTCGTTTTGTCATGGCTTGGAGTGCAGACTGCTTTGCTGAATATTGAAATAAAGTATAATATGATAAACGGCTGCACGTTGCATTTCTCATGTCAATCTAAGAATTACTCCTATACATGATATATATGTGTTTCCTGTTATATTTTTTTAATTAATCACTTAGTTTTTTGTTCACTTATAAAATTGAATATTTTGAAATGAAGATATTTTGTTTAAAAAAAGTGGCTATTATTTTGTGGATAAAAGAAGAAGTAAGTAATATACCATTTTGGAATTTTAACTGAATGGGGATCATCCTTTGGAATAACTTGCATAGTGTAGTGTGCGATATTTTTCATTTCATGGAGAGTCAAAGTTAGTCGACATCATTTTCTCAAATAAACTCAAGCAACATTAATTTAAACTAAACCAACGAAGTTCTTTGCTCGATTTGTGATTTTGTTTCACAGCACGAAAAACCCACTATAAAATCGTAGAATTTCTGGTCACAGTATCTAATTATACGATGGAGGGTGTCAACGCAGGCGTTTTCAAAGTTAAGGTGTTGTGCAAATAAAAAAATGGTTATGATTCTTATTGATAGTAAAGAAGAAGTTTTGTACCGTTTTCGAATTTTAAAAAACTGTGCTATCTTTTAAAGAACTTGCCTTGCGTAGTATGTAATATTTTTCTTTTTATGGAGTCCAAGTTAGATAACGTCATTTTCTCAAACCCGGATTGAAACAAACTACGTTAATTTTAACAAAACCATCAAAGTTTTCCCCCCGACTTGCGAGTGCAATTAATTGCACGGATATATATGGTCATGTTTAGAAAATCATGAAATTTCTAGTCACAGTATCTAATGATGTGGTGGAGGTTGTCAATTCTCCACACTTTCAAAAGATTACTAGTCATCATTTAACCAAGTGATTTGGAATATTTTTATTTTTCCCCACCCCTGTTGTGACCCCCTCACCCTTTTCTACCTGTGCCCCCTTGACGTTGAGTTTCGGGACACCCTATACGTTGGAGCGTTTCTCAAAGTGTGGGGCGTGCTCTTCTAGGGGGGAGTGATAACTCTATGATGAGGACGCGAGCATTTTAAAAAGTTAAAAACCAAAGCTTATTTTAAAAAAAATATTAGTTTTCTGAAAATAAGCCAAGTACATTCACATATAATGAAAAATAAAATACATATTTACACTGATACAATACACTTATAAATGTATCAGTACTGCACTATGTGTTTTATAATTAATTTAAGAATACTAAGTGAAGAACAAGTTTAAAAATATTACCAGTGACTCAATGGGCCTGTGATCTGTAAAAAAATTTTATACAAAGATCAACATTTTTTATTTGATAATTTGAGCAGTTTTTAATTAATTCCTTAACAGCTGATTAAAAGTTACACGATTCACTCCCCACACCGTTTTCTTCGTAGGCGCACTTATGTGATGTATTGGGGGGGGAGAAATAAATACACACACAAACAAATCCTCTGAAATAAGTACATCCTTTACAAACACTGTCAATGTCTTCTTATTCCCTTCCAAAGATTTCGTGATAATTTTATGGATAGCAGTGAAGAGAAAGTATCGTGCTCCGGAAAGACGTATATATACGTCCAGGACAGTTCACACTTTGGCTAAGGGAGACATTTATATACGTCGGGGGCACTTAAGATGTCATAAGTGTATTGCAGCTTTAGGTCAAAGTATAGTATTATTGAATTCAATACATTAATGTGTATTGAGGGGGGAATATGGGGGTGCAATGAAAGTTATGATTGAAGATTGAGTCGCAAATATTAAGAGTTTGAGAAGCACTGATGTACGTCATAAATTAAACTGAATTGAAAAATCCGTATTAAATGGACTGTTTATCTAATAAATACATGCTTACTTTCATTTTTGTTATTGGTGAAGTAACAACTTATTTAAAATAGGATTTATAAGAGTTCTTTTCGAATTAAAAATACCATCGTTAAAATGTATTGGATAAAAATTGTTGTCAAATGTGAACTTGCATTGCGTAATTGGGAGCATATATTAAGAATGTGGATACTTTTTCGCTTTTCAAATCAAATAAGGCTAGAATATATTTAAATGCATCTCTTTTAATGATTTCCTTTACGGATGTCTCAAGGGACACTTTTCTCGATCAATTTAAGGTAATGAGTCATTGTCCCGAAGTTTTCTGTTGACAGCTTTCCTTTAAGAAGCAGAAACGAATCAAAATCAGAAATAATAATTGAAAGTACATTTTAAAATGAAATATTTGGAGAAATGACGCTTTTTTTTGTCGCACAAAATTTAATATCAGACAAAGAACTGGAGATATTCTGGCAAGCAGCTGTTTAAGAGAACAAACGAACAACAAAGGCAAGGCGTTGCATTTCTCTCCTTTTTTCTTTATTATTTGAATTAATTTTTTTATTTCATTTTCTTAATTTTTTTAGAATTTTTTACTTTTGTTTTCTTTTATTTCATTTCTGTCAATGCTTGACATGCACAATGTATTTAAAGAATATATATTACATATATATATATATATATGTATACATATATATACATATATATATATATGTATACATATATATATATATATATATATATATATATATATATATATATATATATATATATATATATATATATATATATATATATATATATATATGCATATGTATATAAATAAATTTATTTGCAAAATTCTTCATGCTTCACATTGCATAATATGAGGCTTTCAGATGTAAATGGTAACCCAATTATATAATTTAAAATAAAATTAAAAATACATTTAAGATAAAAAATATAAAATAAAAAAAGGAAGGTAGGAAATACAGAAATGTGAATAAGGGGAGGTACCACACAATAAAGCTTTAAAAATCTATACAGTAAAGCAGTTTTCTTAAGACATTTAGGCTTTCAGTACAATTGACCAACAAAAGCAAAACAGGAGGCCAGAAAATACCTAATACAGGGGTCGCGAACCTTTATGAATCAGCGCGCCATTTTTTTCTTAAGAAATGTTTGATGAGATGTAGACGGCCCTTCAAATAATTTTGACTTGTGACTATTGAGAAAATAATAAAACTAAATGCTGACAAATCAAAACTCTTTATTTACTACAAGAAAATACCTTTTGCACGGTGTAGTAGAAAATACTTTTTATACGTCTAATTCAAAGTAACATTCGTGGGACTTCTGTTTTTGCAGATTGTGGGGGTGACAAATATATTAGGATTGTAAGATGTTACTTTTAGTAGAATGCATGCTAAATTGGAGTCATCTGCCAAATGGTTTCTAAGCAATTAATTATTTTTACTGTGGTTCGCTTTTTTAACAAGAGAATTTGAGATTTGTTTCAAAATGGCGTTTTGCAGATGATGTTATGCATTCCACTGTTCTAGAACATAAACCACGCACTGCTTTGTCGAGTTTGAAATTCTCTGTTCAGCTTACTATATTGCATTTTTTGTTCTGTGAACTGCCATGTTGAATAACAGTTAAAAACCATAAATATAACACAAATAAACTTTAAATACAGTTGTGTCAGCGAAATTGACTATGTTATGCGTAGACAAATTTTGTATCGTAAGCAACTGTAGTCCAAGACGTAACTAAGGCAAGACAATAACAAACGAGTGTGCTCCCCGCCGCCCCGCGACCGATTACTAGCCTTTGTTTGTAATACTTCATAGTGAACTATACTATTTTGAAATAAAATGCAAACCATTTCGATCACTCATGTGGCCGAAAAATTGTGTCGCGTGCCACTGAGGGCACGCGTGTCACTGGTTCGCCATCCCCGACCTAAAACTTTCAACTCCTTTTTAAAATTTTCTCTTTTTCAAAAGTATAGGTTGCAACGTAACAATACATGTTCCACAGTTAATTGACCTCAAGAACAAATATCGCTATCAATTAAATTAAACATAGACAAATAGCTTTAAAAATTTCCATGTCCTGTTAGAATTTGGGTTAACTTAGAATCAGTAATAAATTTCTTTCATTTTAGCCATTGATAACTGATCGAAAAAACTTTTTAGTACACAAAGCTTTAGGCGAAGCCAAGAGAATCTGGTGTTCAAAGAAAAATCAGTTCTTTTGCAAGCTAAATGCTTATGCTTCCTGTGGGACAATGGCTCAAACATAGAAAGAATCATATCTGGGAAGTTTCATCTTTGTCCAACTGGTCCGCTTTATCATTACCGAGATTCCCGTTATGACCCCGAACATAAGAAAAGTGGATGTCACTGTCTTCGAGGTAGAACAAATTAAACCTCAACAACATTTTTTGTAGAAATAAAAGAACATGAAGGGATATATTTCTGTTAAAGTGCCTTGTAATCGATTTTGTAATAATATCCAAGAAAAAACACTAACATCTAAACATTTTTTTAATATTGTAGCTTTAATAGGTTTCTTTTTTTTCCGCGTGAAAGAAAAACAAGAATTTGTAAATTCTTTAAGCGATTTGTATTCTATTTCTTCTTAAGGTTACTGATTACGTTCGCTACCATGATTTTGAAAAATTGCATAAATAAATAATTTTTTTATACACTAAGTATCAACAAATTATCCATTTATGCTAAAACTGGTGATTACTTTCATTTTTATTCAACCAACACTTAGTTGAATAAAAAATGCGTGTAAAATTGTTTTAGGAACAGTATAAGAAAAAATTATTGAAGTATTCTTTCTTCCTTTTTTGACAAAAAATTGTATTATCCAAATATTCTCCTTCCATAAAAAATGCTTTAATAATAATAATATTTTACCTATATAAAGGTATAAGGTCAAGCGCTTGAGTGGTAGTGTATCGCGCTTCCACACCACAGGTCCGGGTTCTATTTCTGGTCTGGGAAGGTCGACTCAACCTTGCATTCCAACTGCAGTGGGTCGATAAATGAGTACCAAGCTTGCTTTGGGACTTAAACAGTGGGGTCTCGCTTCGCACTGACTACCTGATTGTGACATCTCATGCTCATCAGCGCCCAATGATCACGTATACTGGGATGACACAGTAGGCCTTTGCTCTCATGGGCTGTTGCGCCACTGAGTTTGAGTTTGTGTATAAAGGTATGACTTCTACACAGGAGAGAAACTAGAAGTTGTGAGAAAATCCACATTACTTTTAGAGTTGCGATCAATTGAAATAATAACTGGAGTTTTTCTTAAGATTTCACTGGTTTGATATATTTAATACGAATAAATTCAAAAATGTGCTAATTCAGGTTTTGGGCAAAAGTCATACTCTTATATATATAGGGTGTATCACTATAACGGTTACAATTCAGAACAGATGGAGTACACTTTAACGATCAGGAATCGTATAGGTAAGCATGGCCGGAAATGCTTTTCTGTCACGGTAGTGATGACACAAAATACAAGAAAGACAGGACAAGAATAAGAGGAGAAAACATGTTGGTTATTCATTGTTCAGGAAAAATATTGGGAAGCATTTGGTTGGTGTACGCGATACAGGTAGCATCAGACGACGGTGCATGTGCACACGCAGTGTTTGTTGATGCCATTGCTATGAAGCTTCATTTCGCCTGCCGACAAAGTGGTAGTAGTATGGAACGTTTCACGAATGCCGAGCTTACTGATATGCATCTGGCATCAGGAGCTGCTTATTGTAATGGAGTAGCTACACAGTGGTTGTGCGCCCAACTATACCAGGAGGTAAACTTCCAGCCAGGTCTTCTTTGAATGCTTGCACCAGAAATGGTCCGACAGTAGATCTTTCATCGTAGATGCATAGGAACGTGTGTGAAAAACGTCAAGCAACGAGGAGACTGTGCTGTTGTAATTATAGTAAATTTTCATTGTTTTTTGTTTTTTTTTTGCTGTAACTATTGTATAGTCATGTGAATCTATCTTCCTTATGACCCACCTTATTACCTTCTTGACAAGATGATAACTTGACTACAGTTTTCGAAGCAGTATTAAATATTTTAGTTGTATAGTATTTATTTTTAACAGTTTTCACAAACTGCGAAACTTCGATTTTTAAAATATTTCTCTAGCATCAATATGTATTATTTTGTAAAGATTAGTTTTAAAATATCATTCGCATATAAATCCAGTATGTTCAGTTTTTCATAAAAATTGCTGAAATTAATTCGCTATTGGGAAATTAAACCAATTCCCGGTTTAAGTGATTGAAATCAATGTTTGTTTTTTTATGGAATCAGTTGGCGCAGTTAAGCTAAAACTGTCCCTTGTGCCATAAAACCACACTCACTCGCTATTTCTAGAATCAGGACAACTGTATATGCTTATGCATAATACCTATTCTTAAAATGAATCGATAGAAGGTTATTAAACTCCAACACAACACTGACAGACTTTCAGGACAAAAAATTCTCACGAAAACGTTATTAACTTTTATTTTAAGAAACTTTCTTTCAGGTAGTAGATATATTGCTTTATTTTATCGCTTTATTCTTCCGTTTTCACTCAGACCTTCGAAAGTTTTCCTTCGAATTGCTAAGATACGATCGAGAGATTTTTTTTTTCTAGACCACGTTATTTTATAAATAAATGGGTTTTGTTTCAACTTTGTCAACAGTTGAATGAATCTTTGATTCTTACAAGAAGTTATGAAGTTATTTTTGTATTAGAGCTCTCCACTGCAGGGTTGAGTTGTTCGAGTACTTCCAGAAGAGTTCTATGTTTTGAAGGAGTTTAGAATCGCTTCAATGAGTGTTGTTTATTTTTTACATTGGCAGAAAAATTGTAGGTATGAATTTTGTTGGAAGTATACAATTAAATACTTTTCTGTAAGTATATAAAGGTTTCCCAATTAAAAAGTGGGCAAGTTCACTAAAAAGAATTATTTTATTGGAAATCAAAACTGAGGGGGGTCGTAACACAGGTCCCATTGCTTCGGCAGTTGATCTATATCTTCACTCTAGAAAGAACGTGGATAATTCTTGAGAATTCTTGACCAGATTTCCTTCACTTCAAACAGAAACATAATACTGTCTTAAGTGGCCTAAAGGCCTAGATGTCACATGGTGACAAATCCAGACTGTATGGTGGGTGTTCTTACATGTTTCAACGGAATTTTTTTAAGTTGCCTTGGTTTTACGAGAGACGTGTGGGTGGACGTTGCCATGGAGAGCCGAAATCGATCGTTGTCATGGTCAAAAACCTTTACACCAACTGTTCCAAGACGTTAGACCTAAACAGTATCGCAATAGACTGCCACAATTCATCGATATATGTCCGCATTAAACTCACCACCTGTAATTAGAAACCACACTGCCAGATCCTGGACGCATCCTTATATGGTACGGCTTCACTTTCGATTAATTTCCTCTACTATCCAAAGGTTTCACTGTTTAACTTCGTATGGGGTGAACACTTCCTACTTTCCTTCGTGCCCCTGTCTGGTGGCATTCATATAGCTGCACTCTGTCTGACGCAATCGCATATGTCCACTTTTCATTTGGGCAACCCTTATTGATTGTAGAACAAATTGATAATCGTGTAAACCGGCTTATAGAGCAAACTTTAAACACAAAAAATGAGATCGAAATTTTTGGGAGTGTTATAAACCAGATAAAAAAATAACTTTAAAGATAAAGACAAGATGAGCGTATAAAAAATTAGATTTTTGTATGTATCTAAAAAGTATTTATTTAAAAGTGACATATCTTAAGAACTTTCATAATTGGATAGCATGAAAAAAATCATATTCGTATTCCGTTATAATTTCAGACATTCTATTACACATGATAACCTTTGCCATTACTCTGAACTATATATAAATAATTAGCTTCCATTCCATCAAAACCTAAAATATTCCTAAATTTTTTTTAATAAATTTTTTAATTATGTCGCTTTTTATTTCATTCCATACTTTAATTATCCATTCACAGAGTGTTTCGAGATTTCAAAAAATAAGATCTTTATATTTGTACATTTTCAATTAATTCGTAAAAAAAGGTACGCATTATAAGGCGAGTATACAAAAAGTTTAAAACACAGCTTCAGAGTATAGTCACCGGTTATACGTCGGATTTTAAGATAAGTGAAACACAAACTAATCCAGGAAGATGTTATTATTAATAGATGTTGTTTACATTAGATGTCTTTTTAGGACTTTAAAGAATAATTTTTCCTTACTTTTTCAGTGGCTCAACAGCCAAGGGTGGGCCTTGGCCTTCCCAAGAAGCCTTTTTCATGCTATTCTTCTTCCTGCTAGTGTTCTCCAATTCTTAGTTATCAAAATTAGGAGATTTTTTCTAGGCCAGTAATCCATCTAAGCTTTGGCCTACCCTTTCTTCGTGTACCAAATGGTTGAGCATTGATTTTTTAGTGGTGCGGTCTTCATTCATTCTGACATTAAAATCTACCCATTTAATTCGTTGTATTTTGATAAAGTCAATGTCTGATTAAATAATTTGTTTAATTAATACAAATCTGTGGTAAATTATACGTGGGAAAATATTTTTTAGTGAGTTCACAAAGCATTCAATTTTCTTAAAAAGTTTGAATGCGTTACATGCTACATATTTATGAAAAAAAAAATCAGAAATTTCGTAAAGAAGCACTAAAAAGTTGTTTGACATAAAAATATACACTTAAAAATGTTTACATCTCTCTATATATAAAACAAGTTTTTACGTACAATCACAACCCTGCCAACGTCCAAGAAAACTCGCCAAGTTGACAACCACGATTTCGCATGTGTCGTACGTGCAGGACTGTCAACGATGTGCTTTGCTTCAAAATAATTGCCAATATGGTTGCGATAGCACATTTTTGCAAGCTCTCGGAGAAAAATATCGCAATGATGACCTGAACTGGAGTCTTTGCGTGAGAAAAAGAAATATTTGTCTCATACGAAGATTTATTAACAATCCATGGAACAAAACACTCTTCATTCCAGGAAGCTACGAGAGCTACAGGTTTATCAAAATCTGAGGACATTATCAATGAATGTTTGGGCGATGTAGCTTCATAATTACATAGTACATGTAAATTACAGTTTTAAAGTTTGAACAAGGAGTATGAACCGTTGCATAATTTTTAAAATGGGGGTTGTTCTGATGTTAGGTGAAAAGGGGGTACCCCCTTTTTTAAGTGTTGACAGAACAGAATGATATTTGCCTTAGAAAGTTGTATATTGCATTGGAATCTTTTATATATATAAATATATATATATATATATATATATATATATATATATATATATATATATATACCGGTGTGCAAAAATTAAGGACGAAGTCGAAAAATTAGCATATCAGCTGAACGAAGAGGCAGAGCGGACAGAAAGACCAAACAGGAGATTAAGTAAGGTGATGTACGGTAGCACATGCGCAGATATGCAGATAGACGTAATGGGGGAGTGTCTCAGTAGTATAAAGCATGTTGTCGGTGTAAAATCAGTATTTCTGGCAAAGAGATTGCACGCCGTATAGCAGTTAAAATCACACCGAGTTGCTTCCTCAGCGAGAAATGGCGAATAATCAATCTGTTAGACGACATCTGGATGCTTTTACGCGAGGTCGAATCATTGGGAAGTTGGAGGAAGGCCGCAGTGTGACAAGTGTGGCTGCCGAGTTCGGAATTGCTCACAGCATCGTTTCATGACTTTGGAGACAATTTCAAATTACAGGAACAGCTATCCGAGGGTTCAGTAGTGGTCGTCCACAAGGAACCACACCCGCAGATGACCGGTACATTGTCTTACAGGCCAGAAGAAACAGGCGGCAAACAGCGGGAGAAATCGCTAGACACACGACACAGGCGACTGGACGACCGATATCGCGTTTTACCGTGGCCAGAAGACTGCACGGTGGTGGTCTGTTTGCACGACGCCCTGTACGGTGTGTACCTTTAACGCCTGCCCATCGGAGAAGGCGTTCTCTGTGGTGCCGGGAACACCGGAATTGGAGAGACAATGAATGGGGACGAGTACTCTTTACAGATGAGAGCAGATTCAGTTTGAGTAGCGATTCTCATCGCATACTCATCTGGAGAGAGCGGGGAAGCTGCAATCATCCCTCGAACATCATTGAAAGGGACAGGTATGGAGGTCGCGGTGTTCTCGTTTGGGGAGGCATCATGCTTGGTAGTCGTACAGACCTTCATATCTTCGATGCAGGTTCAGTCAACGGGACCCGTTATTGTAACGAGATTCTTCTTCCATATGTGCGTCTTTTTAGAGGCGCTATGGGTCTGCAGTTCCTTTTTATGGACGACAATGCACCATGTCATCTCACAGTAGCTGCTGAACAGCTCTTAGAGAGTGAGGATATTGAACGTATGGATTGGCCGGTACGATCTCCGGATCTCAATCCCATCGAGCATGTATGGGTTTTCTAGGCAGTCGCTTGGCAGCTCGTACCTTACCACCAGTAACGATTCGGGAGCTTCGATTGGCGCTGCAAGACGAATGGGCAGCAATGCCTCAACAACTCATTGACATTCTCATTCTCAGCATAGGCAGACGCTGTGAAACCTGCCTAGCAGTCAGGGGAGATCATATCCCCTACTAAAGACCGGATGTTTCTTGCTGGACACCCATCACAGGGATGTTTCGGCCTTCAGTCGCATTGCGCTCCATGCTACTTTTTCAATCAAGCTTCTTTTTATCCCTCTGATTTCTCTTTTAGTAAGTGTTGTTTACATTACACATGTCCGTACGTATTGGGGATCTTACGGTATTAAATGTGTTGATTTCGAAAGCTTTTGTACAAAGTTATATTGAAAAAACCGTCTCGTCCTTAATTTTTGCACACCAGTGTATATATATATGCAGTATTTTTCATTAAATGAAAAGAGCAAAACCTGAACAGATTAGTTTTTTCCCTAGTTTTTCCTCCCATATGAAGAATTAAAAAACTGCGTTCCATTTAATTTTCAAGAATAATCATTTGCTAGCGTCACGAATTTTGAGGAGAATCAGAATTAACAAAAGCTCTCGAATGGGGAAAAAATTCAACCGCAAGAATTTTTGACCGAACAAAATTTTTGCTAATTTAACATTCTTTAAATTGCATTTCTTTGCTTTTTTTCCTCCCAAAGATCTTTAATTGTTAGATTATCTGAATGATTCAGAAGAACTTATGGATTGCTTTGATAACATTAAACAAGTGCAGTTCTTTTAAAATAACTTTCTCACTTGGTTACTTTTTTATTTCAAAATATGCAATTCTGAGAATATTTTAAAAAAAAAAGAGTATTCTAAAAAAGAAGCTCGCGCAAATTAAAGTAATAACATTTTAATTTAGTTTAATAATTTTGGAAGACTATCCTGCCCATTTTAACACGCTTTTATAGGTTTCACTTGTAAAAAAAGGAATCTTTGGACTTGATTTTTACTCACTTTAATAGGTCAGATTAATTCGAAATTTTGCACACTTGTCAAGGACGGATGATAATACAATAATTTTAAAATTTTGTTCCATTGTCCTGATCAGGATCGTCAAAAATAGCGATTTTAAGGATTTTTAGATTTGGCGACCAATTCATTATATGGTTTCCAGATTTGGCGACTAATTGCATATACCACTTCCAAACTTGGCTACTAATTCCACACTTCAGTTTTAAATTTGGCGACTAATTCCAGATATGGCGACTAAAAGACCCTACCCCTTAAAATGGTTGCAAGCCTAAAAATGAAAACGCTTGTTATTAATACAAATAGAACAAACAAAATGTGTTTTTTGTGTGAGAAAGGGGAAAAAAACTGGTACATGTGAATACAAATAATTTATGTTCTAACTGCTAAATACTTTTTATTTTTATAAAGCAATACTATTAGAAGTGATGATACGAATTAACATTATAACAATACGTTTAAAAGGATAAAAAATTATGTTCTAACTGTTAAATATATATATTTTTTATTTTGACAAAGCAATTTGTTTAGAAATGATACGAATTAACAATATAACAATACGTTTAAAAGGTGATATGATTGACATTCAATATTTCTTAACAAACATTTATTAGTTAAACTTATACCTATAGAGACGGCATCTTTGAAATATAACGACTCATCCGAGGCCCCGTAAACGGAGAAAATAAATACCCTTCAGACCCATTAATTAATATCCATTCAAGAGTAAGACTAATTCTAGCAGCCACATAATTCTGGCCCCAAATATCAGACTCAAGGATAAATATTCAACAAAGAATAAACGATAGTTTTAAAAACTAAAAAAAAACAACAAAAAAAAAACAGGTTTTTTATTATAGATCGAACCAAAAAGTAAAAAAAATAATTTTTAATATAAGAATAAAATGATTAACGAGAATATGATTGTCATTGTGAAAAAAGCAGGGTGTGTGCTTTGTACTACATTTTTACACTAACTCAGCATTTCGGAATAGAACTAGTAAGAAATTATAACAATTATAGTATAGAGCACCCCACGCTTTTATTCAGTGACATTAATTTTCTCGTTAATCATTTTATTCCTATATTAAAAATAATTTTTTGACTTTTTAGCTCGATTCACAACAAAAGCGTGTTTTTTAATGTTTTTAAACTATAATTTTTATTACTGAAGCTAGTTGATCAGATAGGCTTGCATAGAAAGTTTGTGCGTTGCATTGCCAGACATGACTCTTGCGCCATAAGAATATAACACCCAACTAAATTCAAACCGTATGGAATTACATCCATTGTCCCGAATAGTCCCTGAGAAATAATCTACTTGTGCTTGTATACTAGTAAGTGCGCACAAATATTATTCACGGATTCTGTACGGCTGTTTTATACATTATACATTTGGAATATAAGTCTTAATCTTAGAAATTTTTCGTTTAATTTTGGCTAAGAAATCCTTTATGTGTTCATACCCTAGAAACCTTGAAAAATTCTTAACAATGTATCCCTCTAAGACCCAAATTATTTTTATCTTTAAATATTAAATTCTTCTGGTTATTAATACTATATTGACCCCAATAACACTGAGAAAAATAATACAAAAATTCCCCCCACTTTGGAACATAGACGGAACTCACACCGTGGTACGGGTTGGGTTTTATCCTTGAAACAGGTCACCCACATGAAATTTTACAAGTTACACATTTTTAGCTCTAAGAAGAAAATTTTTTAATTTAATTAAAATTGTTACAAATTGTTACATTTCGTTGCATTTGAAAAAAAAGCTAGAATTTCCAGCTGAAAGTAAAATATGGAACACAACCATCACCTGTTGATAAAAAGTAACACTTTAAACTTTCGGTAAACCGGCTCAATCGTTAGATTCGCGATTTTCTTACATACGACTAATCTAGAAGCAAAAACGTATAAGAATATCTAACCCGCATGATCGTGTGGGTTGGGTCTTAAAGGGATGTATAATTAATTCTTTCACACACCACACACACACACTCACACACACACACATTAACTCATTTATTTAATGTGAAAATCTTTAAAACATGTTTTGCTTTTGACAAGTATAAATAAACATTGCATTTTTCGCAACATGTCTTCGAACTATGTATGTATGTGTAAATATGTAAATGTATGTAAATATGTATGTATGTGTAAGTACATATGCATTTTTGTGCATGTATGTATGCATGTTCTAACAAAAATGCCGCTATCAGTGCGATCTTCTGTACGACTACCGTCAGTATAGACCTGTACTGCATATTTAGGACTGCAACTAATAATTTCCAGATCCACAGCTGTCTAAGATGGTCTTAACCTTGAGACTACAATAAAGCAACGTAAACCTGACACTTACTATGTGTTCAGGAGTGAGCTAATTGCGAATGCTATAAATCTTGAAGCTATAATGTCCTATGATTGCGACTTTAGAGAACTATGGATTTTATCGGACAGTCGCAGTGCACTACAAATCCTAATGGATGGTTCTCCGCAAACGATGAATCCAGAGTTGCTTTTCTGGTCAAACTGAGGAAGATCTCTGAGACCCACGATGTCCACCTCCAATGAATATCATCACATGTAAAAATTGGCGTTAATGATATCGCTGATAGACAGGCCAAAGAGGGTAGTGAGGATGAAATGGCTACTGGCACTTCGCTCACTTATCAAGAACTGTACTCTAATGGAGAATGTAAACTAAATTTAATATGACGTACTCCACCTACGCACCTATGGTATACAGGAAAAACCCTGGCTCTCTGCTGGAAATCAGATGTGACCGTCGCTCCCAGACTGTTCTGGCTAGACTAGCAAGTTGCCGCGTGAATTGTCTCCCCTATGGTAGTGGCAGGAAAGTCCACCCCATTTGTAAGAAATGATGTGACCATCTAGCTTTACCGGATCGTATTCTGAACTTCATCAGGCTTTTTAAGGAAATTTAACATCCGATCCCCTTATTATTATAGATATTTTGGTGGTGAACAATTTTCTGGAGCTGATCGGACATATGTCAGACCGATCGAGTGTAAGAAACAACAACGACAACATGTATGTGTGATGTATGTATATGTGTGTATATATGAGAGTGTGCGTATTTATGTGTATGTGTGTATGTATGAGAGTGTGCGTATTTATATATGTGTATGTGTGTATGTATAAATATGTATGTATATGCATATGTATGCAAGTGTATGTAGTATGTGAATGTGTGTGAGTGTATATGTGCTTGTACTTACTTAAAAGTTCGATCTTATACTTTTTTAAACTAAATCACAATTACGAATATCCTGTTTCAAAACGCAAGTCTCATTTTCTTTCGCGTTAAGGGATTAAAACCCATATTTTGGCAGATTTATTCCCGCGATTCCTCTTTAAAAGTATTAAACCTTGAGTTTTTTGGCAAATGTATTCACAATTTCCAGTAAAAGAACATCTTAACACCTTACGCTTGCTTTTCTAAGTGGTTGAAACTTTTCCCTGACGCACACACGCACACACGAACGCACACGAACGCACGCACGAACGCACGCACACACACATGCACACACACAAATACTAAAGTAATATTTCTGAAAATAACTAATATTTCCTTTTACTTCAGAGAGAGAGAGATATATATGTGATTATATATTTCTATATTACAACTTTCTTCTTTTTTTTTCGTTTTATTTTTAAATATAGAAAGGGATAAATCTCTTTTTTTCCACTTGCCCAAACAAGATGCAGCAGTTTTCTCTTCTGATTTTAATATTACCTAAATAAGCGATGACCAATATTGCTACGATTATACATTTCAATATGTAAAATAAATATTGCTTTACATTACATGTATCAAGAATTTTTAAATTTTTTTTTCAAATATTACTTCGGCAAAAATTTGAGCATTTGTCAAAAAACATGCATAGGAATAATTTGCCGAGTTACAATTGAAAAACAATCGGTATAAATGTTAAAAAAAATCAATAAGTTATTTAAAGTAAAATGAAATTCGTATGAAAAATATGTGAAATCCTTTTTATGTATATTTTTAAAAGCTTCATTTTTCGTGAAAATTATCTAGGTTAGAAGAAAGAAGTTGCTTCTCTCTAAAGTGCTTCAAAATTGCTCCAGAATCGTGTGAATGTAAGATAAAAAAAAGTTTCCTATAACTGAAACATGTTTGAGAAAATAAACTTAAATGGTTATTTTGTTCTTTTTGAAGAACAGTTGGTGCGTGTTTGTGAAAATATACACCGTAGTTCTTTATAACTTACTATCCATTTTGGATTCTTCCAATTGAAAGGTTCTGTTCCATTAAATATCTGTCAAGTATCTTTGCGAATAAGATTCCGAAACGCAGTTATTTTAAAAAAAATCAATTATAACTACAATAAATTAAGTAAAGTGGCTGAAAGCAAGTGGAAATAAAATTTAAAAGTATTTGTTATACAAAAAAAACAGTTTTCTAATGTTAAAATATGTTTTCCTTTTACCTTTTAAAGCAATGTCTTTTGCATTTTCAAAGTATTTTTCTCTGTTCTTATTTAAATTAACCTTTGCTATATATATATATATATATATATATATATATATATATATATATATATATATATATGTATGTGTGTGTGTGTGTGTGTGTGTGTGTATTTGTATAGTGTTGGAAATTCTTTAAATTATTCAATTATATGTTTCCAACGCTTATTAGTCAATGAATTGTCACAGTCATAAATTCTGTTACATTAAAGTTATAGTGGAAGCACTTATTTGTGATTGAAAAAGTGAATTATTTGCAATACATTTAATCCACTAATATTTGAATAATAGTCAGAAATGTTTTTTGTGTAAATAGCTCTCAATATTTTACTCGCATGTTAAGTACAAACAATCAACTATTTGATAATCTAGTAGGAGATTTCATAAATGAATTCAAATAGCATTACATTACGTCCAAAAGAAGAACTGTTGATGATAGCGTAAATTTCCAACAGAAAAATGATAAATTTAAATATTTATAGCCACCCCAATAGATAATATTTTCAAGAACTTTACAAGATGACTAATAGGTTTTGGGGACAGCAAGTAAATAAATGAGAAAAACTACTTTCTTTGAAGTTAAAGTGGAATCTGCCCTCCAAGATCTTCTCTCATCTGGGGTTGCATTTCTCTTTACCTCTTCTTAAAATTCTTAATCAGAATCGAATTCTAGGTGCAGTTAATATGCGTGACGCTTTGAATATTGGGCTGACAGAATATTGTTAAATGAAGATGTTTTTACGAATAATTTAGTTTTGTTTGCGAATTCTGCGATGTCACGTTGAAGGGTTTCCCTCATTTTTACGAGGTGCTGGTTATTTCAAAACGCTTATCAATTCCTATTATTAGTTCACACTCTCCCTATATATATATATATATATTAGGTTCGGGAAAAAGAAATCCATTATTTTTTCATGAAATTCAAGACTTTATTTAACATATTTCGGATTGTCCGATTTGGGTCAAATATGCACCGTTTTGTTTTACAATGTGTTGCAATTTTAAAGGTAGCTTCATAATGCCTCTCTCATAGAAGTCTTGATCCTTATTGGCCCAAAACTCTAGTATAATAGATTTTTATAATCTTCTCTTGATCCCAATTTCTTAACACTCAGGAAGTTTTGCAATGCGAGAATATGGTGGTAATCGCTTGGTACTAGGTCCGGACTATGGGATGGATGCATTAAAACTTTCTAACCAAGCTCCCATAGTTTTTGGTGAGTCACTACAGAAGTGTGTGGCCTAGCAGTATCCTGATAGAACACAACACCTCTTCTGTTGGTAAATTCTGGCCATTTCTGGAGAATCGCGAGCTTCAAATGGTCCAGTTGTTGACAGTAGAGATCTGAATTTAGTGTTTGGCCGTATTGAAGCAACTCATAATGAATGATTCCTTTTCAATCTCGCCAAATACACAGTAGAACCTTCCTGGCCATTAGTCCTAGTTTGGCCACCGTTTGAGCTGCTTCTCCGCGCTTTGATCATGATCGTTTCTGGATAATATTGTCGTATGTGACCCATTTCTCATCCTCAGTCACCATCTGTTTAAGAAATGGGCGATTTCATTCCGTTTGGCCAAGGCTTCGCAGATGGAAATTCGATCCATCATGTTTTTTTATGTTAATTGGTGTGGCACCCATACATCGAGCTTTCTTTTGAATCCAACTTTACGCAAATGGTTTAAAACTATTTTATGGTCAATCTATAGTTCCTGGGCGATGCTACGACTACTAACATCTCAGTCAACTTTAATTATTTCTGTGATTTTATTGACATTTTCGACGACGGTCCTGCCTTTGCGAGTTGCATCTTTAAATTCAAAAATGCCTGAACGGAATGAACGAATTCGAAAAAGGACGTTATTAGCTGTTACAGTATCGGCACTATAAATATCGTTCAAAATTTCAGCCACCTGACTTGCATTTTCGCTATTATCAAAGAAAAACTCTAAAATGTGCCAAATTTTCTCTTTGTCGACTTTTATTTTCAACACCTTGTAACTCACAGCTGAAAGAACCAAATAAAAAAAACGAATTATTTTAGTGCGGAATGTCACCTTGACAAAGAGCATAAATTTGAAATTGTTTGATCGATACTTCACAAGATATCGACACTACAACCATCTACCGAAAAAATAATGGATTTATTTTTCTCCAACCTAATATTTATTTATTTATATATCTTGCTCAAATATTTAATCGTTTTATTCATCGACTCAAATTTTTTTTGGTAAAACATTATTAAAATGCAACTGTTAAGCGTAAAATGAAAAAAAAGGATATATTTTTAAAACATTCTTCTATTATGAAACATTTTTCTATAATTGTAATATTTTGCTTACATATAGCTATAAGACTTTTCTATAAAGATTGAACTAGGATTTTTAAAAAAATCCAGTGTTAATAACTTTGGAAAAATTGTCATCAGAGTTTTCAACTATCAATTGAAGTGATATTGAAGTTACTGGAGTTTTTTTGTTGAAATATCTCTATAGTCTGGTGCATTAAAATATGAATAAATATACTTTTAAATTATGTATTTCAAATATCCTAGTTCAGGTTCTGTACAGAAATCTTAGCTACATATAGGTAAAATATTTTTTTTTAGAAAATTTTACATAAAAGGACGTCATATTGCCTTAATTGTTTTGCTAAAAATGACACTTAAATTTTGTACTGTAATAAGAGTCTTAAAGCAGTGGGTAAGTATATTCTAATTCAAGTGACTCCAAACACCCAACATTTTTTTTTATATTTACTCTTTTTTCAGATTCAATGTTTCGAAAGTAGTCAGGTACCTTAAGTAATTTGTAAGCAAAAATTCAGAATTGTGTAATTGTACTTTGATAATATCGAGCACTTTGCGGTTTGCTTCGAAACATAATAAACATTATTGAATTGATTCCTCTTCCCTAAAGTACCCATTCTTTTAAAATTCTTATGAGAAAGAGAGAGGTTTCATTATATATAAAAGAAAAGGCAGAACACTTGGCTCTTATAGAAAGTTGATGATGATGCGAGTAATTAATATGGAAGGACCAATAACAGGTGTTTCAGAAGTGCTCTTCTCTAAAAGAAGAAGGCTGAAGACTTAATTAAAGTCTTAAGTTCGTCGAGTTCATGCTTCATAAGTGACATTGTTCTCTTATCTTTTTGTCATATTAAATAGGAAATATTTTTATCAGCGTGTGTGTATGGATTGCATAGTACAAGGATGGGAATGTTTGGAGGCAAGAAATTCGTTACGCTTATATATATATATATAAAATATGCGGCACTTTAAAACGATTTTTCCGAAATTAGCGCTACATATTTTAATTTTTAGCTGAAGCAATTTTTGGCTTACTTTTCGGCCTGGCTCTAGAATGATACATCGCGGTATAAGATTAGTGAAACATCTGAGAGGTCCAAGATATGTAAAAAGCGGAGTTTCTCTCTCTCTGTCTGACATAAAAACTAGTATGTACTATTTTTGGTTATATTACTTCTCTGCGGATAGATGGAGCACATATTGTTACATGAGATCGTGGCTTATCTTTGCAACTTACTTTCATGGAGTAATGTGTCCTATCCACCACCACACGTCTTTTAATCATCTTGCGGTAAATATTTCTGAACTATTGTATGTTTATAAAGCCACTTCCCGTAGAAGAACCGAGATTCACGAAAATAAGAGTTTTTATTTAAACTCTAACAAAATGTGAGTGTAGTCGTTGGTAGTTACGCTGTTACTAAACAACGATCAGCGCCACATCCAGTGGTTTACAGTGTACTCGACATCAAATAGATTGCACAGCAAGGGTTTCGGAATACCATTTCACTGGTTTCCAAGTCACGTAGGTATCATGACCAATGATCTAGCGGACAGCGTGCCTCGATCGGCAACGGCACTTTTACTGCTAACACATAAAGCGCGTCATCCTGCATCATTTTTCAACAGCATGGCAGGAATCATGGAAATGGCAGTTGAATAACAAACTGAACCCTGTGAAATCTGTCATAGTAGAATGGCTTGTGATGCAATGCGAAGGGTCGATGCCAAATTGCCACGCATTCTTATTTGTCATACTCGATTTATACACAGGCAGTTTGTTGTTGGGGGAAGATGCTCCTGAATATCTTTCATGCAATGTCGCATACACTGATCAACACATTTTAGTTGATAGTTCCGTTTCTAATCACTATAGCATCACCTTTTTTAATTCATCTCATTCCGGACTTGGTGAGAAAAATATTCGACCAAAACCTATTTGCTTTTATCTATAAAATTGGATATTTATATTCAATTTGACTTATTATTTTAAACTCTATTTTAATATGAACTTTTATATATGTGCATGCATGCACACATATATAAATATATTGTGCATGTATTTTATATGCAATGCATTTTTAAGCTTTTAATGTTCTAACAAATGTGTGATGCACAGTATAGCCAAAATTGGTTCTTGTGCTGTGAAACCCCACACTCAGTCACTGACTATGATGTTACTGAAATTTGATTATTTCACACTGCAATTGATGATCTCGAAGTTACGGGAAGATATCCAACGTCTTACTGAACAAGATAGCTCGTCAAGTCAAGACGAATACCAATACTTCTTGTTATCGTGAAAAAATAAGTGATCCAATCATTTGCTATAAGTACGAGGGTGAGTCGAAAAATAAGTTTTCCCTGTCGACTGTGGTCAGAGTTGTGTATGAAAGTCAAAACATAGAATGGGATATTAAAGATAAGACATAATTTTATTTTTCCACATAAGTTCTAAGCACATTTAGACAATTATCATACTGCTTGACAAGCTTCAAAAAATCATCCAGGAAAAATTCAGGGCTTTGCATATGGAAAAAGCGTTTAATGGCTTGTTTGACTTCAGCATTTGGGATGTAATTTCAATTTCTTTCTTACCTTCTCAACAGTTAACTCAACTATCTTGTTTCCTACTACTCTCTAACAAAACACAGTCCGTCGTGTTAAAACACTCCTAAAAAACGCTATTCTTGGTACAGCATGTGGGAACGCCCCTGGATTCCACTATGGACACCAAGATTAATTTGAGGCAAAGAATCACTAAGAGCCATTTGTATAATAATAACTTGTATTTATTATCTTGATTCAAATATCAGAAACTCTAATAACATATAATATTTCTATGTTACGTCAAGCAAAAGGGATTTACCTTTAATATTAAATTAAATTACGAATTATGAAATTTATCAATAATTACGCGTAAGATCAAATAAGGTCTACCGAAATAGGAGGTCCGAGAAATATACGTAACTCGAATTATTAGCTTTCATTAACTTAAACTAATTTTATTAAACTAGCGATTGTTTTAAGCGATAAAAAACTGTATTGTATCACCTGGCAATACTTTGGTATCTTCAAAAGATTCCTTCGTAAATTACTAACAGTAACTCTTCAATATCGTAATCCAATTGAATCCTCCAAACTTGAGGCTACTGCTGCTGGTTCAATAGCCTTCATCTTTGCTAGTTTACAACTCTCTACTTAAATACCCTACCTACTTTGCATATCCCGTTCGCATTTCGGAGGTTATTGGAAATATACGCGAATTTATAATCCCCAAAATGATGCCTAAGAATATTAGTGGAAAAGTTTCATACAAATTCGTCATAACCCCTCCAAAAAGGAAACAGGATTTATTCGAAGGTCACAAACGGCCTGAAATGAGTTACGTAACAAATTCTAAATTTTTATTCACAGTCTCTAAGACTTTAACATATATCTAACCATCGGATACTTTACGAATTCTCCTACCCTAAGGGAAAGAAAAGCATTACGACCACAAACTTTGTTTGAAATTCATTGTTTGTTTGGCATAACATTTACAGGTTTAGATTTCCCTACAGAACACCCATTTGGATCAGAGGTGAGGAAAAAACCACCGAAGTGGAAAAGAAAAAACCTGCCTGTGTGCTTTACTTAACTTCTTAAATAATAACAAACTTATTCTTTCTTCGTTTACAGATAAATCGTCACTTTCTATACAATGATCAGAGTCAGCTCCCCTGAAAAGAGAAATCTTTAAGTAGTCTGAAGAAACAAACATATACTGTATGTACAAACACGTTCACATTTTACACGTCATTTTCTTATGCATCAATTAAGTCATATGGCGCCTTAAAACTCCCATTCCCTGCATTTTGCGCTTCTTAGTGTTAATGTTAGCACTACCTAACTACGCCGCGTCCCAAGCCAACAGATGTGAGAAAAAAATATACCCATACATATATATACAATTTCAAACATTTTTCAATATACCATTAAAACAAATAAACAAAGGATTTGTCGCATCTTAGCGAAGTCATACATAGAAGTAAACAAATGCATTTTTACAATTGTTTTCTCCATATTTATATAAAAAATTAACAAGACAAAAGCTTATTTTTCTCTTCTAGAAAAACACACTCATTGTAGTGTCAACATTTGTTTGGCTTCTTAAATTTTAAACATCCGACCGTGACTTGCTTCATTGCAATAATTCTTCCGACCACTTGTTCAAAAGAATAAAAAAATAAAAGAAACGATACAACCTACTTTTTTTCTTTGTTCTCTATTCGCTCCTATCCACCGGATCTCCGTCTAAGGCTTCCATGCTGAAACTTCTTCTCCTGTGTCTGTTCTGCGGTTGACTGTTGATCCCAGTACCCCTTTGCTCCTATGGTATTCCTTCGGGCTCCTTTAAGCGGCTCCGTAGGTAGTATGGACAAGGTCTCACTGCTGTCGTCTGCCTAGACCGGACTGGTCTCCCCTCAGCTGCACTGTGTTTTCTGCTAGGTGTTGTCCTGGTCTCCCGGGCCCTGTCATACTGGACTCTTGCCCCTTGTCTGCTCTCTTCTGTAGGTGGATTGCACTGCCTTATATCTAGTTGATGTGATGGACCTGGAATTGATTCTGGTCCTTGTGAAGGATTATTAGGTCTCCTATATTTATGGTTTCTAGAGGTTATAGAGGATGGGACTTTTCTCTTTAGCCCCTGTGGTGGTAATAGAGTTGGTCTTTTCTGGTCCCCATGTTCAAACCCCTGCAGCGGTCTTTTCTTGCATATTTTGGACAGCTTTTTATCATTCCTCTCCATTGACCCATTTGACCTTACTTTACGCTTCAATCTCGGATCCTCCAATCCGGCAGTTCCCTTTTTTGATTTACGACCCTTTCTCTCATCACTCGAGGGTTTCCTAGAGCTTTTGGATTTTCCCGTGTGCGACCTACTCGACCCATTACTCGACCTCTTTCCTTCATATAGCGTCTCATTATTACTATCAAAACTAATCGTGTCGGACTGTCTTGGATGGTACACTCGCACTTGGTCAATATTAACTGTGACCCTTCTTCCCCTTTTCCAAATGATCAAATTGTTATTCCGAACTTCTAACACTCTAAATGGCCCTTCAAACTTAGACAAAAACTTTCGGACCACTAACCTACCCGCAGCACTAATAAAATGAGTTTGTACCAACACCAAATCATTTACTTTGATGTTAACCTCTCTCCTTTTCCGATTATAGTATTTTCCCATGTCTTATGTTGTTTCCGCATGTTCTGCCTTGCCTCATCGAATAATTTCTCAATATTTCCTCCCACATATTCAGCACCCTCCGTTACATTTATTAATTTACAAAAGGTGTTATAAATTTTCTACCAAAGAATAACTCAGCGGGAGTTTTACCTGCCGTTTCATTAACTGATGTGCGCAGCACGAAAGAGAACTCATGGAGAAATCGGTCCTAGTTTTCGTGATTTTCTTCTACAAAACAAGCTATCATCTGCACTAAGGTGCGATTAACTCCTTCCGTTAAATTTGCCTGCGGCCTATATGTTACCGTTTTAACAAGTTTTATGTCCAACCTGTGACTTAGGTGTTGAAAGACCTCGGATATAAATTGGGGACCATTCTTACTAATCAAAGAAATCGGAGCTCCATAACGTGAAATATAATTTTCAAAAAAGGCGTTAGCTATGGCCTGGGCCGAAGCTTTTCGTAAAGGAATAAGCTCACTCCACTTAGTGAAGTGGTCAGTTTTATTACCAATATAAATCTATATCTTTCAGGTCGGGATGCGGGGTAGGGGCCTAATAAGTCTAACGTTACGATTTTACTGGGGTAATTCGATACTATCGGAATTAATCGACCAGCTGGTAGCGCGTTTTTATAATTGAATTTTTGACACCGGTCACAGGTTGATACATATACAAATATATCTTTCCTCATAAACGGAAAAAAACATGTGTCACGCAATTTTAAATAAGTCTTCCTCTTTCCTATATGGCCTGCTAATGACAGATCATGAAATTCTTGTATTATTGCTTCGCGAAGAGATTAAAGAATGTACACTCTAAGTTCTCCAAGAGTTGTAGAATATTTCTCGCGTAAAAGAGCAGACCATCAATTAATTTAAAATCCTAGGACTAACCCTCGCATACAGTTGCATTAACGGAACCATCGTCCGGATTTTCTAAATAACGATAGATGTGCCCTAACTCAGGATCTTCCCGTTGATTTCGAATGAGTTGTTCTCTGGAGCTCAAAGCTAAGGCTCGAAGTGCGGCGCACGAAATTTGTGATACATCCATATTGTCTACTGGATTCCTAGACAATACGTCTGTGACAACGTTCTGGACACCAGGTCGATGTTACCATTGAATGTTAAACTCTGATAACTTGAGTGCCCTTCTAATAATCCGACTAGATAAGTTTTTCCCATTTGTGAGTTTTGTTAATGCCGCGTGATCTGTGATTACCATCATCGGTAGTGATCCAAAATAAGTTTTAAACTTACTCAATGCCCATATCACCACCAAACATTCCCGTTATGTAACTGTATAGTTTCTTTCGGCCTTGTTCAGGGTTCTAGACGCGAATGCAATAGGTCTGTGATTTTGATTCAGCACAGCACTGATCTAACCCCTCTAGCATCCGTAAATAAGTTAAGCTGTTTCTGAAAATCGGCAACTGTAAAACTGGCGCCTCTGTTAATGATCGTTTTCTTTATTAAAAGCATCCTGTGCTTCCGTCGACCAATTAAATTTAGCCCCCTTTTTCTTTATCCGATATAATGGTTCACATATATCTGCATAATGCGGTATGAATTTTTGATACGAACCCGCCATCCCTAAAGACTTCGACACTTCTTTATTATTTTTAGGTGGCTTTATTTCTGTGATTGCCTTAACCTTACTATTGTCGATTTCAATCCCTTCCTTACTAATTATGAGATCTAAATACTTCAATTTGTCACGTGCGAATTGACCTTTGTCGTTATTGAGTGTTAGTCCTGCGTCTCGCAACAATGTAAATACCTGATTCAAATGATCGTTGAGTTCATTAAACGATGGAGATGCAATGAATACATCATCCATATAGACCATCACAAAACGTCCCAGAACCGGTTTCAATATCATGCCAATGGCTTTTTGAAAATTTGGCTCCACCCCTGAAAGGCTGAATGGCATTCTGAGGATTGCAAAAGTGCCATTTCGTGTTATAAACGCGGTTTTCTCGATATCTTTTGGACTAATTGCCAATTGAAATTAACCCAATTTTAAATCTAAGGTTGACATGATACTGATGTGCGGGATATTTGTGATCAGGTCATCAATCACCGGTTAATGAATATCGCGTATATTTAGTAATAGCTTTGAGTTTGCGATAGTCAATCGCGAATCGATACGCCTCTGGAGAATCTGGAGGAAGGCCATTATTTTTGCGCGTTAAAACCATTGGTGACGCATATGGGGATTGAATAGGACGATTTGTACCCTCCTGTAACATTTTCTCAATGGTATAGTCAATTATTCCTTGTTTGACCCTGTCATAGCGGTATAGTCTTGACACTTTCGGCCCCTGGTCCCCAGTATGGATTTCATGGTCATCTGGAATGATCAAAGATTTCTTATCGAAATCTAAAGTCAATTTGGACTCCTTCATAAAACCAATGCCTAAAATGCATTGGTACTGTATATTGTTAAGAATGGGAAATTCCCAAGTTTTCTGGAATTTCGGATCCGAATCTGTAATTCGACCCGACCTAAGTGACATTACGGGGCTCCCTGGGCCGTCACTACTCTATCTTTAGTCTTCTGACGCGGTCGATACGAAAAATGTCTGTGATACACCTCCTCTGATATAAAAGATTTCTTCGATACCGTGTCCCACAGGGTGGTAATGAATGTTTCATTTAAAAGAATGGGAGATCAACAGGAGTCATTCGCAGTGAGTATATCCTAATAGTACGGTGTTCCGTATCGGGAGGATTTTCTGTACTTCGCGATTGATCACCCCAAGACTCGCATTGATTGCTTAAAAGTTTAAATACCTGTTTTGATCATTCTGACCCCTGAAAACACCGTTCCTCGAACCACCCTGTCGACCGCCTTGATTATGGAATCTATGATCAGATTGACCACCTCGACGTCGACTATCGAACCTCCGATTATGCGAAACACCTTGCCCTTCAAATCTGTTGAATTCCCTCTGCGGTCTGCTATTGTCAGAGTATCGGTTGTTACCTCTTGTCTCCCTCCAATTCTCCTGCCTATTCCTGTTAGGGAAACGATTGCTCGCGCTTTGGTTTGAATCTCGGAATTCCTGACTCGAACCCCTGATCCGTCTGGTAAGAAACCTTTCTCGTACTTATCAATTTTTTAGAAGGTTAGATGTGGTTTGCGGATGCCGTACCTCCACATAATGTAAAATCTGAGGTTCTGACCTACTAATAATATGATCTAGCAAATTTTCCTCCGTCATTTCTGTTTCTGTATTTTTAACAAGTCTTACACAAAATCGGAAGGTTTTTGGTTGTGCTTTTGTGATGATGCATAGAAACGTGTTTTGAGTTCCGACCTATTCCTGACCATGGGAAACTGTTCTGTCAAAGCTTGCTTTAAGTGCGCGTAATCTGTCGCCTTGTCTTCTACAACTCTATAACCTAGAACCTCAAACCAATCTAGTGCCCGTTCTTTGAGATGACCCTTTAAATATGCACAAGCCAGATGTGTGGGTATTTCCTAATATGTTAAATTAGTATCAATATTCTCTAAGAACTCTGCCACATTCTCCATCCCCGAAAAATACTGCTCGGGGATGATTCGAAAATTAGATCCGACTCTAAACACGGGATTTATTCGTTGGGCGCCACTGTGGGACCCCCCCCCTGGGTTCCACCCTGGACACGAAGATTAATTTGAGGTAAAGAATCACTAAGAGTCATTTGTATAATAATGAATTGTATTTATTATCTTGATTCAAATATCAGAAACCCTAATAAAATATAATATTTCTATGTTACGTCAAACAAAAGGAATTTACCTTTATTACATTAAATTACGAATTATGAAATTTATCAATAATTACGCGTAAGATCAAATAAGGTCTACCGAAATAGGAGGTCCGAGAAATACACGTAACTCAAATTATTAGCTTTCATTAACTTAAACTAATTTTATTAAACTAGCGATTGTTTTAAGCGATAAAAAACTGTATTGTATCACCTGGCAATACTTTGGTATCTTCAAAGGATTCCTTCGTAGATTACTAACAGTAACTCTTCAATATCGTAATCCAATTGAATCCTCCAAACTTGAGGCTACTGCTGTTGGATCAATAGCCTTCATCTTTGCTAGCTTACAACGCTCTACATAAATACCCTACCTAATTTGCATATCCCGTTCGCTTTTCGGAGTTGATTGAATAATATATACGCGAATTTATTATCCCCAAAAAGACGCCTAAGAATATTAGTGGAAAGGTCCCGTACAGATTCGTCACAAGCATACCACGCACTATGCGTCTGTTTATTACCGAAGGAATTCAATTTCCTTCATCCCCAAAAAAATTTCAGCGCTCCGCACTTAAATAAACAAGGGCCCGTCTCTCTCCCCTAAGCCTGTGATATTCCCGTCCCTTGGGAGAATATCTCTCGGAGTATCAGCGTGAGCTAGAAGCGTAGGATTAACGAAAGAACTAGAAGGAAACATAATCTTAATATATCTTTATTAAGATTTTCAACTTAAACTTCCAACAAATTAAATTTTAATAATTAATGTGAGAGATACTACGATGGCAAAATATGCAACTTACAATTTATATAAATAATAATGATTTAACCTAACTCGGACCACTATCAATAATTGTACCGCCTAAATTAAATTCTAATACAATCATTGATTCTAATATTAAATAGTCAATCCTACCTTGTTACAGTCTGAAGAATCAATCTCTAATATCCTTAAGGCAATCTTGTATTTATTTGTTTGCCCCTTGGTTCACTATAACTTTATCAATTATAACTTCTAATCACCACCACGTAACGCTATCCAAACTTGAACCATAAACTATATTAACAATTCTCTACTTGCCATCAACTGCCACAAGAGATCAAATGCCATACATTGCCCCTTCACTTACTCTAAGTTCCGATATTTAAAAGCTTGTTAATTTGCATCTTTCATTCACACTTCACTTCTTTGATTTGTTTGGAAAGAAGTTGCCATTAATTCTGGCCCAAAGAACCCAAAGGACATGTTAAAGAAAAGACGCGTGAGCCCGTCACATGCGTCATTCTCTAGAGACAATCACCTTCTCCCTAACACAGTAATCCACCTCCGTAGATGCGGTGAAATGCACCAAACATTCCATAATCCACCGCCAACAGTTGTTTCAAACACTACACCATTGATTCCAAAGCGCCTTCAGGCGAGATTCTTCTTCAAAGCTGGAAACAGATGAAAGTAACTTGGTGCGAGATAAAGACTGTGATATAGGTGCTCCCAGCCAAGAGTTGCAAAATTGTTTTGCGTTCCCGTCGCCGAGTGTGGTCTCGCTTTATCATCAAAGAAAAGAACGACAGATTTGAGAAGCCCAGGCCACTTTTTCCGAATCACTCTGTTCAATTTCGACAAGGTGTCACAGTACCGCGTAACATTGATGGTTTCAACCTCCCAAAAATCCACGCAAAAGTAAACGCTCTTCTTCCTATGCAAAGCCCTGAATTTTTCTTGAAAGGCTCAAAGGTTTGAAAGTTTATCAAGTTGTATGGCATATGTCTCAATGCACTTGGTATTTATATGAAAAAATGAAGTAATGCCTTATCTTTAATGTCTCAATCTGCTTTTTGACTTTCATCACAACTCTGACCACAATCAACAGGGGAAACTTATTTTCCGACTCAACCTCGAATTTAGGTTAGTAATTAAGTTGATCGCTACCCTTTGTTTAAACAACCTTTGGATACTAAATTGAAAGTAAAATAAAGTTTATATATACATTATAATATTATAATGTCAGTTTATTCGGGGTCTCCTAATTCACTAGTTGTGAAGATCCCCTTGGATCTATCTCACTTTGAGAACGAGAATGATTTTTAGTCAAAGAAGAACCAGTAGCCATTTTAATGAATAACTTTCTTTATTTGGTTATCTTTCCCAAATAGAATCAAAGATTTTTAATAATAAATAATTTAAAATAGATATATGAGGTTTAAAAGGGACTTTCCTTTATATGAACTTAAATATTTAATGATCCAATTAATTAACAATTAGAATATCGATCACGCAGAGATTACCGCAATAAGAGATCCCAGAATTATATTCAATAATATTCCTATTGAAAATTTAACTTTAATCTCACTCTTATTATAAAGCTCTAATGAGACTTTAATTATAAATCAATATTTACCACACTGCAGCTCATCTCTTCCTGAGATTAATTTATCCACCTAGAAATCTTCAATAATAAATCTCTAACTTCACTATTTTACCTCCTTGCTTCAATCTCTCTCTCCTACTGCTTTTTACTTTACTATTCCGTTTGACTTAAATACTTTATCTAATCTGCATAACAAGGAATCCACGTCCTCTTTTTAGAGCTGATTGGAAATAGGTAGGGGAATTAAATTTCCCTAAAAAGACGTCTCAGAAGGTTATTGATAATGTTCCGTATATATTTGTCACACAGTGAACGCATGGTCGTGACAATGCCACAGTCATTGTCACTGTTAAAATTCTATTTGCTGCTTGTTTTTTCTTTGTATAGTATAATTTATAAAAAAATTTACCCGTACACTGAAAAAGTAACTCCTCTTCGTGAATGAAAAATCGTTACATTTTTCGTTCTGAAATTTACCTATTTTTCTTCATTCAACAAAAATAAAACATAAAAAAATAAAAATATTTTTCCTCCATAAATTAGTTCTTAAGTACATATAATTTCTAATAAATAAGAAATCTCAGAAACAAATTCCAAATTCATTGAATTAACCTGTTTTTTTTTAAATGAGAGAAAAAAAATAACGACTCTTATTTCCCGGAGGAGCTGAAAGAAGAAATAAAATGAAAACTGTTAAAATGTTATGATTAAACGTAAGATATCTCGTTGCGGTTGCTTTTTCTCCTGTAGAATAAGAACTCAACTAGAATACCCCCTAGACATTCTCCGAGCTATCAAGGGGTCGCATGCTGCAATTTATTGAGGTAAATGGTTTTAAAAATAACTTTATCATAGAACTAACAATATGTTAAATATTGGAATTTTACTATTTTTTCCTGTTTAATCTAAGGCAGCGATACTCAACTTGCGGCCCCCGAGCCTTTTTAAATGACCCGGTCATGACCCATTACCCTAAGACATATTCTTTGTCAAGAAATCAAGTAAAGAGTGTTTTTTTTCCAGGTATAGAAGTTTAAGTTGGCATTACTTTCCAAGATGGCGACCGATTAAACAGTTGTCAAGTGATTGATTCTCAGTTTGGTTTGGCAATTCATCATGGATAGACTCACGCCTGAACAACGCTTTCAATTTGTGCAATTTTATTTCGAAAATAATGGTTCTCTCTGTGCGGAATACGTATCGCGCACTACGTCCATTTTATAGTCGACAAAATCATCCATCAGAGCAGTTAATTCGATTAACCATGGGACGTTTTAGCACCACGTTTACTCTAATTGATAACTCGCATCCCCAAAGACGCCGTACGGTGCGTGCAGAAGAAACTGTTGCTACTGTAGAGCGTAGCATTGAGGAAGACACGAATGAGTCCATCCGCCATCGAACACAGGAATTGGATCTGTGTCCATCCACTTTATGGAAGATTTGCGGAAGGATCTTGGTTTGCGTGCTTACAAAATCCAACTCGTGCAAGAATTGAAGCCAAACGATCATCAAGCAAGGCGTAGATTCGTCAAATGGGCCCAAAACGAGATAGCCGTTGTTCCCGATTTTCATAAGCGAATGTTGTTTAACCATGAAGCGCACTTCTGGTTGAATGGCTACGTCAACAAACAAAACTGCCGCATTTGGAGTGAAGCTAATCCACAAGTGTATGTCGAAACACCATTACATCCAGAAAAACTGACTGTTTGGTGCGCTTTATGGGCTGGTAGAATCCTTCTTCAAAAACGATGAAGGCCACAACGTTACAGTCAATGGTGATCGGTATAGAACCATGATTACTAACTTTTTCATTCCTGAATTGAACAATCATGATGTCCAGGAGCTGCGGTTCCAACAAGACGGCGCAACATGTCACACAGCTCGTGCCACAATCGATTTATTGAAAGACACGTTTGGTGAGTGCCTAATTTCACGTTTTGGACCTGTGAATTGGACTCCAAGATCTTGTGATTTAACACCGCTAGACTATTTTCTGTGGGGCTATGTAAAGTCATTGGTCTATGCGGATAAGCCACAAACGCTTGACCATTTGGAAGACAACATTCGCCATGCTATTGCCGATATACGGCCACAAATGTTGGAAAAAGTCATCGAAAATTGGACGTACAGATTGGACTACATCCGAGCCATCCGTGGCAGTCATATGCCAGAAATCATATTTAAAATGTAATGCCACAAGATTATCTTTCGAATAAAAAAAAATTCATGTCAATCGAATAATACATCGTTTTTTTATTGCAATTTAAAGTTCTATACCTCTAAAAAAACACCCTTTATATCAATTTTGCTTTTGGCAGTCGGTGTCGTATGGGTACGAATTGATATTATTTTTCTATTTGAAACGGTTACGGTTAGTGATAAGAGACAACCGTAGAGTGCCAACCATTTTATGGGTGGAACTAATTTTTAACTACCTTTCATATCTTGCAAGCGAAAAATATTTAAAGAAAATAGATCGTCTCAAGACGATTGGGAGGTTGAGTATTTTTTGTAATGAAAAACAAACATGGATTAGTAATTGTTTTATTTGTCGCGCGAAAGTGCTGTATTTAAAAAAAATATTAATAAAGAGGAATCATCCAATAACATTTTCCCTCGAAGATCTCTTGCAGGATGTGATAAATAGGCTTTCTTGAATAATCTTTACAGCAGCAACAAAGTGTTTGGTCAGAGTTAATAGCAAAGCGGTAACAAAGACATATCCTATGATGTTTGTTATTTTATTGGTAATCATATGAAACCGCGTTTATTGGAGTAAAAACTATAAATGAGTGTTCCTTAACTGCTTTTAACTTAGTGTTAGTGACAAAAATAAAAAAAAATAATAATTTAAAAAAGCAAAACAGGAATTATAATATTTTGATAAATTTTCCACATCTTAAATTTCCATGGTTATCTTGGTCTTAAACATTTCTGTCCGCCCTCTCCATTTATCCTCATGTTGTTGACCGCGCGAAATAACCAACATATATATGCGGCCCAGTAGGAAAAAAGGTTGAGTACCCCTGGTCTAAGGGAACAGCTTAGCTGAAATCTGCCTTTGCGCCACATAAACCCAAACACTCACTCACTCACTTACTAATACTATAATACCTCGAATTATACGCTATCTAACTTACGCAAATTCGGAGTTAGCGATTTTCAAATCTCATCGCTTCGTCGCGCGCGTCTTTTATTTTCTTTTTCTTATTTTTTTCATCACTGAAACTTAGGCGGAATCAGTGCCAGAGCCTGATGAAGTTGATATTGAGGTAGGAGAAATTGTAGATCTTGCCACGAAAATAAATTTAGAAATAGATGGTGATTGAGAGAGAGAGAGATGTTCAAGAACTGCTGGATTCTCACAATCACAAGCTGACAATAAATGAACTCATATAAATGCATGAACAAGAGCAAGACATTGACGATCTTTAGACCCAGTTCAATCAGAAGATCGAATGACCGTTGAGAATTTGACGGACGGCCTCAGTTATATTGAAAAAGAGATACAAATTTCAGAAACTACATACTACGAACAAGAGCTAATTTTTTCAACAAAACAAGGAATAAAAATATTATTAGCATGCTACAAAGAAATTTTGCAGATGAAAAAAAAATCTCTGAGCCGCGGCAGACTACATGTTAGATTTTATAAGCCTTCTACATTAAAATAACGTTGGTTTGCGATTTTGCATTTGTGTTATTTGGGATTTCATTAAGAGGTATCGGAAAGCTAAAGTCATATTTTTTTGACAATTTAAGATTCTTACATTTTCAAATTGTATGGATTTTAATCTTTCTAAAAAGACCTTACTTTAACCTCTTGGGTAGTTGGAAGCCCTTAAAACCTATTTTTAAATAATCGTTGAAACTGGGCCACGCCTATTTGAAAGGTCAAAATTGTAAGCAAAGTACTTCGTTTTTGCTTAAGAGGAATTGGAAACCTCTCTCTCTATATATACTGACAATGTTAAATTGGCTGTTTTCGATGTACCATTTCTCAAAATCTGTTTTATGTACAGGCATGAAATTTTTCATTATTAAAGTACACCTCTCTCATTATACTAAAATAAGCTTTTAGCAAATTTTGTATTTTTTAATAAATTATGAAATATTTTATTAAACATTGCGAAATTTGACCCATTTTTTACTTAAAAAATTTGTTAAAATTAAATTTTTGAGTTTTTTATAAAAAGCTCATTTTAGTATATATTAGGCATCATTATAAATAATTCATAAAAAATTTACATACCTGCGAACAGTAGTTTCTCAGAAAAGGTACATCGCATATTAAAATTTACATTTTCAGATAAATTGATTTTAATGTATACAGTGAGACTTCTAATTGGCAAGGAAATAAAAAAATAAAAGACTCAATTTAAAATAAAAGATACATGTTTTGGTTTATATCAGTCGTTACACTTTTAAGCAAAAACAAAGTAATTTGTTTACAATTTTCGCCATTAAAATCGGCGTGGCCCAAATTCAACTATTATTTAAAAATACGTTTTAAGGGCTTCTAAATATCCTAGAGGTTAAAGTAAGGTATTTTTTAAAAGGTTAAAATCTATACAATTTGAAAATGTAAAAATCTCAAATTGTCAAAAAAAATAAGATTTTAGCTTTCCAACGCCCCTTAAAAGTTAAACGTCTGATATAAACCAATTAATGCATCTTTTATTGTAAATTGAGCCTTTTATTTTTTACTAGCCGTTAACCAACCGCTTCACTGGGTATTTCACGATGTTGTATAAATATATACTGTTTATACATATGCATAAATTATTCTTATCTAGCATTAAGAATTTGATCCTATTGAAAAATATATTTATAGCTGTAACTCTCGCCTCCTAATATAAAAATGACAGAAATTATAATTTCTAATTTCTATTAACATCTAAAATAGAAGTAGAAAGATTTTTTGCGCTCACACACTTAACCCAATAATCAAATGGACTTCCGCCAAAGCAACTTTCAGTAGATCTCTACTCCATACAATAAATATTCGTGCTAAATTTCCAAAAACGGAATTTTTTATCATCAATACACCCCATAACCCGTTTAAGAGCATTTTAGCGGATTTCAATTCAACAAAAGAAACATGCAAACCAATTTTATTATTACAGTCCTAGTAGTTCGAAAACGGGAATTTTGTCTACCAATACGCCCCAATAACTCCGCCCCTGGAGTTGAATTCCGTAAAATCCATTCTTAGTGGAACTCTATTCAACTATATAAAGAAACGTGCTCAACAAATTTCAAGTAAATGGGTTAAATTAAGAAAGAGAAATTTTTCCATAACTCTCCTTAACACCTCGCAATCCCATTCCTTTGGGGGGGATCGGTTTTCGCAAAATCTTTTGTTTGAGAAACTCTATTCCATGAAAGGAACATACCCTCTAATTTTCAGGCAGATGGGTCTAATAGTTGAAAAACGGAAATATTTATGCATTACGCCGCTTAATCCTCCTCAGTGCCGCTTGGGGGTCAATTTTCCCCAAACCTATTTTGTAGCGGATCTTTACTCCATGAAAGAAATCTGCTCATCAAATTTCAAGACTGTATGCCTTAAAGCTCAAAAATAGAAATAATTATCTACAATGCCACTTAGGAAGCGATTTTTACAAAACCCATCTTATAGCGGATCTCTACTCAATGAATGGAATCTGCTTACTTAATTTCAAGTTTTTATGTCTAATAGTTTTAAAAAAAAGGAGATAATTACCTATAGCGCCCCTTAATTCTCCGCAACGCCACTTGGGGGTCAAATTTTACAAAATCCATTTTGTGTCGGAACTCTATTCCAGAAAAGGAATCCACTTACGAAATTTCAAGACTGTCTGTCAAGTAATTTAACAATGGAAATGTGATTATTTATAACGCCCCTTAAGGCTCCGCAACGCCACTTGGGATTCAATTTTCTCAAAACTCATTTTCTAGCGGATTATTATTCTATGAAAGGGGAATCCGCTTACCAAATTTCAATGGTGTACGTCCAATAGTTTAAAAATTGAAATAATTACGCAGAACACCACTTTGGCCCCCGCAACGCCATTTGGAAGTCAATTTTTTTAAAATCTCATTTTATAGCGGATCTCTAATCTATGAAAGGAATCCGCTTACCAAATTCCAAGACTGTTTGTCTAATAGTTTAAAAATGGAAATAATTACGCATAACGCTCCTTAAGCGCCCTGAATTCCCCTTGGAGGTTGATTTTCTTAAAAAATCATTTTGTAGGGGATCTCTTCTCTATGAAAGGAATCTGTGTACCAAGTTTCAAGACTGTACATCTAATAGTTTAATAATGGAACTAATTATCTACATATAACGCCCCTTTGGGTTCGATCTTTGCGAAATCCGTTCTTAGCTGATATCTACTCCATAAAAGAAACTTGCCTACCAAATTTCAAGTCTGTAGTTTTAATACTTCCGGAGATATCGGGATTAGTCAATGAGTGAGTCTCTTTTCTCCTACATATATATAGATTAAATATTATTTTGATATTTCGGGGGATATTTGTTTGAGAGCATCTATAATTCGAACTCTAATTTAAAAAAAAATATTCAAAAACCTTCCTGGGGATATACACTGGTGGACACCGTAAATGCAACATCCTGAAGGAAACATGCAAATAACATTGAATTTACAACATGCATTAGGGGAGGTGAGATATGCAAATGATTAGAATTTTAGTACAGACACACACATCACGAGCGCCTGTGGCGCCACCTCAAAGCGCTATTTAAGGTGTGGCGATTTCGACGATTTCAAGTTCGGCCTTTGTGTTTTTCTTCTGGATTTTCCCAGTTCGACAGAGGAATGATAGTGGCCTACCGAGATATTATGGATTATCTTTCAGAGAATTCGGTAGTCGTGTTGGACGAAACCAAACAATTGTAATGCGGATATGTGACCGTTGGATAGTGGAGGGTACGATTGACCGACATGGTCGATCGCATCCACCTCAATGCATACTTCCCGTAAGGACAAGCAAATTGTGCGCATGGCAGTAACGGATCGCTCAGTCACATCACGAACCATAGCACATCACATTGAGTCTGAAACGCATCATTTAGGGTCTACGCGTACCATTCGACGCCGTTTACAGTAAAGTGGTCTGTCAGCAAGACGTCCATTGCTTGGTCTACCGTTGACGCAGATCCACAGACGTCTCAGCCACCAATGGTGCGATGAAAGAAAGATGTGGGCTTAAGAATGAAATGAAGTTGTCTTTACTGATGAGTTACGCATCAGTCTGCAACACCAGGATGGTCGGATTCGAGTGTGGAGACACCGTAGAGAGAGGATGCTTAACAGCTGCGTTATGCTCCACCACACTGCTCTGCACCGATTATTATGGTATGGGGCGGTATTGAATATCACTCTCGCAATCCTCTAGTACGCATTGCCAGTACTTTACTGCATCTCCGAGGTGTTGGAGCCAGTTGTCCTTCCTTACCCTAAGGGCTTGGCCACAGTCATATTTCAACAGGATAATGCGCGACCACACGAGGCACGCATTGACCAAAGGTACTTCGTCAATCACCAGATTGAACTGCTTCCATGGCCGGCTCGCTCTCAGGATCTTTCGCGGATAGAAAACATATGGTCCAAGGTTGCTCAATGATTTACCCAGGTTACACCCCCAGCTGCCACACCAGATCAACTTTGGCAACGTGTGGAAGCTGCTTGTACCTCAAGAACTCATCCAAAGTCTGTTTGAATCAATGCTGAGGCGTGTGGCAGTGGTGATCTCAAACAATAGCGGCTACTCTGGCTACTGATTCTGGCTGGAACCACACTTTACAGAAGTCTATAAATTTAATCATTTAATACTTGGTCAAATGTTATCTACAAAATAAATTTTATTGTGCTATCTCTTGTCTTTCTTGGTGTTGTGGCGAGCTGTGTACCTAATAATTTCCCAAATTTTCTCGGCGATTGGATGTATGGCTATTGAATCTATCCAGTACAGACCGACACTTATTCATTTATATATATCTAGATTTCCTAACCGATAAGAAGTCTCACACTGTATACATTAAAATGAATTTATCTCAAAATTAAATGTGATGTTTGATGTATCTCTTCTGAGAAATTACTGTTCACAGGTATGTAAATATTTTACGATATATTTATAATGATGGCTAATATATACTGAAATGAGGTTTTTGTAAAAAAAACTCAAAATTTTGTTTTTTACAAATTTTTTAAATGAAAAATTGATTAAATTTCGCAATGTTTGATAAAATCTTTATATACAAAAATATTCTGTGCGTGTGTATGTGACTAAACTCCTCCTAAACGGCTGGACCGATTTTGGTGAAATTTTTTGTGTGGGTTCAAGTTGATTCGGGAATGGTTTAGATTCACAATTTGGTCCAATAACGCAATTAGTTAAAAAGATATTAATTAAAAGCATTAAAAATATTCAGCTCAATATTCACTTGCATTGTTGTAAAAACGTTATTGTTAAGAAAATGATGTAAGTTGGCGTCGAAAATCGATTTTCAGCCGAACTCGCCATCCGGGTCTTCATTGTTACAAACATGCAGGGAAATTATGCTGTTAGCGTTTTTAATTAATAGCTTTTCAAATAATCTTTATATATGCAATTCTTCCGTGCGTGTGTATGTGACTGACCCTCCTAAACGGCTGGACCGATGTTGATGACATTTTTTTGTGGGGGTTCAAGTGGATTCGAGAATGATTTAGATTAACAATTTGATCCAATATTGCAATTGGTTAAAAAGATATTAATTAAAAACCTTAAAACGCATAATTGTCTTACCCCTGTGTGCTGTTTATTCTGCTAATGTACGGCAAGAAAAAAAAGAAAGAAGAGGGGAGAATTTTCCCATATTTTCGTCGTTTTAAAATTGCAATCTAATTATTTTATCAAAATCAGACAAAAAATAACTACAGTATCGGAATGATTATTGATTTCGCCACGAGAGAGAGAGAGAGAGACGGCGTATATCTTTATATATAGTTCTTCTTTGCGTGTGTATGTGACTGAACTCCTCCTAAACGGCTGGACCGATTTGAATGATATGTTTTATGGGAGTTCAAGTGGATTCGAAAATGATTTAGATTCACAATTCGGTCCGATATCGCAAGTAGTTAAATATGTGCAAAATTATGTAAAGGTGCGTAATTGTTCTCAAAAAAATCGTGAACAATACTCTTGAGGCTACTACTTTGATCAGCAAACTTCTAGGTGAAGTTGTACTTCTACCTCAGATCCCAATGATTCTTTCAGACTCACCTAACCATTCAAATGTTTGGAATTTCCATTTCACTCGGTATTTGCTATGACCATTAATAAGTCACAATGTCAAACAATGACAATTTGTGGTTTAGATTTAGAAAACCCTTTCTTTTCGCACGGCAATTTATATATTGCATGTTCGAGGTTAGGCAAACCGTCACATTTGTTTGTTTATACCCCTCAAGGGGATTAACCAAAAACATTGTACTTTCAATGGCATGCGATAAATTTATTTTTCGTGCATTAAAAAATATACCTGCTATAAAAATATCTCGAATTTTATCTTTTTCCCCCTTTAATCAAGGCAAGTTTAAGTTTCTATACAGAATAGGTTCTATATCCAACTTAGTTCATAGCAAATACATACTTACACGCAACTGAGAGGTCGAATTGTGGTAACTATACATGTGTGTGTGTGTATTGTAATAACTTTCTTTATAAAACATTTCATCAAAACGGTCCAGATTGTTACAACTTATTCAAAAAGTTTGTAATTTTCTGATTTAAGACGTATGTACAGGACAACGTCTGTCGGGACCGCTGGTATTTCAAAAATTATTAAACAAATAAAAATTATATAAAATCTCATTTCAGTGCAATGAGAAAGGGTGTACTTTAATTATATGAAAAATTTCAAGCATGTACTTATAATAGATTTTTAGAAAAGGTACATCGTAAACAGTCAATTTAACATTGTCAGTATATATAGAGAGAGAGGTTTCCAACTACGTTTAAATTTTATGTTCGAAATTATTATTTTTTTTCATCTCCGGTACTAATTAAAAATAATTAATGTGTATTTTTATGCGAAATCATACTCCGACTTATGCGGTTATTACTCGGTTCCCGCTATCACGTATGTTCGGGTATTGCTGTATAATTCAAACACTGAAGATTCCATAGTCGAATGTGTTACGACATTCAAATGCATTTTGTTGAAGTAATCAATTCTTATAGCTTCTTTCTTATTTTTAATACACTAAAGGGGAAAATATTTTACGAATTTAGAAAGCATCCTCTCTTATCTATTCAAACTGGAAAAATGCAATCATTTTGAAAACGAGTTACGGACATTCTATACGAAAATAACTTGAAAGAAAAAAATTCCTGTTATTGTTTTCTGTGGAAGTTTTTGTTCTTTGTTCAAAATAAAATGCCATCTTGGGAAACGAAACTCGTGTTTACTTCGGAGAACTTTATTTTAATTCAAACTTTTGTTTTTGCCGATTTGTATGTTTCGCTAATGTTTTTATTTTTACGATTCGCCAGGAATGTGTCTCTTTTAAGAATGATGTAGAATGAATGTTCAGAATCAATTCAAATTTGAGTTGAATATACTTGGAAAAAAGTGCAAAATGGCTCTGCATTAGAAAAAAAAGTGTGTGTGCTTATGAGTACACGATAGAAGTGATAACTTCAAATTTTGTTATGCTATTTCAGGGATTAATTCGGTGAATAAAAAATAAAGGGATAATAGTATTGTCCTATAAAATTATTTATTCATACGTCTGAACTCATAAAGTAATATATTTGTGCGAAGTATACAATCATATTTGTGAATTAATTGTGTTCTAGGAAGGAAACAATAGGTTTATGCTAGCTGAAATAGGTTATAGATCCTTTAGATTCAAAATTTTATTTAAGTATCTGTAAAAAAAAACACCTTCAAGCGTTGTTCTGTACTTCCTCATGCTTTTATTTGGATCATTTGACATAATTAAATTGAATTTTGATTTAAAAAAATCAACTAAAGTTTTTGATTTGTCTTTTGAAAGATCTACTTTAAAATTCCCACTTAAACTCATAGGTAATGTGTTCAGACAACCCGATCCGGCTTTGTGACTATTGGTTGTAATTAAACAATATTCAATTTTATCCATGAATTAATTTAAGCACAGAGATAGTAAGACATGTAGTTGATTGGGAAGAGAGAAATCTTGGTTAAAAACCTTTAAAAACGGATTTAATCAGAAGGTTTATATCACATAATCTCTATCTTATACTAGCTCTTTTGTCATTGTATGGCAGTTTTGTACAAATATAACCGGTGCTGCTGCAAGGTAAATCCCCTTAATTATTTTTTGTTTTCTTGTACTTAAATTATTTTATGTAACTTTTTCTTAATACCTGTATACTTAATTTTGTTATTTTAAATTTTTAATTGATTTAATTTTCTTTTTAAATTCAAAGTATATTTAAGTAATTTTTTTGATTAAAAGAACTATTTGTTCATTGCTATTTTGGTTTGCTTACAAAAAAAGATTTTCATTCTTAAATTCACTGCAATATTGCTTATGATAATTATAGTTTTATAAAAATTTGTAGTTTTTCGAAATTTTGTTTAGTTTTAGTGTAGAATTTTTACTACCACGTTTCATGTCATTTCGGAGTGGCGGGGGAGGGGGAAACGTTCTTTGTAGGGCTGTGTATGTCACGGACGACCTCGTACAAACAAGATTTCTGACTAAAGACAAAGAAAGCCAAATGAGCTTTACAAGCCCAAACGTAACATTCACTCAAGATCACTCTCCAGCAAAGCGCGCTTATAGAATGACTTCAAAAATCATTTGCCAATTCATTGTTGTTTTTTTTGTGAGATTTTGCACAAGGACAATAAAAAAACTGATTTTTCCCCCTCCAATGTGGTACGACTTTTCCGTCATGGATGAACTTTCATTAAAGCTGCAGCAACTGTTGAGTAACTTGGTAGTCACTTTTTCTGTTGAAAAACTAAAGCAATCATGCACATAGAACAGTATAAATGGTTCACAGTACATAAGCTACATGTACTGTTCAATGTGCGAGTCATTACAAAACCGTCGTAATTAAATTCAAAGTGACACTCTTGTCGTCGAATCCACTCTCCTTATACCACTTACAGAGCAGTCTATTGGTACAATAGGTTTTCTTTTGCCGTATTGTTTCACTTGCAGCGGTGACGCCTCCTACTGCAAGTTGCAAACAACAAAGGACTGGAATAAAAATCCTTAACGACTGCCCCCCTTTCGATTAGGAATCCCTTTCGTCTCAGTCATCTAAGGCATGCACGGAGTAGCTACGGAACGGTAGGTCTATGGTCAGAACAAACAGCCCTACCAAGATCATTAGCTTGTCGCCAAAGTGGTGACTTAGGAATTGAACTGTATGGAATGCATTCGCTACATAGAGAGTCTAACTAAAGGATTTTCAATAAATCACGACTAGTAACTCCAAAAAAAAATGGCAACAGAACACACGTCAACTAGACACACCGTCTCAACAGGAGATTACCCACAACGTCAATAGAAAAATGTTTCAACGGCACTTAAACCTACTAGAGATGTATAACAATTGTAAAAATTGGCTGAAAAAATAAGCTTCTCTCAGTGTTCAGAAAATCAAAAAAGAAAAAAAAACAATTTTCTTCTCTAGGAAGGGGGTATACAGCAGCGCCTTCTTCTGCAAGTCGCAAATAACAAAAGACAGGAAAAAAACCCTTAGCAACTGGCTCGAATAGGGTTCATTTCATCTCAGTCTTCTAAGGCACGCGCGTCCGGCGTAGCTGCGAACGTTAAGTTGGTGGTTGAAATAAACACCAATACCAAGATCAACAGCTTATCACTGAACCCTCTTCTTCAGATATATTCAGTTGCAATTTGAAGTCATTCAGACCAACAGTTCTGCTTACAGCATTTTAAAAATGAGACTTTAATTATATTCGCCTTGTATTATATGACTTATATGTGTATAAAACGCATATTAGTAAAGGGTGTTTTTTTAGAGGTATAGAACTTTAAATTGCAATAAAACAACGATGTATTATTCGATTGACATGAATTTTTTTTATTCGAAAGATAATTTTGTGGCATTACATTTTAAATATGATTTCTGGCATATGACTGCCACGAATGGCTCAGATGTAGTCCAATCTGGACGTCCAATTTTCGATGACTTTTTCCAACATTTGCGGCCGTATATCGGCAATAACACGGCGAATGTTGTCTTCCAAACGGTCAAGCGTTTGTGGCTTATCCGCATAGACCAATTACTTTACATAGCCCCACAGAAAATAGTCTAGCGGTGTTAAATCACAAGATCTTGGAGGCCAATTCACAGGTCCAAAACGGGAAATTAGGCGGTCACCAAACGTGTCTTTCAATAAATCGATTGTGGCACGAGCTGTGTGACATGTTGCACCGTCTTGTTGGAACCACAGCTCCTGGACATCATGATTGTTCAATTCAGGAATGAAAAAGTTAGTAATCATGGCTCGATATCGATCACCATGGACTGTAACGTTGTGGCCTTCATCGTTTTTGAAGAAGTACGGACCAATGATTATACCAGCGCATAAAGCGCACCAAACAGTCAGTTTTTCTGGATGTAACGGTGTTTCGACATACACTTGTTGATTAGCTTCAGTCCAAATGCGGCGCTTTTGTTTGTCGACGTAGCCATTCAACCAGAAGTGCGCTTCATCGCTAAACAAAATTCTCTTATGAAAATCGGGAACAACGGCAATCTCGTTTTGGGCCCATTCAACGAATCTACGCCTTATTTGATCATTTTTAGAATGTAATGCCACAAGATTATCTTTCGAATAAAAAAAATTCATGTCAATCGAATAATACATCGTTGTTTTATTGCAATTTAAAGTTCTATACCTCTTAAAAAAACACCCTTTACTTGTCAATAAATTTAAAAAATGTCCAGATTGTTATAAAAAAAAGTTATGTTTTTCATTAAAGCAGTAGTGGAAACATTGATTTATAATGGATTATTGATTTACTTAAAACGTAAAGACTCACTAAAATTTATTCGATTTAGAAGTCAGTTATTAATTACCTCTTACTAAATATCTATAAAGCGAAGCTTAATTGAACGAATAAAACATTTTAATTTACAGATAATTGAATTCATTTTCCAAGCATATATATCTAGTGACGCAACATTTCTTCATGGACGCATAGAACTGAAATGCTAAATAATATTAAATAATATTTAAGAGAGAAACTTCGCGTATCTTTAGAATTATCTTTAATTATCTGCAACTAATTAAGTAAATTGCTAAGATCGTGAGGAATCTTCGCCAAGAGTTCATTAAGACACTGCACATTCTTAAAAGATGCAAGTCGTTAGCATAATTACTTCAAGAATATTTTCTAATAACTTTAAATCAAATGCATATGGAATCCTTTATGAAAATGCATTTCAAAATGTTTCATTTAAATACTTGTAGAAAATATTCACAAAAATATACAGAATAATCGAATTCTATTCTATTTCACTGCTTGTAAACATTGTTAACTTTAATTTATTTGTTGACGTTACGGATATATAGAATCATGAATTCTAGAAAGTTTAAAATGATAATTAAATTTTCAAAACGGAATACTATTGCTTAACTAAACAGAATATACAATAAAACTGACTAGAAAATACTAAAAGTATTAAAGAATTGGATAATAAAGCATTATACGAATTAAAACTTGGACATCATTAAATTAGAACAATAAGCAATAGCATTTCATTTTAACGAAATTGAATTATAACACACAAGTGTGTATCCTTTTTCATGTTGAGTAAGAAATTTTAAGCGAATAAATCAAATTTGGTTAGTTTTTAAATCCTAATAAAACTTGAAGTTATTTCTTTTTATAATTTTGCTTTCTTTTTTTAATTATCTATTTCATAATTGAGTGTCGAGATTTCTACATACCTGCTTTTGCTGATTAAATTAAATGAAATATTATACATTTTATCAAAAAATTAAAGAGGAAAAAATGTGCTCCTCCCCTCTCCCAAATAGGGTTTGCAATCCTGTGTTATATCACGCCCAATCACATCTTGGAATGTCCAACCGTCGCAACAAAGTTACTAAAAAGGGGAATGGTCCTTCTGAGGGACTCTTTGCGGGAAATCCTGTACAGCCCTGATGCTCCTAGAATACCAGAGGCAGTGATCAAGACTTTCGACGGAATTTAGTGATATCTATACTGCATTTATTCATGGACACGAGAACAACAACAACAATCCTGTGTTATATTTTAAATCCCGGGATTGCATTATATAAATCCCGGAAGTAGGATTGGACTATTTATTAAAAATACTTACACATTAACATAGTTGGAATTGCATAATAATACTATATATATATATATATATATATATATATATATTTAAAAATTGGTTTAATATTAATTTTACTGAAAAAAATAAAAAAACTTAATTCACAATAAAAAATATATAAAAATAATACATAACGAAATTAAAAAAAAAAACCCTTCATTTCTTGTGTTCATGTAAATAAGCTCGTCCAGAGTTTCATAGTTGAAACGACTTCTTTTTTTATTGCAAATTGTAAAACTGAGGAAAATATTTGTTCGGATTCCATACTAGAGAGGGCTTCTCAAAGTTTCAATAATTGCGACCCAATATTCAATCATAATTTTCATCGCGCCGCCCCTCCATACAATAACACAATGTATTCAATTCAATAATACCATACTTTGAAGCAGAAGCTACAATACACTTTAACCCCTTAGGTGTCCCCGGCATATATAAACGTCTCACTCAGCCAAAGCGTTAAACGCCTGGACGTATATCAGAACTACGATTTTCTTTGTGCACTGTTATCCATACAATTTTTCCGAAGGCTTTGGAATGCAATAAAAGGACAAGGACAGTGTTTGCGAAGGATTTACTTATTTCAGAGAATTTATTTATTTTTATTCCCTTTCTCCCCTCCCTCCCGCCTCCCAATACATCACAAACGCGCACCTACGTGGCAGCGAATCACGTAACTTTTAATCGGCAGTTTCAAACTCAATTATCGCCCAAATTTTAAATTAAATGTTAATGCTTGTATATAGTTTTTAAAAATGACAAGCCCATTATTAAATTTGTTCATAACTTATTTCTAATGGGGGCTGCGGATTAGCGTTTCGCAATTGCAGACCTAGTATATTCCCTGGAAGCTGGTATCTCTCATTTTTCAGGCACCATATAGGTGGATACCGTTGTCCTCAGGTAATTTTGACGCCCAGTTTCCCTCCTAGAGGGAGCACCTGAGCTCTAACGATTCGAACTTGTACTGGGATTTAATTTTGCCTAGATCACCTAAGCCAAACAGACACTCTAGGGATGTTTTACATGCCGCATAATCACGCGATGGGGCCGCTGCTAATTTTTCTGCATCATGAAAATACACCGACTTGGGCCGGGGTCGAACCCGCAACCTTGGATCCAGAAGGCCAGTGACAAACCAACCATGCCACCCAACTGGCACTTGTTCCTAACTTGGTACTGTTAAATTAATTATCAAATGCAATGTGCAATACTGATACATTTATAAGTATATTATAGCAGTGTAAATGTGTATTTGATTTTTTAAAAATTTTGTCAGAATGTATTTTAATAATTTTTTTAAATATTTTTTTTTCAGAATCTTCAATATGGCCTTGTAGAGTTACCCCGCCTCCCTCACGCCCCCCAGTTTGAGAAACTCTGGCTAAACACATTAAATTGTTAGACATGGAATTCGATGGAAAATGTTCTGATTTTGAAAGTTACAAATTACAATTTCATATTTTTACTTCACCTGTATTTATCGATACTGAAATTGTAGATGAAAACATACAAATTGTGTGTGTGTGAGTTAACTGAAATTATCCAATGCAATTCTTTGCTGAAGCAAAAATGTATGGGACTTGAAATTCCAAATTTTTATACATATATATCTGTAGATCGATTTTCTAAAAAGTCTGTGTTTGTTACGCGTACAATAAGTATGTTCCTTAGCACTGATTTATATGAGCAGCTATTTTTTCAATGAAAAATAACAAAAATTCAGAAACGTCAAGAATCTCCCCCCCCCCTCCCTTTAACATTTATCATCAATTATAAAAATTTAATCAGGTCAATATGTTCAACTAAATTTTGATGACTTGCTTTGTGAAAAACGGTGCCACAAATATCATCTAAAAAGTAATATTAAACACTATTTCTCTTATTATAACTATTTTGTATTCTTATAAAAAATATGCAATATTAGTAGTTTAATTGTAAAATTTACATGGAATATGAAATGACTGTGTAAGTATAATATAAATAAATTTTGAGTCTAATAAATACATAATACAATAATTCTAAAAACTGTATTTTATTAATTTTTTGAACATTAAAAAGCCAACTTAATATAAAATATATCATGTGACCCACAATATCATACGAGTTTGACATGCCAGCTGTAAGCGATTGTTTCTGTACTTCCCTGATGTTCGATGGAAAAGTTATGCTTTTTCGAAGCTACAAAGCGATATTTCTGTGAAACGGATGCATTGAGTTATAATACTTAGATGCAGTGAGATTACAATTTTTGTATCCCAGCCCTCTTAATGCTTCATACCGGTTGCTATGAGATTGCATTTTTCATACATATCGCAGCCCTCTTAATGTTCCATATCGTGTTACAATGAGATTCCTTTTTTTATATCACAGACTCTTGATGTTCCATATCGGGATGGGATGAGATTGCAGTTTTCATACCATAGCCCTCTTCATGCTCCATATCGGGTTGCGATGAAATTACAGTTTTTATATCACAGAACTCTTGATGTTCCATACTGGACTGCAATGAGATTGCATTTTGCGTATCAGAGCTTGTTTGATGTTCTGACCGAGGTTGCGATGACATTAAAGTTTTTATATCACAGCCCTCTAGATATTTCATACCGGGTTGCGATGAGATTAGGATTTCTTACATCACAGCCCTCTTGATGTTCAAACCGGGTCTGATACTTCTTGCCAGTCTTAAAGGTATTTCATGCCAGTAAAAGAGCGCTTTGTTACTTCATGAAACTAAATGCAACAACTTAAATCCTCAACGGAAATCGAAGTGAAAAGGCTTTTCTTTTATTACATATAACATTCGCTTCCCATTGAGGCGCTCGTTGTTGCGCTTTTGGCTCTCACGTAGAGCATCTTTTCAGCCTCCAGGTAAGCGTAGAGGTCCTCCACGGTGGTGATTTCGATGCGGGGTTGTAGAGGAGGACGCTTCTTCAAGTTGTAACAGCTGCAAGGAAAAGAAAATCTCGTCAGACATCCGAACTTGATAAAAACGGTCGCAAGTATAATTCTTCCTTTTTTTGTTTAATATGAGACAGAACTCCGCAAAGACGAACTTTTCTACAATCGATCTTGTTACGTTTAGCAAAATACCTTTAAAAAGTACTTTAATTAAGTACTGCTTATACATAGTGTTTCTTTCAGGTATAAAAGTTTAAGTTGGCATTACTTTCCAAGGTGGCGACCGATTTAACAGTTGTCAAGTGATTTATTCTCAGTTTGGTTTGGCAATTCATCATGAATAGACTCACGCCTGAACAACGCTTTCAAATTGTGCAATTTTATTTCGAAAATAATGGTCGATTTTCATAAGCGAATTTTGTTTAGCGATGAAGTGCACTTCTGGTTGAATGGCTACGTCAACAAACAAAACTGCCGCATTTGGAGTGAAGCTAATCCACAAGTGTATGTCGAAACACCGTTACATCCAGAAAAACTGTTTGACGCGTTTTATGGGCTGGTGGAATCCTTCTTCAAAAACGATGAAGGCCACAACATTACAGTCAATGGTGATCGATATAGAGCCATGATTACTAACTTTTTCATTCCTGAATTGAACAATCATGATGTCCAGGAGCTGCGGTTCCAACAAGACGGCGCAACATGTCACAAAGCTCGTGCCACAATCGATTTATTGAAAGACAGGTTTGGTGACCGCCTAATTTCACGTTTTGGACCTGTGAATTGGCCTCCAAGATCTTGTGATTTAACATCGCTAGACTATTTTTTGTGGGGCTATGTAAAGTCATTGGTCTATGCGGATAAGCCACAAACGCTTGACCATTTGGAAGACAACATTCGCCGTGTTATTGCCGATATACGGCCACAAATGTTGGAAAATGTCATCGAAAATTGGACGTCCAGATTGCACTACATCCGAGCCAGCTGTGGCAGTTCTATGCCAGAAATCATATTTAAAATGTAATGCCACAAGATTATCTTTCGAATAAAAAAAATTCATGTCAATAGAATAATACATCGTTGTTTTATTGCAATTTAAATTTCTATACCTCTCAAAAAACACCCTTTAGAAGTGTACTGTGTCATTATGTACTTAGCATTTGGTATAATTATTACTTGAACTATAAATACTGTATATATCAGTTACTTCTGTACTATTATTACTGTATATACTACTATTAATTTAGTACTGTCAATACTGCGTTTTTACTGTAAGTTCTGCATTGTTTAGTACTTTTAGTACTTCATTTGATACTGTTAATTTAGTAATATATTGTCCCTGTACCTTAAAATTTTGTTTTATTTTGTAATACATTTTACTTGGGGAACCTTACTTACAAATCACAGCTTTTTTGGTTTTGAAAAATATAGTAAAACATAATTTTATTTTACTATATAAAATTCAAACTTACATCAAGCTCTCTTCATTGTGTGCTATTGAAAAGAACAATTGTGAAAAAAAAAACGCTTTCCTCTATTTGAAAATGTCTCAACATAAAAACATTTAAATGCCTTATAGATTTCAAGAAAATTATTTTTTAAAATTAATTTTAGCCTCCGCACGCAATTAAACAAAAAATTACTTTTAAAGTTAGACAAATATGAGCTGTATATATAATCTAATATCATTCCTCAATTTTACTTCATTTTCAGCTTTTTTTAATTGATTCTGAAAAATTGCAGACATTATTTTTTCATTCACTTGATTTTATATACTACTTTAGTTATAAAATCTATCTTTTTCCTCGTGTGCTTACAAAATTCAACCATAATTGTTTTACTTTCAGGAAATTGATACATCTTTCTAGTCTTCGGAAATAAATTATAAATAGTTAGCTGTCTTCTAGTCTAGATAAGTTCTAAAATCCATTTAGTAAATCCCTAAGTTTTCACAATATTTATAAACGAAGTCATGCATCCTTACTTCAAACAATGAATTAAAATATTTATATATGGATATAATGAACTGAAATATTGTGTTCACAAAATGCCATTGTATTACTTACATATTGTAAATCAGCTTGTTTAGAAATCCGCAACCCATCTTCTCAATCCACAAATGTAATCAATATAAATCGAAAATTAAAAATAGTATATTAATCGCAGTTTCACAAAGATTCGTAGTCCTCAGAAACAATAATTCAAATGGCCAAACACAAAAGTACTTCTCAGTGTTGGGATGCTTATATTATTGCATTAACAATGTCATTTTTTGACAGAATAATTGCCATTTTATTAATTGGTGCATTATTGTACAACAATACTAATCATAAAAAAGAATTACAATTACCGTACAAATTATCAAGATAAGTGTTAGTTTTTGTATTTAATTTTTTAAACGACAAACTCATGGGGTCACTGCTAGTTATTAAACTTGTTCTTAATTTAGTATTGTTAAACTAATTATAAAATACATTGTGCGGTGTTGATACATTTATGAGGGAAGTGCAAATGTGTGTTTTATATTTTATTATGTTAGAATGTATTTTATTTGTTTACTTTTAGTAAATTAATAATTTTTGTTTTCGACTTTTTAATATGCTCGCGCCCCCCGTAGGGTTATACCGCTCCTCTAGGGGGCGTGCCCCACAGTTTGAGAAACGCAACCATACTAGTAGGTAATAGGAGGTAGGGTAACCACCACCTTTCCCTCCATTTTCAAAAAAGAGACATTTATTTTTGAATTTTTGATGACAGTGTCTCAAATCTAATAGAATGCATTGGTTCATATAGTTCTTTGATAACAGTATATAGTTCTTCTGCTACACTTGTGTATAAATCAGTGCTTCTCAAACTTTAAATATTTATGGCCCAATATTCAATGACAATTTTCATCGCCCCCCCTTCCATCCATACATTAACAATGTATTGAATTCAATAATACTATACATTGATGCTAAACCTACAGTACGACTTTAAGTGCCACCGGCGTATGTAAACGTCGTTCTCAGTCAAGTTTTTAATTGCAACGGACGTATATATACGTCTTTCAGAAGTAAGATATTTTCTGTCACTGCTATCGATAAAATTATTCCGAAGGATTTGGAATCCAGTAAAATGACGTTGACAGTGTTGGGAAGGATATATTTGTTTCAGAAGATTTGCTTATAAAGAGTGTTTTTTTCCAGGTATAGAAGTGTAAGGTGGCATTACTTTCCAAGAGGCCGACCAATTTAACAGCAGTCAAGTGATTTATTCTCAGTTTGGTTTGGCAATTCATCAAAACGATCATAAAGCAAGGCGTAGATTCGTCGAATGGGCCCAAAACGAGATTGCCGTTGTTCCCGATTTTCATAAGCGAATTTTGTTTAGTGATGAAGCGCACTTCTGGTTGAATGGCTACGTCAACAAACAAAACTGCCGCATTTGGACTGAAGCTAATCCACAAGTGTATGTCGAAACACCTTTACATCCAGAAAAACTGACTGTTTGGTGCGCTTTATGGGCTGGTATAATCATTGGTCCGTACTTCTTCAAAAACGACGAATGCCACAACGTTACAGTCCATGGTGATCGGTATAGAGCCATGATTACTAACTTTTTCATTCCTGAATTGAACAATCATGATGTTCAGGAGCTGTGGTTCCAACAAGACGGTGCAACATGTCACACAGCTCGTGCCACAATCGATTTATTGAAAGACACGTTTGGTGACTGCCTAATTTCCCGTTTTGGACCTGTGAATTGGCCTCCAAGATCTTGTGATTTAACACCGCTAGACTATTTTCTGTGGGGCTATGTAAAGTCATTGGTCTATGCGGATAAGCCACAAACGCTTGACTATTTGGAAGACAACATTCGCCATGTTATTGCCGATATACGGCCACAAATGTGGGAAAAAGTCATCGAAAATTGGACGTCCAGATTGGACTACATCCGAGCCAGCCGTGGCAGTCCTATGCCAGAAATCATATTTAAAATGTAATGCCACAAGATTATCTTTCGAATAAAGAAAAATTTCATGTCAATCGAATAATACATCGGTGTTTTATTGCAATTTGAAGTTCTATACCTCTCAAAAAAACACCCTTTATATTCCTTTTTTATCCATGCACACCCTCCCCCGATACACTCGCATATGTGTTAAACAGTGGCATTGGGGAGCAAATCGCGTAACTTTTAATTGGCAGTTAAGAGATTAATTATAAACTGTACAGATTATCAAGTTAAGTGTTAATTTTTGTTTTTAATATAATATTGTATATGACAAGCCTATAGGGTCACACTCGTAATATTTAAACTTCTTAACTTAGAATTGCTAAGTTAATTATGAAATACACATTGCGCAGCACTGATATATTTATTAGTGTATTATATACATGTAAATGTGTATTTTATTTTTTATTATGTCAGATTGAATTTCATTTGTTTACACTTTTAGGAAAATAATATTTTCTTTAAAATAATATTTTGTTTTAGACTTTTGAGAATATGCTCGCACCTCCCTTGCAGGGTTATCACGCCCCCCTAGGGGTCGCGCCCACAGTTTGAGGAACACTGGAATACATTTTTACAGTTATTGAATTAGAATGTGAATCATTTTGAAGTGTTAACCTTGTTTGAAATTGGAGATCTAGTTGTATATATGAGTGGTTATTAATACAACGCGATTTAAAGTGTCTCACACACAAATCTTTCAAGCAGATCCGATATTAATTTATGCCATTTAATTGAAGATGGAACTGTGACAAAATCTATTCTTAAAATGTTGCTTATATTATTGTGTAAGTATTGCAATGAGCCATTTAGAACTGTGCGACGTTCTCCCATAAGAGATGCATATATTTTTTTTTACTTATAGCACTTATAATTGCACACGAAAATTCTACTTACATATTTCATAAACAAAATATAAATTTTCCAAGAATTAAATCCTTAGATAATTTTGCCGAGAAAAACAAATATATAATTCAGACAAAAATTTAATATAGAGATTAGTTGTTTTAATCCCGGGGTTTTGCAAACTCTACTCCCAAACATAAAACTATTCATTCGAGAAAAGAAAAAAATATTAATATCGTTGCAAAATCTGATTTTAATGAAAGAAATCATAACGAAATTAACCCCTAATTAATTTCATTAAGTTGTGAGCCAATTTTCAATGGTCTCAATATTTTATAGCAAATCCGTTTTAAGAATTTACGTTTCGCTAGCAATTACTACCCTTCTCTAAATAAAAAAAATCCGTGAGATGTTGTAGTAAATTTATTTATACATAAGGTGTAGTTAGAGTAAAATGGGGTCGTAATAAGTTGAGTTTAACTGAAGAGAGGAGAGACAATAACAATTTTCCTAGTGTCACCCACTCCCTCCTGCTCTAGCACTTTTTTTTAAAAAAATCCACTTACGTCATAGATCGTGATGTTATAAAGATCTCCAGTAGTTTCCTGAAGCATTCATATGGTCACCAGGTCACCAAAATTGTCGCTAGAAGTGATGCCAACTTGGGTATATCATCAATATTTCGCCAAGTTCCCATTATAACGCCCTTATAATGTAAGCAACGACGTTATCTGCTAATATTACAATTTTTATCACAAAATATATGCAACAGAAAGCAAGATTAACATAGTAATCATCCATATATAAATTAATATACAGTTGGACCTCTATATAATGAAGTCGATAAATACCGCAAAAAAGTTCGTTGTATTGAAGATTCGGTACATAGAGAGGTTCACTTTTTAATATACTTTATAAACAACATAAAAAAAATTTAAAATCATAAACACTATGTATTAAAAAAATTATTATTCACACTTTTTGAAAATGTTATTAATATATGTTTGTTTTATGTATCTTACCCATCAAAAAAGAAAGAAAGAAAGAAAAACTGCAAGGAAAACAAAAATAATGTCAAAGAATTTACTGCGTATTTTCAATATTAAGAAAATAATTTTATACAATAATTAAGGAGTTTTAAGGACATTTTATAATTTAAAGCATACAAATAATATTAAACATGCATTATTTTATACCTAGAACACGGGACAACTCCACTGAGGATGAAAGAGGATATCGAAGATGTTTTTAGTGAACTGGGCAATGGGGGTTAATGGTTGCATTTCTCGGATGAAACGTCCAGAACTCTATTGCTCTCTTCGAGTTAGTATGTAATAAAACCAGTTCAAGATTTATGACCACCATAAAATGTGTTAAAAAGAGAATAACTTAATTTTTTTTCACAAATACTTAAAAAAAAAGAACAAAAATGAAATCACAAAAGAAAAAGCTCGTTATATAGAAAATGCACTCCGCTATAGAGATGTTGTTTTACGAAGAAAATCATGGAATGTTCAAGGTTCCAGGAAAAAGTTCGCTATATATAAGCAAAATTCGCTATATAGAGGTTCGTTATATAAAGGTTCGACTGCATACTAAAAAGAAGGAACTACATAAGACATGTAAATTACAGTTTTACATTCTCAGTTATAAGTAAAAACAGTTGTATAATTTATACAATGGAGATTAATACACCATTAGGGGGACAGGGGGCATTCCCCTTAGTTATATTTAAAATAAATTTTTAAAATAATTTTATAGAAGCCAATTTCGTAGGAAAAAGATTATTTCTTCTTTATAAATTAACGATTTTGGAATCAATAGTAATCAATTCTTTTTATTATTATTTCAAAAGAAATATATCCCCTCTTTTACAAAAAACTCTGTATAAATTATTTTTAAAATAAAATATATATGTTATATGATTAAATTTTTACTAGAAAACATATGACATTCGTTTTTATTCCCGAAAATAGTTGTAACAAAACAATACGTGTAGAAGTTTTTGCTAATAAGAATTGTAAAGGTCTCACTTGATGTCCAGAATATATTCATTTTAAGCTGGAAATGTTGTTACAGAAGTAATGTTCTTGCATAATAAGTATGACTATTACTTCTTCTACAACAATTCCTATTTAACAGTTCCTAATATTTAGCTCACACTCTCTATATATTTATTTATTAATCTTGTTGAAATTTACAATCGTTAATAAAATGCATTTTAAAGTGCTCAATTGACCTGAAACTTTATATACATGATTATTTGGATGACAATACAATAATTTAATTATAATTAATAAAAATTAATTGATTAATTATTCAAAGAATTACAAATACAGCCATGTTGGCATCCTTTTTGGCGTCTTGTATCAAAACTTGAAAATGTTTTTTTTCTCACATTTTAAAGCGGTCATTTGAGCTGAAATTTTCCATACACTATTTTTTTGGTTTAAAATACGATAGTTGAATTATATTTAATTAAAATTAATTGACGGAAACTAATTATTCAAAGAATTACTGATACAGCTATGTTGGTTTCATTTTTACCAGTTTCTAACGCCATCTTAGATATGTCTCTATTGTTTTAACAATGTAAATGTTAAAACAAAGACAAGAGTTGGCGTCGAAAATATGTTTTTCAGCCAAATCGGTTTTGCATTGTTACATCAATGCAGATAAATCATGCTGTTTTTTCGATTCCTACTATTAGTTCACTCTCTCCCTATATACCGGGTGGGCAAAAAGTCTGTAAAAATTTTAAAAATTCATAAAATCCGGAGAAATGAACGAAAAAAAAAACTGTTTGCAGGATCAGCATTAGTATATTACGGGATTTTTTTTAAGCTAGAAAAAAAATAATTCGCAAATCATCCGGTAGAAGGCGTTGTTACAAGCGTCTGTGGTGGAAATATGCAAATTAAACGGCTATAAAAACCTTTGCGCTCAATGAATCCACATTCATTTCACCATTACAAACAGTGAATGTGAACAAGGATGCTCAGTGCGCCGGATAAATATTTGTTGGTGAAGTTATTTTACATTAACGAGGAATCAGCGACCATTGCCTTGCGTAAATTCCGAGTTCAGAAAAATGCGATGAGTGGAAAAGGCTATTTAACACCTGCAGGTCTCTTAACGCTTGTTAAACGTTTTGAGGAAACTGGAAAGTTGGAAGATCGAGTACGAGCCGGACGACCATGCTTGAAAGAAGAACGTGCACCCTGCATTGCTGTAGAAATAGAAGCGATTGCGTCCGAAGCAGCTTTAGGGACCAGTAGTGCTCGTGAAGCTGCCAGACGATTGGGCTTACCACCATCATCTGTCCGCAATATTCTTCGTCAAATCCCCCAGCTGTACCCGTACAAATTGCAATCGTGCCATGAACTTTTGCCAGCAGATACCGCACAGAGGCAAGCATTTGCGAAGTGGGCCTTCTCTAAAATGGAACAGGATCCCACCTGGGTTTTTAACATCTTGTGCACAGATGAAGCTCATTTCTCGCTTCATGGTGACGTTAACAACCATAACTGTCGCATTTGGGCGACCTCTAATTCACGTGAATTCACACAGAACACAGTGAATTCACTTTCTAATTTACACAGAAGCCATTGCATTCCCCAAAAGTGACAGCATGGTGTGGTTTCAAGGGTTCATTTATCATAGGACCCTTCTTCTTTGAAACGCAGTGCCCAGTAAATGGATGGATTATGGAAACGGTAAATGCTCAGCGTTATCTAACGCTTCTGCGGGAGACTGTCGTGCCATGTTTAATTCAACGAGGTCAGATTTCGAATGTCACGTTCATGCAGGATTGAGCAACCAGTCACACTGCTAACATTCCTGATACAGACGTTCGGGGAAGACAGAATCGTTAGCAGGCGCTGCAGGTACCCATGGCCTCCAGATTTAACACCGGCAGACTTCTGGTTGTGGGGATATTTGAAATCTCGCGTGTATCTATCCGGTCCATCAAGTCTGTCGGAACTGAAAGATGCGATCCGCAGAGAAGTATCCTCCATACATCCGGACATGTTGCACTCTGCCGTTGGTGGATTTGTCACTCTTCTGGAATGTCTTCTCCCCTGTGGTGGTGGTCATGTGGAACATATTCTGGTGTAATAAAGTTGTGAACGTTTTCTTTTCATTATTTAGGCATTGTTTCTTTGATTTGCGTACATCAGCCCCACCTACCGGATGATTTTCAAATTATTTTTTTTCTAGCTTAAAAAAAATCACGTGACATACTAATGCTGATCCTGCAAACAGTTTTTTTTCGTTCATTTCTCTGGATTTTATGAATTTTTAAAATTTTTAGGGACTTTTTGCCCACCCTGTATATATATGTACATATCTTGTTCAAATTTTCAATCTAATAAAATACTTTCTATTTATTCCTTCTAAGTGGGAGTTCACTTAAGAATTTTTTTATATTACTTGTGTTTTCATGTATAATTCAAAGCAAAATGCACTTAAATTATATCAAACAATTAAATATTCAGTCCCATTATTTCAGTCATGTCGTAGTACGAGTGGAGAAATTTGTGATTACATTAACCCGAAGGATTCAAATTTACAAAAGAATTTAATTTTATAATAAATTTATTGAATTGCAGTACGGTGGAAGAGAAAAGAAATCTCAGAAAAGAAACGAAACTGCATTTCTTTTTTAGTACTTAGAAAAAGTTTCGCCTATTGCAATTTATTTCGCGAAATCATTTTTCGCTAATTCTAAACTCAGCAATTTTTACAGGATTTTTTACTAGGTTTTGTATTGCTTCAATACCTCGAGCACAGGTATTGCATTTCAATTAACTGCATTTGTTTGTGAATTGTTCCTGAACTTGAAATAAAATTAGTCCTATACGCACTCATTTTCAAATTTAGAAAAAAAAATTAACTTGGTCCTGTTAAATTTAGAATTGGAAACAAAATTATCTTAGCTCTATCCACCAATTTCAAATTTAGAATTAAAAAAATAATTTCGTCTCTTTTGTAACCATTTTCAAATTTAGATTTAAAAAAACTCACTTAGTCTTGTTCGTAAACCTTTTCATATTTAGAATTAAAAAAAACAACAACTTAGATTTGTTTGTAAACATTTTCCTATTAAGCATTAAAAAAATTACTTAGTCTTGTTTGTAACCAATCCAAATTTAAAATTATAAAAAAGTAACGTAATCCTGTCTATAGCAAAATTTAGTTTTAAAAAATTTAACTTAGTCTTGTTTCTAAATATTTTTAAATTGGTAATTTAAAAAAAAACAAAAAAAACCTAAACCTTTTTGTAACCATTTACAAATTAAAAATTTAAAAAAAATTAAGTTAGTCTTATTTGTTACCATTCGAAATTTAGAATGAAAAAAGTTGATTTAGTTTTGTTTTTAGACATTTTTAAATTTAGATTTAGAAAATTAGCTTAGTCTTGTTTGTAAACTTTTTCATATTTTGAATTAAAAGAAAAGCAATTTAGACTTTTTATAACTATTTTCAAATTTAGAATTAAAAATGAAATATACTTAGTCTCTCTCATCTGTTACTATTTTCAAATTTACAATTTTTTAAAAAAGTAGCTTAGTCCTGTCTGTAGCCATTTTCAATTTTAGAATTTTAAAAAAAATAGCTTTGTCTCCTTCGTAACCATTTTCAAATTTAGAATTAAAAGGACTTAACTTAGTCTTATGAGTAACCTCTTTTTTATTTAGAGTTAAAAAAAACAAGTTCAAAATAAATTTTTAGTAACCAAATTTAGCAAGATTTTTTTAATTGAATTCTAGTCATAACTTCATTATTTGACTTTCTTCTGTCCTTAACATACGTAGAAATGTTTTCATTTCTTGTTTTTAAGAATGAAAGAGGCAGAAGAAAAGTTTGACACTTGAAATGAAATTTTTCAATAGTTTTTCGTTGAGTTTCATCATTCTAAGAAAAGCAATCTAGAAATTTCTCCGAAAACTATAAAAATGAATCGATACAAATTCCTCATTTCTTAAGGCGAGTGGTGATAAAATACCGAATCGCCAAACTTTTTATCGTTATTTGCAATTGACGAAAAAGAAATATTTTTCTGTTTCAAAATATGTCTATTGAATATAATGGTTGTCATTTAAAGTTTTTTTGTTTGCATTTTTTTTGTTGCTAAAAAAAACCGTATTTTTACATTTATTTCTACAATTACTGCTGTATACATAAATATTTTCTTCTATATGTAGAAAAAGAAAAGAACTGACTCACTCACTCACTCCGAACCACCAAAATCTATTTGTTTTTAATTTTAAAAGATTGGACTTTGAAATTTAATTTGATATTTTATACTTTTTCTTCTTTTATGTATTTTACCTGTGATTGTTTGAATTCTCATGTACATTTTAATGCATTTTTAATATTTAATCAAATGTTTGTCGCAGTCTAGCCAAAATTGGCTCTCGAGTCAGAAAACCCTAAACTTAATCATGCTATTTCTGGAACTATTAGACCTACGACTAGAAATTTCAAAGACATCTATAAAAGGACCACAAAATGAGTTGCGAAGGTTTAAGGGACGTTATAGATAAATATTCCCGCATTCTTGAACTATTAGATCCACAAAGATGAAGTTTGGAGATAAAAAAAGCACCCAGTTTTTGAGTTACACACCTGCAGATATGAAATTTGGTATGCATGTTCCTTTTGTTGAGTTGAAATGTGCTAAGAATGGGTCTTAGGGAAATCGACTCTTAAGGAAGATTACTGAATATATTGATAAAAAAATTCCATTTTTGAACAAATTAGCTTTAGACTTGAAATTTAGCAAGCATATTAATTTTGTTGAGCAGAGATCCACTAAAAAGGATTTAGGAGAGGGGTTTACTGGATCGTAAAAGATAAATAAACTTCGATTTTAGACCTCCAAATCCTGTCCTTTTTTTAAATCAAGGATTGAGGGTTGTAATAATATTTTCAATACAATCAAACACCCAATGCTAGAATTCTGATTGTATTGTAGCGTCGGCACATTAAACGAACGCTTCCCAACAATACGTCTCAAGTTTTATGTGATTAGAATAAGTAGATGGGACGTTTTAATCTTCCAGAAGAGACCGTGTATTCTGCCCTCATGCCTGGGCAAAACAGGTGTGAGCCGATTCTGAAAACGGCTTTGATGTTGATGCCCCTTTTCCTTCCCCGACATTTAGAAATTTTTAGTCACAACCATCAAGGGAAAGGACATTCTTGTGAACAGTTTCTATTGCCTCGCTCCTTAGCGCATGCAGACCGCGGATTATTTGAATGAAAAAGAATGTCGGCTTGTTGTAATAAAGACATACCCGGGAGGGTATCAGCAGTGTTAAAGTGATAGGTCGATTGATAGACTCTCTGTATGATGTACGAGGTACGGCTAAGAAGTTGATCTCATTCACGTCGACTTATTGTCTCAAAGAACCAATGGAGTTGGGACGAAGACAAGGAACACCTTGTGCAGATCTGCTACGCATGCCAATCAGAGATTTTCTGGAGCATGTTTTGGAGGTTGAAAGGGTCGTCTTGAAAGTTGACGAGGGGCTTCTTAAATCTTCTGCATCATCTACTGCATCAGCTTTTCCCCTTCTTCGAAGGCACGCGGGAGTAGCTGCACCTCAAGGACCATGAGAAAGAAACTTCGATGACCTTTTGAAGCCGGAGTCTACGGAGCAGCCACTCGAGTTATCTTGGCGCACGAAAGGTTTTTGAGACATCCGCACCCGGGAGACAATCGTATTAAAATTAGAGAGTATTTCGGTTTTGAAATTGTATCCAACTAAAGGCTGAGAAAATTAGAATAATTAATTTTGAATTTGATTTTGTAAAATTAACTTGCACATGAAATGCATTTGGGCCAATAGCCGTGTGTTCCTACTTGCTACCAAGTAATGATGTAATTTTAAGGGCTCATGACATCGCAGTATGAGCAGTATATATTCATAAATAGTTACAGTGACTTGGACGGAAAACTGTTAGTTAATATAGTAAGGTATCATTTAACTTTCCTAATTTATATTTATATACACATCAGAATTGCATTTGAACATATATATATATATATATATAAGTACGAAATTTCTGAAAAAAAATAAATTAAATGGATTTAAATTTGTAATGTGGCAATATTCTTTTAAAACATTTTATACTTCAAGAAAAATTGCGATTTAAAGAAAAGGTGAAATATTAATTTTTCCACTTTGCATAAAATGTGAGTTTTTAAAATTGCCAATTTCAAGAACAAAACGAAGTAACTTCATCGTTTTGAAGATACCTATATAGTCTCTTGTTGTAAACCTATTACATTTTTCTTTTTTTTTCACTTAAGAAAAATTTATACTCTTTTTGATTACTTTCAGAGAAAGTCATTATTTATGAAAATGGGATGCTGCTATCTAGAGCGTGATGCAGCTCCTTTACATTTAATAATCGTCCAAAAGCATTCTATATGAAATACATCTCACTTGTGGAAAAAAAAATTAGTAATGTAACCCGTAATAGTATGTTTCTGAGTTAGATGTAAAGTAGTGTAAATAAATGTTTCTAATGTTGGTGATAAAAGCAAAAATGTCACCGGTATAAGGAACCCATATTTTGATGGGAATCATTACCCACTTTTTTCCCTTTCCAGGAATATTCAGTTATTCATGTTATACATCGTAAAATATCCTTAACATGAAACTTTTGGTTCATAATTTTAAGTTAAAAAAGTTTAATTTTTGAAGATGCCTTAGCAATAATACACTAATATCGAATCATGAATTAAATTAAAAGTTAAAGAAATTGTGAACAATGTAATGAAATGTACCAGATTACAGTACCTATTTTAACCAATATATCGTCTAGTTTTGGTTTCATTCCGTAATTTAAAAAGAAAAAAAATTATAAATTGTACAAAGTTTATGGAAACTAAAATTAAACTAAGGCTAAAGTAAACTAAACTAAAGCTTAAGTATTGTAATTACAGTATATTCTGGCATATAACGCCTACTATTAATACAAGACAAAACGTCGAAATTTATGGATATGCTCTATACACCGGTTATAAAAGTGATAGTTGCAAAAACACAAGTAATATAAAAAAATTAAAAGTCAATTCCTACTTATATGTCAAAAAAGAAAAACTGAATTCTAATTACTTTCTATATATTAAATAGTTACAATTAAAATAAAAATATGTATATACATATGACAGAATAACAATATAAAGTATAGAAAGTATTTTTCCATTTTCCTTTCTAGATAGGGTGTTGCGCTATTACTTTTGTTTGTTACTATTTATTCGTCAATTAAACTTAATAATTCTATTTAAATAGTATAGTAAAAGAACACACATTTTCAGATTAATTTTCAGAAATTAAAACTCCCCAGATGAAATTCGAATAAGTGAGTGAATATATTAACGTAGCACTATTCACCTACAAGTGGGCTTTTGGCGACGGACCTCGTAATTTTGAACCATGGTCAAGTGACAAGGACGACATCCGAGCTGGCATCCCCCTTTCCTAACTACCACGCCAAATCAATGGAAGGACGTCTGATCTCTCGACAAATATCCCTGCACGGTGGGTCTTTAGTGGTGCTGGGCTCGAAATCGTGACATGCCAGCCATGATTTGATTCCTTAACCACTAGACTATCGTGGCTACAAGGGGAATTCGTATCCACGACCTTTAGATAAGAGTTCCAAAACGCTATTCATTGCGCCATATGAACACAACTAACGACTTTCTTTCTATATATGCTGTTCGACTAGTATTTTTGTTTGTTACTATTTTTTCATTTATTAATTTAATTAATGAATTAATATTAATTAATGTTATGTAATAACAACAAGTGTCATCCATTACAAGTTTGAGAAAATGTATTTGAACTTGAATGGATAAAAAGAAAGTATTTTATTAACGATTGAAAATTTGAACAAGATATATATATATATATATATATATATATATATATATATATATATATATATATATATATATATATATATATACATATATAGGGAGAAGTGAACTAATAGTAGGAATTGAATAAAGAAAGGCTGATTATATGAAAATTAGTTCTCTGCATATGCATTTAGCCTCCTTTTGTAAATGTTTTTTCTTCTCCTGACATCCGTCTATTTCTCCTATAGTTTTAAATTTGCTTTGAATGGTTTATTTATAGACATTTATTGATACACAATTCTAAAAGCTGAACTAATGGCGTTCATCCACCTCGATTCATTGTCATGTCTGTGTTGCTCTCCGTCAGCAATTTCTCCGCATTATCCATCAAATAGAATCTGGGCATGTCCCAAACTCCCAGATTTTTTGGATTCTTTGAGGTACCTGGACGCTTTGACCAAACATTCCTTATCGACAATTTTGCACCGGGTAAGTCATCCATCCTTTCTGATGCGCATGAATGAAAACACCTTTTGAGAAATTAGATTTCGACATCGGTTTTATTTAGCACTTTATCTACACATTATGATTTACTGCAGTTTTCTTCATGCAATATTATTTTAACCAATGCTTTAAAAATTAAGGGATATAAATAAAAAAAAATTACTTCGGGAAATTTTATGTGTTAGAGCTAAGTAATTAATTAAAGATAATCACCTGTAAAATTAATTATGTACACTGTGCGCTTAAAATAAATAGTCAAATCATTTTCCAAAGTCATCATTAACACACAAAAGCAATAAGACACTTTCCTTTTCAAATTAACTATTTTTTCGGAACAAACATGACAATCTTCGCAATCAGCTGAAAACGCAATTTCTGCTATAAAACTCTTCACCTTCCCCGCTAAAATACTCGTCATAGAACACGTGCTGCCATATATCTTGGAAGAGGGGATTTAAAAGAATACTCCTGCTAAGTATCGTCTGAGTATTCGTAATGGTTATTCTATGTAATGTTAAAGTGAGTGGTACTTATAAGTATCGTTGGTAGAGATAAAGGGTTAAGAAGCAGCCATGGCTTTGATTGTTGTATTGCCGGAGCACTACTGTGAAGTGAGGTATTTCGTCACCTGTAGGTTTATACATGAACCGTTTTTGTCTTGTGCGTTTCTAAAAAAATATAAATAAATAATGGTACACTTTTTATATGGCGAATACGCTTAAAAATTTTAAGAATTACAGGGTGTCCGAGCTTAAATTATCCAAAAGTAATGATTTATTAGAAGGGAACTACCCATCAGAATGTAGTAAACTGTTCATCCATCAATTGTAAAATTATTCGAGAGTTTTTTGGTCTAGTCCGATCGGCCGCACGTATGCGAATTATTCTGCACTTACAGGTGATAAACTTGTTACATTGACTTGTGTAGTACATATGTGGATACCATAGTAAAAGGTGCAGTGTGTAATTTGGTTAATTGAATTTAAATCACTCAGGCTTGTACAGCGACGTTTTCGAACACAATGGAATGTCGTTACATGATTTCTTGATGGACTTATCAGGACTCCTACAGAATGAATCACGCACACGATCAACAGTGTCTTCTCTTACGAAAACTTAAAGATACTTGCCAGTTTTGAATTCTAAAGTTCCATTTTCCTTTAAACTGTCCAATTGGTGGATAGGTTTTGATATCGGAGGGTCAACATTCTGTTCGAACAAGTCCCTGTATACGCGTGACCGATTTAAATTCCGTCAACTAAAGTATGCTCTGCACCTTTTGCTGTGGCATCCATAGCTGTACTGAGAAAGCTAGTGTGACAAGTTTATCGTTTGCGATTGCTGAATAATGCGTGCACGTGCGGCCGATCGGACTAGACCCAAAAAATCTGGCACAGTTTTCGAATCCATGGATGGACAGTTTATTACATTCTGATTAGTAGTTCCGTAATAATATGCGAATACTTTTGGATACTTTAAGCATGGACCTTCTGTAGTGTTTAAAATTATAGGTGCGCTTTTATACGCTGGTTTGCGTAATACCTCGGAAGATGTCATTTATATTCAATATATTTTAATTATATCTCTCTGGATGGTTAAATCATCATAACATGCTTTTCCGTTAAATTTTCTTTCGCGCGTTACATGCAAGAATTTCTCTTAGCTGTTAATGGTATATTTCCTAATGGAAATATAGTTACCACAGTTAGATAAATTCTATGAACATGCGATTCTTACACTCATTTCTATAAAAGTTTACACACCAAGAAAGATTTTTCCGAATAAAAAAAAGTTTACATACGTTAGTACAGTGTTTATGCAAATAAGTGGTTACATAATCAAAGCAAAATGTTCCTTCATTGTAGAAAAAAATTACAAATGAACGGAGGTTTTAGTACCCGGTTGAGCCACATCTCTAACATGAATGCATGATTGAAGCGGTTGAGCATTGAGACATTCAAGTCCCGTATGATGTCTTGCAACATATCATTCCACAGTTGGTGTAAACGTACCTCTAATTCAATCAAACTCATAGGCTGTCCAAATTGCCATCCTAAATGATCCCAGATATGCTCAAATGGTAACAAATGTGAAAATCGAGCAGACCAAGGAAGGCTGAAAGTTGGATGGAGGCAGTCCTGTAAAACCTTTGATGTGTATGGGCGAGCATTGTCTTTTTTAAAATGGCTCTTGGGAGCCCTGTCATGAGTTTGAACCCATGTGGCTGACAAATGTCACGAACATACCTCTGGGCTGTGGTGGTGCAGTGGAATAATATTAGGGATGATCGTTTCTCGTTTGCGAAGAGAACCCATACCCTCACATCAGTTCTGGGAGCGTGTGCCTCTGAATAGGGAAGACAGAAGATTTCTGAGGCGCCTCTACAAACGTACACTATTGTCATCACTGCCCAAAATAAATTTGGATTCGTCGCTGAAAACAACCGGATTCCAATCAGCTGAAGTCGAATCCCTTCAAGCACGACATCACTCCAAACGGCGGTAACGATGAATGGGTGTCGATATACACGTCAGTACACGTAATGAGCACCGCGATCGCAACTCTCCTTCAGCCAGAAGCTTTTCAATGGTACGAACTGACACAGATGCCAGTAGTAAAGGTCCTGACTGTGTATGAATGTTGGACAATGAGGCAGTTGACACTATGCGTACGGATTACATGATGTGACGGTATTCTCGATTATTGGTCTGTTAAGGGCGCCTTGTACTTTCTTGCCATGTAACACATTTCTCTGATGCCCACCGGTCCCGACAATTACTCCCTGTAAAGTCAGAACATCTTTTTCCCTACAATTCTTCCCCTCTCCAAATCTGACAGCTGCTCATATTATCTCAGATGGTGGCTTAATGTAATCTCTAGTTAAAAAGCGTCCTTGTACAGCAGAATAAGTACACACAAACAAGCTCTGCTTACCTGTTTAGTAATCTAAGGAGAACGAAACTTAACATCTCTGGTGATATTACGCAAGGCACAATTTCACTGCTTTTGTAACAGTTTACATATGTGCCTGACACGTACCACCATTCCAAGTTTCATAACAATCTCACCCTTACTTCATGCGTAATTTTTTATTTTAATGAGTGTTTTAAAAGTGCTGTATTATTCTAGAAACTAATTTGATAAATTGTTTTTATTGCAATGAAATCATTATATTTAATTCACAAAATTAGATAACAGAACCCGTTTAACAATCAGTTTCAATTAAGATGGTTTTTGAAGAAGCATTGGATCGGATATATATTGCCCAGAGCAAAAAGTAAAATAAAACGCTAAACATATTTTATTTTGAATTTTAAGCAAATTAAGTCTGTATAAAATATTCGTGAAACGAAAAATTAGAGAATAAAGGGAAAAAATATAATAACGTTCAGAATGAAACTTTTTAATAAAAGAAATATATATACATATACGAGTATTACCCGATTTGAAAAAAAAATGTTTGAATAAGAACTATCTTTGATTATCTTAAGACACGAGATTTTGCGTCCTATGTTTCTGCCTTAAAAATGCTAATACGATACGAAGAGGCATTAGGAAATTAACGTTTAGAAATAACAATGAAACGTGATCTATAGTATTTGAGAAGCTGCTCCAAATTAAATTGCTTTTCATTATTTACTATTATTTTTTGCATTTCGTATAAAATGCCCGGTAGCTTGCCTTTGAAGAAAATTTATAAACGTGTCTGGAATGTGAATTAAGTAAAGTCGTTAAGGAATTTATTTTAAATTAAATATTTTGTAAAGAAATGATTTGAATTTTTGGGTCCATTTATCGTTATTTCATTTGGTAATGGAAAAGAGAGATTTAGTTACGAGTTAGTGCTTGTTTTTTCATCTGATTCTCTTTCAGTTTTCAGCACTTATTAGACAAGAATTTATTTAACATCTAAAATGTAAATCTATGCTAGATTACTGCAATTTTTAAAATTTCTAATGGGTCTGTGGATTGGTGTTTTACCATCGTGGATCTAGGTACATTCTCCGGGAGCTGGTACCTATTTTTAATGTGGCACCATATAGATGGTGTACATATCCCCTGCAAGTAATTTTTACATCCAGTTTCTTTACCAGAGGAAGACACATGAGCTCTGACGATGCGAAATCTTAATAGGAATTTAATTTTTTCACACGTCATTCAAACACATCGCTGTACACACGTCACTGCTTTAAATTAACGCGCGACTACTTTAACCAAAGTATGCGCTGCACCTTTTGTTGTGGCGTCCGCATCTTCACTAATGATGTCAGCGTAGAAAGTTTCCGATACCCCCCTGCCCGGGGAAAACATCTCTTCATCCACGCGACCCAGATATGTAGGGATAAATGATTGACCACTCGAACCTTCAAAAAAAAACTAGTTTATTATATCTCACTATATTTTAATCAACGCAACACAAGTCTTACAAGAAGAAAATGATGAGGAATGATACGACGTAATTATCAATACTAAGTTAAAATTGCGCCTGAAAATTCTACTATCTATCTTTATGATAAATTAACCTCCAAATCTTTATCTATAGTAGATTCCTTAACAAGCTAGAGTCCGTTCTATAATTAAACTTTAATAATCAATCTCTTACCGATATCACACGGTGATCAGCAACCAAGCTTTGTGTCTTTCTCTTGTACTTTATTCCTTTAATGTTAATCTTCTATGTATATTAACCGACTTCCTATATGGCTCCTATAATACTCAACAACCTCCAACCGACTTACTCGCGAATGCAAAAACTCCAATATATATAATCATTCACTAATCTGCATATCGCGTTTTCTTCTTAAGAATGTTGTATTGAAATGTCATTCTGGCCCCAAAGATGCCCCAAGAGGATTAGTGAAAATGCACGATAAAGTTTAGCGTCTGCGATTGCCGAATAAGGCACACACGCGCGGCCGATTGGTCTAGACCCAGAAAATCTCAAGATTTTTCTAATCCACGGATGAACATTTTATTACATTTTGATGGGTAGTTCCATAATAATAAGCCATAACGTTTGGATACTTTATACCCGAACACCCTGTATTTTTGGTAATTTTAAGAAAATAAAAAAAATGTATAATTTTGAGTTCAAATTTCTTAAAATAATCAAACCTTATTGCTTATTATTTTTAAAGTAATACAATGTTTGGAAAATTTTTTCAATAGAATTTATGTGAAATTTATTCTAAAAATTGTATGATAAATTGATACACGCAACAGTTCTAATTATTTATTGATGTAAAATGTAATAGAAGATCTAGAATCTAGTTTTAGTAAATGGTAAATCATTGTTTACATTTTTATACAATTTTTCTTGGCCGAACAGCTTTTAAAGCAACACAAATGTTTCAATTTATTTTTTTTAAAAAAACTCCTAAGCTTTCTTTCGTATCTCAAAATTTTACATAAAGTGTCCCAAAGCTCTGCTTTTTCACATGAGAAAAATAAATAGCTTCTACAGCAAATTCTTACAGCGTTAGTGAACATTTTCTTGCCGTATAGATTTCCAGCAAAGATAATATTCAGCACATTTTTTATTTCTTATTTTAAACATGCTATTCTCTCAATTTTTGACTCGTTCAATGACTCGTACAGTAAATGTTTTAAATTGCATTCTAAAATAGGTGTGCTAAGCCTTTTTACGATGCTGTTATTTTTAATAATGCGTTAGGATATTAAGAATTTTTTTTTCTTTACTAAAAAAATCATGTGATCGACGTTTCCTTAAATGCATGAGTAAAATTATCGAAGAGAAAAAAAATCCAGCAGTGAACTATTTCCTTTATAGTATTGCTTTATCGGAGCATTAGTTCATGTTTATAATGTTAATAACTGTTTAAAAAGGCAACTATTGTTAAAATAAATTGATTAATTGTAGAAATTAATGTAATAACGAAGTAATGAAATAATTCACAATTAAAACGTCTAGATGGAATAAAACTGAACAAAATAATTTTTTCAAAGATCTTTTTGTTGTTTAAAGAACAAAAAGCCAAAATCAAACGATAATTTTTTCTTGTACTTCAATGTGTAAACTAAATGCATTTTTGTATTGTATAAAAATCATTTGTACAAAAAAGGTACTTAACATTAGATTTGTGCGTATAAAATTTTGGATTATTATGTCAATGTATAAAACGCCATACATTTTTAAAAATCTTTTTATTTTATCTAAAAGGGCTCCATTTATTTCAATACTCCTTTTCATACAAGATTTCAATGTGTAGATGCCTGTCTTGAAGAAATTCTGATCTTCATAAACAATAAACTCCGATATAGAATATTCCAGTCTTTATTTTCCCATTATTTAGGCCACAGGAAGTGTTCTGAATGTTTTAAAAATAAAAGTCAGTTGCGAAAGATCCGGTGGATAAGATGGACACTAAAATGTTTCCTATTTTAATTCATTTAATTTCGGAATTGTTTTGTACCACGTATACAGCTGAGCATTTTCATGGAGAAGTGTTAATCCGCTGCAATATGCCGCGTAAATACTGCATCTATACTGACAGCATGAGCCTTTGAAGCCTTTGAAAACTACAACGATCTGTGTCATCCAGTGGTTTGTAATGTACTCGACTTCACAAGTCGATTGTACAACAAGGGTTTCGAGATAGCATTTTGCTGGTTACCAAATCACGTAGGTATCATGGGAAACGAGCAAGCAGACAGCACGGCTCGGTCGGCACAGCGTCACTTTTACCGCAAGCAGATCTGCTATCGGAGCATAAAGCGCGTCATCCTGTATCATATTTCGACAGCAAGGTAGGAATCATGGAGTCAGCAATTGGCCAACAAACTGCACTCTGTGAAACCTGTCATAGGTGTATGGCATGTGATGTCAATGCGAAGGGCCGATGTCAAACTGACTCGCCTTCGTATTGGTCATACTCGATTTATATACAGGCAATTGTTTTTGGGGGAACATGGTTTTAATGTCTTTCATGCAAGTGGGGTCTCATACTGTGTTCTACACGTTTTAGTAGATTGTCCCCTTTTAAATAATTATCGCATCACCTTTATTAATTCTTCTGAATTAATTTTATCTGACTTGGTGGGAGACCCCCGAAAAAAAAAAACCTATTTGTTTTTATCTCTAAAATTGGATTTTTATATTTAATTTGACTTATTATTTTATACTGTGATTTAAATTGAAATTTTATTTTTGTGCATGTAGGCATGCACATACATAAATATATGGCAGCGGAATTTACATCAAATCGCAAGACCATATCTTAAGAATCCATTGGAGAAATCCAGAGGGTTGCTCGGTTTTTCGCATTGAGCTAATAGCCATTGATGAGGCCCTTGGTTCTCTTGCATCTCTTCGAAATGGAAAAAAGATTTGGATACTGTCTGATAGTAGAAGTGAAACACAGCACTTGTCCAATTGGCAAAGTGTGAGAAATAATGTTGGAGTGTCAATACTCACCAAGTTAAAACGACTTTTCACATCGCATCAAATTTATCTGCAGTGGATTCCCTCTCACATAGCTCTAGAAGGTAATGAAATTGTGGACGCTTTGATCAAGGCTGGCGCTTGCCAGGTATCAGAGCCGTCAGCACCCGTCACCTTTTTGGAGATTTTTTCTAGAACGAAACACCAGAATAAGACCGCTTGGATCACCCCCCCAGAGCACCATTGGTATCAGTGTTATTGTCCTGGAGGCTCTCTGGCTCACGGTTTTACAAGACGAGATCAAACTCTTCTAGCCCGCTTTCGAGAAGTCGCCATATCAAAACAATGAAATTTCCCGAAGGACGCAAGAGCTTTTAATGTGCACGAACTGTTCTTCTGATCCGGCCACGCCTGCTCACATCCTCGAGTGCCTAGGGCTCACCAAGCAGGACTTAGCAGACGTTCCCTTGCTGTTGTTGGACTTTCTGAAAGTGTACGATGTCATGAACCTGGTCTAGCACTGCTGACCAATCGGGCCGTCAAACAACAACATATATGTGCTCGCGTTCTATATTTACATGTATTTCTAAGATTTAATATTGTAATAAATGTGTTCATGTTAGTAATTAATTTTTCTTTAAAGTTTTTCTGGAAGTTTGGCGCAGTAGAGCCGATTACGAAATTCGACGCCAAAAGCTCTGGTGTACCTGAAGACTGCGTCGTTAAAATTCATTCATTCATTTACTCACACTCACGTAATGTAGCCAAATCGGCTTTTGCACCAATATCTCTCTCTCTCTCTCACTCGTGGAGAAGTATTGGTGAAGGCCGATTAACAAGTGATAAGTGTATAATTTTTAATTTTTTATCAATGTACTGACAATAGAATAGATGCAGTTCGATTCATCACTAGCAATGCAACCAGAACATCATGTTTAGAGATGCTTTTGATTTTCCAAGGAGTTCTTTTTATATTTGAAAAATTACAAGGTTGAAGTTTTTCAAATCAACACTGCACTTTTCAATCGTTAACAGTTCCCGGAATTTCTGGTTATTAGAAAGCATTAGTACCAGTTTTATACTCCTATAAAAATGTACACGAAAATTAGTTGAATTTACGTCCTTACGAAATTCAAAACAAATAACAATTGACTTTTGAAAAAAATTTTTTTGTAGAAGTGTTACTCTGGCAATGGACAATACGATTATGTAAATGACGTCATGCTAAAGACAAAAGTATAATGAAATCGGGAGACAAACACTCACACGTAAGCATTTCATATGTAGCAACAAAATGTATTTTCACTGAGTGTTTGGAATCACAATATGCAATGAGATTCTGCTTACAATGTACCATTTAAATAGTTCTTTCAGAACTAACTGTTTAGCAAACTCAAAAGAAATATATTGGAAGTAATAAAAATAGTACACATTTAGCAAAAATATTTTAAATGATATAACATATACTAGCTGGTACACCCATTCTTTGCATGGATGAATTGAAATTTAAACAATACAGATTGAAAGTTAAAGAAGTTTTTAATAAGTTAACATAATGTGAATTGCAAATTAAACAAAAAAAGATTTTTTCATATCTCAGCTGAACAAAAAAACCCATGTTTGTTAAATTTTAATTCTAAAGGTCTAATAGCTGATAAAAATGATTTTTTTATTCATAAAATATTATATTTTTTATTTATAAAAATAATACATAAATTTATGTTATATATGGGTCGATTTTTTAAAACACCTTCCTAAGCTGACCTTGCTCAGCAAAAGTAACACATTGATACAAATTTTGTGCAATGAAAGCTTAAAATAATGTAAATAATTTATACCTAGATGAGTAATACGTAATATTATTTTCTATTGTATTTATTTTATGTTAAAATTGTAATATTCGCAAGCAGCACCGTTTCTTACATTATAATGTCGATTAAATGGAAACATAGCGAAACGTTGATGTTTCCCACACTCCTCACTTAACTGCAACTGAGTGCGCCAGACTTTCCACTCCTCACTTAACTGTAACTGAGTGCGCGAGATTTTCCCGCTCTCCTACCCCAACTGAAACTTTTTGGAACCCCCTACCGGGACTTCTCTGAAAACTGAAACGCAACGGACGGACGCAAGGTCTTGTTCGCATCAATCCGCAGCACCTTCAAGGGTGTAATTTTCATTTAACCGCATTATTACCTTTTAGTGTAAACTTTAACTGTAAATATTTATTTTCTTGTAATATAAATTTAAGTACTATCTCCATCTCTGGCTATTATTCGAACTCAACCAACGGCACCATATGGAGGCACCGACGAGATTCGTCAACGATTCAGAGAAACAAGAGATAAGTACTATTTTATATTTTCATTCAACGTTTGACTTTGGTTTCTCTTACTGATACATTCCATCCATATTTCGTTTTATCAACAATGGATGCCGAAACGGCTACAGTGCTTCGCGGCAGAGCGAAGGCTGCACTTACAAGAACTATAAATTTCATTGATAAAAATGATCAAACTTTTGACAAAAATGATATACGCAACAAGTTAGAGAAACTTGAATTAACTTATACGGAATTTGATAAAGCGGATGCTGCTTTACCTATCGAATCCTCTGAAATGGAAGAATTCGAAACAAAATATTACGAAACCAAAGCCAAGCTACAGAATATCTTAGAAAATTTATCTGTGAGAACATATGTATATTGCCGCACGCATAAGTCCCGATACCAAGTCCCGATAGCCGAGTTGGCAGAGCGTTGGACTGAACTTCCTCAGGTCTCGGGTTCGAATCCCGGCCCCGGCAGATTTATCCAAAGACTGGAATTTTGTTCTCGTTTTTAATGTATTGTTTCTCTAGGTTCTAGATGAATCCAGATCATTCTTTAGAGTGCATACTGGGTATTTCTCGAATATTCCGAAGTGTATAAAAGCAGAGTTCATCGCCAGTTGGGCATGTTCTCAGTCCAGTGTTGTATCGAGCTCCCAGCGTTAGAATAAATCTAATTGTTTGTTTAATTGAACTGTGTGCTTCTTTCGAACTCCGTGACAAGTTTGGTGGAGGCGCGGGGTACAATTACGTCAAACGTGGATAATAGCGACAACCTTCGCAGGAGCCTCCGGTTAAGAGGATTATCCCCCGAATTCGACTGTTAAAAGAAAATAGTAGGAAGAGGACAAAAATGCCGACCGAGCAAGAAGCCAAGCCCGCTGTAGTAACACCTTCCTTACAGCAATGGAGGAGCCCATCGACCTTCCGAGGAGCGCCTGGGGAAGACCCTCTCAAATGGCTTAAAGAGTACGATCGAGTAGCCAACTTTAACAAGTGGGATGACATGATGTGCCTGGCTAACGTTTATTTCTTTCTTGACGGTACTGCGAGACAGTGGTATGTCAACAACGAAGACGCCTTAGATTCCTGGGAAGCGTTTAAAAATGGACTAAGTGGACTTTTCGGTGACCGTCAAAGATATACCAGAAGGGCAGAAGAACAACTAAAATGCCGAGCCCAGCGTTCAGGCGAGAGTACACAGTCCTACATACAAAGTGTATTAGGACTTTGCCAAGAGGTAAATCCTCTGATGAGAGAAGACGAAAAAGTGTCACACCTAATGAAAGGTGTTGCTGAGGATATTTATCAGGCCCTGTTGACGAGAGAAATCAACGACACAGCAAGTTTTATCAAATGGTGCAACTATATCGAAGATATGAAGCAGAAGAGAGTTGGTCGACCGAGATTTGAAAGGCTTCCAAACGTCGTACCGGTTGCATCCCTGACGGATGAGACTGATTTGGTCTCTCTTATTCGCACAATCGTACGAGAAGAAGTCCATCGACTAGTTAACCAGACGCAAGAATCTTTGGACTCCGATCCCCAGTCCTTAGAAGAGATCGTTCAAGACGAAGTTGAAAGGGTTTTGGCCCCAGTGTCGACAAAATCTACAGAAACTAGACCACGACCAACATACGCCGCTGTAACCAGGAAATACAGAGCTCCTGTTCAGAAATTCCCACCTCAACCAAGAAAAACAGATGTGTGGAGAACGGCTGACAACAGACCTGTTTGTTTCCACTGCGGACGTCCTGACATGTAATGCGCTACTGCCGAGAGAGAAAGGCTGTCTTTGACAACTCTCGAAACCGCCGACAGAACTTCGACGACGTTGGCACTGAAGAAGAAATACGCCGACCAAACTCTTCTCGCCGTTTTACGCCAAGTCCCACGAGAGGCCGATCCCCAATACGTCGTTACAGATCCCCGTCGCCATATCGCCGATCCAGTCAGTCGCCAGGCCGTAGGAGCGAGGAAAACTAAACAGAGCGACCTTCCAAGGAGGTGAGGCCGCTTGTACTGGAAATCCTCCGTCGACCGCCAAGATGACTGGTAACCAACTAGACGTAATAATAGATAAGAAGCCGATACGTGCTCTAGTAGATTCTGGGGCATCGTTTTCTGTCATATCCGATAAGTATCGCCGATTTTTAAAGAAAGTTCTGTTTGCCGATGCCAAGAGCGTTATGCTGAAAGTTGCGGATGGAAATTTTGTTCGGCCGATAGGGAAATGTGTTTTACGTGTCCGTATAAACAATCGAGAACTGCCTTTTGAATTTATTGTTTTATCACATTGTAGCCATGACGTCATCCTAGGATGGGACTTTTTAGAGGCGTCTCAAGCCGTTATAGACTGTGGACAAAATGAACTTGTTCTAGAAGACATCTGTCGAGACTCCACAGCGCCTGACGCCTGGAATTTGTATGCCACCAGAGACTATACACTTAAGCCGCATTCTTTAACTAGAATAACAGTATCAGGATATCAAATCCGAGGAGACATAAATGTAGTTCTAGACGGCAGCAAACATTTGCTCTTCGAGAAAAATATTGCTACACCGTCCATGGTATCCACATATCGTAACGGAAAAAGTGATGTCTGGGTTACCAACCTGCAGTTCCGAAACCAAATCATCCCTAGAGGAATGTGCATAGGCCAAGCTGAACCACTAAATGAAGGGCATCTATGTGTTTTTTCCGACACATCAGGTTGCTTGATGACCAGCAAGAAACTTCGGAGTCACAGATGAATTGTTCGGTAATGATGTCACCCGAGTTAAGTGACGAACAGAGAAACAAGCTATCCGAACTACTCCGGAAATTTTCTGGGCTTTTCACGAAGACCGACAAGTCGACAGCCGCGAAGACGAATGTGAAACACAGGATTTTTACTGGTGATCATGCTCCAATCAACCAACGAGCCTACAGAGTCTCGCCGACTGAAAGACGCATCATTCATGAACAGGTTCAGAAAATGCTTGATGAAGGTATCGTCCAACCCTCTGAAAGTCCTTGGTCATCACCCGTTGTGCTCGTAAGAAAAAAGACGGTAGTTGGCGTTTTTGCGTCGATTATCGCAAGTTGAATAGCGTCACGAAAAAGACGTTTATCCTCTGCCTCGTATTGACGATACGCTCGACTGTCTGAAAGGTGCCAAGTTCTTTTCATCCATGGATCTCCGATCTGGTTATTGGCAAATAGAAATAGACGAAGCGGATCGTGAAAAGACGGCATTTATTACCCCCGAAGGCTTATACGAGTTTAAAGTCATGCCGTTTGGTCTCTGTAATGCACCTGCGACCTTCGAGAGAATGATGGACAATTTGCTACGCCATTTTAAATGGACTATGTGTCTTTGTTACCTAGATGACATAATAGTGTTCTCAGAAACTTTTGAAGACCATCTTATACGATTAAGACTTGTTCTAAAATGTCTTCAGGAAGCTGGTCTTAAATTAAATTCAAAGAAGTGTCTTTTGCTACCCAAGAAGTAAAGATTCTAGGCCATCTTGTATCTAGTAATGGCGTTCGTCCCGATCCCGACAAAATAAAAGCCGTAAGAAATTTTCCCACTCCAAAGAATATACATGACATACGAAGTTTTCTTGGCCTTTGTTCATACTTTAGAAGATTTATTAAAGGTTTCTGTTATCTCGCCGAACCTTTGCAGTCGTTGCTGAAAAGTGGCGTGGAGTTTCATTGGGGTCCTGAAGAGGTGGAAGCATTTAACAGTCTTAAGAAAGCACTTACTTCGGATCCAGTATTGGGGATGTACGACGAAAGAGCTTCTACAGAAATCCATACTGATGCAAGCGGGTACGGTATCGGAGCTGTCCTAGTACAAATTCAGAATAATGTCGAGAAAGTTATAGCATACGCTTCTAGAACTCTGACAAAAGCCGAAAAGAATTATTCCACCACAGAAAGGGAATGTCTTGCCATCGTATGGGCTACCAACAAATTCCGGCCGTACATATTCGGAAAACACTTTACTGTTGTAACTGACCATCATTCCTTGTGCTGGCTCATGAATTTAAAGGATCCTTCAGGAAGGCTTGCCAGATGGGCCCTCCGACTTCAAGAGCATGATTTTGACGTAAAATATAAAACCGGTAAGAAGCATAGTGACGCCGACGCTCTTTCGAGAAATCCAGTGGAAGAGGAAACGGAAACATCAGACAAATTTTTAGCAGTCACGACGAGTATGAACCTTGCGGTGGAACAGAAAAAAGATCAAGACCTTGAGAAATTAAAACTTTTGAGCAACTCATCCAAAAACGAAGAATTCAGATTCATCGACGGTATCCTTTGCAGGAAGAATTTTGATCCAGATGGAAAGTTGTGGTTACCAGTCATTCCTAAACATCTACGAGCAGACATACTAAGGCACTTTCATGACGCCCCCACCGCAGGACACCTTGGTTTTGCGAAAACTTATGACAGGATTCGCAAGAGATTTTACTGGCCGGGAATGTACCGAAATGTCGTTCGGTATGTCATGCATTGTCGGGAGTGCCAAAGGAGAAAATCCGTTCCTCAACGACCACCTGACGTTTAGTTCCCATCCCTCCAGCTATAGCTCCTTTCCATCGCATTGGAATTGATCTCCTTGGGAGATTTCCAAAGTCTGCTCATGGAAACAAATGGATAATAGTCTGCACGGATTACTCAACGCGATATGCAATAACAAAAGCCTTGCCGACAGCCGAAGTCGACGAAATAGCGAAGTTCTTACTTGAAGAAATTGTCCTCAGGCATGGAGCTCCTCGAGTAATTATCACAGATCGTGGAGCCGTCTTTCGATCCAGACTTGTTTCCTCTCTCGTCGACTTGTGTAACATTGATCATCGTTTCACAACGGCGTATCATCCCCAAACAAATGGACTGACGGAGCGCTTCAATAAGACCTTGGCCGACATGTTGTCAATGTATGTGGATGTAGAGCAGAAAAATTGGGATGAAATTCTACCATTTGTAACCTTCGCTTATAATACCGCTAAACAAGAGACCACAGGTTTTACGCCGTTCTATTTACTTCATGGTCGTGAAGCGGAAACGACACTAGATACAATGCTACCATTCTGTCCTAACGATTTTGATGACAATAACATCACCAAGATAGCAGCCAGAGCCGAAGAATCACGACAGCTAGCCCAAGTGCACACTCTGAGAGCTCAAGACAAAGATCGTCGACGTTACGATTCCAAACACCAAATGGTATCCTACGCTCCCGGAGATCTCGTATGGGTTTATACTCCAGTGAGAAAAAGTCGGTCTCTCCGAAAACTCTTAAGAAGGTATTTCGACCGTATCAGGTGCTACGCCGTTTATCAGCCGTGACTTACGAAGTACAAGATTTTGATCCTGCTTCACGAAAAAGAAAACTAAGAGAAGTTGTCCATGTACTGCGTATGAAACCGTACCATGATCCCGCCGAGCAAATCGAAACCGAGGATATTCCTCCCAAAGAATCATACAAAGGACCCATCACTCGTTCCAGAATAAAGACCCTTGAACAAAATGACAGCGGGGCGCTGTCTTCTTTTTGAGGGGAGCAATGCCGCACGCATAAGTCCCGATACCAAGTCCCGATAGCCGAGTTGGCAGAGCGTTGGACTGAACTTCCTCAGGTCTCGGGTTCGAATCCCGGCCCCGGCAGATTTATCCAAAGACTGGAATTTTGTTCTCGTTTTTAATGTATTGTTTCTCTAGGTTCTAGATGAATCCAGATCATTCTTTAGAGTGCATACTGGGTATTTCTCGAATATTCCGAAGTGTATAAAAGCAGAGTTCATCGCCAGTTGGGCATGTTCTCAGTCCAGTGTTGTATCGAGCTCCCAGCGTTAGAATAAATCTAATTGTTTGTTTAATTGAACTGTGTGCTTCTTTCGAACTCCGTGACAATATAATGATAATTCTGATGTCTTTGAAAATGTCACAAATATGAAATCTAGCAATTTTAAGTTACCAAAAATTAATATTGAGCGTTTTTCTGGTGATTATAAAAATTGGCCTTCATTTAAGGATTTATATGTATCATTAGTGCATGATAATATGTGTTTATCGAATATACAAAAGTTTCAATATCTCAGAGGTTTATTGCTGTCAGAACCAGCAAATATAATTAAGCATATTCCCATTACTGAAACGGCTTATAACGAGGCTTGGGAAAAATTATTAGCTCGTTATGATAAAAAGAAGCAAATCATTTTTTCACTCATTAAAACCTTCATGGAACAACCTTCTTTTAACGATACTAACTCTCACAACTTACGCAACATAGCAGACACTTCCAACGAAGTAATTAGAGGTCTTAAATCTATTGATACTAAAGCAGAGTCTAGAGATGTATGGTTGATTTACATTTTGTTACAAAAGGTTGATCCTAAAACGCGCCAAGAATGGGCGCAATTCTCAAATAATATTGATTTTCCCACATTTGAAGCATTTATAGAATTTTTAAATAACAGATGTACATGCTTAGAACTTTATAATGTTAGCGTTACTCATGAAAAACAACCTTATATTAATAAATCGAAATTTAACAATAGTTTAAAATGTTCTTGTTGTAAAATGAATCATCTTGTTTTCAAATGTTCTAAATTTAAAGAAATGTCTGTTAAAGAGCGTATACAACTTGTTAATAAACAAAAATTATGTATGAACTGTTTATCTGATAGGCATACTGAGTCACATTGTAATTTAACTTTTACTTGCCACTATTGTAAGAAAAAGCATCATTCGCTATTACATGATAATAATTTTAAAAATTTCGCAATGTCAGCAAATAAATCTCATCGTGCTGAAGGTCAAAACCAGACAGGAAATGATACTAATCAAAGCAAAGAAGTTGCAGCTTCCGTGAACTCTATACAAACATGTTTTTCTTTATTACCAACTTTAAGCGTTAACATTAAAAATATTTTGGGGGAGAACTGTCAAGTTCGAGTTATGGCGGACAGCGGAAGTGAATCAACATTCATTTCGGAAAAATGTTTAAAACTGCTAGGCCTGAAAAGAAAAAACGCTAGATTTCAAATTAAAGGATTGCAAGATTCTAAAATCGCGATGACTAGAGGGTGTGTTGAAATAGATTTAGTATCGTTACATGACCCCAAGGTCAAACTACCAGTTAAAGCATATGTTTTGGAAAAACTAACTGCTCCGTTACCAACGGAAAAATAAACGAAACACATTTCTCTCATTTAAAAAATGCCTGCTTAGCGGATCCGAAATTTTTTATCTCAAACAATATCGATATGATTCTCGGATCTGACTACTTTTTTCTATTTTGCTTCCTGGGCAAATTACTTGCTCTCAAAGTAATTTAATCGCTCAAAATTCCATTTTTGGTTTCCTAATTTCAGGCAAATTAACTGAGTCTTTAAACTCAAATTCAATGCTAAATCTTCACATTAATGGTACAAATATTGACAATCAATTAAAGCAATTTTGGGAATTAGAAGAAATTCCTAACGTAAAAGATAAATTATTAACTTCTGAAGAGCAATTTGTGGAAACACATTTTCAAAATACTTATGCATGTAATTCCGATGGACGCTTTGTTGTAAAACTTCCATTTTATAAATCAAATTCAGAATTGGGAGACTCAAAACCCGCAGCAATTTCTCGCTTATTAGCAATGGAGCGGAAATTTAAAAATAACCCAGATTTTGAAAAACAATACAAAGAATTCATGAACGAATACGAATCGCTAGGTCACATGAGCTTAGTAAATTCCAGATCCCATACTTCCAAAGATCAGAATTTTTTACCGCATCACGCCGTTATCAAGCCATCCAGCCCTACAACAAAGTTAAGAGTAGTTTTTGACGCATCTTGCAAAACTACAAATGGTACGTCATTAAATTCTCTGCTAGGAGTAGGTCCCAAATTACAAAGGGATATTTTTGAAATATTGCTTAATTTTAGAATTCCTAGAATTGTATTTACAGCGGACATTGAAAAAATGTACCGTCAAATTTTAGTAGCTGATGAAGATCAGAAATACCAACAAATTCTGTGGAGAAATAACTCTAGTGAAAACATTCGCACATACAAACATTCGCACATTCGCAAACTGTCACCTACGGTTTAGCCTCAGCTTCCTTCTTGGCCACTAGGTGTATTAAGCAAATCGCTCTCGATGATAAAGATAATCCCAACCTCTCCCGAGTTTTACAGGAAGATATTTATATGGATGATTTACTATCAGGAGCAGATACGCCAAATAACGCAATCTCCCTTTGCAAGGACATTGCTCATGTTTTGAGTACTCGCGGATTTCATTTAAGAAAATGGAATTCTAATTCCACCGAATTTCTCGCTCAATTTTCAGAACATAGTTCTCATGATGCACGAGTTGAATTTTCCAAAGATTCTAATGAAAGTTCTAAAGTATTAGGCTTATTTTGGAATTCATCCAATGACACTTTTGGTTTCCAACCATCGCTTGAACTTACACCACCACTCACAAAGAGACGTATTTTATCTGAATCTTCCAAAATTTTCGATCCTTTAGGACTTCTTTCACCTTGTACAGTATTCATGAAGATTTTTTATCAAAAACTTTGGCTTACAAAAACAGATTGGGATTCTCCCATTCCACAACAATTAACAGAGGATTGGCTTAGGTTTCAAAAGGCCTTTAATGCCATCAACTACCTCACTGTTCCCAGATGGGTCATCCTTACAGCAGACAACATAGTAGAATTGCATGGTTTTGCAGATGCTTCACCATTAGCTTATGCTGCTGCAATCTACTGTCGGCAGAAACACAACGGCAAAATAAAGGTTCAACTACTTGTATCAAAAACTAAAGTAGCCCCTGTCAAACAAGTTTCCATTCCTCGATTGGAGTTGTGCGGTGCACATTTACTATCCAAGCTATTTAAATCGGTCTTACGGACATTAAAATATTATACCTTTGATGTATTCGCTTGGACGGATTCTAAAATAGTTCTCTCCTGGCTGTCTGGTCATCCTCGCCAATGGAAAACTTTCGTAGCAAATAGAACATCTGAAATTATAGAAGTTCTACCTACAAAGCATTGGAGACATGTGCCTTCTAAGGAAAATCCCGCAGATATTGCATCCCGAGGTATTGATCCTAAATGCTTACCTGATTGCAAGTTATGGTGGCAAGGACCACCCTGGCTAAGGCTAGAAACTTCTAGTTGGCCCAAGGCTGAATCCAGTTGCGATGAGGCTTCGGATGAGGTAAAAGCGGAACAAAAATCAGTCTCCATCTTCAATCTGTTTACTCACACATCAAATGATGTAATTCATGGTTTATTCGAACATTACTCTTCACTCACCAAAGTAATTCGCATTTTTGCTTATTGCCAAAGATTTATTAAAAACTGTAAAAGGATAGCATCTCAAGGATCATCGATCAGTTCATCCCATATTAATACTACTTCACTTACCTTTTCGGAAACCAAAACCGCTGAAGAAACCATCATTCGTTGGGTTCAAGGTTTTTACTTTCAGAAAGAAATACGAAGCATTAAAAAACAGATTTCTCTGCCACCCAAAAGTCCATTACGTTCCCTCCATCCATTCATAGATGAACATGGTTTAGTACGGGTGGGAGGGAGATTGCAAAATTCCCAGCTTCAATTCAATTCCAAACATCCTATCATACTTCCTTCTCAGCACAGTATTAGTGAACTCCTTATCAAGGAACAACACATTGCTCATTTACATGCTAGGCCGACTTTGTTAGCTCACGTTCTTCGACAGTCCCATTGGATCGTAGGAAGTAGAAAATTAATTAACAAATGTATTAGAAAATGCTTAAAGTGTAACAAATTCAAAACATCCACCACAACACCACAACTGATGGGCAATTTACCAAAACACCGTGCCACGCTGGAGAGACCTTTCTTCAGTTGCGGTATTGATTATGCTGGTCCTGTACTGATTAAATGCAACAAAGGTCGAGGGACTAAATCTACAAAGGGTTACATTGCTTTATTTGTATGCTTAGCAACTAAAGCTGTTCATATTGAAGCAGTCGGAGACTTAACAACTGATTCCTTCATAGCTGCACTTCGTCGTTTTAGTGCTCGTCGTGGTGCTCCCCGCCACATTTATAGTGACAATGGAACCAATTTTGTTGGAGCTCGTCGAAAACTTGACGAAATACGGAAGTTATGGCTTTCTTTACCAACTAATGAAGCCATCTCTTACTACTTATCCAAATCTTCAATAGATTGGCACTTTATTCCACCCTCATCACCACATTTTGGAGGTATTTGGGAATCAGGAATTCGATCCGTCAAATTTCATCTGAAGAGAGTATTGGGAGAAACCATATTAACTTTTGAAGAGTTAACAACCTTGCTCACACAAATCGAAGGATTACTAAATTCCAGGCCTCTCTCCTACGTTAATGACTCTGACATAGAATGCATATCTACGCTCACACCTTCACATTTTCTTACAGGTGATGTTCTTCTTTCAGTTCCAGAGGAGCTTCCTTCAACCTCCAACCACAGAGATTGTTGGGAGTTGCTACAGAACATCAAACGGGGCTTTTGGAAGAAGTGGAGTTCCGAATTTATCTCCTCCTTACAACCTCGCAAGAAATGGCAGGACGCACAACCAAACTTGAAGGAAGATGACATCGTATTGATCAAAGAGGAGGGTCCTCCTGGTACATGGCCAATGGCTCGAGTTCTTCAAGTGCATCCAGGCAACGACGGACTGGTTCGTGTTGCAACTGTGAAAACCCAAGACTCAGTGTTTAAACGACCTGTACATAAACTTCACAAACTTCCCATATATCCGAACTAGTTCGGATATAGGGTGGGAGTATGTTTCCCACACTCCTCACTTAACTGCAACTGAGTGCGCCAGACTTTCCACTCCTCACTTAACTGTAACTGAGTGCGCGAGATTTTCCCGCTCTCCTACCCCAACTGAAACTTTTTGGAACCCCCTACCGGGACTTCTCTGAAAACTGAAACGCAACGGACGGACGCAAGGTCTTGTTCGCATCAATCCGCAGCACCTTCAAGGGTGTAATTTTCATTTAACCGCATTATTACCTTTTAGTGTAAACTTTAACTGTAAATATTTATTTTCTTGTAATATAAATTTAAGTACTATCTCCATCTCTGGCTATTATTCGAACTCAACCAACGGCACCAGTTGATGATAGAGCCAAGTGGGTATCATTTTTGGCGACCATGTTAGCAACTTGGCGATTGAACGGTGCAGAAGTTGATATGCTGTAGCGCCACCTGGTGAGGAGCTGTAACAAAGAAGAAAGCACAAAAATATTCTCCCTAAGAAAATACAAATGCTTGTCAATTTTCATAGTGGTCGGTTGAGCTGTGCTGGAGTGATGTGATTTCATTTATACAAACATCCATTTATATATATATATGTATATATATATATATATATATATATATATATATATATATATATATATATATATATATATATATATATATAGATAAATTTTGGAATTTTCACCACATACATCTGTAAGAAAAATTATCTAACATTTGAATAATTTGCAGCAATCATTTACACTCATTGATAAAAAAAATACCAGAAAAAATAAACAAATTTAATTTTTTTAAAAAAATAAGGTGTTAGAGGTGATAATAAGTTATTAGTTTTCAAGCATGTTTTTAATTCTTATTTGAAAAGGAAAAAGCCTTTAAAAAATAACAGTAATGAGTATAATAAATTTTGCCTTTTTCGTGTAAAACTCCAATTACGAAACTTGAGAAGAAAAAAAAGAACATAATTGAAAAAATAATCTTGAGAAGCTGAAATAATGGCACACCGTGTTTTTCCAAACCAATTTCCGAGTTGAAAATGAAAAATTATTCGCTCCTATGTTTGTTTTTCTTTTAAAACGAAGATTAATGAAAACAATTCAAGAAAATGACACATTTTACCCTCATTTTTTTTGTTCTTCAAATAATTAGAGACAGGATGGTTCATTTTATTAACGTGATGTGTTTTAAAAGAAAACAAGATGTAACTGACCAAATAATTGCAATTTTTTTTAGGTACCGAGATATTTCAGTTAAGAACTACATTGATTAAACTTATGAAAAATTAATTACATATATATATTTTAAGAGGAGTACGTAAACATTTATCCATATCAGGGTGTTATCTTTTTCTTTTTCTTCTTTAAAATTGGAAATTGAATTTTAAATACTGTATTAAATAATCTTGTAGTGAAAATTCTGTATTCATTTAATAGTTCATTTATTGTTTGGTTTTAGTTTATTTTCACTTGTGTGAGCTGTAGAAGATTATACATGACATAATTAGCAGAGCATCAAGGCGTAATTTTTTTCGTTCCGATTCAACTAAAAAAGAAGAAACGGTTCAGTTCTAGTTTTCATTCCCCCAAAATAACGATTTTAAGTTCAGTTTCGAGTGAATAATTTTATTTTTTGTACATTCTTATTTTTACTAAAAATATAATTCTGTCAATCACAAAAATGTAATTTGATCAAAATTTAGAAAATCTTATTCTTTCTTTTAATGGGTGCACTATTAAATACAATTTGAATACTATTGAATACACTATGAATTGATACAATTAACTAGCATGTACGATACGAGCGGTGAGCAGAGAATGGCGAGTATTGGCATTGTTATCCAATATCAAAATTGCATTTGACAATTAGGTTCATGATTATGTCGATTATGTGTACCCTCTTCACTTGACGCTCACATCGTGCCTTACAATAATTATATAAAAAATATCTTTAATTATTTATTTAGCATATGAAAATTGCCTATAATTATTATTCCTCTAGCCCTGACATTGTTTCACTGAGATTACTCCTGTTACGTCGTAGAATAAATTTCAAACCTGAAAATGCCCTTTCAACGCTAACTTGTGTAGGTGGAGCACCCAAAACCACCATTGCAATCTTATACAAGAGATGATAGGTAATTTTATTCTCTTCCCAAAAATCTAAAATATTTTGTTTCATGCGTTGTACATCAAAACAGAAAATATAGACGCATTGCACAAGTAAGGATGATATAATTATAAGGTTGACGTTAAATTAAATAATATTTGATAAATTGGTTTCAGTAACAAAATAACTGAAAATACAACCTTTGACAATAAAATTCGGTGAATGAAATCAAAACCGCTGATCTGGCAACACTGGCGAAAAAAAAGGTTGCACATGCGTAGCGACAGGTGTTGACCATCTGCCCCCACAGTTGTTCTGTTGAGACTCTTTTGTGCTCTGTGTAAGATTTGTTTTACAAAGTGCTTGCTTAGTACGTTGGTTCTTAGCTAAAACAGGAAAAAAAATATATGAATTAAAAGTTTTGTTTTAAGCTTGGCAAGATACCGAAAGAAACTTATGCGATGCCGGTAGGTGTTTATGAAGATCAAGCACTGTTCATGAAGTGTGTGTATGGCTGGTTCACCCGTTTTAAAAAAAAAGGGAAATTGTTTTGATAATCCCCACAGCGGAAGACTGTCCCCCTCCGTCAGTTACGAAAACATTGAAAAAGTGAGAAAATTAATCACTAAAGATCGTCAATTAACTGTGCGCATGATAGCTGATGAGCTGCTGATTCACCGTAACTCGGTGTGACAAATCGTTAGAATTTGAGGATGAGAAAAAGTGCTGTTGATATTGACGATATCCCTAACATCCAACTAAACATGAAGAAGTTTTTGAACTCTATTCCAAAAGAAGACTTCTTGCAAAGTTTCCTGGACATGTATAGCAGATCTCAGGCTTGCATAATATTAGAAGGCGACTATTTCGAAGGGCAATAAGGTAACTTTCGTGATACTTTAATGATAATTAATAAAAATGAATTACCACTTAATGTTGTGATTCTGCCACATGTATATACATATTTAAATTAATTGCAACTATTTATTAAAAAGTAGCTAAAATAAATTTTTTCTTGGTTGATCTATAAAGAAATTGATTTAATTTTTTATATTACTCGTTTATAACAATAGCGTTGTTACAACAATGCAGGTGAATGTTGAGTTGTATTTTTTTGAATGTTTTTATGTAATAACTTTTTAACTAATTGCGATATCGGACAGAATTGCGATTCTAAACCATTTTCGAATTTATTTGAACCTACACAAAAAATTTCATCGAAATCGATCCAGCCGTTTAGGAGGAGTTTAGTGACAAACACACACAGAGAAGATATATATATATATATATATATATATATATATATATATATATATATATATATATACCGGGTGGGCAAAAAGTCCGTAAAAACTTTAAAAATTCATAAAATCTGGAGAAATGAACGAAACAAAAAACTGTTTGCAGGATCAGCATTAGTATGTCAAGGGATTTTTTTTAAGCTAGAAAAAAATTCGAAAATCATCCGGTAGGTGGCACTGTTACAAGCGTCTGTAGTGGAAATATGCAAATTAGACGGTTATAAAAACCTTTGCTCTCAATGAATCCACATTCATTTCACCATTACAAACACTGAATGTGAACAAGGATGCTCAGTGTGCCAGATAAAGCTTTGTTGGTGAAATTATTTTACATGAACGAGGAGTCAGCGACCATTGCCTTGCGTAAATTCCGAGTTCAGAAAAATGTGAAGAGTGGAATAGGCCCTTTAACACCTGCAGGTCTCTTAAAGCTTGTTAAACGTTTTGAGGAAACTGGAAAGTTGGAGGATCGAGCACAAGCCGAACGACCATGCTTGAAAGAAGCACCCTGCATTGCTGTTGAAATGGAAGCGATTGCGTCCGAAGCAGCTTCAGGGACCAGCAGTGCTCGTGAAGCTGCCAGACGATTGGTCTTACCACCATCATCTGTCCGCAATATTCTTCTTATTCTTGCCCACCCGGTATATATATATATATAGTATAATAAAATAAAAGTGAAGAATAAATAGAACCCACAGTACTAAAGAAGTAAGAAATTGGAATTCAGCAAACACAACAAAAGTAGATAAAAAAAGTCATAGGACTAAACTGGAGACCTATTATGATTTCTAAAGCTGTCACTGAATTAGGCCATCGAATTAGGGTTAGCAATGCTTTATGGATCCACCTTCCCCGTACAGCAGAAATTTTCGACATAATAGGAAAAAAAACCCCAAGTTGAAAAGTTAAGCCTAATACAGCACGTGGTTGTAGAACCTAACAAAACCGTAAAAAGAAATTGAGAAAAGAGAACAGTAATGAATCTATCAAGGAGAGGAATAATAAGACTTTCTTAATAGAAAATATTAGGAAAAACTTATACTTGTAAAACAAACATCCAGAACTCAAAAACCCTGTCCTCAAAAATACCTCCTACAGCAATGAGATCCTACGTGAAATGGCGAAAAAGATTGAAACTCTAGGGTAGGAAAGAAAAAACCGAAGCGCCATCTGGATAGTTATTTTGCAATTAAACTAACCGCAAAGATAAATAATTAAGTAAAGAACACAAAAGAAGTTTTAAATAAGACAAAGAACAAAGTTCAAAATAGATAGTAACAAATAGAAATATATTAAAGTAAATTTACTTGGATGATTATTTACTAGAAAGTTATATTGCAATTAAATTAAACGTAACAAATATTTTTTCAATATATTTTTTAAAAACAAACTCAAAGAGAGAGAGTAAGAAGAAATATAAATTAAAATAACGAACTAAAATAAAACTAGATTTAATTAGAAAAAGAAATATATTTAAGGATAAATTTACTAGGATAATTGTATTCTAAACAATTATTGCAAAATTTCACAAAATTATTATGTATTAAAATTTTATCAGTAACTAAATCATTGTTTCTTTTCATAAAATTTAAGATAATATTTCTAAAAATTGATAGGTGTAGGTTACTACCTCGGAAAGGCATTTTTATAATGTTAAAATCAAATGAGTCTCTTTTATCAAAAATATTACTTTTAAGCAAATTATTATTAACGTTTAATTGAAGATCCAAAAAGTTAGCTAACTCATTATTATAATTAGTTTTTAATAATTTTAAATAATGGGGATAATATATATAATTAAAGCTAAGGACATAGTCAAATGTATTACTAAAAATAATCAAGTCATCTATGTATCTAAAAAAGTAACAAGAATCATTACTAATACTTTCATTTTCATAAAAATGCAGGTAAAAATTTGCTAAGTAGTTTCTAGCTGGTTCACCTTGTGGTAATCCTTTAATTTGCTGATAATGAGCATTATTATGGAAGATATAAGTTTCTTTTAATACTAATTCAATAATAGAAATATATTTATCAAATTTTATTATCTTATTCAAATAATATTTGCTATATGCTTTTTTAAGAATCTTAAACATGATATATATATATATATATATATATATATATATATATATATATATATATATATATATATATATATATATATACATATATATATATATATATATATATATATATATATATATATATATATATATATATATATATATATATATATATATATATATATATATATATACATATATATATATATATATATATATATATATATATATATATATATATATATATATATATATATATATATATATATATATATATATATATATATATATATATATATATATATATATATATATATATATATATATATATATATATATAATAGTTCTAATATTTATGATAAAAGTGCGATATTTAATTTCAATATTTTTGTTGGCGCCTTCGAACGCAATTGGCGCCTTCAGGTTTGCCAGAATAAACATATGTAACGCGCCATTTAATTATAAGGAGAACGCTGATGCAACTGATTGAATTAACTTGAAAGGCATAATGCTTTGGGCAGAGCGTTTTAAAGCGATATTTCTTCCTAAACCCTGTAAATATTCCTTAAATATTTGTGGGCGTGAGTTATGTTTAGTCATCAATAAACTTATTCGTATACCAAGGGCTCTTAATTTATCAGATAGAATATTATAATCAACGTTACAGTCCTCTTGCTCTCCATTGAATTATCGACGACAATTATTAAAGTTCCTCATTGGGAAAGTAATGAACATGTTTCTATATTCAAAAATATTGTAATTAATTATATACAACGCAATAAATTTCTTGTCTCAAAAAATCAGAAATAATAAATAACTATAAACGTTTTACTAAATATTACTTAAATCAGAAATACCCAATTAATTGTATTAATAGTTATATGAATAAAGCTATTCAAAATGGAAAGGATTAAAAATTCTTAGATTAATAATAGTTTATTTTTATAAATTTACATAATTCATAGTTATAGTTACCTCCTTATTCTAATATCAGATAAAATTACTTATTATTTAATTCATATATACTCTAGTGTCACTAAAGTTACGGTAATTTGTAACTCGCTTGTTAATTTTTATTTCAATTCTTTTATACTTTTGTTAAGTGCTACATTTCAGCCATTCACATTCTTTGAATCTGCATTAGGGTCTAGAATCTGGCAATAACTTATTCAATCCACTCAGATTTAGCGCGGGCAATTTTTTGGTAAGTTATCTCTGTCTTGTAATGGATTTAGATATTCCTATCCATTGCTTTCAATAGGTTTTTGCTCAGTATTATTTACATAAAGGGAAAAGCTTGGCTGGCCAAAAACAAGTTCAACTCCACTTTGTTATAAATTATATATATATATATATATATATATATATATATATAAATTATATATATATATATATATATATATATATATATTAGTTGCTCTAAGTCAGCAATGTTTATAAGACTGCAGCATCCATTTTATAATTTTTAATCTCTGTTGCTCTTGTGTCCGTTATTGTGCGATTTTTCTAATGTGATTGTTGGATGTTTATCTCTTGTTTGTTGAGAATAAGAATATATATATATATATATATATATATATATATATATATATATATATATATATATATATATATATATATATATATATATATATGTAAGGATGATTAAATTAGATTAAAAATTAAATTCCTTATCTAGCACTTAACTCATCTTTCTCAGTTCACATCTTCAAATAGCAAACTAATCAACCATTTATTTCTTCCGAACATATGGCCTAACCAATAAACATGTCTAATTCCAGATCGTTAGATTTAATAGCCCTATATGTCAGTATAACTTTCAAGTACAATCATAAAATCCGCGATACTTACCGCATCTGTGTTTTAAGTGCTAACCCACTTAAAACACACCGTGGCGCGTTTTTTCCTCCCTGCTCTTAGCGTCAGAAGAGATGTAGAAATGATTGAATAAAGTTCCTTTTTAAAACTAAGTAGGATTCTGGCTGCAAAACATGTCATATATATGTTAAATAAATTTTTATACATATATTTATACAACATCGTGAAACACCCTGCAAAGTGTGCGGGCAACGGTTAGTACATATTAAGAAGAAAAGCGACTCGCTCCCTCGCTCATCACGATATCTCCGGAACTAATATATATAGAGAGAACTAGGGCTGCGAATCAGAACTGAACCGAAAACCGGAAAAATACGTTAGTTTGGTGGGAACTAAAACTGGAACTGAACTGATAAAAATATCGGTTTAGCAATTTTCATATATTAAATAAATAAATAAACTTATATTTTACATAATTATTGCAAGGCCAGATGCTCGATGTGAGATCCAAGCGTCAAGTGATGAGGGCGCACATAATTTACATAATCATGAAACTAGTTGTCAAATATAGTTTTAATATTGGATAACAATACCAATGCTCGCCGTTCTCTGCTCACACCGCTCGTATAGTACATGCTGGTTAAATATATCAATTCACAGTGTACTGTTTGAATAAAATTCTCTAAATCTTGAGTGAATTACGTTTTTTGTTTATGAGGGAATAATATTTTTAGTACAATTAAGAATATACATAAACTGAAATTATTCATTTGGTTCTTAATCGAAATCCGAAAACCATTATTTTTGGTTGAATGAAAACCAGAACAGATCCCATATATTTTTGTTTTAGTCGAACCTGACCGAAAAAATTACTGTTTGAACTCCTAATTAGAACTACAAACTTTAAATTTGGCAAATATGTATATTTCGTTGAGCAGAATTCCATTTAGATTGGATATTGAGGTAATTGACTCTCAAGAGGTACTTCGGAAATAAGGGACCCTGTAGATAAAAAAAAAAATATACCGCTAATATACTATTAGACCTACAGGACTACAATTTTTTCAAGCATCTTTATTTTTTTGATTACTGTTTCGTTAAAAAGGGGTTTTGTGAAATCGACTACCAAGGGAAATGGCAATAGCATTATATACAAAAATTTTAGTAGAAATATATAAAGTAACATTTACGTTCTCAAAAAAGTTAAAAAAATGTTAAAATATTTGTACATGTTTAAAGAATAATGCAACTTACAGATGATGTACATTCAGAGATTGAATTTTTAACTACCAAAACCAAAAAAAAAAAAAAAAAAAAAAAAAAAAAATGAAAACGCAATTTTTTAAAAACAAAATTTAGACACTATAACGGAATGATTATTGCGAACCATTCACAAAATAAAGTTATTTCTTTTAAAAATTGCTTCCACGCAAGAAGACATGAAGTGGAAAGCAATGAAGACGACAATAAATTTCCCGTTGTAGAGAAAATAAAATTTGGCATGATTCCAGCGAAAATTTATGTGAGTCTGCTTATGAATGCAGCTTTAAACATATCTTGTACGCATGGCTTCTTAATAATTTCAAAATCTTTTTTCTCATTCATTCTTGAAAAATGATTATTCTTTCCAAATTCTTTTGAAAAAATGTTGTTGTTTATGGTAGAACACTTAGAATATATTTTTAATCCAGAAGTAAACAACTAAGAAGGTTTGAGAGTAAAGTTAGCTTGAAAGCTAAGCAAAAATAATTATGGCCTTCGCTTGAAAATTAAAGTTAATAATACTGTTTCTGTCAGAAGTAAAATATTTGTTTTGGAAGACATTAAATCGTTGAGCTCACACATATACATATATTTAAATATTTATATATTAATATAGTTACTTTAGAAATATAATTTCATTTAAATTTACAAATATAATAACTACAATAAAAATATCTGAGGCATGTTCAAATAAATGAAAGCGATTCGAAGCGTCCCATGCTGATGGTCTTCAATGTATTTTTGTGAAACAAACGTGATTGATAGAAACATGCAGATTCGTGTGTGTGTGTGTGTGTGATAACTGTATTTGTAAAGAAGTGACATTCATTTAAAAATGGCTGGTGTGGGTGCAACTGCATCCAAAATGGATCAACGAGCTATAAAAAAGTTATTAATACAAGAAGGGGGTAACCCCGGTGGATATTAATAGCAGAATCCTACTGTATGAGGTGACCCGTGTGTGTTGAAGCCCGCGGTGACGACGTGGGTGGGTATTAGGGTTTCTGATTTCACGGGGTTTTCCATTCCCGGGATTCCTGGAAATACATCCAAATTAAAAAATAAATAAATAAAAACAAGTTATTTTTAAATAAAATCAACAGTATTTATATAAAATAAGGATACATATAAATTACAAAATTAATACTTATATAGAAAATGAGCTAAAAAGTACAAAAAAATGTATAATAAATTGACTATTCATTTTTAAAATAGGATTTTGGAATGCATTAGTATAATTTAGACTTTTATCACTCAGCCTAGTTCAAAGCTTTGTGACGATTAATCTGGCAGCAGAAAATGCTTTCTCGGTTTCAAATGACATTGGAGGAATTGTTTTTAAAGCCTCACATAGATTTATAATGTTTGGTGATGGATTTTCAGTCGAGTCGAACAACTTCATCTCTGGTTTCAAGATTTCTTGATACCATTCCTTTTTTTTTTGGTTGAACAATATATAAAACTTTTGCTTTAGAGAAAATTGCTATCGCTAATTTTTCGTCCAACGCGAGAGGATTTTCTTACAAAATCTCCATGCTCTCTTCTTCTGAGTGCGAAGAGTTAAATATTGATTTCTCTTCTTCGCAGACAAACCTTGCCCCTATCAATTGGGCTTGCCTAACCAAACACTTTTTACCAGGCAATCACTAAATATCGACAGTAACTGCCGTTGCTTTGTATTTCCCCCCAAAATTCAGATACTGCATATTAACTGTTAAATTAACGTTGCGTCTCTCATTAATTCTTTGGATTGGAGAATATTTCATATTTTTTGCAAATTCTGAACTTAATTCGTTCAATTATCTAATATGGAAAGAAAATACACCTTCTGCAGATAGCAAAGAGTTGCATTTCGTCTGTTTAGTTTTTCTAAGCCAATTTTTTCAGCGTTTAAGCCTGCTACAATTGTAGCCACAATTTCAAACTCTACATTGGCCCTCTTTTGTTATTCAATTTCAGCTAATACTTTTTATCCCGGGAATGAATTATAATTTCCGGGAATAGAAAAAGTACAGAAGTCCTATGATTTCCCGGGAAAGAAACCCTAGCGGGTATGTTTAGCAACGGTCGAGAGGAAACAAGCGATTTGCCGCGGCCCGGTAACGCGTACAAAGTTGTGACGGAGAAGCGATTACGAAAAATGACACTGCAATCAAGGGAAATTGACGTCGAAGCATTCGTGACGTTGCAGAAGAGTTCAGCGTTTTTATATCAGTATTGTTCACAATATTGTCATCAACATTCTGAAGCATCGAAACGTTTTAAAATCCCGCCAAAAAGGGGAGTCCTGGATCATCCAACTTACAGTCCGAATTTGTCGCCTTGAGACTGTCACATCTTTGGACAGCCAAAGAAAAGCTTAATGGGTCAACGATTTTACTCTGAGACTATAATTCTGAACTGGTTCTATGATCAAACGACATCGTTCTTCGCTAACAGAATTTGTTACCTCTCTAAGAAATAGAACACCTACCTAAACGACATGGTTGATTTCTTTTAACTAACTTTGTATGCATACTACTCATTAAATATCGTTATTTCTATCTATGTATTTGTCTCATTTCTATCCCTACGCATCTCATGGATACACACCTCGATTCACTTTCGTTTGCGCACCACTTATGAATTTATGCTTCTCTTTGAAAGATGATTTGTTTTATAATTACATTTAAACTGCAGGTTTTTTTCTTGTAAAATATACTGCTCAAAATAATTACAGGATATTGCAGTTCTAGGTGGATCTTGTGGCTGGGAAACTTTATAGCTGATTGATACATGGTCGACAGACGTAGTATTTTTTATGAGAATAAATTACACATGTTTGGCAGAAAAAAGTGCATTTTATTGCGCACTTGTGTACAAAAGGAAAAAAACACAATTTGTACATATGAGAAAAAAAGAATAAGAAAAAATGTGTTTTCCTTAAAGAAAATCATTTTCAGTAGGGGGTATGGTTTCCACGGACGGCCAACAACGTTGATCACCTTTAAGGCTTGGAGTCAATGAGGCTATTAATCACGAGGTGGGGTATTCTGTTCCACTCTTCCAGAAGAGCTCTTTCCAGTTCTTGGAGAGTTTGTGGGGGTGGTTTGCGGTCAGCAACTCGTCTTCCTAGAGCGTCCCAGACGTGCTCTATTGGATTCATGTCTGGAGAACACGCTAGACATTCCATTCGTACGATTTCTTCCTCGAAAAGGAAATCCTCCACCAGGTTAGCACGATGTGGCCTGCAGTTATCGTCCATTAAAATGAAGTCATCTCCGATTACTGCAGCTTAAGGGACTACAGTAGGTCTAAGGATCTCATCCCTATATCGGCGAGCAGTCAGAGGTCCATCTCGAATGATGTAGAGATCTGTGCGCCCGTCAATGGAGATGACACCATACACCAACACACCACCACCACCAAATCTGACACTTTCGTGCACGACCGCAGGATTATTCCTACTGCCACGGTCCCTCCAGATGAAAATACGCCTATTATCCGGTTGAATAGAAAAACGGGACTCGTCAGAAAAAAGAACATTGCTCCATTCATTTCTCCTCCAGTTCACATGCTCTGTTGCCCACTCCCTGAGGTTGCGACGATGCCTTGATTTTAGTCTAACACATACCATCAGTCGGCGAACATACAGACCTACACCATGGAGCCGGTGTAACGTTTGAAAGAATAACGGTAACGTATTCTTGGTTAATTAAAATATGGAATTTATTTACGTCACAACTATTGAAAATTATTTACTAAATGATACATATTAAAGTTATTAAATTTAATTATAGATTGTTAGAGTCCAATATTTTGTGAGAGGAGGATTCGTTGGTCACCGCTCTCGTGCAAGTTCAAAGCATCTCTCCCCTCATCTTCCGGTCGACGAGCTAGATTCCTCGGGGGGTCAAACAGGGGTTGTGTTGCACTTGCAAGATGCACGTGTGGGTGTCGGGTCACAAAGAAACCGACCCCTCTCGATGTTGATGTTCGGAGAAGCGACGTTACAGCTCTCGCCCTCTCTTATAGAACTTTTCCGTTGAGAAAGGTTTAATGGATTGACGATGAGACAACTGACAGATTACCGACACATCCCTTCATCAAGCACCACTATATTTCTGAGCTGCAATTTTAACTACTAAAGAAAACGCTGAACTAAATTTGGAATTACTTATTTCTAGTGAGTGAGTGTTCTTGCTAGGGAACTTACACAAATCCATATTACGAAAATGATCAATAGCAAAGTAAGAAAACATACTATAACATTAAATAAAAATACAAACACTCCTATCACAATGCCTATTATCAATTATACTAACAACATGTTATATCAAATGCTAATGTAAGACCTTACACATAAAATATTCTTCGCCACAATACTTAATAAAAATTATACTAACGACATGTGTTGATATGATATGCGAAGTGTACAACCTTACACACAAAATATCTTTCACAATATGCCTCTTGCGTAAACTAAATACTCATGTATATTTTAAAACCCTATACACAAAATTAAGCATATTAATACATTTGCTTTTCATGGCTTTATCTTTTGACACGCATCTCCATTCGAAATGATATACAGTACTAGTAAATAAATAAAATTAATACAATTATTAATCTTTAACTAAAGTAAAACATTATAAGCAACAATTATTAATCATGAGCAAGAGAACATTGTTAACCATTCCTAATTATCTATCACAGATCTGCTGAGACTATCTGCATTTTTGTGACTTTTACCCGACCAATGTACAATTCTAAAATTATATGGTTGCAAAGCCAAAGCCCATTGCATCAACTAGGGTTAGAACTAACATTTCTATTCAACCACACCAACGGGTTGTGATCGGTCATAACTAAAAATGAATTTCCATCTAAGTAATAATGTAACCTTTTAATTGCGAAAACAATACTAGCACATTCCTTCTCCGTCGTACAATAACGCTTCTCTACCTCTGAAAATTTCTTACTCAGGTAAAGGATTGGATGCTCCTCACCTTGTTCAGTTAATTGAGTTAAAACTACTGCCATACCTGCGTTTGAAGCGTCCGTTTGAACAATGAATTCTCGTTCAAAATTTGGCGCGTACAAGACGGGCTTATCAATTAGTTTCCCTTTTAGTACTCGAAATGCGTTTTCACACTCGGTCGTCCACTTAATTTCTCCCTTCTTTGCTCTTCCCTTCAACGCATCCGTCAACGGAGCAGCGATTACCGAGAACAGATTTATATATTTTTGGTAATAACCCTCTATACCTAAGAAAGCACGTATTTGGGTTTTCGTGCGAGGGGTAGGGAACTCTAGAACAGCCTGAACTTTGATCTCGGAAGGGGTGCGAAAACTCTGACCCATAATGTGACCCAAAAATTTGACATTTTGTTGCGCAAACTTACACTTTGAAGGTTTTATCGTTAACAGCTCTCTTTATTCTCTGCAGAACCGTTTCCATATGTTTAATGTGCGACTCCCAAGTATCTGAGAAAATTGCGATATCGTCTAGATACGGGACAACGAAATCCTCTAGTCCGTTAAGTAATTCAGTCATGAGTTTACTAAAGAAATATGGAGCATTCTTTAATCCGAAACTCATCCTTAAGGGTCTGTATGTACCAAAGCTAGTACAGAAGGCTGCGTATCGCTGTGCGGTTTTACTCAAAGGTATTTGCCAATATCCCTTAGATAGGTCTAAGACGGTAATAAATTTAGCTGCCGATACTTTTTCTACACGTTCTTCGATATTCGGAAGAGGAAAATATTCCGTTCCAATGATCCCGTTTAATTTCCTGTAATCTATACATGGACGAGGTTCTTTCCCAGCTACCTCAACTAAAATCATAGGGGACTTGTAATCCGATTCTCCTACCTCAATGATTCCTAATTTTAACATTCGGTTAATTTCGTTTTTTAACATTTCATTTTGTTGATGCGACATTCGATAGGGCTTCGTCCTAACTGGTTGATCGCTAACTAACTGGATTTCGTGTTCAACCAGATTAGTTAAACCGGGATTGTTTGAAAAACATTTAGAGTATTTACTTAATAATTCGCGCAGTCGATCCATTTGTTTGTCGTGAAGGTGTTTGTTCAACTCGCTAGCCTGGATTACGTCATCGAAATCATAAACGAGAGAATTGTTTTCTAAGTATGGGATTTCTAATTCCTGGTCTGCGAGAGAGTTTTTTGTTTCATCATTAATAATTACGTTAACGTGTTCTGGCCTTTTGTAACATGGTTTTAGCATATTTATATGATAGATTTGAGATGTTTCGCGTCTGCCGGGGATTTCGACTAAATAGTTCGTTTCCGAAATTTTACTTAAAATTGTCCCAGGATCTATCCACTGCACTGCTAATTTATTTGCTCTGGATGTAGCTAACACTAGGACTAAATCTCCATCCTTAAATTCACGTTTTACTGCGTTTTTATCATACCAAGTTTTCCGCTTAACTTGCATTTCCTCCATTTTATTTATAGCTACTTCTTGACATCTTTTTAATCTATTTATTAACTTAAACATATATTCAGTGACGAGATCACCTTCTTCTTCCGGTTCCATCCAATGTTTCATTACTAACGTCTCTGGGGTTCTCAAATTTTCCCCATACACCAACTCTGTCGGTGTATACCCTGTACTTTCGTGAGATACAGTTCGTAACGCTAAAAGAATTGACGGAAGATGTTTGTCCTATTCGGAGCCTGCATCTAGACTCGTAAGAGTCGTTTCAACGTTCGATGAAATCTCTCAACAGGGTTACTCTGTGGATGATACACAGAACTATGCCTGACAAGTATTCCGAATCTTTCAAAAAATTCGGTAGTCAGAGCACTAGTAAAAGAAGTACCCTGGTCACATTGTATTTCACGGGGAAACCACATCCGACTAAAGATGTTTAACAGCGCATCTGTGACACTAACGGAACTAATATCAGACACCGGAATAGCTTCAGGGAATTTTGATGACATGCAAATGGCCGTGATAAGATATCGATTCCCTTTAGATGTGATCCACATGCATCAATATTTAGCTTAGTAAAAACCTCCTGAATAACAGGAACCAATTTTAGTGGAGCCTTCTTTTTATCATTGAGCTTCCCAGCCCTCTGACACTGATCGCAAGTTTTTACAAACTGTTCCATATCTCTATAGCAATTCGGCCAGTAAAAATATCGGTTTAATTTGTCTTTGGATTTCGTAATTCCCAGGTGTGCAGATGTTCCCTCATGACACAAAGATTTAATGGGGTCGCGCAACTCTTCCGGCACTACTATTAACTTCACCACGTTACCTAACTTATCTTCACGATTTTTGACCAATAATTCCTTCTCTAGCGAATAAACCTGATTAGTAACCTGCACTTGACTGGCTGCCTGTTCGTATAAGGATTTAATCTCCTCGCTATTTTTTGAGCATTGATTAAATTTTCTCGCGTAACCCTTAGCAGCGCTAATTCCGGAACATATTCCTGGAGTGCAGGTATTAAAATTTCATCCTCTGCATCCGAAGAAACAATTATAACCTCATCTACCCCTTTTTTAGCATCACCACTATCTATTCCCCTTTCTTCTCTAGCCGCTTTGACTTGAGACCTTGTTTGGACAGCATTCAATATTTCGACTGGCAGGAAATTATAGCCTAAATTTCCTTTTATTAGCTCGGCCGTTTTATTTCCAAGCAAATATCGACCGTGTTGATTTAAGTGATTTCCACAAACCGCTGCCTTAGTTTGCACCGTTCCAAAATTTCCGGAAATTTCCACGACCGCCAAAGGTAAACAAACTAATTCTGGGCTTAACGGTTGTTTTACCCAAACATTTTCACCAGAGAAAGAAGAAGGATTTATGTATTTTGCACATACTAAATCTATTGTCGCTCCCGTATCTCTAAGAATGTCTATCTCGTGACCATTCACAGAGCCCTTTGTTGTATATGAATTAAGAAAATATCCGGGTTTTCATTTCCTACAATATTATTGAGAGTTTCCGTCGTTTCCTTTTTTATTAATTTAGGGCAAACGGCTTTTATATGTCCGGGCATATTGCAATGATAACATCTTTGTATCACGCGTTTTTCAAAAGAGTTCTCTCTCTAGTACTCTCCGGAACAGAAGCTCCTAATCTGGGGGAAGTTTTCCCAAATCTATTTTCTTTTTCCTTGACCCCTGAGTATGTCAAAATTTTATCATTTCTGCCCCACCTATCCATGGGTTTCGAATTTACCTTTCGGACGTCCTCATAATTATCAAAGAGTTCTGCTATTTGAGTAGCTGATTTAAGGTTTGCCCAATTATCTAAAAAATGATCCTTCATACTAGCATTGGCGTGTTTTTTTAATTGATCTACCACCATTAGATCTTTAAGATATTGAAAGGTATTTATTTCTAAGCCAATCAGCCACTCATCTAGATAATTCTTAATTTCAAAAGGGAAATCCTTCCAGGTGCTATCGGATTTTTTCTGGTGTTGGACAAATGTTTGCCGAAAGACCTCCGGACTTAACTTGAATCTTTTAAGTAATAATTTATTTACATAATGGTAATTTTCGGCTTGTTCCTCCGGTTCGCGAGCAAAAAAATTACACGATCTCTAGGGGTAACAAACACAAAAATTGCCCAACCCACTCTTTCTTTTCTATTGACGCCCTTTTAGCCTGGCGTTCGAAGATCACTAGATATAAACTAATATCTGACTGCTTAGGATCGAAATCTGGGATCAATTTTTTTAAGTTTAAATTAGAGGTTACAGAACATGCATTTGTAGAATCGTTTGATTAATCGTTTACCCTAAATCCGGATTCTATTTTAAACCTTTCTAAATCAAATTTCAGCTGTAATTCTTTCTCTTTTAATGCCTGCTCCTTTACTAACTCCTCCAATCTCATTTTTTCAGCCCTTTCTAACTCCTCTAATCTCATTTTTTCAGCCCTTTCTAACTCTTCCAATCTCATTTTTTCAGCCCTTTCTAACTCCTCCAATCTTTTTCCGTTTGCAATGATAGTCTCATACAGATTTTTAACAAATTCCTCTTCATAACCTTCACTGTTAGTGATTGCAATATTTATGCTAGGGACAGTCATAATTAAAGTGGCATTTATTCCTAATTCCTCAGGAAGTTGCAACATGTCTTGCTTTTTCCCTTTGCCAAGGAAAGCCATTTTTTAAACAATATCAAATAAATGTCACGCTAAATTTTGCACTATTTTTTTTTGTTACTATTCTCTATTAATACAATAACACTGGTCCCATGCATACACAGAAATACACAAAGAAAAACTTAACACTAAAAATAATCAAAATCATTCAAGAGATTTAAAACACAATAAATCTTAAGCTAAAATTGCACACAATGCTTGAAATACAATTACAATTCTCTAGAAACAAAATAACACTGTTCCCATGCAAGAAAAAACACTAAGTATTTCAAAATTTGTAAAGAACACTTTAACCAAAATTCCTAATACAATATGCAGTTTGCAACTCAAAAATATAACAGTACTCACCCATTTGAAGTACTCAGCTTGCTGTCAGAAGCAAATTATGTGCAGTAATGGCACTAGTGGTTTTGAACTCTTCCGTGTGAACAATGGTCCTTTTGATCAATCTTGAATCTTTCACTCTTAACAATAAGTGTGGTCAGTTTGACCAGCCTTGAATTCACTCGTAACACGGCTTCAAAGATGAATTCGATCGCAGCACGGCTTCCGAAAATCGCTTTTCCTTCGGACACTCTCGCCGTTAACACTATAGATCAGTTTGATCTTCTATGAGCAGGACGCTCTTTTCTCCGAAGCTGAATTCAATCGCAGCACGGCTTCCGAAAATCACTATTCCTTCGGACACTCTCGCCGTTAACACTATAGATCAGTTTGATCTTCTTTGAGCAGGACGCTCTTTTTCTCCGAAGCTGAATTCAATTGCAGCACGGCCTCCAAAAATCGCTTTCCCCTCGGACACTGTGGCCGTAAACACTATAGATCAGTGTTATCTTCTTTAAGCAGGACGCTCTTTTTCTCCCTGCGTTGCGGTCCGTCCTTAAAAGCGCAAAATTTCCTCCTCTCACGGGTCCTGAATGCTAACTTTTTATCCCAAAGCGCTGCCACCAAAACTCTAAGCTGCAACGTTTGAAAGAATAACGGTAGCGTATTCTTGGTTAATTAAAATATGGAATTTATTTACGTCACAACTATTGAAAATTATTTACTAAATGATACATTAAAGTTATTAAATTTAATTATAGATTGTTAGAGTCCAATATTTTGTGAGAGGAGGATCCGTTGGTCACCGCTCTCGTGCAAGTTCAAAGCATCTCTCCCCTCATCTTCCGGTCGACGAGCTAGATTCCTCGGGGTTCAAACAGGGGTTGTGTTGCACCTGCAAGATGCACGTGTGGGTGTCGGGTCCACAAAGAAACCAACCCCTCTCGATGTTGATGTTCGGAGAAGCGACGTTACATCGGTTTCGGACAGTCTGAGTTGAAACCCTGGTGCCAGTAGCCGAGCGAAGGTGTTGTTGGAGAAGAGTAGCGTTCATATTTCGGTGTCTCCGAGCCGTTAACACTAAATAACGATCTTCATTGGGCGTTGTTGCCCGTCTACAACCTTGTCCTGGTCTTCGGCCTGCACTTCCAGTCTCCAAAAAACGGTTCCAGATCCTGGAAATCAAACTTTGTGACACTCCAATGACTTGCGCTATTTCGGCTTGAGTTTGGCCCCCTTCTAACCTACCAACAACTCTCCAGGCTTCTGAATCGGTTAAATTTCTTCGCTGAGACATCGTATTCATCGAAACAAAGCAGTCACTGAATGCCGATCATCCTTATCTTCATTTCAGTTGAAAGTCAAATTTCATTCGCTGCCGCTGAAGCGACGTTTTTGACATTCAACTCAAAATTTGCATACTCCACAGTTTGAAAACAAGAAAAATTTGCATTTGTGATTCTCATCTTCCATTTTCGGCAAAAAAAAATTCGCTAATATCTTTATTTTATATAAAACTTACAATATTCTTTAATTGTTTTGAGCAGTGTATTTGAAACATGAGGAAGTATGTAGAAAAAAATTAGCATAAAGTTAAGAAGAATATCCAGTGAATAAGATTCTGACAGTTTGCAGTAGGCTTTCCCTCTCAGAATTAACTTGAGATAATTTCCCTCGAAGTTTATTTTTCAGTTAATTGTCGTCTCATTATAAATAGAAAAGAGATTTGCAAATGAATTCTAGTATATGATGTATGGTTTTTGCATGGATTAAAAGGAGAGCTCAGATTTTAGTCTATCGGAACTTTCTTAGATTCAATCAGCCAGGGAATTCTCAGTTTGTCCTTAGACACGTTCTCCTATTGTTAAAGTAACCATCATTTTCAAAAAATCAGTCCTTCCAAATGTCACTGACCTGAAAATGGGCTCTTGCGCCATTAAAATTCACAATCCTTCCTTCTGTTCCTGGGAACTAACCAGGTTTGAAATAATCTGAGGTAGCTAGTTTAGACTTGACTGGGGATTTCAACCTCCGATGTAAGTTTTAACTGACCGCACTGTGGAAATTGGCGATTGTTTACCCCAAATTCTTTGGAAGGTAAACTATCCGTTTGAGCCCCCGAGAGCAGGGCAAATATGTAATATGAGAAACAGTAATGCTCACATAGGTTTGAGGAAAATCTTTGCTGCGTGTCGTAGGAAAAAGTAAATACATGAACAACACTACTGGCCATTAAAATTAAAATTGCTACACCAGGAAAAAATGCAGAAAAAAAACTATTTTTTGGGGGCTAATATATTATACTGGAAATAATAAGTAAAAATTAATTTTAAAAACATTTAGGTGCATTTATAATGAGAAATTACAACCCAGAACAACCACCTCTGGAAGTAATAACAGCAGAAGTGTATTTGTCGCGATCAGTAGCCATCTTGCTGTCAAACATCTCTTCGTTAGCTAAAAGTATACAATTATCAAATGGACATCATTTCGTAGTCTACTAGCACGAGTGTTTTGATTTTGTTTGATTGCACAAGTGTAATAATTCCCTCTAGCATCCTTTTTGTTAAATCTTTTTACTAAAACTTAAACAAGCTTTAATTCTTTGGATCGAATGTAACATTTTTATCTTATTTGTAATCAACTAGTTCGAACTCCCTGTCCCAGCTATTCTAACCAATCAGAACAATAATTATATAATATTCCCGCCCATGTCACTACCGGTATAAAAGCGAAATTCTTGTGTGATCGCTCTCTTTGTCTGCTTGCCTTCATCATGTAATCGTCGCCGTTTGCTGCATAAAATGCCAATAGCTGCAGTCCTCTTTGTCTTTTCGTATGCTTTTGTATTGCAGAAAAGCCTTTGATGTGTCATGTGAAAATAAAAAGATGACCGTCCATTTCGAAGATGTTTTAATGAAAACCTACTAACATTCGAAAAATTTACCACTCGGCCATTACGTTACATATATAGTATATATATATATATATATATATATATATATATATATATATATATATATATATATATATATATATATATATATATATATATATATATATATATATAGCTGCATGGCCCTGCGTTGCACGGGCTTTCTCTCATGACCCCATCAATTGTGTGTGTGTGTGTTTATACGCACGCAATGTGACTGATTTCTAAAACTATTTCATTAAATTTACCTTTTTCGAAATTTGTTCCACATATTTTCGATTTAAGGCATGTTTCTTTTCCCTCTCTCTAGCCCGGCATAACACGGGTTTCCTTTTAATGTAAAATTATTGTTCCCTCTTACCCTCCACCTCAAAGAAAAGATATAGCTTCAAATTTCGACGTATGACTTATAAGAACAATATTGCGTTAGTTAAAAAATTATTAATGTGAAGCAATAATAATAAAAAAAACGATTCTGATGCTAAGAGTAAAACAAAAAATCCTTTCATCATTATTTTAATAATAGTTAGCTCCTAAGAAACTAAAATAATAAAATAAATTTCAGATTTTCAGGAATCAATCAATCGTTACATATAGTTAGCTTAAAAATATCTCTAAAATGTATTTTTACCCCCAGAAAAAATAGACATGTACTTTTTAATTAACAAATAAATAATTTAGTAATGAAATAATAGAAATAATACTTTTAAAAAACATATACATAATAATTAAAATCGATTTTCTATAAGTAATAAATAAAAGAAAAATTTACAGATAGCTATGAAATGATTGTTTTTTTAATGCTTAAATAAACATATGTATATATACGTAAGTTATAAAAAAACAGTATAGGGGAAAGCTTATATATATATTTACATGTACTGAAAAGAACATTCAAACAGAAAAAAAAACTATCCGATAAAAAACATTTCGATATTTTATTTTAATTTCATTGTCTTTCATTCCACTGTGCTTAGTAAATTATTTAAACACATATCGGACGGAAAAAAAGTATATTATACCAAACTAACACATATCCATTATTTTAACAATAATTTTCTTCTTAAGTTTTAAAATAATAAAATTGATTAAAAATGTTTTTTTAGCAAATAATAGTGGCATACCATTTGCTTAACAAGTAGCAGTAAAAAAGAAAATGCCGTGTATAGATATATAATATTTTATTCATTTTATATAACTGGTATACCCGTTGTTCACATGGGTGAATAGAAAAATTAAACAATACTGATTGAAGAATGAAGAAGATTTTAATGAGTTAATTTTACTTCAATTGCAAATTAAACAAACAAAAAAACATATTTGTTAAATTTTAAGTCGGTAGATCTAATAGCTGATAAAAGGGATTTTTTTTTATTTATTTATAGTTTCCCGTAACTCTCTTGTCAGTCGATTTTCAAAAGCACCTTCCTACACTGATCTCTGCTCAGCAAAAGTAATACATTTTTACAAAATTTGTGTAATGAACGCTTAAAATAGTGTGAATAATATATCTGGAAGTGTAATACATTAATATTACCTTTTGTTGTATTCATTTTATGTTAAAATATTGCCATCATCTCTCCTTTCAAAATGTAGTTTTATTATGTAATATAAAATAATAGTGATTACACTGGTCAACAGAATAAATTAAAAGCGAGCTCACACTGAGGCATGGCGTAGACAAAACAAAAGGGAAAGCTTTGTTTCACACAAAGAAGATAGATATATGCTGTCACGGGATTTTTCAGATGACAATTATCGTTATTTTTTGGATACTTCACACAATATATTTATACATTATAGCCTATGAGTTATTTTGATGTATAAGCTATATTATTGTAAAGTTTCATTAATATCCATTCTGTTGTTTTTTCGTGAAAGGCTACCAAACATCCAAACATACTTTCGCATTTTTATGAACATCTTGATATATATATATATATATATATATATATATATATATATATATATATATATATATATATATATATATATATATGGATATTGATATTTAACTCTCAAATTACTTTTTAAATAGGAATAATCAATATACAGGGTAGTCCCAAATTCATGGTACAAAATTTAAGAGTAGATACAGGGTACTATGTAAGACAATCATGTATTTTATAGAAATGTATGGGTGCAAATGAGGCGGTGACGCTCAAATAAGGGGAATAAAAGGAAAGAAATATGGAGCTATCTGTTGGTTGCGTTGTCAGTAGGGGCAATAGATGTATAGCCGCCGTTCAATATGATGCATCTCAGCGCTACGAATCTACCATGCGCAGTTTCCTGATCGACGAATGCCGGATAACATAATTTTTCAGCTATGTGCACGTTTACACGAATACCACGTTTGGGGAGCGATGGATAGGGCGTGGTAGACGAGTCCCTTGGCCACCCTGATCTCCCGATTTATCTATCCTCGATTATTTTTTATTGGGACATATGAAGAATCTTGTTTATGTGACTCCCCCTGACTCCGAAGAGGATCTCGTTGCTCAAACAACCGAAGCTGCTTGAGCGTGAAATACCTGGCCTCTTTGAATGAGGCGCTACTGGTGTTCGCTATTTTGAACAGTGTTTGTAAACCTTGGACTTGTCAACAATGCTTTGAAAAAAATCTTCGTATTTCCTTTCGTCTCTTATTTTTTGTGTTTGCGCCTCTCCACGTCATTTTCACCCACACATTACTATACAATATATGATTGTTTCAATGTCCTGCACCTACTCTTAAAATCTGTACCATGAATTCGGAACCACCCTGTATTTTGTATTTTTATCTGAATGTATAAATTATTATAAATTTTAGAATTTATATGTATCTTTATTTTATATACAGCATAACCCATTTTTGTGCGATCCTCTTTTTTTTCTTGCGTTTTGCTTTGTGCGATTTTATTTTTGCACGAATTTTTGTGCAGTGTATGAATTCCAATGGTTTTAGAGCCAATGTAATGTTTTCTATCAGTGTACATATATACACTTAAAGACACTCTGTTAATTGGTTATTAACATTCTCTCGACGATGCACGTTCCATTGCTCTCTGGTAACGCAATAGCAGCACGAACTTGAATGAAGACTAAACTTTCAGTGACAGTGACAATATGAATAATTTTATAGATTGAGAAGACAGACATGAAGAGCCAGATTCTTTGAAAGCGGATACAATATAAAATGGGATTCAGCTTTCTAACAAATCATAAAAGCATTTTCTTAAAATAGATACCAATACCGAAAAGAGTTTGACATTTCAAAAAGCAGCTTCAATCATGCATATATGGGTATCGTGACGAGCAAGCTTGTTTTTAAATGTTTCGAAATTTTAGCATTTCATTCAATACTCATTCCTAGGAATTCAGGAAATGACTATTACGTTTCCGGAATTTGCCAGAAATTCGCGGAAATGGGAATACCGGGAAATCAGAAAGCCTAGTATAACAACCAAATACAATAAACAATTTCCTTTTTTTTATATTTCGCATCAAAATCGATCGCTGTTTGAAATTTCAGATAACCTTTTTTTTGTATACGGTGGAATTTAATATTGTCCTTCAATCAGGATAAGATATATTTTTTCTATTTCTAATAAATCATTCACTTTGAAAGCCAATGAAAGAAGCCAGAAAATATTCTAATGCAATTAAATGAACAGAATGCAATTCACTTTGGAATTCCAGTTCCCAGTTTAATGCTTTTTTTAATGTTTTGCTGTATTATATTTAATGACTCTTTCCAAGAAGCAAACATTTTTTTCGTAATCAAATGTTACATTCCAAGAACTATTTACAAATTAAAATATTTTTACCAAAAAATAATGGAAAAAAAATAAGTAAAAATTAGCAGTCAACTTTTCAACATACAGGTTAAAAAAATAAACATCAAGCAAAAGAAAAATAATAGTCAGATTATTAAAACATAAAAGCTTTGGATTTTAATATTAAAAAAACCGCTTTTCAATTAATAATCTTAAAAATGTATTTACCTAATCTTCTTAAAAATTAAAACTAATTTTTTTCTTATAAATTTCTTTATTATATTACCACATCATCTACTTTTATTAGATAATTTATAATTTAAAGTATCACGCGTTTGTGTGTGTGTGTGTGAAAAAGTCTTTTCTTTTGTAAAAGTAAAAAAAAAAAAAAGATTAATTTTTTAAATTCCTGGGAATTTAAAAGCTTCACGGTATTTTTTTAAAACAAAGTGAATATAACTCAAAACAAAATCGCTTGCTCTAAAAATACATTTTTTTCTCGTTTGCTTGTAGATATAGTGCTTATTTTTAGTTTATCGATATGTTAAGTTTTAATCGGAATGAATATTCTTATTATTTAAGACAGATATCACCATTGTGTGATAATCTTAAAACAATCAGCAAATAATTTCTTCATTTTTGAAAACAGTAAGTTTAATTTTCAATACATGTAATAAACTCTACTTGAAATTGATATTTTGATAAAGAAAATTCTAAAAGTTTTATTAAAAAAATATAATTTTGCACATTTGTTTCATTATTTTACTTGAAAACTAAATTACAACTAATTAAAAATTAAATTCTATGCTCAGTGTTTGTGCAGTTTTGTTTATAATTTATTTGTATAAGCTCTTTTATTTAAAAAAATAATTTAGGATTAAAAAAAAATATTGGTTTCGAGATAAATTTTGGATTTCAAAAAGGCAATTAGATCTTAAATCGTAACTTAAATGCAAATAATTCAAATTTTTTCAAGGGAAAAACGTGGAGTATTACGTAACATGAATTAATTTACATTGTTTTCCGATACATTTCATAAACATTTTAATATTATATTAGTTAACAATCGTTATATTTAAAAACTTATAATTCTTGAGTTGGAATTTATATCGGAGGGACAAAAAAAATAGCGCACTAAGAAGGAGTTGTCAAAATGAAACGAAGTTTTACATAAGTAATGACTACTTTGATATTAGTAAATGACTAGAAAATGAAAGGAAAAAAAGCATAATATTTATTTCAAAGAAAAAGGCAAAAGAACGACGGATTTAATACCCTGTTGAACCCCCTCTAGCGCGAATGCACGATGCGATACGATCGGAAATTGAGGCATAGAAGTTCTGTATGAAGTTTTGAGATATTTCGAGCCATATTTGCTGTAACCTTGCCTCTAGTTCGTTCAAACTAATGGGATGCCCAAATCGCCGTCCCAAATGATCCTAGATATGCTCGATTGGAAACAAATCTGGGGATCGGACTGGCCAAGAAAGGACAGTAACAGTGCGGAGACAGTCTTGAGACACCCCTACCGTGTGAGGCCCAGCATTGTCTTGTTAAAAAATGGCTCCTGGGAGACGTTGTATGAGTGGTAACACATGTGGTTGCAGGACATCATTGACATACCGCTGGACTGTAGTGAAGCCACATATCAATAACAGGAGTGACCGTGTAGTGTAGGCAATGACATCCCATACCATCACACCAGCTGTGGGAGCGGTGTGTCACTGTAAAGCAAAGGCAGGATTGAGGCGTTCACTACAGAGTCTCCACACACGAACACGATTGTCATCACTGCTGAGATTGAATATGGATTCGCGCGTCGCTAAAGAAGACCTGGTTCCATTTCACTGCAGTCCAGTTTCCTCGTACGTTGCACCACTCCGAACGGATGCGTCGATGGGTGGGCGTCAAGGGCAGCTCACGTAATGGGCACCGCGATCCAAATGTCCTTTTGCCAGGAGCCTTCGTATGGTTCGAGAAGACACAGGGGCCCCTAATGAAGGTGCTACCTGTGCCTGGATGGCGGCCGATGAAGCAGTTGGCTGTACGCGTGTATGCCTTACGATGCGGCGGTCTTCTCGACGACTGGTCTGTCGAGGGCGTCCTGACCCTGGTCTTCGTGTAAGTGACATCTCTTGGATCCACTGGTCCCAATACCTCCTCACTATACAATCAGAATGGCCTAATTGAAAAGGTACTTGCCTATCTGACCACCCAGCTTTCATCATGCCGATGATTCTCTCTCTCTCTCTCAATTTGCGACAGCTGCTCATAGTGTCTTCGAAAACGGCGTAATGATATGTACAAGATATATACAGGGAGATTGTGAACTAATAGTAGGAATTAAAAAATTAGCTAAAACAAAAATCATTTTATTGACTTTGTCGTTTTTACTAATGTTTATTGTGAAAGCTTATTTCATATCCTATTCATAAACATTGTGAATAAAATGTGTATAAAAGTAAGGGAAGTTACTCCGCAGTTATTTGTAAGAAGTTTTTTGGTATTATGGGAAGAGAAAGAAAAATATTTGAAATATTATTTAAAACTCCGAAAGAGAGAGAGAGAGAGATTAATTTGAAAAACGAAGATTACAGCAATAAATATTCGGTTCTAGTGTGAAGTAAAGAATTTGAAAGAACTTAGGGGGATATATATACGTGAGCAATTATTATGAATCCAGCCTTAAAACAAAAATGGTTACTTAATATTTTTAAAATTCCTCTTCTCTCAGATACTTTTGACTGTGCTCGTCTGAAAGTATTAATATTTTTAAGGTTTTTCGTTCACAAATGTGATTTAGCGAAGTATTTCACTATAATGAGGGTTGAAAATAAAGGTGTAAAATCATAAGTGTTGGGGAAAATTTATTGAAGCATAGAAGTATATAGCGTTTGCTTTTATTTGATAGTTAAAACAGAAGACACAAAAGACACAATCTACTGTTTTCTTATTGCTAGTAATTTTATTTTATTATTTAAAAATTGCCTCTTTATTTAGTTAAACGTATGGCATTATGAGGCATTAAGATCGTTCATCTCTTGTGTTGTACTTTTTGTGTGTGTGTGTGTGTAAGGCAGGGGTGGGCAGACTTTTACATGGTATGGTCTACTTTTTATTTTTTCAAGGTGTTGGGTCCACATTGTGTCGAAGGAGTGATAAGCGGAAAAACAATATTTATATTATAACAATGACAAGTACAGAATATATATGTAGGATGTCTCATGTGTAAAAGGTTAGATCATATCCTTTTGCGGAGGAAGGCAATTTAATCAAAACAGTATTCCACAGCAACGCCATCTAGCGTGCTTACTAAAACGCCGACATCAACCTTTTCCGGTGAGTACCTCATAAATCCCCCCCTTACTGGACATCCGTCACTACACCACTCACACTCACCCACCCATGGGCAGCCATTTTCCTTGAGCCATTATCCTCACTTTCAGACAGCCAATAGGAAGACACGCTACTCCTCTCTGATTCTCACTGCAAAAGTTTTTCGAGATGTCAAGATCCATGCCATGTTCGTTGCACGTTTTTATTGGAGTACATAGTCCTTCCGGACTCTAACCTCCTGTCATGAAGTGTAGATGACTGAAACAATTTACTATGCCCTTTTTAAGATGATATTAAGATTAAATAATTTTTTACTGATAAAAATACATTAAAATGCAAAGGAATTTTACATAGAGAATAAAGTAGTCTGGGAAATAAACGACGCCCAGTGGGCGGAGTTTCAGTAGCCAATGGGGAGAGACTGCGATTCAACGAAGTTGAATTGCAGTGAGATAGAAAATTTGGGATATGTAGAGAAACTTTTGGATTAGGAGGAAATGAAATTAATTAATTAACAGAAATTAGTTGATTAATATAGAGATAGTCTACACAGGATTGGGAGTGGGGCAGATTACTCTTAAAAGACATTGTAATTTATCTGTTGGGTCAGTGCATTTAGAAGATTTTTCCATTTCGGAAAGTAAAGAGGGAAATAAGGTAAAAATCGTTTGCATTTCATTAATAGCTTGAAATAGGCCAAATTCGCCTATTTCAAGGTGTTTATTAACACACAAGGTGTTTATTAACACATTTATAAACATTAGGTGTTTCCTTGTTGAAAGCTTTATTTTTGTTATTTTCAGTAATGTCTGACGCCGAGGGGGCGAATCCGGGTGCTGACATCTGGTGTTTAGAATTCGAGTTAAGAACTTGGGAGTATAGTAGTCCTGGAATTACAGGGGTGGAATTTAAGTTTTGTTTTTGGTTGTTAACAGGGGATTTATCTTTAGATTTTCTGGGCTTGGGGAAGAGAGGACATTTAATTGAGGAGGCCAAGTGGCCTTTTTCTTTACAGTTTATGCAGATCGGGTCTACTATTTTTTCTTTAATAACGCACATACCTGTCCTGTGATTTTCACCACATTTCAGGCATCTCGTTTTCATATTACAATTTGAAGTGGCATGGTGGAAGTAATTACAGTTATAGCATTGCGTTGTTCTATTTCCTTTTTTGAAGGGGTCGATCTTTATTTGCATGTAGAGACAGCTACGTACTTGGAAAATGTCATTGACATTTTCGTCACGCTCTATCTCTATCATGAAAATGGGAAGGGGAGTTTTCGAAACAAATCTTTTTAGTTGGGTAGTTTTAACAATTTTAATGCCTTTAGATATTAAGTCTTTCTTAACATCCTCAGGATCTATATCTACAGGTAGGCCTTTGATAACAAGTTTAAGTGGTCTGGTAATTGGGGGTTCGATGGTGTAGAACTCAAGGTTTTTGTCTTTTAAGTATTTTGTAATTTCATCATGATCTTTTTCATTTTGAGCTTCTATTTTTATATATCCTTTAGCATGGATATTGGTTGCTGTGGGAAAATTCCTATGTAGATCCTGAAGGACCAAGTTATAAGAATCAAAGATTTTCATGAAAATGGGTTTAGTTTTGTAAGCTGGGGTGACATCCTCGACGTCAGTCATTACAGAATCTAATACATCAAAAGAATTATTAGTATTAATGTCAATCTTTTCAGTTACAGGGGTGTTTTTCATTGTTTTCTTAGGGAAAACAAAATCTGAGTCATTAGTAGATTCAGGTTTAGTAGACTTTGCCGGTTTTACAACCGGGGCAGCAGATCTTTTAACCCGTTTGGATTTTTTGGTTTGAGGACTAAGGGCAATCGGGCGAGGTAAAAGCTCAGTCATCTTACCTTCCAAAGATTTCATCTTGGGCTCCAATTTTTCCAGTTCAGATTCCAATGCCAATCTAACATCTGGCGTCGGGCTGGGTCTGTCAATTTCAATTTGGAGGAGCGATCTGACGTATTCGAGGCGAGCTTTAAGGATTCCTTTTTCATAATTAGGTCCTCTATCTTCTTTGGGCGGTGAAATAAAAGAAGTGCTCTGAAAGTTTGGACCGAGGTCCTTCATAATTATGCTTTCAGCTGGATACAGTTCCATAACACGTCTTGCTCAGACGAGAGTCAGGGCTAGAAAAAATCCAAAGGGCTAGATCCATGCCTCGAAGCCCCGCCTACTGGTCTGCTGCCGATCGTCCAATTGCAATGCTTCACGTCTCAACATGAAAACTAAACGATTTGCCATGCTGAAAATAGACTTTTGCCAGACACGGGATTAAGGGTTCATTGAAACCCAGATTCCCGAAAAAATTCCTGCAGATTTTTCGGCAGAGGCCCACTAACACCCGCCATCGAAGCAACATTTTTCACGCATCAGCGCCTGTTCACCCGCGCCAGGCGGTAAGTCACAATAGCACGGCATAATGAGTTTTATTTATCTCAACCGTCCTCCTCGAGGGATTGATCTAATCTTCCTATTCTTCTAATATGCTTATCTAATTTCCGATCTGTAAATATTCCCCCTGTAAATGCTCCCCTAAAATTCATAATAAATTATTTAGTTTGCAACAAGTTTCTTTCTTTAAATTGTGTCATGTATCTTTTCAAAGTTAATCAATATATCTTAAAAAACCCTAGACACCACGCCAATAAAAACCCCATTATCTGGAGAATTTAACTTTTTTGGAAGATTTTGGTTGGATTCCCACATATATATACTTCCTGCATAACTACAGTAGAAAAACTTATTCTTTTAAAACTACGTTTTAAGTAAAACGCAAAATAAAAACTTAATAATTATACCCATAAACTTAATAATAGCAAATTATACAATTTAAAAAAATTCACAATACATCAAAGAATAAATAATTTTCACTTAAAATTAGTTCTCGTAGCTGTAATCTCAGTAGAAGATTTAGTCTTCATATCATCCGCACCAATCTTGAACACCTCGATACATAATTACTAACTGCTAATCTTACACTCGGTTCTAAGTGGTCGTCTGTGAAACGGGAATGATATGTTGTCTTAATTATATTCTTCGTTAAAAATGTAGATTCACGCAGATATGTAGAGCGAAAGAATGATGTTAAATGAATTGCAGCTTTTTTAAAATTGCGGTACTTTATTTCGTCTATTAAATTCCAAAAAGTTATTGTTAACAATTTACGTGTTTTTGAAGGAGAAAAAGCTTCGTTTTCCTCGAGAACATGTAACATATTTTTAGCTATATTTTTCACGGCTTCATTGCCAAACGGTTAACCCATGAAAACAACTTTAGATTTTAGTCTAGTAAATTCTTGAAAACGTCTCTCAAATTTAGGTTACAATTTTATTCATGGGTGTTTCCATTATCATGATAACCAGCTCTGTTTCTTTTAGTATGCACATCTAACGTTTAATGTGAAGGCGGTCACCCCAAAATGTCTTGGCGTTCCACCGGTCGATCATTTTCGAGTTAATGCCCACCCCTGGTGTAAGGTATTACCTTTATTTTGAAGATTAAAAAAAGATAATTCAAATTAAATGGCATGCTTTTTTAGTAGAGTGCAAAATTAATGGTAAAAAAAATATCTCTTGTGAAATAATTTTTTAATCTTTCCAGAAAAGTCATTAATACAGTTAACCTAAAATTTCTTTTTTATTTCACGGGGAATTTCAAAATCTTCCAACATAAAAATTTGTCTTTACAGCCATAAGACCATATTTTTACAATATCTTTATAAAAATGTATAACTTTATTTAACATAATTTAATAAAACCAAATGAAATTTTAAAGTACCGTAAAATCCGGTGTATAACGCGCAGCCATAATTTTAGGCTGCATTTTTTTGATTTTTGGGTATATTCGCCGCATAACGCACGCACCCCCTGTTTTGTGAAATAACCTGAAATTTACGTGTGCAATGCTATCGTGTTTTGAAGTCACTTTTTCGAGATATTATCCCACGATTATGAAAAAATAATATACTTCTAGGACTACAACCTTTTAAGGGGACTTGGTACCCTAAAAATCACAAACCTATCGTTTTTTTTATTTTCATTTAATCTTATTCTTTGCATTATTATCTTTCGATTGATATATCACTTGTGCATGTCGGAAAGTTAGAAGTTGAATAAAACTGCATTTGAAAAAAAATTAGGCAATTCAGCCACGCCCCCTTTTTAGAAAAAAAAAAGCTAAAAAATGCGTTATGATGAAAAAAAATCTATTTTATAAATAGAAATAATAACTATAAAAAAGAATGTGTAGTATTAAAAGCAGAATATTTCCGTGGCAATACAATAATGTAATTTTTCTTCCTTGTGAAATGTGTGCATGTAAAATTTTTAAATTAAGGCATTTTATATTAATAATTTTATAATTTCAGTTCTTATTCCTGATATATTTTTCATACAAATGTAATACTTTAATATTATAAGAAGAAAAACAGCTAAAATTTCTGTCGTGACAGAAAAAATTTTTTTTTAAGTTTTTCTTGAGTTTTTTTTGTGCAATTAGTACTCTAAAAGTTGATCATTTATAAAAATGTGTGGGTTGAAAACATATGAAAATGCAATTATTTTAAAGAAAAACGTATATGTAATATCTTAAAGTGGTATTTTAAGTTTAATTAAGCTTATAATAATTATTTTTCAGAATTATAAACTTTAAAGTGGTTTTTCTCAGTTTGTGTTTTTCGAAACCTTAGTGCATTCAAAATGCTACTCCTTCGACAATTATTTACCAATCACTTCAATTTTTTTCCTGCGTGTTAAAAATAAAGCATGTAATAAAATTAGCGATCCGTTTTGCTATAAACTGAATACTTTTTTTTTTAAAAAATAAAATGTAAGACATGTTGGCTTTTTCGTTGATTTTTAGCCTGTATATCAACATTTTATTTTTTTTCTCGAAAACGAATGAAGTTATTCTAAAATCGATCCCTAAGGGTGTTAAGAACATCCATAAGAATATCATAAAAAAATTCAGGTAAAAAAAATTAATTTTTACAAAAGGAGTAGGATTTTAAAATTTTCCCAATTTTCTTCAAAAAAATTTAAATTTTTAAAATTGTGTGAATAATATATGAAAATTTTCATCTGGTAACATTTTCTTGAATAGAAACATTGTATAAAGTGTTAATATATAATTTTTAAATACGTAAATAAAGAAGTTTGCTCAAAGGGGGCCAAGTCCCCTGAAGTTCATTAAGAATGTAATTCCTTTTAAATAAATAGTATTCCGATGATGAATGTAGAAGTCTTATTTTCTTATGCTCAACTTGTTTTTTTATTTTTAAAGCTCTCCTGTTTATATCGGACGTATAACACTCACCCATTCGCTTCGATCTTATTTTTGTGTGATAAAAGTGCGCGTTATGCGTCGGATTTTACGGTAGTGAATTTAAATGTTAGACTCTATATTTAAGAGAATATATTCTTATGTTTTAAGGAATCTCAAGCTATTTCATTCATTTGATAACTTTATCTATTTTAAATTTCAGAAATTAACAATGCACATTATTATTAAACTAACTGGACATGTCAAAGGACACTGTTTAAAGACAGTCACTTGAGAATCAATTAAGATTAAAAGTAAAAAAAAAATTATGTAAAAACATTTCGAATGACATTAAACAAAATCCTGAGTAAAACCATATAACAACGTTTCTCAAACTGTGGGGCACGCCCCCTAGGGGGCCGTGATAACTCTACAAGGGGGGGCGAGCATATTGAAAAGTAAAAAAAAAATGATTATTTTCTAAAAAAATTATTAATTTTCCGTAAGTAAACAAACAAAATACACATTCTGATTTAATAAAAAATAAAATACGCATTTACACTGTGTGATAATACACTTATAAATGAATCAGTACTGCACAATGTTTTTGATGATTACTTTAACAATACTAAGTTAGGAACAAATTTTTTTAATAATTACCACTGACCCAATGGACTTGACATATATAAAATTATACACAATAATTAACACTTATCTGCCGATTAAAAGTAAAGATTTGCTTCCGAATATCACCGTTTTCCACGTAGGGGCACGTATAGGATGTATTAGGGGTGGGGGGGAGGAAAAGGAATAAATAAACAAATCTTCTGCGAAATAAGTAAATCCTTCGCAAACACTGTCAAGGTCCTTTTGTTGCATTCTAAAGTTTTTGGGATAGTTCTATGGATCGCAGAGCACATAAAAGATCGTATTCGGAAATACGTATATATTCGTCCAGAGAAATTAATGCTTTGACTGAGCGAGGCGTTTATATAAGCCGGTGGGACTTAACTCGTAGTAAGCTTAAACTCGTAGTGTAGCTTTGCGTCAAATTATAGTACTCTTATTATTGAATTAAATGAATTGTTATTGTATGAAGGGTGGCACAATTGATTATGATTAAATATTGGGTCGCAACTATTGAAAGTTTGCGAAGCACTGCCATATAAGGTTAATGTCTGCTTTTGCATTTTTTTAATCAGATATATTTTTACGGTCATTACAAATAAGTATAATAGAAAAGTTAATAAGTAAAGGCGAAAAATAATTTTACTAGAAATATGTAAACACTTAAACATATATTTTCTGGAAAATTCAAAATTAGGTAAGAAAATAAATAAAAATAAATAAATAAAAATAAAAAAAGTAAGACGAACTTATTTTCAATATTTTCGTCAATTTTGTTTCTTGTTTTTTGCAGGATTTGCTTTTAAAGCTTTTGTATCGATCTGTGTTTTTTCCTCTGCTAAGGTCTAATTCGAAACGAATTTATTTGAAACCATATTTTACTTTTTCAGCAAAAGAGTTCTTATTTCATACTTACCAGAAATCGAAACTGAAAAAAGTGTCACAAAGAAGAAATAAACAAAATTTATTTCCACATTTTAGCTAGCTGATTCAAAAAGCTTAAAAAAAATCTTAAAAGCAAAAATGGTATAAAATAAATTCTTACATTCAGCATTTTAAAGATTTTCAACTCGAATAAAAAACAATCATATAGAAGAAAACTTCGAAGATACATTTTTTATTTTGAAAGACAACGAGTATTTATGTTCGGTAAGTCGGTTCAAGTGTAGATTAGGGTGTCAGTTGGCGTTGTTGGCATTTTTTGGCGCCAAGAAGTTGTCAAATTACCGAAACCTATCAATGGTTAATCGGATAATATTTTACAAAAACAATTTTAAAGAGAAATAGAAATAACAATGCTTTTAAATTTATCAATCATGGATTAGAACAAGCATTATAAAAAAAAAGTAAGTCAATCTCTACTTAGGTCACAAAAGATAAGTTTTATTTTAGTTGTTTTTATTAAATAGTTACAATTAATATAAAATTGTATATACATATGACAGAATCACACTTGTTAAGTGGCAAAATAGAAGACAATTTTTTTCCTTGCAATCTTCCATTTTCCTTCCTATACAGGGTGCAAGGCTATTTTTATTTAATTTTGTTACTATTTATTCATTCATTTAATTTAAGAATAGTAAACAAAAAACAAATAACATTCTCCGAAATAAGGCCATCTTAGGTGGGATTCGAACCCACGACCTTTGCGTTAGAAGTCCAACGTGCTATTATTTGCGTTGTAGGGACACAACGAACGGTTTTCCTTTCTATATATGTTGTTAGACTATTATTTTTGTTTGTTATTATTTATTCATTTTTAATTTAATTAATGAATTAATATCTTAAACAATGCATTAACATCAAGTGTCATCCACTACAAGTTTAAAAAATGTATTTGAACTTGGAAGGATTAATAGGAAGTTTATATGTTATTAACGATTGAAAATTTAAACAAGACATACATAGGGAGAGAGTAAACTGGCAGTAGGAATTGAATAAAGTTATAATCTGTGAATTTAATAAAAGTTAAGGAAGGCAAAATTAATTACCAATAGTAAAGGAAAAATTATATTTAGATGTACGTCTCTCTTTTTTTTACAATTTTCTTAGGAGATATGTTCATCGGAAAGCGACTAAATCGTTTGCCTTTTTTTACTATGATAAAAACTATTTAACCATTTCACTTGAAATTTGGCAAACATATTTCTTTTTTGAGGGAAATTCGCAGAAATCTAGTTATGTGAAAATCGACACCCAAGAGGTACAGTTACAGGGACATTATAGATTTATTCATTTTGAAAATTCAAGACCTATTCTTTTTAAATCAAAAAATGAAAGTTTTAAGAATGTTTTTGAATCCAATTGAATGCATAGCGCTAGAGCTTAAATATAAAAAACTTTAAAAATTATTTTGTCACACATTATCATAAAATACCTAGCAGTGCAAATGAGTAATGCTTAGTATCATAATTTACAATCAAATGCTTATAGTGCCTTGATCATATATTAAAATATTCTTTCGAATTACAGTTTATTTAGAATTAAATTAAGAATTCAGTTAATCAAAAAGAAAATAATTGCTGGTACGAAATAAATTATCAGCAAATTCTCCCTTTATTAGTAGCTCCCTTAAATCACATCTATCAAAGAAACTTTCCTTTCGGTTCAGGTTCTTTCCGCTTCCAAAAGAAGAAAAAATATGCTCTAATTCCTGCCTGGTATATTCCCTGACAGGACCGGAATCATCCTTCATTCTTCTGTAATGAGCAGCTCATCCTTCACTTTTCCGGTGTCTACTGTCCATTCTCTCGCGCTAAGAATGGACAATAGTATTTTGTACCATTTCCGACGCTGTTGCTTTCACTAAAACGTCCCACGCTTTAAGAAGAAAGGATTGTAAGAGATGTATATGTTCACTAAAGTAATAAAAACAGATATTTTTGCTTTTATATGGTGTTAAGGAATGCCTTTTTGATTGAGGAGGAGGGGTATTTGAGCTACTTACACTGTACCTTCTTTTTTTTTCAGATGCCACACCGATCGAGAAATATCTCGGTATTTTTTCCAGAAGTTATCGGAGAGTATTAGTATTTCCTCAGACCTATTTGATTGTTTACTTTTTACCAGAAAATATTTTGGATTCTCGTTGTATATTTGAATAGAACGAAAGTACTTTAAATTAGGCTCCCAGTAACTCGTATGCCCGTAGACATTTCCTGAGATTCCTGAAATACTTAAAATTAAACTTACGTTTATTGAATATATATTCGAAAACCTCATACAGAATTATTCTGAGATTTATTATAATTTTCATGACAATTCTAACGAAGATATCATAATTTTTTCGAATTGTTTTGTAACTTTCAACTGATAATTAAAATGAGATTTTTTTTAATGAAAAAATATGCTTTTTTAAAATCTATAATATTTATATTAAATTTTAAAAAACTGCGGCTTGTAAAAAATGTAACGCTATGAAGGAGTCATCAGAATTAAATAAAAAGTAACATACAAATTGGTACAAATAAATGAATAAATTTCTAAAACAAAACAATATTAAGTATCCAAAATTTGTATTTGGTGTATTCACCATGTGTTGCAATAAATGCTGCTATATGACGAGGGATGGAGTCAAACCAATGTCGAAAGTCTGTTTGTGGAAGATAATTCCATGTTGTTCGTTCCAAAGTTCGACGTTTGAAGCTGTAGGACTCGGATCACGAGCGATACGCCGACCAACCAAATCCCCCACATGTTGAACAGATGGCATATCCGGTGAATAAGTAGGCCAAAGAAAAAGTTGCATGTTTTGGGCTGAAAAGAAATTTCGCACGTTCCTTGCAACATTTCAATGCGTGTTTTTCTTTTGAAGGATAGCTCCAGAGGTGTTGTGAAGGTAGGGAACTTCTAGCTCAAAATTTCATGGACGTACCTGTTGCTATTCAGATTACCCTCAATTCGTAGCAGCTGAGATCGTCCATGATACGAAATCACACCTCGGACCATATCTCTGGGTATTCTGCAACTATGACGTTCGATAATTCACTCTAGAAGGCAGTGCTCAACGTCATAGCGTCTAACACGAATACGACCATCATGGTGTGACAAATTAAAGCGGAATTTGCCAGAAAAGACAACTTGTTGCCAATTAACCCACCAGACTTTGCGTTCATAAGCCCATTGCAAATGCAACCATCGATGGTTTGCCGGAAGGGGGATCTTGTGTAAAGGAATTTGCACGCAGTCCACGGTACAGCAAACGTCGACGAATTGGCGAAGCCGAGATTAACACGCCTGTAGCAGTAGAACAAAGGGCTGTCAACTGACGGGAGGAAGCTGTGTGATAATTCACCACCATGCGAACCAGCTGTCTATCACTAAGCACTGATGTCATCTTTCATCGTCCAATACCATTGTTACGAGTTTTCCTGTGCTCGTCGGTCCACTGCTTCCAAATTCGCATCACTGTGGAACTGTTTCTGCTGCACAAGATTGATGTAAAATATTTTTATGGTTGTTATAACAAAAAAATCATTGTAATTATTTGACAAAAATTTCGATACCATCTCCATGAAAAATGATTCTGTGATAAAATATTTTACATTTATATAGCTAAGACTTCTGCGCAAAGCCTAAACTAGGATTTTTGAAATATATAATTCAGAAGTTGGTTTATACTTTAATGCGTCGGAGTAGCGAAATTTTAACAAAAATCACCAGTTATTATTTTGAATGACAATAATAAAGTCAATTCTTCAAAACTCCTAGTTCAAGCTCTATAGAGATGTATATGGGAGTCACTAGTAATTATTAAACTTGTTCCTAACTTAGTATTGATAGAAATTAATTATCAAATACATTGAGCTGTACTGATATATTTATAAGTACTAGTATATTATATCAATGTAAGTGTGTATTTAATTTTTTATTACGTCAGAGAGTGTTTTGTTTTACTTTCTTCCATTACATAATTAGCTATTTTAAATTTTTAATTTATGCTTTTCGATGTGCTCGCGCTTCCCATATAAGGTTATCACACCCCTGAAGAGAGGTGCATCCCCCAGTTGGGAAAACTCTGTGTTAAATAATTTCTGGGAGTAAAGAATCCGTAAGGAAATGATAATAGCATGATAGGGACGTTATACCTTCCTTTCTCACCTTATGTCGTCACGGACAATCCATCCCCCTTTTTTTGTAAATTAGTACAGTATATTAATGAAATCGTTTGCATTCACAGTATGGAGTGTACATATTGTATGCATGAACTGTTTTCGAACTTGTTCATTATCATTTTTTTTCATCGCTTATCACTTTACCATTTTATACTTTTAGACCAGTGTTTCTCAAACTGTGGGGCGCGCCCCCTGGGGGGCGCGATAACCTTACGAGGGGGGCGCGAGCATATCGAAAATAAAAGATTTAAAAAATAATTAATTTACTGGAATGAATTAAAACAAAATACTTTCAGACATAATAAAAAATGCACTTTTACTCTGATGTAAGTTATAGGCCAGGGACGGCGAACCAATGGCACGCGTGCCAATGATGGCACGCGACAGAATATTTTGGGCACGCCATCGATCAAAAACGATTTGCATTTTGGCTTAAAATAATTAAGTTTACTATTAAGTATTATGAACAAACGCGAGTGATCCGTCGCGATGCCGACAAGTGGGGGAGCAGACTCGTTTGTTATGTCTTGCTTAAATACTTCGTATATTATAAATTGCTAATGATGCAAAGTTTATCTACGCATAGTGTGTGTACGTAACTATTTCTAAATATATTCAAGTTGTTTAAAAAACATATTCTAACGTTTACATTAATAGTTCAGCTTGTATATACATCTAATTTATTAATGTGATCTAATTCTTGTCTTGTAAGTCTAATTGTTAAAATAGCTCTCACTGCTTTATTTTTAAAATTTTAATGATCTGAGACAAAAGCGAAAGATCAGACACTACAGAAATCTCCTGCGAGCACTCAATTTCTTAAAAACAAATAAATCTGCCCATGAGCCCGCAGTCGTGCGCAGTCAGTAAAAAGGGGTGTTTTTGGCGGGGGGAATCAAGCGAGAGCACATAGAATAGTTAATTTCATCGACACATCTGTACATTTAAAGTTTTGTGTTAAATTTACGATTTTTAACTGGTATTTAATATGGCTAGTTCAACAAAAAAAAGTGCAAGATAGTAAGTATAGCAGAGAATTTCAAACTTGGTGGGCTGATAAATATGGCATGATCAATAAAGGTGACAAAGCGGTGTGTGTTTTATGTTCTGGAACAGTGGTGTGCAGAACATATATCGTCTGTAAAACGGCATTTTGAAACAAATCACAAATCCTTTTGTGAAAAAAAAGCGAACCAGAGCAAAAAGAATTAATTGCAAGTGCAATAAAAGACAGAAATAAACAGTCGACGTCTATATTTAAATATGTAAGCAAAAATTGTCACACAAGTGCGGCAAGTTACTCAGCTGCAAATGCCATTGCTCGGCATGGTAAACCTTTTAAGAGGGAGAGTTTTTGAAGGAAGCTTGGTTGGCATGTGCGCCCTCACTTTTTGATGATTTTGATAATAAAGATAAGATAATTCAGCGCATCAAAGATGTTCCTCTATCTAGAAACACAATGAAAGATAGAATATTGAAATTGGCAGAAAATGTTACAGATCAACAAAAAAATGACATTAACTCCGCTCCTTTTATATCGCTATGTCTTGACGAAAATATTGACACTACTAAATCGGCACGTTTAGCTGTCTTTGCTCGATATTGTGTAGAAAACATCATTAAGGAAGAATTAATTGCGATAACATCGTTGTTAACAACTACAAAGGGCACAGATATTTGTACGGCAGTAAGAAATTCGCTTGCTGAGAAGGAAATTGATTTGAAAAAATTGTTTAGTAACCACTGATGGTGCTCCAAATATGGTAGGCAAAAAATGGCTTAATTTCTTTATTTAAAACAGACGTAGGACACTCGATTCTTGAATACCACTGCATTATTCACCAACAAGCCTTATGTGCAAAGAGTGGTTCAAGATTTCTTGATAATGTAATAACTTTATTCACAAAAATAGTCAACCTCATATCGTCACAGGCTTTAAATAAACGAAAGTTTGATGCTTTGTTGAATGAAGTCAATTCGGTGTATAATGGCTTAATAATGTATAACAATGTTTGCTGGTTGAGCCGCGGGAACGTACTTCAAAGATTTGTTGATTGCTTGGAAGAAATCAGACTGTTTCTACAAAATGAGAGCAAAATTGAACAATACCCACAGTTGATGGATATTATGTGGCTTTTATAATTGATGTTTTTTACAGACATATGCCAATATTTCAACAAATTGAACATAAAGCTTCAAGGCCCGCATAAAACAGTTATCGTCATGATGGATCCGCTTTTGAAGCTAAACTATATGTTTTCAGAAACGATATTATTACAAAAACTACAAGTACTTCCCAAACTTGAAAAAAAAAAATATCACAGATTTAGATGCCCAAGAGAAACGAAACGAAGAAAAAGTTATTGATGACTTTATTTCCATAATGGATTCTTTAATCAAAGAATTTTCAGCGAGATTTTCTCAGTTCAAGGAATTATCGGAAACGTTCAAATTTATTATGTACCCTGATGTGATTTCGTTTGATAAACTGAACTTGTCTCAATTCGATTGGTTGGAAATTGAAGAACTTGAAATGCAACTGATTGATTTCCAGTCTAGTTCAATATGGATTCAAAAGTTTATTGAAACAAGGAAAAAGTTGGAATTGATTGAAGCAGAAAGATGGACAAGCAATATAAGTAAAAATACCAGTAACGAAATTTTGGAAACATGGAATTCGATTCCAGACGCATTTAACTGTTTAAAGAAGTTGGCGTATGCTATTTTAACCATATTTTCATCTACCTATGCCTGCGAGTCATTATTTTCAGAGATAAATAACATCAAAGACTCGCTTAGAAACCGTTTAACAGACGACTCTAATTCAGCATGCATTCTACTAAAAGTAACATCTTATAATCCTGATATAAGTTATTTCTCATCTAATCTACAACAGCAGAAATCACACTAATGTTACTTTAATTAAAATTACAAGTATAACTAAAACATTTACTACTATACAGTGCAAAATGTATTTTTTCGTATTAAATAAAGAATTTTGATTTGTTCGTATTTAGTTTTATTAGTTGTTCAATAATCACAAGTCAAAATTATTTGATGGCACGCCTATAACTCATTAAACGTTTTTTTAGAAAAAATGGCACGTTGACCCAAAAAAGGTTCGCCACCCCTGTTATAGGCAATATCAAGTCATCAAAAAAAAAAAAAAAACTTCTTCAATACTTAATTAGCTATCTTTGATTCTATAACCAAATAAAAAAATATTTTATTTAATTTGCTGTAATCCCATGATGAGAGAGTTTTTATTACGTTTTCTTTTTTAAAAATAACATTCTACTCTTTCAGAGAAAAACATATCCCAGATCCAGAATCGAAAAAATTCAGGAACATAAAAAATTCATCACTGTCATTATTTTTGAAATACTGCACATTATAGCTGTAATTTGTTTGACCTTCTAAGTTATTAGTAGAGTTAGTTATAACCCATCTCTTATGTGTTTATTTCTCATTTAAGGAAGTTGTAAGTAATGTATTTCTCTATTGCGCTTTTTTCCACGTAAAACAGTTTTATGATATTTGGAAAACCACGGAAAGCACACACACACACACTCTTTGATGGATTACTATGCGAAGACTGAGACCAAGAGGAGTATTTTCAAACATAAAGCATAACAATTGTTTTTAGCAGTAACATACATATTATCATAATGAATACACTTTTTACCCGGAAGTGGTCGCGCGGGACACACAGATCACGAAATTGTTGATTCTGGCAGAACTGTTTATTTGTCACCAAAGAAAAATTGAAGAGTCCTTGAAAGTAGGTAAGTAACTTTCTCTTAGTTAAATTATTCACTGGAATAACGATTTGTATCGTGTACAATAAAATAATTATAAAAAAAAGGATTGGGGTGACTCAATAACCCTGCTAGATCGTATCGAGTGCGCGCCTGCTCCCAGGTTAAAACATGTTGAAGTCTTTTTGCTTTAAAAATATTAAAAATAATACAATTATTCTTCATCGGAATTTTATATTGTTGTTCATTATTTAACATCAACTATAAATGCTAATTCTGTGAGGATTAAAATTAAAATTCGCTTAAAACTAATTATAATTTGAGCAAGCATTTAAAAAAAACATTTTACATTTTTGTAAACATTGTCGCGCACTTGGCTTTAATGTTTGGCAAGAATGTTTTATTTTCTTTTAAACGAACTCATGCAAAGAGCACGTACTTCGGCCGGTATACTTTTAATGTATCAGTGCTGCACAGAGTATTTCATAACTATTTAATTAATACTAAATTAAGAACAAGTTTAATAAGTATTAACGACTTCCATGGGCTTGTTCTACAAAGCAAAGTTTTTATAAGGAATGCTTATGATTAGAAATTGACCCTCTGATTTTTTTTTCTATATTTAGCAGATATCCATATTTTGTCTTCTAAGCAGTCACCGCATTTTGCAATATGTTCAATTTAAAAATTAGAGAAAGGAAAAATAACGTAATAATTGTCCTATTACTTAGTTAATTTATTTTTTTGCTTAAAAGTAGTATTCAAAATTTAATACTTATGTTATTAATGTGTATGGTTTATAATTAAGATCTCGTATTGTAGCTTTAGCGTCAAAGTGAATTATTATTGCATTTAGTGCATTATTAATGTATAAGGGGGGCGCGATAAAAATTGTGATTGAAAAGGGGGGCGCCAGTATTGAAAGTTTGAGAAGCACTGCTTTTAGACATCTTTATTCTTTCTTTAGTCCTTGTTATTGCACTTGTCCAACAGTTTTCTACAAACTTTGATCATTTCAAAATCATCAATAGCATCATTGTAATCAATTTCCACTGTACTATCATTTTGATTGCATAGCCAACATCTCAAACAGTTAAATTTTTATTTTTCTATAGTAGATCTCAGTTCAGTATTTACTTTCTTTAAGGGCAGAAATCTTTCTCTCACGACTTGCTAATCGGTGAAAATTTAATTATTTCTTTCTTCACTCTCCAATTCTTTTGCGCTTCCAAGTCTTTTAGGCCCTAGGCACGTTCCAAGCGTGCCTAAGCGGAAAAGTGACCCTGAAAATAAGATGTTAAAAATTGAATTGTAATTTTCAAGGCCTTTTCATTTTGTAATGGGTATTATAATTTTTTTAAGGGTCAAAAATATATTAAAACAGAAACTTCTTGTATGAGCTATAACCAACTAATAATGATTTTAATCTTCTTAAACTACATATAAAACTACACTGCTCCTTATTTACGTCCCTCGTTACATTTCCATATTAATAAAAAGTAATATAAAAATAATTTTTTTAGTCAATTCCTACTTAGATTAACAAAGGAATTTTTTATTTTAGCTACTTTTTATTAAATAGTTACAATTAATATAAATATGTATATACATATGACAGAACACAACATTAAGAGGTAATTAATTTTTATTAATTATCATTAAAGTATCGTATTGTCATCCAAAACAATCGTACATATAAAATTTCAGTTCAACTGAATGCTTTAAAATGTGAGAAAAAAAACCTTTTCAAGTTTTGACACAAGTCGCCAAAAATGATGCCAACGTGGCTGTATTTGTAATTCTTTAAATAATTAGTTTTAATCAATTTATTTTTACTAATTATAATTACATTATTGTATTTTATCATCCAAAATAATCATGTTTAAAAAGTTTCAGCTCAATTGAGCGCTTTAAAACGTATTTTATTAACGATTGAAAATTTCACCAAGATGAATAAATAAATATATAGAGAGTGAGAGCTAATAGTAGGAATTGAAAAAAGAACTTCACAAAAAACATGGACATACCCGGAATGCTAAGTATTATCAACAAACTAAGTGTGTGCTTCCAATATACAAAGGTTGCCCAATATCATTTTAAAACATTTCTAGATAGAAATGCAAATGTAGCTAAAAAGTCGCTCAACTCGGAAGGAATTTCACTAAAAGTCGTAGCTAACTTTTTTTTCTCTTAAAAAGGATATTTTATCTTCCATAACACGTTTTGTTACTCAACATTTTTAAACTGAATCTGCACAAAAATATAAATATTGTCCCAATTCTTCTATGAACCGTCAAAAATTTTTCACAGGCTTTTGGTTAGTGACAGCTGATATGGAATGAGAAAATCTTCATTTATTTTTGAACCTTAAACTTTTTTCGTCATATTTTTTGGAGAAAAAACTCTAAAAATGAATCGAACTTTGAAGTTAGTATACGTTTCCTTTGCGAAAAATGCACACCTCATTTAATACAATTTTTTACAAATTCACAAAGGATTATATATAATGAAAAAAAATGCAAACAAGAATCACATGGCTGATGAACCTCCATAGAAATTATTTTAGATAAGAAGAAAAAGAGGAATTACACACCACACATTTGTTTTTGGAAAAGATGGATTAAAAGCTTTTGAGCATTTAATTATCACCCCTTTTGTGAAATCCTCTAATCCTACTTCATGCTGGTGTTGAAATATAAAGATTTATAACTTTAGCTTTTTTTCAATGCTTATTACGAAATTGATTGAGCTTTTGTAAAGTAAAAAATTATAAGCCATGTAATGAGAGATATGTATTTTTATTCTCAGAAATCATTATAGTGAAAGGATCGAATCGATTTAGGAAGTTCTTAAAAAAATTATTATTTTTTTATTGGATATATATATGGTTTATTTAGAGATCTGTAACTGAGAATAACAACTTTGAAAACACATGGAACAATTCTAATTTTCCGTTTTGTTTTTGTTTTTCGTGACTGTTATTTAACATATTTCACTATCATTTTTTAAAAGTCTTTCCGGGTATAAAAAGAACAAAGAAAAATTTATTCACATGCATCTATTGAGCGTAACTATTACAAATTTTTAATGCTTTTAATTTATGAATTTTTCAACTTAAAATAGGCATTTTTTTAGAATAGTAATTTAATTTTTTAAGTGAAAATTCTTTGGGTTCGAGAGGGAATGAGAAATTTACCCATTTTTGCGTTAGGGTGAAAAAGCGAACGGAAGTAGTCTTCCCCCATCTCCCCGAATTGACGCCCTGGTGAGGTGATAGCGAGCGGAAGGAAAAGGGTGGAGCGGGGACAACACCCATGAAAAAGTTAGATGATTGTCCACCTCTCCGATTGGTCAACTTGCCCACCTTCCGATTGGAAGTCCTTTTCCCCCTAGACCCAGGAACATCTATCAACGTTTATTTGAGTTGCAGTGTATTCATTACGTTGAACACAAAATAGCTCCCTTAAATTGTCGGATACATGACGATGTGTTCGGTGGTTAATTTCTTTTTTTTTTAATTTTCATTTGCGTTGAATTATTATTTATTCTAGTCAGAATTCCTAAGTCAAATCTACAAAGAGGAAAAGAGTTCGTGAAAGAAAAAAAAAGAAAAACAAGCAGCAAGTCCAGTCGAAAAAGTGACAAAAAAACAACAGAAAAGTAGTACAAATTTATATTAAATGCTACTGTCAAATCTCCATCAGAGTACATGTGAGAATATCGAGCACTTAAAAACGTTGTAAAATACTCTTAATGACGAGTTTAAGGAATGGGAATGCTACTGACAATGTTCTAATGACAGTACACATTAATACGGAGTTTGTGAACCACCCTGTGTCACCCACTGCAGAACCCTTAACAAGTCTAGTGCGTGTTGGAACTGATACATGTGAATCGATACAGTCTTACGTTAGAAAGACTAGGATTCCCATAAAAATGCTCACAAAGATTTTCAAAAGCGATTCGTTGATAATCCATTTGGTCACGGGTGTTTGCTTTGTGATTGATCATGGTTAGAGATGATTTGAGAACGCCTGTTGCTGAGCTCAAAAATATTTTACAAAATATTTTACCGAGAATTACTTAAAAAAACATTAAAGCATGCTACAATTGCCGACACAAAGTTTAAGTAGGAAAAATATACCAAATTTATCAAAATATAATGGTTTTGTATACCCAGAAATTCCAGCACATCTTCCTACTCTGGATTTGGTATCAGAAAGACTCATTTAGCCACGAATACCTCTCATGCAAGTTAGGCGATTGAGACATGTACACGTTCAATTTGGAATATTAGGGCAAATAATCAATGTTCGTACGTCGCCAAAAAATATTCACTTCTACCGCGTGGTGTTCCACGCACCATTTTTTTTTTATAAAATAAGCAGTTATTAAAAAACTTTTAAAGCTTTTTTTATGAATCAATTGTCATTAGTCTACTTTTAAAGAGGGGGAGGATTTCACAACTATCAGCTATCCTTCTGCTTCTAATGTAATTTAAATTTTTACTCGAACTATAAATGAGGAGTTTAACTATGTGGCCAAACTAGCTAAACTATGTGGCTAGCACGTATTACTTAAAGGTGAAGTTTATATCACATTATGAAAGAAACTTTTACTCAGCATACAACACTGAAATTTTTAAGGTATATTAACACTACATAAATAAATACTCTTTTTATGAGAGATTTTGTCAAAGAAATTATTAAAAAAAATCACGAGTTAAAATGTGCGTGAATGTTTATCGTTTGGAAGATTTTCTCATGTTGCTGCACATATGGGTTTTTTAAAAGAAATAATGCATAATTAAAATAATAATTACGCAATAAACACACATAGTCCGTTTTAACATTATGGAAATGGAAAAAGTGCTCAATTCAGGTAACCCATAAAACGAATAAAATTTTTAAAGTATTTAAAATGTAAAACGGAGGATTGAGTATAGGATATAGAATTTTCTTTTGTTTCTAAGAGAGAGAATTTCCAAGATTTATTTATGTATTTCACACGCAATTAGTTTTCCATTTTAAAATTCCAATTCAAAAGTTAAAAGATATTGTGTATTTCATCTGAAAATGTTGAAAGTCACTGTTTAAACAATAGAAAAAACGAAAAAAAAAATAAATTCAAATAAAACTAATGCCGAAGTCATTTTAAATGACATTGAACAAGAAAACAGAAAGTTTATTTTTCTTATCGGAGGATATACCTCATTTAAATTTAATTTCTCTGTCAATATAAAAAAGCAATAAAATGCAAGTCTGAATTAATCATATTGCTAAAGGGTGTTTTTTTAGAGGTATAGAACTTTAAATTGCAATAAAACAACGATGTATTATTCGATTGACATGAATTTTTTTTAATCGAAAGATAATCTTGTGGCATTACATTTTAAATATGATTTCTGGCATAGGACTGCCACGGCTGGCTCGGATGTAGTCCAATCCGGACGTCCAATTTTCGATGACTTTTTCAAACATTTGTGGCCGTATATCGGCAATAACACGGCGAATGTTGCCTTCCAAATGGTCAAGCGTTTGTGGCTTATCCGCATAGACCAATGACTTTACATAGCCCCACAGAAAATAGTCTAGCGGTGTTAAATCACAAGATCTTGGAGGCCAATTCACAGGTCCAAAACGTGAAATTAGGCGGTCACCCAACGTGTCTTTCAATAAATCGATTGTGGCACGAGCTGTGTGACATGTAGCACCATCTTGTTGGAACCGCAGCTCCTGGACATCATGATTGTTCAATTCAGGAATGAAAAAGTTAGTAATCATGGCTCTATACCGATCACCATTGACTGTAACTTTGTGGCCTTCATCGTTTTTGAAGAAGGATTCCACCAGCCCATAAAGCGCACCAAACAGTCAGTTTTTCTGGATGTAACGGTGTTTCGACATACACTTGTGGATTAGCTTCACTCCAAATGCGGCACTTTTGTTTGTTGACGTAGCCATTCAACCAGAAATGCGCTTCATCGCTAAACAAAATTCGCTTATGAAAATCGGGAACAACGGCAATCTCGTTTTGGGCCCATTCGACGAATCTACGTCTTGCTTGATGATCGTTTTGATGAATTGCCAAACCACAAACTGAGAATAAATCACTTGACAGCTGTTAAATCGGTCGCCATCTTGGAAAGTAATGCCAACTTAAACTTCTATACCTGAAAAAAAACACTCTTTATAAGCGGAATGTAATTATTATACATAAAAATACAGTATTATTGAAAAAAATCATTTTAATCGTTGAATTTTACACAAATTTAAGATCATTACATTTTCTGCTTAGTTTGGAAGATAATTCCAATTAAATAAGCGGTTTTTTTTTAAATGTGGTCCGCGGATCCCCTCTCCCGGGTTCTTAAGAGTCTTTGTAGGGGGGTGTCGTGAAGATTTTCTCATTTAATGTTAAGGTATCCCTCTTTCACAGACTGAAAGGACTCGTGCAAAAATGGAAAAATGTACCATCTTTGACTATATCACTAAATTGCCCCCAATGAAAAAACTTAGGTAGAACATGTTTTTTGAACAAGAATATTAATTTAGTTAATGTTTTATAATATTTTTTAAATACATATTTACTGTTTTCTTAAAGGAAATGCAATGTTAAAAAACCCACTTTAAGACCACATACATTTTTAAACCCTTATCACATGCACATATTTGGAACACGCGTTTCAGGAAATTTTTGAAGAAACTGTGAGGGTGAATGGTTGCTGTAAACAACGCGCACAGACGTCCACCGCACCCTATCTTCACATTGAAAAATTTCTCGCTGAGTTTCCTGTTTCGGAGAACGAACATCTAATAGTATTTCTTTTATTACGCTTGTGCTTTTATAGACAGTCATAAACAGAAATGGATCGTCATTCTGTTTAAAATATTATATGCCTTTAAACTATTATATACAATTAAAATATTATATGTCATTTTTGATGCATTTGACGAAGCTGAGGCTTTCATCTTTTTTGTCATCTTGTTCATGTCGTAGGGAACTGAAGAACACAATTGGTTGGAATTTCAAGCAATTTTTGTTCCGAGCATTATTTCAGCTCAATGGGAAAAAGTTGTTCGAAGCCGATGCTATGGCAACTATGTAAAAATTAATCAGAATGGTTGCTTTCAAGAAACGTTTAATAAGGTATTCGTACAATAAGGTATTTAGAATTATTGAGGAACCATTAAATCAATGAGTCAATTGGCGTCATTGTAAATGATTATATATTACCAAAACAAATCACGTGGCTACTGAACGTTATAGGAGAATGACTGTTTTTGTTGTTGAAAGATTCATAAAATAAGAATTCTCTATATTTGAAAATAAAACATTAGGGAATATTTAGCTTTATATTTAATGGTAAAACAAAAGGACAGGAGTCAAATCTACATACAAATTATTCTAACGCATAATTCGAATACTAAACCGTGAGAGATTGTTCCGAATTTATTTTTATTTTACTTTCCAGTATATATAGTTGAAAAACGCATTAAGGTATCCGACTACGTTCGGAACCGTGATTTTAAAAAAGTGCATCAATGGATAATTTTCATGATATTTAGTGTCACTTAGATTAGAATACACATATAAAATTGTTTTAAGGACATTTTGACAAAAAGAATTATTTAAATATAATATTTTGGCAAAAAATTAACTTAGAATAACCTTTCTTTAAAATGCTCTCATTTTGTGAAAAATGCTTCTACTACAATAATATTTTGCCTGTATATAGCTCAGACCTCTGCACAGAGGCTCAACTATGAATTTTAAACATTCATGTTATTTTCAGAGTTACAACCCATTGAAATAATTATAGGCGTTTTTTTCTTAAAATTTCTCCCCTCTGTTGTCGTAAAAAGTGGATAAACCCACTTCTAAGTAATACATTTCAAAAATTCTGGTTGAGCTTCTGTAAGGAGGTCTGATCTACATACAGGCAAAACATTGTTATAATAGAAGCATTTTTCACAAAAGGAGAATATTTTGAAAATGGGTCATTTTATGTTCATTTTGTGTCAAAATATTGTACTTAAATAATTTTTAAGTGTAATATTATTCTTAAAACAATTTTGTGTTCATTTTCTAATCTAAGTGACACTAAATATCATAAATATTATCCATTTATATGATTTTGCAAAATCACGGTTCCGGATGTAGTCGGATACTATAGAGGTGTCCGCCATGTCCATATGAGGCCATGTTAAATTGCGTAAGTTTATGTACTTTTTCCTAGGAACAACTTACTCCTCATAAATAAAAATTTTGCAGTATAGATTATATGTACTATCAATAAAATTTTAACGAAGGGTTTTGTCTTTTAGTTAAAATGAATTTTTTAAAAATTGTCCAATTTCCCCCCTAAAATTTAGTTTTAAAAAGTCATATCTAAAAAGGTTTGCAAGATACTTGTAACTTCCTTAATTAAAAGTGTAAACATATTAAAAATCTGCTCGCTGAAAATTTAAGGATTATATAATGAGTAGATTTTGAGTAAAAGGTGCATAACACGAAAAATTTTACATTTTGGCAAAACATAAGTAAAGTAAAATTTGTAATTTTCTGCGCATTTACTTTTTTAGTACTTTCAAAAAGCCCATAAAGCATTTTTTTTTGACTCTCTGCTCATAGAAAAAAATTTCTTTTTTTCATTGTTTTTAAGAATTTCGTGCATTTTCTTGGGATTTCAAGATATTTTCGTTCGTCTACACAAATCTTATGTGCATCTAATATTTTGAAGCATGATAAAGATTTTTAACTTTGTTCAATATCCCAATGTTGTATGATCATTAATTTTTCTACATGATTCACACTTTGAACTGTGCAATAGCTATATATCCCTTAACATTTTAGAGTTTTTAATTCCTCAAATGTAGATCTTGGAATCACTGGCTATATGATGTTATTAATTGACTCATTTGGATTCTGGGCAATGCTCTGTGGGTACCATACACACATTTTCTTAATACCATAGGATCACCTAAATCTCTGAAAATTGGCTTCATTTAATTCATTATGGTGTATGTGTTTTAGATAATAGTACCTTTCAATACATTCAACTGCTGTCTTTTGAAACTTGCACCAGACATTGATAATTGCAGGACACACTCCGTATTGAGGACTCTCGTTTGAAGACAGAAGATGAAAATAAACAGCTGAAACAGCAGTTTTCATTCTGTGTAGAGCATTGATATTTGTTGTAATAGCCATACTACTATAACATCTTTGAATTTTTGATATTAAAATGCCGGTGAGTCGGTTACAGCCACTTATGCGTATTCTATCACTTAAGTTTTTTTACCTGTTTTGCGTTTAAGATCCATAAGACGTGTACCCGTACACATTTGTGTATAATCCCAATACATTCTAACTTTTCCACTTAGAAATCATATTGATTCGAGCTCATCAGAAACTTATGCAAGGGGAAACACAGCTGCTCCTGTTAGAGCCCATTTGATGTGCGTAAAGGAGTAGTTTCATTTTTTAAAAAATAAATAAAATTTTTTTTAATTATCGTATTTTTTCATATCATATATCATTTTAAAGAGAAATATTTGAACTTTTAAAAAATATAAAAAAGTGAAAATCGATAATTTTTTGAAAAGTCATGTGCTGCCCCCTCCCCCCTTTAAAGCGTGATTGGTTCACTGGTACTTTGAAAAATAATAGTTATTTTTTTTTTATCTTATAGTAAATTCATTACATCTTGAATTGATGCCACCCTTCAAATTGAAGTGAATTGATTGACGCCTCATCTGGTAATCTGTTGTGTTGCTGTGTGTGGCAGGGGAAGAAATATGTGTATGCTGAAAAAGTGAATTTAGAAGTTTATCTATTTATTGAAAATATCTTCAGTTTTCTAACATGTATTATCGTCGTCCAAACCAATATCTACTATGTGCACTTTTTCAAGATTAAGATATTTTGCCTCTGTCTCATGACTAGTTTATTTAACCAAATCTACTTATAGAAAAGACTGCTATGTGACTCTGAGCATTATACAATGAATTGTAATCGTGAAAAAGTGTGTTATGTGCCTTTACCATAATGTTGTCAAATAAAAACTATTATATGACATCACGCACATAGCAGATAGTGATTTTACACAAAGACGTTAGGCTTTTTGTTCCTATAAAAATATCTTTAATGATAATTCTATGTTAAAAAATATTAGAAAAGCTACAATAAATTGCTTAAATTATAATTTAATAAATAATTTCTGAAAGTTTATCACATTTTAATAACGGAATATTGTACATTTCCTTATTATGTATTCATTTTCAAAGATAACTTCTATTTTTGTGCAGGGATGAATTGCGAATGAAGCTATAGAAAATGAATATTTTATTAACGATAATACATTTGTAGAATAATAATAATTGATGAAACTAATTGTTTGTTTAAATTGGACGAAATTAAGTCCTGTAGAGACTGTTCAACGTTTATTTTGTTAAACTAAAAAAAGTATAGCAATTTATAGAAAATGACAATATTACGCCTCGTAGCGATAATATCTCACTTTATGTATAGGTTGATGCACGTTAAATCTGTTTTCCATTGCCAGGGTGTGGAAGTTTGGAGAGGGGAGTGCCATCTCAGGTGTCGTCCTTGTCAATTTAATTCGCTTGAAAATTTCGAGGTATGTTGCCATTTTTCTTCACTGTGCAATGTAAATTAAAATTCATATCAAACAATATTAGTTCCTCTTTAGTACAGTGTGATATATTCTCGCAAAAAATTCTGCATAAAAAGTAGTTCTCATGAAACGTTAAAATAAAAATCTCATTTTCAGATTAGGTGCATTCTTGACGACAAATGATTTCTTTTACCTGTCGCATTAAGCATAGATGGCTTAACACTACATTTTCACCATTTTTTTTGAAAGAATATCTAAACGCAATGTGTTTAAGCAACTCTGTTATGTAATACTGTTATTTTACTCGAAAAAAATAGAAATTTTATTTGATGTTTTCAAAATGTATTTCAAATAAACAACAGAAGCATTTTCTTCAAAAAAGGTATAAACAATCTTATCCGGTATTTAAACGTTCTCGATGCGAAGTATTCCCAATTTCTCTAAGTGATAAAGCATGTTTTTATTTTCTTTGTTTAGGAGTGGAGCGGATACCAGAAAAATGACTTATCTATCGTCTTACACAACCAACACCGATGTGGAAAATAATTTCCCAGGTGGTTTCGTGTTTCCTGGCATTCGTGCAGATGTAGCATTCGTTTCTATTAATGTTTTATTTGCCTTGGCAATTTTCGCTGTTTCGTTTTCAAAACATTTCCGATCGTATGTAACAAGCTTAGAGAGCTTTTCTTTTATCTCTTCAATGTTTTAGTTCGGTCTTTTCAAAACCAGAGAATGCATGAAGTCTTGTTTTTCATATTGAAATTTTGTGACGGTTATGGAATTGAATTAGAATTTTGCCTTTTGGATTCATTTTTATATTCAATTTTAAATATGTGTGCATGAAACAACCTAGGAAAAAGTGACCCACTCAGTCACCATTTGATCTTCTAAACTATTTGACTTACGTACTTGAAATTCGTTAAGCATGTTTCTTTCTGACAAATACAAAACCACCAAGAACCGGCTTTGCGGAAAATAACTCCCAAGCGAGAAAGGTTTCAAGGGGCTACAAGGTGATTAAAGATAAAACAAATTCAAATCTTTTAACTATTAGACCCATTGAATTGAAATGTGCTCTCATGTTTCCCCCTTCTTTTTTGGTGCGTATAGATCTGTCAAAAAGGGTTTTCCAAGAAACGGCCCAATCAAGTTTATGGGTGATTATAATAAGATAATTCGCGTAAGACTTACCACCAAACAGAAACATATACACATACCCCGCAGCGCCCAAGGTCACCGACTATACTGTTAGAATTAATTGGGAAAACATGTTTTTTTTTCTTATCTGTGTTGGTATGTGATTACCAGTTACGTCACGAACAACCTCAAACCGGTTATAACTGCCCAAAAGTAATGTGATGGATCAAACTTTATTATAGTTTACTTGTTTGATTGTTTTTAGTACATTAGTAGTTCAGTTGTGAGCCTTTCAGTGTGGTAGCTGGTGGTTACAATTTTGCGTTCCAAGTAACATGTTTTACTTTTGTTTGTTCAGAGTTGGGTATTACTCCGAGGAAACGTTTTAAAATAATCGCTCATAATGAACTTACTCCTAATACTGTAAGAGATACAGCTACGATAGCTAGTGTGGGCTAATCAAGAATTTTAAGAGCATTTCAAGATTCCTGATCATCGTCTCATAAAAGAAAAGAAAAATGGCGCTCAAACGGAAAATTACCCCAAGAACTAGTAAAATTATAATAAGAAATAGCAAAATAAATCAAAGTAAGACAAGCACAGACCTTCAAATGACTTATTGAATTATTGTGTTGAAGTGGAGTACTTCAACTGTACAGAAAAAGGTTCTGGAAGTTAGCCGTAAGTCATCAAGACCGAGAAAAAAGCAATTTCTAACTCAGAAAATGATGGCAACCATTTAGAATAGGCCAAAAATACCGATCCTGTACTATTAACGACTAGAAAAAGGTAATTTTCAGTGATGAAACTTATTTATTTGTGCAGGGATACAAATCAGGAGTAGTTAGCCGAAGTGAAGTTGAAACTCTGCTGCCAGATCACATCCAACAGACTGTAGAACACCTTTCTAAGCAGATGTTTTGTGGTTCTTTTACAACAAATGACAATGGAAGCTTAGTTCCTTTTAAAGGCATGATGAATTATATCAAATACATTTATAAATATTATGCAGTAGAATTGTTCCATTCATGGGAACATTTGATGGAACATTTCAACATGATTTGGCTTCTTGTCACAATGTGATATTGGTCCAGACTTTTATATGGGAAAATAAAATAAAACTGCTTAATTGTCCTGGTAATTCATCAGACATAAAAACTATTGAGAATTTATGACACAATCTCAAGAACAATTTAGCTAAGATGAGTTGCACGACAGCAGAACACATAATAAAAAACGCTGCAGAAGTATGGCTCTATGAAGATGAAGTTAAGAACATGAGCGCTGCACCAGTGTAGTCAATGTCAAGACAGGATGAAGAAGTCAATTCTGCTAAAGTAGAACATATTGCGTACTAATATAGATTTATTTTTATACTTAAGGTATGTAATTATTTAAAGCTAAGGTTTTAGAAAATATCGTTTTTTACCATTTGTCCCAATGAATTCGCACAATATAGTATACAGAGATAGGCACAGTAGACCTTGGTCCTCATGAGCTGTTGCTCCACTGAGTTTAATTTAGTGTATAAATGTAAAAAAAACCCACGATTTTCTTCCTTAAATATTTTTTTTATGTGGAAATGTACATTCAATATTCTGTTTGGAAAACTTGCATAAAAATATTCGGAATAAAAAGGTTTACATTAAAATATCAAGCCTTATAATAAAATAAATATAATGTCGACAAATCAAAGTGTATTTCCGAGAACAATAATTTGGGCGAATTTGTAATAACAACTTTAATTTATGCTGGAAGCTTAAATTGATTCGCAAACTGCTCAAAAATCACAGCCTCAAAGCAGAAAAAATTTTGGAAATAAAAAAATGCAATCACAATCGTTTACATATAAATAGAATAAAAATTAAATATTTAAATCATAAATAATATTAATTATCTCCCGAATGAAAACAAAACCAAAGATATTCAAATATTTTTTAGGAAAACTAGAGTCATGAAAAAATAGTTTTAGTTAAGAAAAGTACATCACAGTATGAAAACCACACGATAGTTGTTTTAATTAATTTATTTATCTAGTGTTTGCAAGTATTAAATCGCTTATCTACACGTATGAATTAACTATATTATTCCCACACAATCTAGGTAAATACATTAATTCTTATCGAAGAAATATCAATCGACTTATTTCACAACTAGTTATTTTAATAGTTAACTATACGCAAGCAAAAACATGTTTTCCTTATAAATACCAGAAATTTCACCGCTCTAGCTTATCTCAATTCAGAAATACTGCCTAATGTAATTAACTTTACTTGGCAAGATAATTTTTAAAAAATCTTCTTTTGTATACACTGCGAGTATTAGTGGAGAAAGTCATTGATTATTTAAGCTTTTAATAAGCAGTCATCCTTTGTTCCTACAAGAATGTGTGTGTCTCAAAATTCTTTTCAAATATTATCTGCTCTTAATGTTTATTCTTGATTATATACTCATTTAGTATTCTTAATACGAAGGTGGATCAAATATAGACGGGATTTTTTAAAAATATCTTTTATGCAGTATAACTTTCTAAAACTAATTACCGTAATTACTCGAATCTAAGCCAACGTTGATTCTAAGCCCCGCTCCAAATTCTCAACACGATTAAGTGAAAAAATAATTGCAGTGCAAAATGATTTATCGATATCCTATATTTACGAAATTTAAGAAAATTTAAAATGAGAACTAATAAGGAGTGAATAAATTAATTTATTTTACCAGTATTAAAAAGTTTTAAATACGTATATTAATCTGTAATTGCTCTAACCGTCAGTATGATGTTAAATCCCCCTCCAATTCTTACAAGAAATTAGTCTTTCTTTGATTGTAAATCACACCTAATCTGCAGTAGCATTAACATTGGGAAGGAATTGAGGCTTAGATTCAAATAAATACAGTAATTGTGTCATTTTTTACTCATTTTTCCAACATTCTGGTTATTTTATCCCTTTGTGTTAAAAATGATTCAGATCTAAGTTAATTACGCACAAATTTTTCTTCTTCTTAGTCTTAAAGATTATTTAAGAAGTCCAAATGAATGATATTTCAAAGGTGATAAATCTGGACTATAGGGAGGGTATTCGAATGTTGATCATTGACAGTTTTTAAATCTTTATCTTGTACTACATTCCGTTCTTTTTTTGTACTACATGTGTACGCATCATGTTAACGCTCAAATTGATCATGTGAAAAATAACTCGGTGTGGAACGATTATTTACATTTTAAATAAGTTGTCATGATTATTATGGCGAAATGGCTAAACATTACTATTAAAGGAATCATATATATTTTTAACCATCTCTTATTTGACATACGACCTCATTTTTGTATCAGCTTGACATCGTCTCCCTCTAGAAAAATTAACCCTTTCCCTGATTCCCTAAATATCTAATTATATACATACGAGGTGTAACACAAAAGAAAACGAAACTGGTCCAATAAATCATTGTACTTACAGAATGAGTACTTTGTGACATTATAACCTTCAAAGTTGTTCCATTCACCATTCATGCATTTCTGCATTCGATGTTGCCATTAATGGCCACACTTCTGGAACACGAAGTCCCTTTTAAGAGAATTTCCGTTTTTGCCTGAACCTCTTCAACTGAGGTAAAATGGGTTCCTTTTCAGCAAGATTTAACTGTATGAATTAAAAAAAGTCGCATGGGACCCAAATCAGGTGAATAAGAATAAGGAGGATGCCCTATCGCAGCAGTATTTTTGCTGTTCAGAAACTGAGTTACAGATAGGGCCAAGTGAGAGGCTGCATTGTCTTGGTGCAACAGCCATTCATCATTCCCCAATTCTTTCCTATTTTTCCTAATTTTCCACGAATTCTTTTAGTACAATGCAGTAGTTTTCATTAACAGTCTGACCACTGATTTTCGTGGGAGCTCACTCATATCACACATTTTGGCTATGTTTTGTTCTATAATCGCTGACCTTCGGTGCCCATTAGGTTCACCCTTGTCCACACTGTCCCTTCCCCCTGAAAACCTCTTTTACCAATCGAATACATGTGTACGAGACAAATTTTCATCCCCATAAGCCTCGGTTAGTATTTGTATTTTCGTGGCGGATATCTTTAGTTCTGCAAGGAACTTGATGTCGATTCGGTATCTTTCCTGCAGAATGCAATTGCACGTGTTCACTCAATGACGCAGTACTACCAACTTGTCTTGATCGATTAAGACGAAACTGACCACACGGATAGAGGACATTCATGGGTTGATGATTGACTAAATATTTACGTCGCACTGTTCAGCTACACGAGGGCTTTTGGCGACGGACCACGTAATTTTGAATCATGGTCAAGTGACGTGGACGACACCTGAGATGGCACCCCCTCTCCTAACTATCACACCAACGGGAGGACATTTCAGCTCTCGACAGATTTAACATGCATCGCTGCAATAAACGGCGGGTCTTTAGTGGTACTGGGCTCGAACTCGTGACAAGGCAAGCCACTATCCGATACCTATAGCACTCGACTACCGCGGCCACAGGAAATTCATGGGATGACGTCACCAAACAATTGTTGCAAATTCCACTTATTTTCACACTAAGCCTCGTATTTTGTGGCACACCATGCATATTTATAAATGTCACAAAATACTATTTTCAAATAAATAAATGTACTTAACTCTTTTAATTGAAATTTGTTATCAGGAGGTTGGGGCTTCATTCATTTTACAAGTGCTGTTGTATCAAGTGTAATATGTGAAATCTGTAGTCTCATTTCCGGCTTTACGCTTTCGGAACGTTTTCTGCCCTTGTTTTCAAGATAAAGGACTGAAAATGATCTTTCCCAAATAATAAAGTTACCAATGGCATGATAATTTTCAGACCTTTCGTGGACCACTCAGAAATATTTCCTGTAAGTGACCCAAAATTGTATGGAAACTATTTTTTGAAAATATTACGATGTAGTAATGCAGTTGCAAACAATAAAAAAAGAATTAATATTCTCCATTACATGCTCTAGTAAATTTTTTCCATTGGGGCAATTTAGTGATCTAGTGTAGGATGGCACATCTTACAATTTTCCGCGAAACCTTTCAGAGTTGTCGAGGGTTCGCAGACCATAGTTTTTGCAATGCTGCTCTAATATCTCAGTTCTATTATAACTACGATCATGATCACGGACAGGTGAAACACAAACTTAGAATACCTCAGTCAATTTGAATTGGCAGTCACTTGCCTGTTTGTTGTGCAGTTGAGGAGTAAATATTTTCAGCGCAAAAAATAAAAATTAGGAGACCCGTACACTATTGCTTTTCAAAGTTTCAATATTAGCGACCCAATACGCAATCATAATTTTCATTGCCCCCTTCCATACAATAATAATGTATATATATATATATATATATATATATATATATATATATATATATATATATATATATATATATATATATATATATATATAATTCACTAATACTTTACTTTGACGCTAACTCTACAATACGACTTTTACCTCAAGTGCCACTGGCGTATATAAACTTCTTACTCAGCCAAACCGTTAGTTGCCCCAGACGTTTATATACATCTTTCAGATGTACGATCTTTTATGTACACTGCTATCAATAAAATTAATCCGAAGGCCGTGGAACTTAATAAAAAGACTTAACAGTGTTTGCGAAGAATTTACTTATTTCAGAGGATTTGCTTATTTATCCCCCAAGTACATCACATAAGCGCGCTTACGTGGAAAAGAGTGGCATGGAGGAGCGAATAGCGCAATTTTTAATCGGCAAATAAGGCATTGATTACAAACCATACAAATTAGAAATATAAGTGCCAATTTTTCAATTCCTACTATTACCTCACACACTCTCCATATATTTATTTATTTATCTTGATGGAATTTTCAATCGTTGATAAAATACATTTTAAAGTGCTCAATTCAGCTGAAGTTTTATATGCAGGATTCCTTTGGATTGTAATACAGTAATTTACTTATAAGTAATAAAAATTAATTTAATAAACTAATTATTCAGCCACATTGGCATCATTTTTGGTGACTTAGTGACCCTTTTGGCGATTTGCGTCAAAACTTGGAAAAGTTTTTTTCTCCTATTTTAAAGCGCTCATTTCAGCTAAAATTTTCTATACACTATTTTTTTGGTAAAAATACGATAATTTAATTAAAATTAATTAAATTTAATTCACTAAAACAAATTATTTAAAGAACCCCGTTGGTTTCATTTTTAGCGCGCGCGACTTAGGTTTAAACTAAAATATTTTTTTTCTCATGTTTTAATGCATTCAGTTGAAATGAAATTTTATATACACAATTACTTTTAATGACAATATGATACTTTAATAGTAATTAATATAAATTAATTACCACATAACATTTTGATTCTGCCATATGTACATACATATTTATTTTAATCATAACTATTTAATAAAAAGTAGCTAAAATAAAAATTTTCTTTGTTGATCTAAGTAGGAATTGACTTAATTTTTTTCATTTTACTTGTCGTATCGTAATTTTATATTTGACAAGCCCATAGTGTCACTGATAATTATCAAACTTGTTCTTAATTTAATATTATTAAATTAAGAATGAAATACGTTGAGCAGCACCGATACATTTATAAGCATTATTATATCAGTGTGTAAATGTGTATTTTATTTTTTATGAGATAAAATGTATTTTTTGTTTGTTTATTCAGCAAATTAATATTTTTTTTAAATAAACTTCTGTTTTACCTTTTTAATATATGCTGATGCCCTTACGTAGAGTTATTACACAACCTCCTACTGGGGCGCTTTCCACAGTTTGATAAACGCTGCCATACTCAATCGTATCTACAATCTCTCTCGGCAATTTTTTCAAAAAATATTTATTTGCTTCCAACTTTCAGTATTTAATTTGGGAATATTAAAATAAAACACATTATTATCATATAAATAAACTGCGCAAAACGTTTTATTAAACTATGTAAATATTAAATATAAATTTCGTAAAAAGAACTGACGATAGAGTAAAATACTTTATGTATGGAGTAAATTGTAATTAATTTTATTCTATTTCATATTTCGAAGTGATTTCCTCCCTTTTTTATTGAATTTTCTTTCAATTTCAGCCAAAATATGTAATTTTAATTTAATAAATAATATATATATATATATATATATAGATAGATAATATATAGATAGCTGTAATTCAAATTGTAATTAATTTTATTCTATTTCATATTTCAAAGTGATTTCCTCCCTTTTTTATTCAATTTTCTTCCAATTTCAGCCAAAATATGTAATTTTAATTTAATAAATAATATATAGATAGCGGTATATGTAAAAATGCAATGTTTAATGAATTTCAAGTTTGCTTTTGAAGTTGCATGCTCTGAAAAACTGCATAAGAATGTATTTCGGAAACAAGAAAGGCTCTCTCACCTTTCGAAAAAATAATGAACGGAAGTTAAATTAGTTAATAAATATATGGAGAGAAAATTAATTTCCTCTGGAATGCTATCATTTTGAAAAAGTTAAACTCAAAAGAATAGGTGAAAAAATTATAAATTTAAATAAAAGTCTGCGTGAATCTCATTGATGCAGACGAGAAGTCGAGTGATGGGAATAAAGTAAATTCAATTCACAGTTCCTGTTCACTTTTATTCTTATATGTTTAATTTATTTCTGATGTTTTCTAGATATTGTTCCTAACGAATCCTTGTTACACTTTTTTACGTTTTTATTCAGAATGTTTTCATCAAGACATTTCTAATTACACTTTTTTTTTAAAAAAGTCGAAAACGGAATACATATATATATATATATATATATATATATATATATATATATATATATATATATATATATACATATTTATAATGCTATTTTTAAGAGAAAAATATAATCGAACTTAGAATTACTTTTAATGAGTCAGAAGAAATAGATAGTTTTTTGAATGGAAATTTTTTTATAATTTAATAAAGTTAGTACAAAATCGTACGTATTATATGCAAATTGATTTTTACTTGGGTATGCATAAATATCTCAAATTTCAGAATATATAAGTATTCAAAAAGAAATGACATTTGATTTTTTATTTATTCCTTAATTTCAAATACTTCTTCCAACCGACAATGATCTCCGAATTAACAGAGGTAGTATACTTTGCTTGCGTTTACCCCTTTACATTTCGGGTTTTAAGATGCACCATAACTAAAATTCGCGAATATGAGTTCACAAAAAGGACCACTCACTCATGTCCTCATGTTACGAAATGGGAATATTAACCGTTTACCAGGTCGCGGTAACTGTACTTACCACCAAATTCATCAATATCATCTGTTTATCATTATCTACGAACATAAAATATTTCCAAATCACTATTTCTTCTTTAATGTTTGCGGTATTTACAAAATGTATTTTAGAGATTTCATGTGAAGAGAGGTAAAAGGAAACAAAAAGGTATATACGTATGGGTTTCAAAAGTAAAACAACAAATCTATTCTGAAAGAACGTTTTTGTTCAGTAAATAAAATAAAAAATCTATGTACAATTTAGGAAGACCCAGATACATATATATATATATATATATATATATATATATATATATATATATATATATATATATATATATATATATATATATATATATATTACTTCTCCACATAGAAACCATACTTATCGAGGCACATGTTCCATCAATACACCATACCATCGAAAACACCATCGTGAAAAGTGTCAACAAGAAGGCTTGCTGAAACTGAGCCTCAGTTCTCAAATGCTGACTTCTTAAATAACTTTTAAGGTGCCCAGAAGAGATGAAAATCACTTGGAGCGAGTTCAGAAATTCAAGGTGGGTGGTCCAATACCTCCCACCGAAAGCACTTGTTCCACATCTATTCTGCCTTTGTCTAATTCCATATCACTCTGTACCACACTGGTCTTCGATACATAACAATTTTACCGTACACTTCTAAATGCTGATGAATTTCGACAAGAGATTTTTTTTTAAAACGCGAAAACCGTGTCACATTTCTTTTTTCAATCATGAATCATTGTTCCGTCAATTCTGCTATCTTCAAACTGAGATGTAGTCCTGTAACTGGAGAACCAGCACTATCTACTAGTACCGTTTCAATACTGTGATTGTTTTCGTTATCTTCATAGGGATTTTTATTCATGTGGATAATCAGCACACCTTAAGTTTTGTCTACCTTACTTTTTGAAATACCTACGCAAATGCCTTTCAGTACCAAACAATAGATTGTGGTAAACAAATTCCCACTAAAAAAGGATCTTAAAAATCAAAATAATTTTACCTAATAAGCTTAAGTAATTTCTTTTCTTGAATCAATATCGTCTCCAAAATATTTTTATGTACCCTCGCTACAAAAAAATAGCCTCTTATAGGATTAAGGTATTCGAGAAAAAAATATGTATTCCCCCACAGTAGTATAAAATCCAGTTGGTTAATTTACAATTCTGAAAAAAAAACATAATAAATATTTTAGTATATTTTTAAAAATATGTAACAAATTCAAATAAAAAAGAACCTAATGTGAAAAAAAATTTCTAAGGAGTGTTAATATTGTCTTTAGAGCTGAAAATGTAAATAATTTTGGACTACTCTTAATTTTTTGAGGTTAAAATTAAATATTTCTATTATTTTACATATTTATTTTATAAAGGAATAAGGTTTCAAAAAATGTAAAATATAATCAAATTTAAAATTTATAAGCACAGGAAACTATATATAAGTAACATTTCTGTAAGAAATATTAAGAAAGTGTGTTTTACGTTGCGTATGATATTTTCTAAAATAGTGGTTTGAATTACTAGCAACTAATTGATTTACAAAGGCAAATATAACTTTATAACATTGTAGCATTTTTATATAAATAAAAAAATAAAAAATCTTTTTTAAACATTATACAAAATATCCTTTTGAATTTTTTTTTAAATTTCAAAGTTTTTAAAAAATTCCGAAACGAAAAAGTTATATAATAGTAAAATTAGGTAGGGTTCAAAGGTAAGGGTACATGTTATAAATCTACAAATTTTTACACATGAAACGCTACTATTTAAAAACAAAATATCACGAGCAAAGTAAGACTTGCTTAATATATCTTACAGAAATATTTTTTTTATTTTTGTGCACTTTTAACTTTTAAATCTAAGACCATAAGCATATTTTACACTTTTTGAAACCTTATTCTTTTATAAAAATGGGTAAGCAAATCGAATTATTTAATTTTAACCTCAAAGAAATATATCTAGTCTAAAAAATGTTTGAAATTTTCAGCTCTATTGAAAAAATTAACACTCCCTGAGACCCCTTTTAAATGTTAACATCAAAAAACATAAAAAAATATATTGTATAAAATTGTGTTTCCCTTAAATGTATTTAACAATTAATTTTGGAGTAAGAAACCTGTCATTGTATTTGCATGAACTGCCATAATGAAAACTCTTGGGCATTTTCTATATACTCACTTAAAGTATTTAAGATACTTTATTCAACAGCAAGTGAAGCAGTTTCCCCTACAGAAATAAACGGGTTCCTCAAAGAGAAACTAATGCTTTTTAAATTGAGCACGTCTTCAAAATAAAAACCCATTTCAAGTTAACGATTAGCAGTGCCTATTCCAGCAGTGCCTATAAACGGGTTCCCATAGGAAAAATTTATGCACCTTGTCCTGAAAATAGAAGGTCTTTTCAACTTAATGAGTAGCAGTTCTCATTCTAGATTTAAAAGTTCTTATAATGAGATCTGATGCAATTTAAATTCATCTAGCCCTTAATAGAAGGCCGCTTCAAATTAAAGACTTGGAGTTTCAATTAAGATCGAACGGGTAACAATAATGGGACTTGATGCCCTATATATTTGACGCGTCTTTAAAATATATGTACAATGGGATAAATTCATGGCGGTCACATGATAGACACAACCCCGTGATCTCACTTGAATACGAAACTCACATTAGACATGTTCAACTTGTAAAATTTTAATAAAATTTCAAGTTTGATAATTAGTTCAAGTGTGTGTGTTTGTATTAAGATTCTTCAATTTTTTTTTAAACTATCCAGAAAAAACAATCTTTTTTTGCACGTGTATTTAGAAATAAAATAAATTTTATTTACCTATGTGCCTTATTATTGTTTACGAATATAAAACTTCTTTGAAGAATATGCGAAAAGCAAAAATTTGCAAAAGAAAAGCTCGCGGACTAGTCAATTGGAAACACGTGTTTGTAGTTATCAAGTGAGTATGATGTTATATGAATTTAGCCCAGTGCTTCTCAAACTTTCAGTATTTGCAACCCAATATTCAATGAAAATTTTCATCGCACGACCCTTCCTTACAACAACAATGTGTTTAATGAAATAGTAATATACTTTGACACCAAAGTTACAATACGACTTTAATTATCAACCGCACAAATTAAAATGATACGTATTAAATTTTGCACATAAAATTGTATGATATGTGGTGTTTGTGTGTGTGTTTCAGTGGAGTTACTAGTAATTATTAAACATGTTCTTTACTTAGTATAGTTAAACTTATTATCAAATACATTGTGCAGTCCTGACACATTTATAAGTGTATTGTATCAGGGTAAATGTGTATTTTATTTTTTACTATGTCAGAATGTATTTTGTTTTTCTTCTTTTCAGTAAATTAATATTTTTTTAAATAATCTTTAGTTTTGGATTTTTTTTATACGCTCGCATACCCCACAATTAGAGAAACGCTGATTTAGCCCATTCAACTTAACTTCTTAACTGGTTTGCCCGTACCCCGTACAGGCTACTGAAAGCTAGCCCCAACCGGTCTGCCCGTACAGCGTACGGGCAGACCGGTTCCTTTATCTTTGATCTGCACATATTTTTAATTCTTATAGTGGAATTATTCGTGCCAGTGTTATTAAGAGATGAAGTTTGTTCCTGGTTCTGATGTACTTCGCAACCGGGATTTTCTTTGTGGGGAAGGTGGGAATATTTCATTGAAGACAGAAATTTAGATTCTTGAAATTTTTCGATAAATAGCAGAGATGGGAAAGGCAATGTGCTCTTTGTTGCTTGAGAAGAAATAAAAATAGAGAGTATCAGTATTAAAGTATCCGACTGTGTGTTCGGAACCATGATTTTGCAAAAGCGTATAAATGGATAATATTTATGATATTTAGTGTCACTTAGAATAGAAAATGTACATAAAATTGTTTTAGGAATGGTATTACAATAAAAAAGTATTTAAGTACAACATTTTGACAAAAAATGAACATAGAATGACCCATTTTCAAAATATTCTCCTTTTGTGAAAAATGCTTCTATTATAATAATATTTTGCTTGTATATAGGTCAAACCTCTCTACAGAGGCTCAATTAGAATTTTTGAAATATATAACTTAGAAGTGGGTTTATCCATGTTTTGCGACAACAGAGAGGAGAAATTTTAAGAAAAAAACGCTGATAAATTATTTCAATTGGTTGTAACTCTGAAAATAATGGGAATTTTTCAAAAAAAATAGTTTAGACTCTTAAAATATTATTACTTTAGAAGCATGTTTTATAAAAGGAGAACACTTTGGAAAAAGGTTATTCTAAGTTAATTTTTTACCAGAATATTGTATTTAAATATTTATTTTTGTCAAAAAATGTCCTTAAAACAATTTTATAGATGTATTCTAATCTAAGTTACACTAAATATCATGAAAATTATCCATTTACGCGCTTTTTTAAAATCATGTTTCCGGACGTAGTCGGATACCTTTAGGCATCTGTCTCTATCGTATTGTAAGATCTTAGTATTACACCATAGTTCACAATTTGTTTGGGTGTATATATATATATATGCACACACACAAAATCCTCAAACATTTTAAAAAAAGTACGTGCATTTTATTTATTTATTTCTTTTTGGTATGTTTGGGATAAATCCTTTTAGGATATATGAAATGTTCTTCGCAGCATGCAAAGCAACTCTATAGGGAGTTTTGTGTTCCACAATCATAAAAGAAAGAATAGTGTGAACGCTTTATAAAATTGAAAATTAAATTAAAATTATTCGACTTTCGTGCTCTGTGTTAAGTATTGTGATTTGTTACGTTCCGTAATATTTTGGAATATTTTGGGTAAAAAAAACTATTGGTCACTTAAGTAATAAACAAGTAGCAATTCTCAATCTAGATTATAGTAACAAATATTTATTAATAGGGGGACAGTCAATAATACAAAGAAAATGAAATAAATAACGATGTCCTATTTTATCCACCCGTTGTTTGAAGGTCTGAAACCTGTTATCTGAAATATTAAGAAATTAATATACCAATCCTCTCACTTCACGTTATGAATTCTGACAAGCTAACCGATAATGAAATAAATATCCCGTCAGAGGGATTTTATAGGTAAACTATGGAAGTCGTAATTAAATGTGACACAAGTGAAGTGACATCCAAGGTCCGTGTAAAAGATTCTTTTAGCTAAAAGACCAGTTTTTCCATCTCCAATATGCTGAAAAGAAACCATAAAAATTATGGCAAAATTCTGATTTATTTTTAATCTTCTGTCAGGAAAATTCGTTGAAAAGTTCGAAGAATATTAAAGATGTGTATTTTATTTTTGATGAACCCAAGTATTTTGAATAAATGGATAAAGTTTAAAAGATTTCCGAGAATTCTAAAAGTGAATCAATGGAGCTCAGTTTCTTAGAAATCATTTGAAGCATTAACTTCCAGGACACCAATTCAAAACACGGAACCACTTTATTTGAAAAAGATTTGGATTCTTCCTGCTGATAATGGAAGTTAAATATTTACTCTAGCTAAATTGTAAGTATTACGGCAATTTATGCTTGCTGATATTATGAATTAGCTAATGTACTAAGTTTTCACTTTAAATAGCAATTTTGCAAAAGTAATTTCAGTACAAAAAAAAATTTCCTTTTTAAAAGCTAACTTATTGAAAAGTTTCAAAATCTTTGCAAACAGAATAAAATAAAAAAAAATATTTTAGGTATTCTGAGAGTGTATGTGTAAAAAAGCATTATTAAAAAAATTACAGGAAAAAAACCTTTATTAGAATATAGCAGCGTTTCTCAAACTGTGGGCCACCCTTCCCCTTTGGGGTGCACGACAACTCTACAAGGGGAGGTGAGCATATTTAAAAGTCAAAAACAAACGGTTATTTAAAAAAAACTATTAATTTATGGAAAGTAAACAAACTAAATACTTTCTAACATAAAAAAAAAAAAACACACATTTACACTGATATATTACACTTATATTGTATCAGTGCTACACAATGTATTTAATAATTAATTTAACAATACTAAGCTAAGAACATGTTTAATAACTACCAGTGACCCCATGGGACTCTCATATATAAAATTACATCAAAAAAAAATTATCAACTATTTTGATAATTTGTATGGTTTAGAATTAAATTCTTAATTGCCGATTAGAAGTAACGCGATTCGCTTCCCCATACCAACCATTTTCCACGTAGGCGCGCATATGGGGGTGGAGGAAGGAATAACGAAGCAAATCGTCTGAAATAAGTAAATCCTTCGCAAACGTTGTCAAGGTCCTTTTATTGCATGCCAATGCCTTCGGAATATTTTTATGGATATCAGTGCTCAGAAAAGACCGTTCTTCAGAAAGACGTATATATACGTGCGGAGGAAATTAACGCTTTGACTGAGCAAGACGTTTATATACGCTGGTGGCACTTAAGATGTTAAAGCAGTGTTTCTCAAACTGTGGGGCGCTCCCCCCTAGGGGCCATGATAACTCTAAGAGGGGGCGCGAGCTTATTGAAAAGTCGAAAACAAAAGATTATTTAAAGGAATTATTAATTTACTGGAAGTAAACGAACAAAATGCTTTCCGGCGTAATAAAAAATGAAATTAGCATTTACACTGATATAATACACTTATAAATGTATCAGTACTACACACATGTATTTTATAATTAATTTGACAATACTAAGTCAAGAACGTTTAAGTGACCCCATAGGCTTGTCATAAATAAAATTATATACAAAAATCAACACTTATCTTGATAATTTGTACGGTTTATAAATAATCCCTTAACTGTTGATTAAAAGTTACACGATTCGCTCCTCAATGCCGCCGTTCTCCGTCGTAGGTATACGTATGTGATGTTTTAGAGAGGGGGTGGGTGGGTAGAAAAGAAATAAATAAAGAAATCTCCTGATATAAGTAAACCCTTCGCAAACACTGTCAAGGTCCTTTTATTGCATTCCAAAACCTTCGGAATCATTTTAAAGATAGCAGTGCACAGAATTATCGTACTTTAGAAAGACGTATATATACGACTGGAGTATTTAACGCAATAGTTGGGCAAGGCGTATATATATACGCCAGTGGCACTTAAGAGGTTAAAGTCGTATTGTACCTTTAGCCCAAGAATATAGTATTATTGAATTCCATGTATTGTTGTTTGTATGGAGGGGCAGGGAAAATTATGATTGAACATTGGGTCGCCAATATTAAAAGTTTGAGAAACGCTGTGTTAAAGTCGTATCATAGTTTTAGCATCCGAGTATAGTATTACTGAGCTCAATACATTGTTATTGTATGAGGGGGGCGCGATGAAAATTATGATTGAATATTTAGTCGCGAATATTGAAACTTTGAGAAGCACTGGAATATAGAGATAAATAAATGTGTTGTTACTTGTGCCACCTGATCGACAGCAAAATCAGATCAAGGCCCACAAAACTCATCGCGGCAAGGAGATGGAGTTACACCTGTTGTTACCCGTAGCTTTGAGCACCACGCAGGTGGCATCGCAATTTCACTCCGTTCCACCCCAATTTTAAGGGAGAACACCCTGGGTTTGCTCAGGGGCCTCCACTTCTCTTTCCTTTCCACCAACCTCGCAAAGGATTTGTGGCTCGACGGCTATTAAAAATACTCCCATGCCGCAATTGCTCTATACGTTTACAACATCCATGCTTTCTCTGGGATCCGAACCCAAGCTCAACGGCACGGTAATCATGTACCTAGCCACTATATCGGATGGGAGGCATGAATAAATGTAGAATTCAATTGCATGTATAGAGCAAACATTTTTTTTTCTCAAACTTTCTATAAAAGACGAATTATACGTTTATATTGACGTATAATCCGTCGTATGTTATATCTGTTGGCTACGTATGTTATCTTCCCTTCAGCGATGCACTCCATATGAGAAAATTGAGACATAAGCAATTTCTAGAGCCGCTTTCTAGAATGAATTTTGTGGCTATCATACATGATGTGATCACGGTTACCAGATTGGTAAAAATGTTAAAAGTACCATATCACCAAAGAGTCAACGGAAATGCTCTAGGATCGACACTTGTAGTAATTTTCAAGAGGTTATATAAAAGACGTTTGAAGCCCATAGGGCAGTTTAGAAAAGAATTTTCTCGATGTTTCTTGACTACGGTAAGAGAAAGAAACTATTTGTTGGAGTTCCTGCTTGTAGAACTGTTTTAGAGATCTGTTTCTGGAACGTTGAAAGGCCGGTTTATAACGAGTGTGATTTGTACTATTGTAAATTGCATAATGTGCTTCTTTGTGTATATATATTGTTTGCCCTTCCTGTAGTCATCTGTTTGTGCTTGTCATTTTTGAATAATTATATTAACAGATGTGGGGAGTGACCATGTTGTTTCTTTTAATGAGAAGAAATCTAACCAAAACAATGCATGAGGAATTCGACTACCAGGAGGAGGATATAGGGGCTATTATGATGAAAATATATATTTTTAGCAATTCAAATCCAATCTTTTTAAATCAAAAAATGTTTCTTCGTATGTTCAATACTCATGATTTTTCACTAAAAATTAAGACCAAAAATTAAATGGCCAAGACTCTCAGAACAAGAATCTTATTTTAGCATTCTACATACGCTTTCTCTCACTACATTTACATACACACTAAAACACTACACAGCTCCCCAGCACTCTCTGTCGCGACAAATATTCTCTTGTTATTTCGGGGCGTTACAAGAATTATTTACACAGAACTGATCAAAAAGCATGTGCTATAAGAATACTTTTAAATTCACCCGAGGGCTCAGTGCTAGGAGTTAGATAACAATAACATGAAATTACACTGCTGGACAATAGCTAAGGACGGATAACACTATCATCCATAGCAACCACAAAATGAAAGGAAGCAAAATGTGGAAAATTAGAATAAGTGCGGGATATTAGTAAGAAGTATGAGTATGCAAATTTTTTTCCACGTCTGTTCATCACGTGATAGCGTTCATAAGAGCTTTAAAGGTTTTGACGCGTGTGGACAGTTGTTGTTTCAAGTCAAAGTTTTACAGGAAAGATTTAATAGACGAACTTAAAATTTTTGGCATGTCTTCCCAACATCACATAGATGATTTTATGCGTGACCGAATTATTGGAAAGATCGAAAAAGGGCGATAAATAACAGATGTTGCCAGGGTGTTCGACATCGCTCACAGCGTTGTTTCACGGCTGTCGAAATCATTTAAAACTACTGGAATGTGTAGTAGATGGCACGGGGAAGATCGTGTTAGAAGTACGACACCTGCAGAAGACAGACGTATCGTCCTATCAGGAAAAAGGAACAGGTGCACCACAGCTCAGGACGTGGCAAATCAGTTTCTTACTGCCTCAGGAAAGCAGATTTCCCGAAAAACTGTTGCCAGACGTTTGAGGGGAGGAGGACTATACGCACGCAGACCTGTTGAGTGTGTCCCATTGACCAGACAGCACCGTACTGCCCGTTTGCAATGGTGTCGTGAGCATCACAATTCGACTGAAGAGGACTGGGCATGCGTACTATTCTCAGATGAGAGTAGGTTCAGTCTGTCATCGGATTGTAGACGCCAACTGATCTGGCGCGAGAGTGGTACTGCTTATCGTCCAGAAAATATACAGGAAAAGGACCGATATCCGACATGCAGTATCATGGTGTGGGCCGGCATCATGATCAATGGCCGCACGCGCCTACTTGTGGTTGCGAATGGGACTATGACGGGCCAACGATACATTGATGAAGTTCTACTTCCTCATGTTCGTCTTTTCCGTGGTGCTATCGGTGATAAATTTGTTTTTATGGATGACAACGCAACATGTCATCGAACACTCGCTGTTCAGGATTGTCTAGACAGCGAGGGTATTCAACGTCTCGTATGGCCAGCGCGTTCTCCAGATCTAAACCCCATTGAAATTGTGTGGGATGCTTTGGGGAGGCAAGTTGCTGGTCGAAACTATCCTCCGACAAACAAGAACACCCTCATCCGTGCACTCACAGAGGAATGGGATAAATTGCCTCAACAGCTGTTGGATAATGTTGTGCAAAGTATGGTACGACGTGTGGAATGTTGCATCACACTCCACGGTGGACATATCCCGTACTGATACCTTTCTTTAAGGTGCCTGCTGACTTTTAGATGCATTGTTCCATTTCTCCGTACGCAGATAAAATGAATATATTTTTTCTTTCAGATGTTTCACAGCTTTTGTACTTTCCAGAACAATAAATATTCTTTATTCTAATGTCTTAACAGTGTGGCAACTATATTTTATCCTACTAGGCCTCATGTCTCAGTTAATGTTATGCTACATAGCAATTTGTGATCTGTCCTTAGCAATTGTCCAGCACTGTAATTTATATGTCAATGTCCACAAATATAACCAAGATTGGTTTTCTTGCGCCAAAAAAATGCAACCATCACTCACTCACTCGCAATGTCATGAAACAAGGCAAGTAACCGCTAGTAAACTTTAAAATAAAGAAACTGCACTGTTAATTTCACAATTAGAAATTTGCTTCTTGTTTCACAAATATGACATTGATTAAATATTATTAATTACTAATTATCCACCAAATGCAATTATTTTAGCTCCTATTATATTATGCTAGCTCCTATTATATTATATTTAGCTCCTATTATTTACTAACTTTTCAAATGCCTGTTTTCAATAACCATAAGCGATTCGTCAATTTAATAAAAAAACAATAAAAAATGTTTGAGCAATTATTTTAGGCTTATGGTAAAAATAACTTTAAATATGACATTGAGAAAAAATTTTCTCATAATAATTTATAATAAATAATCAAAATATTCACCTCCTTTTTTTGGAGAAGTTGAACTCTTTTCTGTAAATTTTGAGAAATGCATTTGAAAATGTTGAGAGTGATGTCATGAATCATTTTATTAATGAGTGTTGTTTGGAATTTTCCGTGTTCTTAGGATATTAATCGTCGTAAGAGTAAATATTCATTCATTCCAAACCTATTTTTTTCAATCTTAACATAAGAAAAATTTTTTTCTGGCAATTTTTTTCACTTCCATTATCAATGAGAGAAAACATTTTATCCGACTAAAATTTACCAATAATCTAAACCTTAAATCTTTATAATGCGATAGTAAGTATGTTTATCATTGATTTAATTAGTTTTTAAATGTCACAATGGGAAGCTATATTCCCATCTGTGATTTGCGCTGCTAGCACTTAGACTAGCACGACATCTGATACCTAAATTTTCAAGCCGTAAAAGCAAAGGACGACCTGTAAATTTCCTGAGCAGCGAAAGATAAAAGTGAAATTCCAGATGAAGTACGATTGATTGAAGAATGTGACCATATGCCTACTTGACAAAACACATATACTTGGCATTATTTGAATGTCCAGCTTATAGAAATTCGTTCGTTGAGTCTCGGCACGCCAATAAGTTATTATTTTAAAGGATAAATTGCGAATGATTTTTATAGTGTTTCTGCTTTTCGGATAACTTATACGAATAAGACCTTTTGATTCGTTACTCAGCTCGGTTCTGTAACAATGACACGTCAACCAGCGAATTCTCTTACAAATTGATCGCACTAGTGCTCCGTCAGATCATAGCTTTGGGACTGTTGTAACCCTTTTTCTACCGATATAATAAGTACCACACATTTGAAAATTACATAGAATAACAATTTTTACGAATAATTAGCAGGAGTATTTTTCAATTCCACATTTCCAAGCCACAGAGCAGCATGGGTTCTATAATGAATATTTTAGTAAGAAAAGCAAATAGTTTTATCGCTGATATTTTGATCGGATTGCGAAGATTGTCATTTTTGTTCCGAAAAAGTAATTAATGCCAAAAGGTAAGTTTCTCCGTTTTTGTATGTAAAGGAAGAACTTAGAAAATGATTTGACAAATCATTTTAAGTGAACAGTATATATAATTAATTTTACAGTTGAATAACTTTGTGGTGCTTATAAGTACCGACAGCACACCGGGTGTTAGAGCAAGAATTTAGTATTTTTTTTTCGTCCGTGTGGCTTATTGGTTTTTGTTGTGTTGTAATCACTACAGTGAAATAGACTTGGCATTACTTTTTAGCTTAACTCATTTATTTTGCCTTTTTATTGCTTCATTTCAACGTTTTCAAAAAAGTTTGATCTTTATATCTGATGTTGTTTTTTTTGCCACATAATTAAATGAAATATCTATTCTTATTTCAAAAATTAATAACATTTTAATTTCTTTATGTGTAACTGAGATTCAACAATAATTGGAGATTTTTAAGATCCTATTATTAATATTATTATTATTTCCTTTTCTTAGAAAGTCTGGAAAAAAGAAAGTCATTCTTCTAGATACTTTGGATTTATTACAGAATTACACTATTTGAAATCAATGGTGTACTAAGAAATGATTTTTCAGAGGAAAAATTCCCGGCAAATAATCTGCTGGAATTTTCGGTAGATTCTTAAGATTACAATCAAGAGACTAAACAAGACTCTAGGAGCAATAGTTCATGCTAAGAAAGTACAGCTCCAGCATGCAGTGCTTTAAAAACTTAATAACTCAAAATGCATAACATGTAATGAATTTTTGTGTAATAATGATAAGGTATAAACAATTTCTTTGAATATCATCAAATTAAGTTTATATGTAAAAACTGTTTTTATGTGTAAAAAAGGTAAATAATTTTTAAAAATTTAATAATTTTTAAAATTAATAATGTTTTGCTGTAAAAAAGAGTGTTCTCTGTTAATTTAGCATATTTAAGAGTTAAAACTGCGTTAAATAAGTAATTCGGTCATTTCGTGTTTTGAGAATATTTTAGACCTTTGTGAACTGACGGGGCTTTGAAGTTCCAATTTAATTAATTTGCTCTAATGGATTAAATTTCCCAAAGTTCAGCATTTTATTTATGCATACCCCTTAATTTTTACTGCACTGATTAAGAAAAATATTGCATGAAAAAAATTGCAATAAATTATAATGCGGTAGATAAAGGGTTAAGGAGTCTGACTACATTCGGAACCGTAATTTTGGAAAAAAAGTAAGAATGAATATTTTTTTAGTGTCATCTAAATTACCATATAAATGTAAAATTGTTTAAAGAATAATATTACAATAAAAACTGTTTAAATGCTACTTTTTGGCAAAAAATTAGAAACATATTTTCAAACATTCAAAACATTCTCACTTAATGGTAAATACTTCTACAGTAATAATAATTCGCGCGCGCGCCTGTATATCACCAAGATTTCGTTACAAAATCAGAACTAGGAGTTTTGAATTTATATAACTTCCAGAGTTATACAATAAATCCAAATAATAAAAGATATTTTCTGTTAAAATCTTTCTACTCATTCTCCACTAATTTCTGATATTAAAACATGAATAAATACATTTGTAAATTAGATATTTAAATTTATTTATACATATAAACCTACTTTATTACCAATATAGACATAAGTAGAATTAATCTAAATATAAACACAGTTTTATATCTAATAATAGACAAAATATTGTTATTAATCATATGAATATTATTATTATTTAATCAAAAAAGTACTCTTATCCTTAAAATGAATTAATCTTGAGATGTTATATATTATTCAGGTATTTTTGTTTCTTTAATGTCTTATTCTGTGTTTCTATTTTTTTTCTTACTCGATCCAATTTTCAGATTGATTTTCTGCTGTTGGGAAGAATTGATTTATGTGTTTATATTTTCTATAAAAATGTTTGTGTGTTTTTATATATATATATATATATATATATATGTGTTCTGTATTAATTATGAAATATTACTTATATACCTGAACAATGCGGCAATGTCTAACATACAATAATAAAAAAAACATAATCACAAATACATTTATTTTTCGTTATACACATATGAGATAAAACACAGTGTATATACACTATTTATTTGAACACATGTTGCAATATATTTAGACACATATCTGAGTGATAACAGTAATTTTTTTTAAATACTCTTAATACATTGCTTAATATGCATGCAAATATTTTAGCATAACAATTACAAGTACATGAAGAAAGTGTTATAATAAATGAAAATATAATATAAAATATTTCACTTATATACATAGCATCATTTAATTACTCTCTTATTAAAATTGGTAATGAATAAGTAATTAAAGACGTGTTCTACTTTCATTATGTATAGTACTATGTGATTATGGAGTTTGTGACCTTCGCTACACATAAAAATATGCCAACTAGAATTCGTAAAATGATAAAACGGAAAGGAAGAATATATTATACAGTCGACTCTCGCTAGATCTAACTTTTGATAATACGAAACTCTGGCTAATTCGAAGTATATGCTCAGTCCCTAGAAAAACTTTTGATATTTCGAGCTAAAACAATACGTTTTGGTACACTCAGTAGTTCAAAGTAAAATCTGTGGCTGGCCTGACTACAACACGCTATAATTCGAAATTGTCTAATAAAACTCTTGACAATTCGAACACTCAATATCATGTACAGTCATGTAGCAAACAGATTGGAGCTTACAAGTTTTATATTGTATTGTCTATGCGTGTCTCCCCTGTAATGTAGCCTCTTTGATGACCATTGGTCTGCTACCCCTTCTTAGTGTTTTCTGGTTCCTCAGACGAAAATACACTTTTATTGCTATCCTTCAAGTGAACAATAGACCAACAGCACCTACTGTCAGCCGTACATATTTTTCGTTTAACACGTGGCCTTGCTACACGTGTGTTCAGAATCTTCATGCCTAACAGCTCCTGCTACCTCAGACGATTACGTCACCACTTCTACCTGAGTTCATCTGCTAGATAACACCATCCACCGGACGCCTGCGTCTGCCTTTTCGTCATCAATCATCCTGACAGATGCTACCACTAGGAGACGCGCGACTCCGTGCCAGTCGCTAGCAACAGGGATGACTCATCATCATTAATTACCAGTGACAGATCAAGAACAGGTTTCTTCAACAAAACAATTTCGTCATCCAGATTCATTCTCACCTACAATCATGAACTGTCTATAATTTAACTTAAGTGAACAATACCAATTAACTCTAACGTTAAGGACTCTGATACTTTTTCGATAAGGGACGGAGGGCTTTTTAAAAGTCCAGTTTCTCAGTGACACCCAGCGTACGTGTGTTCAGAAAGGATGATCCACTATTGTGAGGAAGAGATGGGGTAGAGCAATATATTTTGGACTGACATGGCGATTTATGGCTCATCTGAGTGACTTATAGAATAAGACAATAAAATAGGGAATGAATCAGACTGGACCCTGCCTTGAAGAACCAGTTATGTTGAGGACAGTGTTTGAGGGAATCGCTTAAGAGGTGATTTTATTTCCTGTATTCTTTTAACCCTTTAGCGGCTACAAAGCTAAAATACACTTTTCTCTGATAAAGTACTTGATAAATGTAATGTTATCATTCTCTATAAATATTGTTTAGTCACAAAAAAATCTGATTAAGGGTTTTTTTCCTGGGTGGTGGCTAGACGTTATAGCCACTGCGCACTTAAGACCTTTAACTTACTTTTCAGGACAGAAAATATTATTCATATCACAATAAACTTTTTAAGAAAACTTTTCATTTATCTAATAACTATTTCAATAGTAATATTAAATAAAAAGTATAAGTGTATCTAAATAATAATAGAATAATTGCACAACATAGAATACTTAATTAAAATATGTATAGAATACTTAGAATATACATTGAAATTGGTATATATCTCCATTTTATATTTTATTTAATTTTAGTATAAAAAGTTAGAAATCTAATATATATTATAAATGTGAAAGTTTGTGAAAATCTGTGTTGGTCTTTCACGCAAAAACTACTGAAAGGATTTTAATGAAACTTTACAGTAATATAGCTTATACATCAGAATAGCACATAGGCTATAATTTATAAAGATTTGGGAAAAGTGTCAAAAATATAACGATATTTGTCAAGTAAGTAGGATAAAATTCTGTCATCTGCTAGCTATTCTGGCAAGCGCTGCAAAAAAAAAAAAAAAAACCACGTCTGCATATATCTATCTTTTGTTTGTGAAAAACCTTTTTTGTTTTTTGGCTGCGCAAGGTGCTCGCTTCTAATTAATTCCTCTGATATAATGCCTATTTTTTTATTTCAGATTCAAACTAAGTTTTGAAGGGAGAGGTTGTTATAAATCTCTCTTTATTTTAATGTTTTTTTATGATTTTATTATGCATATTTGGTAGTAAGAAATTGATCTTTTTTCCAAATAAATGCTTTTATCAGTTCTGATACTTAAAGTAAATAAGCTTTCTCTTTCACACTGCATCATTTGGACAAATTTTCAAAATTTATTTGTGGTTAGTAGTTAATTATAACGCTATAATTTTAATTGAATAGGCAGATATAATTATTTTTATACTTAAAAACGCAATAACTATTGTTCTGTATTTCTTGGAGTGTGAGAGTGAGTGAATATTAATGTTGCACTGTTCAGCTACACGAGGGCTTTTGGCAACGGATCACGTAATTTTGAACCATAGTCAAGTAACGTGGACGACATCTGAGCTGGCACCCCTTTCTCCTAACTACCACACCACACCAACTTAGAAGGAATATTCTACCAATAATTAGCAGGAATGTTCTTTGAAATCCACTCTTCCAAGATATATGGCAGCACGGGTTCCATGATGAGTATTTTAGCGGAAAAAATAGTTTGTCAAAATTTAAGTGTCTTATGTTTTTGTATGTTAATGAAGACCTTAGAAAATGATTTGACTACTTATTTTAAAAGAACGGTATATATAATTAATTTTACAGTGGAATATCTTTATTTAATTTATTAGCTCTAACGGATTAAATTTTCCAAAGTGGAGTATTTTGTTTATGTATATCTCTTAATTTTAAATGTATCGATCCGAAAAAAATATTGTATGAAAAAAACTGCAGTAAATCATCATGCGGTTGGATAAAGTATTAACGTGCATCGCTCCCCTACACGGCGGATCTTACAAAGCTCTAATAAGGCTCGAATATGAAAGTAGCTAGGCATTTGCCAACTTGACTCTATCGTTAACATTTTGCTATGCTTTTCATTGGATCGTCATTATAATTTAAGAAACGGCGTTGCTTGCGAATATTACAATTTTAACATAAAATAAATACTACAGAAAGTAATATTAATGTATTATACTTTCAGATAAAATTATTTACACTATTTTAAGCGTTCATTACACAAAACTTTTAACAATGTGTTACTTTTGCTGAGCAGAGATCAGCTTAGGAAGGTATTTTCAAAAATCAACCCTCAAGAGTGTTACGGGGAGTTATAAATAAAAAAAAATCCTTTTTATCAGCTATTAGACCTACATACTTAAAATTTAACAAAGGTGTTTTATTTCTCTCTTTTTTTGTTACCAGAGTTACGCCAAAAGCTTTTTTGTTTAATTTGCGATTCACGTAAAATTAACTCATTAAAAACTTCTTTATCCTTCAATCTGTGTTGTTTAATTTTTCAGTTCACCCGTGCGAAGAACGGGTATACCAGCTAGTAAAGTAATATATTTGAGAGTTTAAATTAGTTATTTCACAAATTTGACGAGCTATTTACTGTGGAACTTTATAACATGCAAACATTTTCTCCGAGCAGGAAAGCTGTAATGAAATATTTTCGAACCCAAGAATCTCGTACCACATACTGTAAACAAATTTTGTTTATATTTCTGATCCCCAACATTCTCACAAGATTCTAAGTGATCTCTCTCGAGTGGATGAAAAAATATGCCTAAAACAGGTCGAAATTTTTTTCAAAGATCAGAAATTGTATTTATAGTAATCAAAATACAATTTGGAGATTCACACCGAGAAAAACTGTTTTTAACTGCCCAGCAGAAGACATGAAATGCAAAATAAGGTATCATCCAACAATCTGTATTGATTTTTATGCCTTTTAGTTTCAATTAGCGCATGTAGATAGACTAAACATCCATCACCCGCTTGGAGAAAAAAATTTTAATATGTGGCTGGACCTATTAGGCACTGTCCGCAAAAGGGTTAATGCAAGACTTTTAACTTCTGTGTAGTATTTATCCTGTGTAATATGTATTTATTAAAAATACTTCAAAATAGTTTTATACCTATGTACAATTGTTGTTTTAGTTTCCAATTTAAATATGTTAGAAAAAAATTTCTCTTGGGGCACTTTGGAAATTTTTTTCTACCCTCTTGATAATTCAGACTCTTAATTATTTTCATTGGTTCCTCCAACTTCAAATTATCGAGAGTCAACTGTATTGGAAATCCGTTAGAAAGTTTAATGTATGTTACATTTTTCTTCTTAAAGAAAGTTAATAGATGATTTCTAATGTATTTGAAGAATCTCGTTATAAAACGTCATTGGAAACGTGTAATAAATAATACAAGCGATAAAAATGCATAGTAAATACAGAGATTTAAAATATATTTGGTTTCTCCTTAGCGTTTATCAAAACACTCAGGAAAAATATTTTATTACGTGAGAAAAACGTTTTGCGTACTACAGAAAATTTTGAAAAATAATGTAATTTTCTAATATTTGAGCTTTTACAGATTTGCCAAATGAATATCTTTGTAACATTTTTAAAGAAATTAAATAAGTTCACTAATTCTGAAAAACAGGCCTTTTTAACAAAAACACATACACTTCCAGAAAGTACATTACATTTTATAAGTTATTTACACTTTTCAATTATGATACTGAGTGCAAGACTATACAAATAGAGGAGAAAATATGCAATCTACATTAGCATATTGTAATCTAGACAGATCAGTTATAAATATACACTATATTGATAAATATGTACAATGATACTTCTGATACACATTGAGAACCTTTCGATATATCATGATATTATGAAAAATAAGAAGCAGCAACTATTTTACATTCCTTACTTATTGTCACAATATAAAGAACATCTTAAAAGTTTTCATAAATCTCGGTACAATTAATCCAAATGGAACCCATGCTAATATTTTACACAGGCTCAAATTAGAGAATACTTATGTAAAAGTATTTAAGTGTTATTTATTTATTTATTTTGAAAATATTTAATAATTATTTTACATTTTATCATTAATAAGCTGATATTTCATTGAAAAATAATCCTACATTTCAGTTTTTTATTTTTTTTAAAAAAAAAATTCAATTTAGACATTAGGTGAGTCTTCCTAATATTAAATATGTAACTCAAACAATTAAGGAAATAAAATTGTTTATCACTTTTCTAAAAATGTTTACATTCATTGATTCTTAGAGGGGTTCCGACAATAGCGCCCAAACACTGCACAGCCAAATTTCACGTTAGGAGTACCTAAAAATACCCAAAGAATTGTACCTGTACGATCCATAGTTTACGAGAAAAATAAGGTTAATGATGATAAATGAATGAGGATTTTGATGGGGATCCGGTACATATCTATGCTCCTGTATGATAGCCAGACGTGGCATATCCCGGCCATTGGATCGGATAACGAGCTCCGGTCCTATGGCCGCCATGATCACCAGATCTCACATGTTGGATATTTTTTCTGTGGGGTCATATTGAAACGAAATGAATTCTCAAATGGACTTAATTCATCGCCCCCATTTTGCTTACATTTCGATGGACACCGTTCTGGTGTAACTTCTCAAAAGGACTGAGCTGCTCGGCCTCGTGTTGCTTGCATTTCGGTGGACATCTTGCTGGTGTGACTTCTCAAACGGACTGAGATGCTCGACCTCGTGTTGCTTGCATATCAGTGGGCACCGGGCTGGTGTGACTTCTCAAGCGGACTTAGTTGCTCAGCCTCATGCAGCTTGCATTTCGGTGGATACCGTGCTGGTATGACGTGTACATTCATATATTCCACGATGCTGTCAAGCCTTCCCTGATATTCCCAGTGAACACTTTGAACACATGTCTTTATAAATATTTGCATATACTGCTGTTAATGTGTCCAACGGGGTGTTTTTCTTTGCGCCAGCATAAAGTGCTTTTCGTTTTTTTCTAGTAAACTGTGGATGATATAGGTTCAGTTCTTTATGTATTTTAAATGTATGTTATGTATTTCAATAAGGAATATGAGTGTGAAAACTTTGGGCCCTATTTTTGGGACTCCTTGTATATTATTCCATAAAAAAATAACCTAGAATATTTTTAAAAAAATTAAACTTATGGTGGGTATATATTATGAAAAATGAGCGACTTTGAGAATTATGAAAATTATCAAGGAAGCCACATTTCTTGAACATTGTACAATGAGATGTACTCAATTTATTTTTCATACATTGAGTGATATACAGGTTTTACTTTCAACACGTAATGAGGGCTATAAATACAGTAGTGTTTACATTGATTAAGGGAATGAGAAGAATCAATTAGTTTAATAAATGCATTGGAAGAATGTACATTTTTGAGCATTTATTATATCAGCATGTATCCGCATACACACAGGAAGGCTTTCAATGACAAATATCGAGAGAAAGGATAACTAATAATATAAATTATCACCAACCAAACACTTGAAATTTATATTTAAATTCTTAGTTTTCAGTAAGTGAAACTTTCTCTTTCAATTCACAATCATGTACAAGGATTATTAAAAAGATGACAGCATATAAGACATCTAAATATTTTCATTGATATTTGCGTTGTCATTTTGATTATAATTTTAGTGATAAAACTAAATGATCTTTTAAAGCATTTGTACTGTTTAATTCTGGTGTACTGTAATCTGCCTCCCGTTTCAGGATATATTATTTCACATTCCTATTACATTATCCTATAATATATGCTAAATACCATATTGCACTCTTCATCTTGCAAATTAGTTGAAGATAAGTCATTTGTAACTTCAACTTTAAGAATTGTACTTAAACGGATATAAAAATAAGTCTTCATATGTTGAGTCCAATGCAATTTCCTTACCTACAGAAAAAAGCATTGAAATTTTGGTTGAAAAAGTAGAAGCCGAATGGAAAAATGATGTCAGCACCAATTTTAATGAATTATATGCTCTGCATGTAACAAAACAATTGAGTTTATTATTTCATTCAAATCGTCTTTTCTGTATGAGTCCTACCATTTTAATAAAAATGGCTTAGATATTTCCCAAACTTCAGTGAGGAATAACTAAAACAAGTACTGTAGTATATTTTTTAGATGTCCAGCTATCCATTGATAAAAATTGATAAATGAGGAGCATTATAAGAAAACTCGCGTAAATCGAGTCATTGTTAAGTTCGACTTTACACATAATACAACTTTTCTGTAGGTTTGTTTATCTTGCGAAAGAAATGACGTTATTTGTCTGTGTGCTTTGCTGATATTTATAGCCATTTCTTTGCTTAATTCTGGAACATTTATTTGTCTATGATTAAAAATTCAGCACTCTACGCTTGTGTAGGAAATAAGAATAATGCATCTGCGGGAAATATATTCTGTCACACATAACCTAAAAATTAACTAATTTTAAAGCTTCTTTACCAAGGTCTTCCTGTTTTCAATAAAAATAACCATTAATTTAAGCATTCTAATTGCGTTCTTATTCAGTTTTTATTGCATACATCTTCCATTTTAATCAACAGGATGAAAGTAATGCGCATCTTTAAACACTTGTGCTTATTACTGCCCGTGTAGCCTCCTTTTTCATGTGAATTGGCATACAGCACGAGCGATCTCCACCAATGCTTTTATTCTTCGAGCACCATTTTGAGTTGGAGATTAAGTACACACAGGGATTTATGGAGCTGTTAGCTGCTAACATGATTCCCAACATAGCCACAAGATCTTCGTTCAGATCTTTTGGATCGCCAAACGCCATATAGAGTTCCAGAACGAAGTACGGTAATGCACACACCAAGAAGGATATCACTACAATCGCCGTCATCCAAAAGGTTTTAACCATCGTCTTTGGATACTTAGAATGTATGTTGTTATCCTTAGATGCTGAGCTGGAGGACACAGAATCCATCGATGTCCATTTGCCGGAAAATGGCTTCTGGCGAGTCCAGACCGCATAAATAATTCTTCCGTAGACCACAATGATGATACTAATTGGAATCATGAATACTGATGTTAGTATAAATGCCATATAGATCCGTCTGTGGTTGATGGACAGATAGCCAGTGTAGAATTTGGCTACACAGAACTTTTTGCCAGATGTGGCGTTCAGTTGATGGAATATGAACGCGTTCGGTACAGATGGCAGAAATGAGGCAAACCAAGCACCAATGATGTAATTTCTGGTGCTGGGTCTTCTTCGGAGAGGGAAGACAACAGCAATGAATCTATCGAGAGCGATGCATACAATCAGATAATTGGAACATACCATGGTGAATGTCTGAAGGACCTTGAAGATAGGACAGAAGACACTGCCCGCCACCCATTCTCTGCCCATGCATTCCCAGATGAGTTGAGATGTCATCGAGAAGAGACAGACTAGAAGATCTGCAACAGCAAGGTTCAGAAACAGAACTTGAATTCGGCGCAACTTGCGGCAATAGGGTAGGCAGATGCTGAAAATGACAGCGACATTGCCGAAAAGAGCTGTTACGATCATTAGGGTCAATAGTCCGATTCTGAGGTTTCTAGTGTAAGGTGGTCCAAGGATCTCAAAGATCTCATCTGATGAAGTCGTTGATGGAGTCCAGTTTTGGGAATGATGGTCAGTAACATTGATGCTTCTTAATGCGATGGGGATTTCCATTGAAAATGTAAGTTGTACTGAATTCCAGAAACAAAGTAGTGGCTCTTCAACTGTATTAATTTTTCAATCAGAAACACAATATTTTTCTCTCTAATTAGGATATTTCATCATTTTCAAAGTTGGTTTATAGAAAATTGAATTGGAAAATAAGCTTCTATACTGAGATCACTTTTAGAAACTCGTGCAGAAAATTACGCTTTTAATTTTAAATTTACGATATTTTGTGGAGTAGTTTCAAGGAAAAAATAGACTTTTTTCGGGGGAAAAAATTCAATTCACAATTTATTGTTGTCTCTGCGAAATATTACGTGAAAAATATTTAAAGGTGATGCCAGGTTTATTAGTTTGAACAAAGTTGAAACGAATTAAATCTCGATATTATTCAACAATGTAGAACACGAATTTTCGTTAGCTATAAGATACAATTTAGGTTCTAGTATGACTTATAAAACAGAACTAAAACAGGGAATTCATTTGGGTTCAACAATAAATATAATCAACCAGTTTCCTAAGAAATACAAAAATACAATGACTCTCAGATCCTTCATTCCACTTCTTTAAACATACATTTATTTCTCTTTTCCTTCTTAAAAACAAAAAAACATTTTTATTTTGGTATACTTTTTTCATGATAATCACTGTATTAACTAATCATTCGGAACTTGAGAATGATATGTGAGCAGACATTTTAGTATATTTGATGGATTATATATCAAAAAATTGCTTTCTTAAAGTTTATGAAACTAAAAATTAGCATTTTTAACATTAATTTTTCGATATATTTTTCAACTGTCAAAGTTGTCCATGAATAATACAGTTGCTTGGCTCTTATTTCAATTTTCTAAGAAAACCATATTGCAGACGTTGGAAAAACATATAATTCTAAGAAATGCTGTGAGTAATTGATGCCATTCCATTCAATTCGTCTTTCTGAAAAATAAGAAATGATTGTTAATTAAAATGTACGTGTATGTTGTTAAGTTTTTTATTATGATAATCTACATATATATTTTTAAAAAATACAGCCCGTAGTTATTGGCTTTTGCGAAGATTATATAATTTGAAGGATTAAAAATAGTAGTTTTCAAAGAAACTAAAAAGTCGATAAATAAGCATAAATATTGTTGTCTTATCAAGGGAATAAGTAATAAGTGAAACAAATACAAATTATATTTCTAACATAACGTATAGAAGCTAACATGAATTAAAATGCACTCATGTCCAAATTTAAAGTCACAAACATAAAATCTGTGAGGATTGACGAACTATCTATTGTGTTATCACGAAATTTGGCACAGGGACATATTACAATGCCAGAAAGAATATATCAGCATAACAATATAGAAAAGATGTTTATTAGGAATTAAGATTCGAGTCATATGAGAAAAAGTGTGAAATCTCAGGAATCAGAGATAAAGCATTTACCTCGGGCATTATGACCACTGTGAATTGCTGTACAAGTCTCACAATGAGCTTCCATACTGTTAATGAGGGGGTCAATAGTTATTTGTGGCATCAAAGCCCATGTTTCCAAAACTGGGACTTTTAATTTCTGGGAGGTCCTGGAAAGAGAGCTATACTGAAAAATGGCCTTTCCTAGACCATCACAAACATATTCAGTAGAATTATGATATGGAGACCTCAAGATTAAATCCATATGGTGAATATCTGCTATTTCATGGAATTTATCAACAATATGAGTTCTGTGCGGCCGTGCATTATCGTCTTTAAAAGCATAGTCCGAACCCATAGCATCTAGAAAAACATCCCGAAAGCTTGTGACGGGCTCACGCGTCTTTTCTTTAGGGCTCTTTGGGCCAGAATAAATGGCAATTGAGGGCAATTTGTGGCAGTTGATGGCAAGTAGGGAAATGTTAATATAGTTCATGGTTCAAGTTTGGAGAGGGATACGTTGCTGTGATTAGAAGTTATAATTAATAAAGATCTAGAGAACCAAGGTGCATACCAGTGCACGCAAGTAAATACAAGATTGCCTTAATAATATTAGAAATTGATTCTTCAGACTGCAACAATGTAGTATTGACTATTTAATATTAGAATCAGTGATTGCATTAGAATTGAATTTAGGCGATTGAGTTATTGATAGAGGGTCCGAGTTTAGTTAAGTTGTTATTATCTATATATATAATGTGTGTTGCGTAATTTGCCATCGTAGATTCTCTCACATTAATTATTATAATTTAATTTGTTAAAGGTTTAAGTTGAATATCTTAATGCAGTCATATTAAGATAATGATTCCTTCTAGTTCTTTGGTTAATCCTACAACTCCAGCTCACGCTGACTCTCTGAGAGATATTCTGCCAAGGGGGGAATATCACAAGCTCTCTCTCTCTCATATAATCTCTATAGAGCTGTGAGTGGACAGTACGTGCATCGAAAACGTACAGTAGTGTATGACTTCCCATTATTATGCCACCAAACACAAGATTTCTTTGCCACCAAATCTGTCGATTTTTGTTCCATAAGAGAAATGAAAGCGAGCTCCATTTTCTCTCCATGTGAAGACTCGACGAGAAACACTTTCGTCTGATACATTTCGAATCAACACAAAAGGACTCAAATGCCTTCATTCTTGTGGTGTCCATAACTGATGTTTTCAGCTCCATAATAACCGGTCTTTCCTGCTAGATGCGTTCGAAAGAACACACCAACTAGATGCCTGGCTTAAAGGTCAGTCTCTGCAAAACAACTGTTTGCCTGGAAATTCTTCTAGACACAGCAATAAGGTTATTAGCAAGCTGAGGGGCCATTGTTTACCTATGTTGTCGTGCACTTATTGCAAGTGGCGATTCCTTGTAGGTGTCGTTGCCTTGTGGCAGTCTTGGCTGACCTTCATGGTAACAGTGCCCCTTGTTTGAAATTGATTCCATAACCAGGAGAAAACTTTTAGGCCACTTGTAACCATCGAGCACCTCCGTTTGAGATAAAACAGATTCAAGCCTGCCAATGGCTCTTCATCTCAAGGAATCCTTTAAACGACTATAAGAAGTCCTTCTCAATGCTCTAACTTGTTTATTTTAAGGCAATATTCACAAAACTGCGAGCAAAAATCCCAGATACTTGAACGACCTCAATACATTAGTTCTGCAAAAAGTAACGTTAAACAAAATCTTTAACTAAACTGAAGCAAAATATATACAATATCATAAATAAATAAACCTCTCAAATTTAACGTAGACATTTTAAAATTATGACGAAAAAATATGTTCGTGGCCGTAATTTTGGACATGAGTATATTTCTGAATATTTTGAAATGAAGAAAGATTTTTGCTTAAATCTTTGTAACACTATGCTCATCTATAATTATTTGTTCAATACCTGCAGTCAAAGAGAATTTTTTAAGAACAAGTGGTGATAAGTTTGGTCATTGACTTGGTGACGAATTTGATGACCAAATATGGCAACAAAAATAGATACGTTTTTAGTTTTCTTCGAACAGTTAACATTAATGTCTTTTTTTCCAGTTCGAAAGAAGAAAAATATATAAATAACTATCTGTAGAATGATTTTTTACTATTGTATGAACTAGTTCCTGTGCACTTGGTATCAGTATGTGTTAAAATGCGATACATACACACACATTTATATGCATTTTAAATGGGAATTTTTCTATGGATTAATTCATCTACATGATTTTAGAAGCTAAAATATGAAGACAAGTAATTAATAATTAAAGAAAATACTACATATTAATAGATCGTTAAAATAAAATCTGAAATACACTGTAAAATTGTCTGTTTCTTTCGTATTATTTTGCTTAAAGGTAACATTTCATTGTGTATGTTTTAAATAATTGCTTTATCTATTGATTAAAAATTTCAGATTCCAAATTAAAGTTAAGTTTAATTACAAAAGATACTATGTATAAAGCTATCCATTCTCTTATTATTATAAACTTTGAAAATAAGTTCTTAAAAATATCTTACAAGTTTAAACTTTCAACATGAAACACCAACTAAAAGCACAATTTTTCATACCCTAATTGTTTCGATGGATACAATGTTTTATACATAAACAGAGAAAAATATTTCTGTTAAGATGAAAGCCACAAGACAGAAAAAAAAAATATTTTGTGAGAAAAAAATAGTTAAAACATATTTTTGTTCTTAATTAATTTATCGTTTACTAACGTCTCACATGTATGCATCACAGGTGCTATATTGGGCTTTGTTCCGAAAAAAATGCAATGTTCGTAATAGTAACAAAGAACAAACTCTTAAAAAAAATGTTATTTTTTAATTATTACGTTGACATTATTTGTTTTTTAGCTTTACCATGCAATTTCTTATGAAGGAACCTTTTTCAAGCATCAAGAGCTCTTCGAAAAGAAAGAGAAGTGCGACACAAATAAGTTGACGGTGCGTGTAAAAACGTTTTATTTTCTTGCTTATCGGAAAAGCATCAACTTCAAGTTTGTCTTCATATTTTCACGGAGGCATATCGATTCTTATAAATCAAGCAAAAGAAACATGCAATGCTTGCGTATAAACATTACAACGTTGAAGTATAAACTATTTTTTACAAAAAAGTTTTGAGGTACATAAAAAAAATTGCCAAAAACTTTAAATGCTTTTTAAGAACACTAGAAAAAGAAATGTTTGTAGTGTTTTGGCTGATACTATGTGCAATTGTTAGCAAATATATTTCACAAAGAATTATATTAATACTATAGCCGTTAGCCACTTGCTTCACTGAGTATTTCATGACATTGTAAGACAACATGGCGTGACACACACAAACAAAAAAAACGAGGCTAAGTGTGTAGCGTGAAAGAAAGAGTGGAGTTGGCAACAGCTGTTTTAGTGACGTCACCCCACACACCTTCTCTATCAATGCACGTCAGTTATAAGTACTGCGTCATTGCGAGAACACGTACAGCTGCATTATGCCGGGAAAATATAGAATCGACATCAAGATCCTTGTGAAACTTAAGAAATCAGCCATGAAAACATTTCAGATATTAACTGAGTCTTATGGAAATGAAACTTTGTTTAGTGCACATATCTGCTTGAATAGCATAAGAGGATTTCAGGACCAACGGTTAGTGTGGAAGAGGATGAACTTGCTAAGCACCCTTAATTTTAGGGATTACAGAACAAAACATCGCCAAAGTTTGTGATATTAGTGAGTTCCCCCTTACATCAGTGGTCAGACTGTCACTTAACACTACTACATTGAAGTACTTAAAAGATTGAGTGAAATTTTTTAAAAAGAAAAAAAAGGCAGAATTGGTGAGTTATGGATGGATATTGCACCAAGACAATGCATCCACTCATATGGCCCTACCGGTTAAGCAGTTTCTGATAGGCAAAAAAATTACCGTAATGGGACATCTTCCTTATTCACCTGATTTGGCCCCATGATACTTTTTTTTTATTTCGTACAGTTAAATCTTGCTTACAGGAAACCCATTTTACCTCAGTTGAAGAAGCTCAGGTAAAAACGGAGAATCTCCTAAAGTGACTCTCAAAAACTCCGTTCTAGAACTGTTACCAGCAGTGGCAGCGACAAATGCAGAAGTAAGTGAATGCTGAAGGGAAGTACCTTGAAGGCAGTGCTTCTCAAAGTTTCAATATTCGATTTCCAATATTCAATCACAATTTTAATCGAGCCCCCTCAAACAATAACAATGTATTGAATTCAATGATATACTTTGATGATAAAACTACGATACGACTTTAACCTCTTAAGTGTCACCGGAGTATATAAACATCTCTGTCAGCCAAAGCGTCAATTTCTCAGGAGGTATGTATGTATACGTCTTTCCAAGTAAGACCTTTTTTGTGCACTACTTTCCATAAAATTATTCTAAAGGCTTTGGAATGCAATAAAAGGATCTTGTCAATGTTTACGAAGGATTTACTTATTTCAGGTTATTTGCTTCTTTATTCCTCCACCCCCTACACACACACACTCAATGCATCCCATACGCGCGCCTACGTTGAAAACGGTTGGCATTGGGAAGCGAACCGCGTAACTTTTAATCAGCAGTAAAGGGATCTTTTTTTTATTATAAACCGTACAAAAATTTATCAAGATAAGTGTTATTTTTTTGTATGTGATTTTATATGTGACAGAGTCCCATGGGGTCAATCGTAATTATTAAACTTGCTCTTAACTAAGTATTGTTAAATTAATTATAAAAAAACATTGTGTAGCACTGATACATTTATAAATGCATTATATCCGTGTAAATGTGTATTTTTTATTATGTCAGAATGTATTTAGTTTATTTACTTTCAGTAAATTAATATTTTTTTAAAATAATCTTTTCTTTTCGACTTATCAATATGCTCGCGCCCCCCTCGTAGAGTTGTCACGCCCCTCAATGTGGGCGCACCCCACAGTTTGAAAAAAACTGCCTTGAAGGTAATACTGGCACGGAGAACTGATTCTGCAAGTACAATGATTTACTGAACCAGTGTCGTTTTTTTGTGTGTGACACCTCTTATTTTTAATATTTACGCGAATCGATGGTATTTCCCTCAAACACCATTGTTAGTAGATCTTTACTCCTTCGAAGAAACATGCTTCCCAAATCCCAAGACTAAAGGTGTAAGAATCAGCACAAAAAAAAAACCTCTTAAACCTCTCTCGGAAATATTTTTCCATAAAATCGATTTTAATGGTATTTCTTTATCAGAAGAAATAACTTTCCCAAATTACAAGTTCGTATGTCAAAACGAATAATTTTTATGTATACGGCCCCCGCAATCTTCCTTATGAGTCGATTTCTGAAAAACCCATTCTGAGCATATCTCTAATGAACAAGAAAAACATATTTACCAAATTTCAAATCCGTTGGTCTTTTAGCCCCAAAACTGAGATTTCTGTCCAAAACGCCTCCGCATCTCCAATGGGTAAGTGAGTGAATGTTAACTTTGCACTATTGAGCTACTCGAGGGCTTTTGGTGACGAACCACATAATTTTAAACCATGGTCAAGTGACGAGGACGCCACCTCAGATGTAGTATTCTTCTCTCCAAATTTCCACACCCCACCAATGGGAAAATGTTTGAGAATGGACATATTTAAAGCACGTAGACCTTTCTACACGGTGGGTTTTCAGTGGTACTAGGCTCAAACTCATGACACATCAGCCACGATTCCGTTACCTTGACCACTAGGTTACCGCGGCAACGCAACCTCATTTGGAGTCGATGGGTTAGCGTATCTCTACTTATTAAAAAGAATATTCCTATCAAATTTCAAGATTGCAAGTCTAATTGTTCCGGACATCTCGCAATGAGTGAGTGGGTTGGTTTTTCAATGCACAGGTAGATGATCGTTTCATTTTCTATAGGAAGTACTTATTTTTCAAATACGGTATGAGAAGCTGAACAATATGCAAATTTTTATTTACAAAAGAGGAAAAGCTTTTAAAATGAATTTTTTCTTCAAAGAAACAAAATATGTTTTAATTCCATTCAATATAATACTATTTCCATTAAAATATTCTAATAGGGATTTCTTCCTATACGTATCAAATTGGAATTCATACAAAATGTTTACAGATTTAAACATAATTTTAGGTGCCATTAAGCTTGAAATACTAAAACTTTCTCTTTTTTTTTAAATTTTGATAATATTAAACATAAATAATTTTTTATGTTTGTTTATATCATACACATAGAAGTTGCTTTTGAAATATTTATAATTATTCGAAAAATTCAAATTTTTAGCTATACTTTCGTATAAAATTTAATACATTCCTTACATTATAAAAAATATTTGTTTTCATAACAACTTACAACTATATATTAATATAAAAATTAAAAACTTTACACCTCGAATTTTAATCTGAATCATTCAGAAAAAAAAGTATAAAAATTAGCATTTACAATCCAATTTCTTTAGATGTGGTGGTGGAGTGGAGGGAAGCGAATTTGTGTGATCCAAGCACGCGTATAATATTTTTATTAAAAAATTTCAGATAAGTTTCCAAAATTATTAATAGCTGATTAACGCTGAACTAAATTATTGTGCAATTTAAAGTAAAATTTAAAAATAATTCTACTTTTAATAATTTTAAATCTTTCAGATCATTTAAAAAAATAATTAGATGAAAACGTTACTAAAATTATGAAATGTGATATAAGCCGTTGGTAGTTATCAACTCTTGGCACATAAATTTAACTAAAAGGAGGACAATTAGTACGATGAAAACAACTTTTGTTGTGAAAGCTAAATAACTGTTTATACAAATATTTTTATCAGTCAAAATATTTTTTTTAATATCCATATTTTTGAGTCCCATGTACCCTCGAATTATTTAACACAATTTTATGGAATCTATTTCGCTTGTAAAATCTTAGAGTGATTGATGGATAAAAAATGAATACCTCGATCTGCTCGAAAATTACATGACACAACACATACAATTAAGAAAAAATATTTACGTTATGAATACTGAAACTCTTAACCATCTAAGATAAAACAAAAAGAAGGTTTTTCTGTCAGTACTTAAATATTTAGCACTATAAAATAAATCCCTTCTTTAAAAAAAACATAAAACAATCCAACTCTCTAATCTTTTGAACGTTGTATCACTGTCAAAAAGTGGCCAGGCGAGAAATTGGGGTGAAATGGAATTCCTCGAAGCGCTTCAAACTTTAAAAAAACATAGATTTTTTTTTAATAAATGTACACACATATATTATGAAGGCGTTTTTAAAGAAAATGAGTTAATTTAAAACTCTTATATATATATATATATATATATATATATATATATATATATATATATACTGATAAAATAGTTTCCGGTATTAGCCTTAGAATAGGGAAACACGTTAGATAACATGCCAGTTTATTTGTAAGCTCATTTATTCGAAGTATTGTAACAAATTAATTTGACGAAATTCTCACACACAGCAATATTTTTTATAAAATTACCTCATTGATATTCGCTACAATGTAGTGCAGTGCTCTGCAACCTTTTTATGGCAGCGGACCAGTCAACGTTTGTTAATTTTACCGCGGCTCGCTGAGAGGAGGATGTTGATATTTTAGACTGTTTTGATTTAATAATTTTAATTAAATTGTATTTAATCGCGACTTCTCTGAAAAAAATATAGCTACACCAAAAACGAATATAAAGTGATTCAACAAGGAATATTAAGTTATTTTCAAAAAAATATATAGACCAAACCTAAGAAAAATAAACCACAGTAAATAAAAGAAAAATAATTGAATGTTTCTGCTGCCGAACGGTAGTATTTGATCCACGGACTGGGGGTTGCGAAACATTGATGTAGTGCACAAACTTGTTTCTTTTTCAGCTTTTTTAAATATTCAACTTAAAATATCGAAGTCCCGTCGTTCTTTAATTTGTAAGAATTTAACTGTACGTATATAAATATTTGAAGAATAAAATTATTAAAGATTCTCTTATCTGATTATATTTTGTCTCCGCATTCTAAAAATTATAGTAAAACTCCAATATCCAAGTACGATTTTTAAAAGAAAAAAAAGGCAATCAGATAGCCATTTCATTACATACAAACACTTTTTACACCTTATACATTTTTAAATGTTTTATTCAAAGGAATATTTTTAAGAGAAGAGGAAAACGCAGATAAATTCTGAAACTCTTTTAGCGTTTTGAAATAAAATGTGACGTAACAAAAGATGATTGGAGGGATCGTAGAAAAGGTTGCTTTTGATATCAATGCTAGATAATAAAAATGTGTTTATAGTGTCCCAATAAAGTATGTATCTTCAGAAACCTAATGCAGTTTTAATACTGTTTCATATGTTCCCCTTTTAAAATCTCTTCGCGAATATATTAAATAAAAACAACAAACTTAGAAGAAGAATTTTTATGCTATTAGTCAAAAGAACTATCATAATGTGGAAGAAATTTTTAATTTCAATTTAGAACTAGCCATAACCGGCCCCTTTCTTTGAGGTTTTTTTTAATTGTATATATATATTGTTTTTAAATTATTTCATTTAAGTAGTTGCATCATTAAGATTTTAATGTTTGATAAATACTTCTATACATTTCGCCTTTTGATTTAAAAAGAGCAGGACTTGAGTTTCTAAAAAAGAAGTATATTTAAATATAATTACACCTCCTTTCCCACCCCCTCCCCATAGGAGTCAATTTTCGTAAACCTCATTCTTAGTGGATCTCTAATTACCAAAAGTAACATCCCAGAGAACGTTAGCGTTTGGTGGTTCAAGCAAAGATCAACCTTAGTATTTTTATTAATACTCTTACTTAATCAGCCATAGTAATTTTATTAATACTCTTACTTAATCAACCAATACAATTAAAGGTAGGGAACGCACTAAACATTAAACCTAGAAGAGCAGTCGTATAGGATTGATTCAACTAACACATAAATAAAAACACTTATCTGGATACTGATATGCTCTTGACTCCTACATTTGAATTTTCTTTAGATAACTTTGTGACGGGCCAATCGCATTTTCAACTAAAATTTCCTCTTGGGTACTTTGGGGTCGAAAAAGGCAAATTCTTTCCAACCAAATCCAGAAGCGAAGTGTGAGTATACAGATTAGGAACCTTTTAAATAGCAGAAGTTTGACGTAAGCGTATGACCTATTATGCTAGTCTGAGTTTAAGCGCGTAAACTGAAGGACGAGAAAGAAGCCGTTATTTGAGTGTGAAGCTATCCGTGACAGGGCGATCAAGTCAGGGTGGATATCATTCCACGCGAGATAAACAAAAAATATTTAGGATCCGCGAGAATTGTGGTTAAACAAGAGATTAAGGTAGTATAATTCTAGTATCTATAAGAAACTGTGTAAAGACTAAGATTGGGAACAGGCGGGAAAGTTAAATATTGTGGTTAAGATCGCGCTTATTTGGTAATACGTATTGTGTGTTTTCTCACCTAAGATCCACTAAGTTAAAATAAAACTATTTTCTTTGTACAGTGTTTAAGTTAAGATCTTAAAGGGGAATCTTATCTCTAACGCCCCCAGAAAACCAGACAGCTCCTTGGAAGACAATTTCAGGAAAGAATGTTCTCAAGAGTAGAAACATAATTTCTAAATTACAGCCAGCAGGTCTGAAACTTTGCAAGATTTCTTGATGATGATGATGATTATATATATACATTACTGGCCACCGTAAAGGAAACACCAAGAAAGGCAAGATATAGCACAACAAAATTTATTTTGTAGGTAATATGTTGACCAAGTATCAAATGACTAAATTTATAGACTTCTGTGAAGTGTGGTTCCTGCCAGAATCAGTAGTCATTGTTGGAGATCTTCACTGACACGCCTCGGCATTGATTCAAAGAGACTTTGGATGTGTTCTTGGGGTACAGCAGACCAAGCAGCTTCCACACATTGCCAAAGTTGATCTGGTGTGGCAGGTGGGGGTGTAATCTGGCTCAATCGTTGAGCAACCATTGGCCACACGTTTGCTATCGGCAAAAGATCCGGAGAGCGAGCCGGCAATGGAAGCAATTAAATCTGGTAATTAACGAAGAACCTTTGGAAAATGCGTGGCACGCGTGGTCGTACATTATCCTGCTGAAATATGGCAATGACCAAGCCCTGAGTTAAGGAGGGACAACTGGCTCCAACATCTCGGAGATATAGCGCTGGCTGCTTAAAGTACCGGAAATGCGTACTAGAGGAGCGCGAGTGTGATATCATATGCCGTCCCATACCATAATACCTGGTGCAGGACCGGTGGGACGGTGCATAACGCAACTGTTCAGTCCTCTCTTTACGGTGCCTCCGGACTCGAATCCAATCATCGTGGTGTTGCAGACAGATGCACGACTCGTCAGTAAAGACAACTTCATTCCATTCTGCCTCCCACATCCTTCTTTAATCGCACCATTGGCGACGGAGACGTCTGTGGTTCTGCATCAAGGGTAGACCAAGCAATGTACGTCTTGCGAACAGACCACTCTTTCTTAAACGGCGTCAAATGGTACGCACAGACACTGAAGGATATGTTACGGACTCAATGTGCTGTGCTATGGTTCGAGATGTGCGCACAATTTTCCTGTCCTCACGTGAAGTGGTGCACTGAGGTGGATGCGATCGACCACGTCGGTCCTTCGTACCCTCCTGCATCCAACGGTCACATATCCACATTACAGGTGTTTGGTTTCGTCCAACACGACTACCGATTTCCCTGAAAGATAATCCACAATCTAGGTAGGCCACTATCTATCCTTTTTCGAACTTATAGATACTTGATCAAACGCTGATCGCTCTTTTCTACGAGACATAACTAATCGTTTATTGAAAAAAAACTACAAGAGGAACACAATTTCCCAACTTGAAATCGTTGAAATTTCCACTCCTTAAATAGAGCTTTGAGGTGGAGCCACCGGTGCGAGGTGATGTGTGTCTGCGCTGAAATTCTAATCATTTGCATATCCCACCTCCGCTAATGCATGTTGTAAATTTCATGTTATTTGCATGCTTCCTTTAGGGTGTTGCATTTACGGTGGCCAGCAGTATATATATATATATATATATATATATATATATATATATATATATATATATATATATATATATATATATACATATATAAATTTTCAAAATGTTCTTCTCTTTCTTGTAGTAAAAGCTGAACTCTTTTAGAAAATTGATTAAAATTGATGAGGGACAGCATTCCATACTTTGAGTAACGACAATTTCCAGGCAATCTATTGTGTTTAGAGATTATCGCCATGTACTTTTGTCTTTAAGGTATTCGACTACGTTTGGGACCGTGATTTTAAAAAAGCGCATCCATTCATAATTTTTCAGGATATTTAGTATCACTTAGATAAGAATACATGCATAAAAAATTGTTTTAAGGTCATTATGACAATATAAAAAAAAGACTTCTCCAAAGAATCTGAACAAAGAGTTTTTTGAAAATGTCACATTATTTTCAGAGTTACAAGCTATTGAAATAATTATCGGATATGGATAAATCCACTTCTAAGTAATATATTTCAAAAATTCTAGTTGAGCCTCTGTAGAGAGGTCTGAGCTATATACAGGCAAAATATTATTATAATAGAAACATTTTTCACAAAAGGAGAACGTTTTGAAAATGGGTCATTCTATGTTAATTTTTTGTGAAAATATTGTACTTAAGTAATTTTTTGGTGTTATAATATTTTTTAAAACAATTTCTCATACACATTTTCAGATCTAAATGACGCTAAATATCGTAAATGTTAACCATTTATTCGCTTTTGAAAAGTCACGGTTGCGGACGTAGAAGGAAAACATAAATATTCCAAAAAAAGTCAGACTAGATCAAAACAGGGAAATGATAGACCTTAATGCAGTGTTTCTCAAACTGTGTTGCGCGCCCCCTGTGGGGCTCGAGTATTTTGAAAATAAAAGGTTTAAAATAACTTTTTGTAACGCAGTAAAACAAAATTCTTTCTGACATAATAAAAAATACACATTTACACTGATATACTTTATTTTTATCATCTGGTGGTCATCAAAAATAAAAGATTCCACTTCAAAAATACATTAGCCATCTTTGATCCTATACCCAAATAAAAAGACATTTTGTTTGCTTTACTGTAATCCAACGATGAGAGATTTTTGATTACGTTTCTTTTAACCCCTAAAATACTACCTTTGATTACCATATATTTGACCTTCAAGCTTACTGGTATGCTTCAATCTGGCTCTTCTTCCTTTAGGAAAGTTAAAAATAATATTTTTCTGTTGCTTCTTTTTCTCCATGTGCATGCGTTTTATGATATATGGATAAGCATATTGAGCCCTTTGAACGATTATTTGGTCAAGATGTACTTTTATGAGTATTCTAAAACATATAATGCATAATGAAAAACGTTTTACACAATTATTTTTTAGAACATGCTACACTTTCCCCATGAGTAATTTTGTGGTTTTGATTGCAGTGTTGTACGACTTATTATGGTTTATAAATGTAAATGAGCAGAATATAAAAAAATTGGCATCTGTGATACCTATTGAAAGAAGTTGAAACTGATCAAGCAATTGAAGAACCTACTGAAATAATGTATATTAATTAAGATATAACGAAAGAGTAAATATGAGAAAAATGATAGACATGAAACGTTTGAGATGATTTGAAATTTTCGAATGCTGCCTAAAGATCTCTATGACGAAAACTATGAAGCCATACATGTAGCGCTTCACCTTGTCAAAAAGACACAAGGAAGAAAAAGTTCAAAATGCTATTTGTAGATAATTAAACGACAGCAAAAATACAATAACGTGAACAAAATATGACAGTTTTGCTGTAAAATAACGTTTCTGTATTGTTAACGAAAAGTGTCTGTGATTTATGTCCTTTATTAAGGACACGCACATTTGGAACATTTTCTTAAGTTATTGGATTTTTTCTCAAATTATGAAAGAAAAATTGAAAAGTCCTTGAAAGTAGGTAAGTATATTTTCTCTTAATTAAACTATTCACTGGAATTGTGATTTTTATCGTGTATATTAAAAATGATTATGAAGTAAATTATAGTTTTAAAACAAACTGAAAAACACGCTTTTATTTTTAATCGAACTAAAAAGTAATATATATATATATATATATTACTTAAAAGTAACACAGAGAAAATTTATTACTTATCTTGTTAATTTGTACGGTTTATAATTATTATCGTATTGCAGCTTTAGCGCCAAAAACTGCATTATTATTGCATTCAATACATTATATTTTTAGGGGGGGCGCGATAAAAATTATGATTAAAAATTGGGTCACGAGTAGTGAAAGTTTGAGAACCACTGCCATAGTCTCATTAATTGAGTGAAGTGTTGAGCCATTTTGATGGGACAAAAAAATCACGTTACTTCTCTCCTAATAATGCAACAAATGATTCAAATGAATGACTCAACGATACATTCATGACGGTCATATGTCAAATTCAGTTACGTGTTCTCCATCGAATTCAAAGTTGCCATTAGTGTTAGACATTTTTTACTTGTAAAACTGAGGTACAATTTCAAATATAAGATGTTCAAAATTTAATTCTTTCCTGATTTTTCCTGAGCTAAGCTCAGCTGGTGAAACGTACCCTCTAGGCTCATCCCGAGTGTAGATCAGTCACTGTGAAAATTTACACTGTTGTGTGTCGGTTTTTTCCGAATAAATTCACATGTGTTTTTTATGGTCTCAAATAATTGAAGAGTACCACTTGCAGAAATTTTCCTGAAAACAAAAAAAAAAAATGTTTTTCTGCTGAGCATTTTCCTTCACGCTTGTCTTTGTTGACAACTCCCCCCCAGGACACATAAGAAAATTAATCCAGCATGACAGTGTATTATTTGTTGCTTTAAGAGAGTAACAAAAGAAACAAGATTCTGCTGCCCAATTTGCGACTTTGGTTATGTGCGGTATCGTGGTTTCGAATGTAGCATAAGCGATCAAATTTTGATTAATACTTACATAATCATTTATGTAAATGAAATTTGTAATTCAAGATAAAAGATAGGTATTCTAAGCGTTATATTTATAGTTAGTGTGAATTGACACCACTAATGATTTCTGCCATACAGAAAGCCAACTTTACAGGTAAATAACTCATTTATTTAAATAAATTTTTTACATTAATTTTTAGGAAACTGTGTACGCGGGTGATGATATTATGTTTAAAAAGAAATAAATATTTGAAAATAAACCCAGAAATAAAATGAACTTGGAAGGGGTTAAGGTTGCTCAAACAGTGTCTTAGATTTGAAAAATAAATCTTATATTATACAAATGTTACAATATCAAGTGTATTTTGTTTAACTGTGTGCGTTATTATTAATGACAAAAATATATTTCTTAGAAGGAACTTTCTGTAAAAAGGAAAAGTTGGCATCAGCGATACACATGAATTTATTTGCTGGAAACAGATGATATTATTCATCATGTAATTATGAAGTCACATGGTCATGAACTAATTATCTGGAAACACGAGTTTGGATAAATTCATTGTATGCAGTGTCACCAAGTGTTGGTCGAAAAACAGAGACCAACAATCCAGTATGCGTAGTATGACACAACATACATCAATTTTTTTTAAAAATGTAAAATTTTTTCTGATGGAATAAATAATGAACAAAGTTTGTGGAGATAATCCATAAAAACAGATTATCCGAATATTTTGATTGCGTGCAGCCTCTTGAAATACGTTTCACGAAATATGCACAAACAAGTTTGGCTTAGATTACAAGAAAGAGGCGGGCATTTTGAACATTTATTATAAATGTGAGTCGAAAACGTTTTTTCACTGCTATGCTAGAAGTGATTGTAACCATTAGCGTAAAATATTTTAAATTTTTTTTTATCTTCTTATTGTAAATTTCGTGAGCCCTCCCAGTCATAAGCAATAAGAAACAAAACGATGTTTTTCTTAAAAATACCTCACATGATGCTTTTGTCATTTAAACTAATAACTCCGATTCACTACTGCACATTTTTCAATTCCTACTATTAGTTCACAATCTTCTTATACACACACAAACACACACATATATATACGTTTATGTATATGTATGTATATCTTGTTCAAATTCAATCGTTAATCAAATACTTTCTATTCATCCGTTCAAGTACAAATGCATATTTTTTAAACTTGTAGTGGATGACACTTGATGTTAATATAGTTTTTCAAAAACTAATTTATTAGTTAAACTTACTTAATAAATAAATAGTAACAAAAATAATAGTCCAACACCACATATAAAAAGGAAAAATCATTCGTTATGTCCGTGTAGCACAATGGATGGCGCACTGGACTTATAATCCAAAGGTCATGGGTTCGAATCCTACCTGGGTTGGCTTAATTTCGGAGAATGCGATTTATGAATGAATAAATATTAACAAATAAAAATGATAGTGTAAGACCATATATAGAAAGTAAAATAGAAAATCGCGTTCTATTTGTCACTTAATATTGTGATTTGTCATAATTATATACATATTTGTATTAATTGTAATTATTAAATAAAAAGTAACTAAAGTAAAAGTTTCCTTCGTAGACCTAAGAGGAAATGAATTAATTTTTTTACATCATTTGTTAAAATCATTCTCAGTCAATAAAATTAAGAAATTTTTCAGTCAGGTATCCAAACACGTACAATGTAAATTTTGAAATGTAGCATACTGAAAATTATAAATATTGAAGGATCAATACCAATTTATATAAATTCATAATTAGCAACATTTTAAAATAAATTATCTAAATTTTACAAAAAATCCAAGTACAATAAAAAATTTTAGCAATTTTTTTAAAAACTCTTTAAAGAAGTTAGAAAAAAAGTATTAAAATTTTGTCAGTAAAAATATATATTACTAAAATAAACTACACGCAGTTATAGAGGGAATGTATTAAAATTTTAATGATTCTTTAAAATCTAAAAAAAATTAGAGATGATGGAATAAATATTGTAAGAAGTTACTCAAAAGATTTTGATGGATTAAAACTTACAAAAATAATTACCAAAAAATAATAGCAAAAAAAAAAGAATTTATTTATGTAAAGTGATTATTCTAAACAATAAATTTATATTTTATATAGTTTATTTTCATTATACTAAATTATCATATAAAAGCTAAATATTAATCTAAAGAAATTCATCAAAATGCTTTGTTTTAATATTTACTTCAGGCAAGCGATTTTCTTTTTTCATAGCTTTCATTTTTCTAAAAAATCTTAAAAGAGCGAGTGACGTTTAAAATTATTTTTGAGGAACAACTCAGATTAAAATATTTTTTTGCAAGCGTTAACCACACATCTGGCAACAATTTAGTTGTCAACATTTCACGGAATAGAGTGGCAACATTTTGTACATAAAAATTTAGTCTTATTCGTCGTTCGATTTTACATTTGTATCTCTTTCAAAGTTTTGATTAATCATAGTTTAAAGAAAAATTTTCTTTTATGTTACCATTTATTGTAATATTTTTTCCATCATTAATCGGCGAGAAGGTATGTGCTTCATTTTTCTTAAAATCATTTTAAGTCCTTTATTTATTTAATGATGCTTTTATTAAATTATTTTTGCAGTATTTAATATTTGCAATTACACCATATTTTCATATTTCGGAATAATTTTTTAGGATTTAAGGTTGAGAGAGATTACCTCTAATTTAAGGCAATGTAAAGTAGATTATATTATTGGTTTATATTCTTAATTTAGTGTTAGTTATTGAGGTTTATTATTCCACCGTTTTGTTTGATTTAATTAAAAATAATACGTGTTTATCAACTCGCTATATTACGTAAAATATCTGAATATTTTACACACACATGCGGAACTACTTTAAAATGAAGATAGAAAAAAAAATTTTTTTTCATATAAATATCAGAAACATTTCTTAATATGAGAAGGAAGCATTTATAATTTTTGAAATAAACAAAAAGTTATTTTTTGAATAGTTTATTTTTTATTGAAATTTTAGACAAAAAATATATTTAGTAAATAGTATAATTTTTCATGACGATATTTTTTTTAAATCAAATATCAAATTTCTGCTCATTAAATTTGTATTTTAAGGACTTATTTGACTTTTCTATTTAAATGATGCATTTGATATTTTGATATAATTATTTCTAATTATAATTTTTGCAGCTTAAATCCAAAATCTCTTATTTTTTTAAGGCAAAAACTGTATTTGTATTGAATAATAGCAAGAAACTCTTAACTTTTAATGTAACAATTGATTTTATACGAAATGTTTTGAAAACATATTCATTATTTAAAACTCCCATGCACCATCCATTAGCGTTCGTGAACGTAATGCTGATACGAAGAAATTTCAAACTTTTTTCTTAAATGCTAAAATGAAAAAGTACAGAGCTTAACGTTACACATTTTTCGTGCTTATTACCATATAACAGTAATTCTCAGCGACTGTGCTGAGATAATAAGAATCAATCAACTGCCAAACTCTTGAAGAGTGTACCGCCATTTTTTTAAAATTATTAATTATACTCTGAGGGGGAAAAGTAGAGGGATTAAAAAAAAGATAACTATATGGAAGAACAAAGCAGAGGAAGATAATTTGAAAAAGTTTTTGAGTCAGTTCCAAGAGACACCTATAGAGCTATTCATAAAATTGTTACTGACCATTTGTCAACACTGCAGGAGAGAGAGTTATTCATTACTTCCCAAATTCTGATTTAAAATGTTTGCTTATGTTCATAATCCATTTGAGTACAGATACATCTGTATGCAAATTAATTTTGAATGAAGAGGAAGAACAAATTTTATTCTGTAATAATCGAGATTTAATTTCAAAACATTCGGAAGTCAATAAATTCATTTGGTATTAAAATTAGAGGCGATAATCCTATAATAGCCAAAGAAGATTTTAAAATATTGTTACAACTTTCTGCATCTTATTTGTATGAATTCGGATCTTCAACATCAACTAATACTGAAATGAAGAAAAAATTGATACTTTTAAATGTAGATGACACAAAAAGCGAGTGGCATTATCATTTTTATGAAATTATCAAAAATGATCAAGTTCAAACTTCACATTAAATGTATTCTTACAATTAGTTATTCAATAAACATTTTGTAGACTTTGTCATGCATATTATTTTATTTAACATTGAAAATTATTAACATAAACTATTTTGCATAGTGGATTACAGATATGTAACATTCTTTTATAGTACTTATTTTATTGTTAGTGTGCCGCCAATTTTGAAATTTTTAAAAGTGTACTGCCGCAAAAATCAGGTCAAGAATAACTGCCTTAGAGCGCCACTTAAAACTATTTATTTTTAAATCAATCATCCAGTTTATAATCTTTGGGGGGCTGAATGTAGTTTTATATTTGTTAAATACTTGTATATTTCTTTCCAAACCTATCAACTATGGATTAAAAAGTGTTCCATATGCTAACATTTTTATTTTTACCAAACCCAGTCTGATGATATTTTTAACAAAACAACAATATATACGTGACTGTAGAACTTAGTGTTAAGTGGTTTCTTATAGCAATTTTAACGCTCCTTCAGAATTTTTTTTTATTTCTCGAATTATTTTTAGCGTGAGGTAAGTAAAACACAATTTGTTAAAAAAAATGTGAGGGTTGAACGTTAAATATTAAACTAAATGTGGTAAATTTGAGGTTGGGTTGAATAAAAAGTATCTTTTTAGTGTAACAGTTATTTATTGATTTAATTTAGGTTACCCAAAGACAATGCATATCATTGACAAAAATAATGGGCAACGAACTTTGACGATTTTTCATAGTGATCACCACATTTTTTTCCTCACTTGGCCTCTACTGAAGATGGGCGGTCGCTAGAGGAAGCTTCTGCTGCGTGGGGTACAGTAAAATGCGGATATTATAAAATTAGCGGTAACAAAACAATTTTCACCTTTACAATTCAAAGTCGAATTTCGATAGTCCGGAATGGCAGCTGAAAATGTATTGATATTTTGAATTTTAATAACTAAATCAATTGTTTTAAAACAGATTTAAAAATGGGAAATGCAAAGTGTGGATCAAACACTGTATTACTCATATTAACATTCGGATAGACATCGAGCAAGTTAAGCAAAGATGACTGATTACAATAGAAAAAAAAATATGTTAACATAAGAAAAAGTAACATATGATGAAACTCAAATACTAAAAAAGGAGTAAAATGTCACCAAACATTGGAAAATCCTAAATTGAAGTTTTACTATCAGCATCTGGTTATGGACGGATAATATCTGTCACACACTCAAATAGCTCACAAAGTCCTATACTATATCGTCATAACATGTCACAAAGTAAACAATTCTTATAAAAACCAAACAATTCAAACACGTCTCAGAAGCTACATATGACAGCTGATACAAAAATATCCAACCGCTTTGATCCGGTTCCTTCCGTCCAACACTTAATATTAATTCCTGTCAAGTACCTCTTTGACAACACCGGAACCATTCTTCATCTTTTGGTAATGACCAGTCGCCTCCTTCTTCCGATATCCAATAAGTGTTCACTAAGAAAAGATAACATGATTTCCTTCTTTTTGATAGAGTCTGCTCCATTTTTTTGCTTCTTACCAGTCCACGTATACATCGGGAATCAGTGAAAGAAAGGATATGACGTTTTATGAGGTATATATTTATAGATGATCGACATTTTTTTTGTTAGTATAACAAGTTTGATACGGATTTTCCTGCAATTTAACTAAAATCGTAACTAAATTTTACCATGAATGTAAGATTCTTATTCGTTAAATAGTTTATTTTTTATAACAGGGTGGGGAACCTTTTTACCATTAGAGGCCACATGTAAATTAAGTAGCATTAAAGGAGGCCGGATAGGTTGATGTACCTATAAATGCAACTTTTACGAAATTATATAGTTTTGTATATATTTAACAATTTTGTGCATTATATAAAAATAATACTTAAAATATTAAATCCTATTTATTAACTTAACTCAATGGCGCAACAGCCCATAAGATCCAAGGCCTACTGGGCCCAACTCAGTATACATGAACTAGAGCCCTGAGGTGCAAGCGCAGATGTTCCGGTCAGGTGGTCAGTCTGACGCGAAACCCCCAGTTTTAAGATTCCAAGCAAGCTAGGTACTCATTTATCGACCCTCTGAAGAGATGAAATGCTGAGTCTCCCTTGATCAGCCTGGAATTTCAGCCTCGGACTAATCCCCAAGCCACTGGCCTTCAATTCTATTTATTATTTGACGTAAAAAGTTACAATATAAAATATTTTTGTGTCCATATAAGGATAAAAACGTGTTTTTACAATTATAATTGATTATTATTATTATTTTCATAAAATTATTAAATTCATAGATACCTATTGTAACTTTATGTATTATTGTTGGTATTTTTATTTATGTAAGCATATATCTATAAATTTACCTATATATATATATTTGTATCAGTGGCGTAACGTACACCCCCGCATCCTGGATGGGGGGAGCTCAGGGTTCTAGGGGGCCCAAAGCCTAACTGCCGCCAAGAACCTACCCTTTGTGAAATCCAACTTGGGGGCCCCAAACCAGACTTTGTAGGGGGCCAAATGTTTCCATTACGCTACTGATTTGGATCAAGCTTCATAAAGTGAAGCCTTAATTAATCTAAATGAGCATATCTGGTTTTGTTGCCTTGTTGAACTAGGTGGAGTTCTAACATGTGAAATGTACAATTGGCTATTTCCACGAGCAATCATTGAAACTTGCATACATTCATGCCATTCATCATTTAATTCCAAAGATTTACAAACTGTTGTAACTATATAGTTAAATAATGATTAATACAAGTGCTAACTTTTATGAAGACCACCCAAGAAACTCATGGAAGGCACATGCGGCCTCAATGCTGCAGGTTCCCCACCTCTATTCTGTATGTATATAAAGAAGTAAAAAAAGTGACTCTCTCACTCATCACAATATCTCCGGAATTATTAGACCTTCAGACTTGAGCAATGGTAGTCACACACACGTTCCTTTCATGGAGTAGAGTTCCACTACCAAAGTAATTTCGGGAAAAGGGAGCAACGACGGGTAAGAAGCGTTACCGATGAAAAATCCAATTTTTGATCAATTAGACCTACAGACTTGAAACTTGGTGTGTTTTTTCTGCTGAATAAAGGTCAGCTAAAAATGAATGTCAGGGAAATCAACTTCCCTGGGGAACTTACTGGGGCGAGTAGATAAAAGAAAATTCCGCTATTGTTTCGAACTACTAAACCTATAGTAATTAAATTTAATATATGCATGTTTTTTTGTTTTGTACAAATCAACCGGTCATAGGATTTCGACTCTCAAGGAGGTTATAGGGATTATTGATAAAAGTTTCCATTTTAAATCTCTTAGGCTTAGACTAGAAATTTGGCAAGCATATTTATTTTGCTGTGTAGAGATCCACTAAAAAAGGATTTTTAGGAAATTCACTTTGAGTGAGGGGTTGCAGGACAGAAAAAGATCATTCTTAAGTTTAAGTCCTGTACTTTTTAAATCAATAGTTGAGAGTTATAAGAGTCTTTCTCAATATAATCTAAAGTTTAATACTAGGACGGACTTGTAACTTGAAAACTTACTAGAAGATTCTTCCCAGCCCATGTAAGGAAAATGACGAGAATGAGCATTGGGGGAGGTACTATGTGTTTATTTCTTTTATGTGAAACTGTGATTACAGATTTGAATTAAAAATTTAGTCCGTGCCTTTGCAGATTTCGATGTAGATTATATTTCTTTCTTGTTGGAAGAAATTCTACTCCAGTTGATAAGCGCTTAACATTATTCTATTTATAAAAAAACTGTAATTATGTAGGCCTTAAAAAATCGACTTAACAGATTTATTTTACAACTGCTATTGTTATTCACTAGTATTTGGGCTTTTTGCAACACAGTTTGAATAAAATAATCTATAAAAAAACTGAAAGTTCGCGTATAAAAAAAATAAGCTTCTACACATTAAAATAAAACCAGTTAATTGGTAGAGATATTTCGATTAAAAAAAACAAAATTCTTTTTGCAGAATCATAATTGCATTGTCTCATATTTTTCTACAGTGTATTAGCGCGTTTTCTGTTTGCTTAATCTAAAGAAGCGATGAAAATAATTCAAGAGGAAAAATGAAAAATAATTCGGTTATCTCTCAATGTATTATGTATTAATAGAGCTAGAAACCGCATGATTTAAATCATTACAAAAACATATGTAAACAATTTATTTTGATATCTTTTATAAAGTCGGGCTTCCTGCATTTCGCAGCCATTGATACATTTATTTATTAGGTCTTAATGAATATTTTAAATATAATTTTTTTGTAAGTCTTATATAGTTTTGGGAGAATTTAATTGAGAAAAGTAATTTATTTTTATTTTTTTTTATATATCTTTTCTCTATTACTAAAGGCAATATTTTGGGGGTTTTTCTTCCAGACTTTTCTGATTAATGAGTGTAGTGTTTTCCATTTTCATAAAGGGGCGCACACTGTGCTTCCTAAAAATAAAAATGTTTTTTCTTTGTTTTAGCAGATTGCTTCTTGGCACTGAAGCACTAAGGTGGTGGCCAAAATAGAGAAATTGCTGATTTGGGCTTTTCAATACGCTTTTAATCTCTTTACGTGCGTGATCAAGTTAATTCGATCGTGCTAAACTGGCCTAATTGAGCCCAATCGAGATAATTCGAGCAGAATCTATTGTACGCTGTAGTAAATTTCAACTCGGAATGTAAGCAATAACCGTCTACACTCGTGATACTGACTGCGATTCGTCGTCGTGATTTGGTAAATTTAGGTAATAGTTTATAGTAAATTTAGATAAATATTATTAAAAAAATATTCTTTCATATTAACAATACATTAACATTTGAAACGCATATGTGAAGTATTAAAATATGAGGCGAAACAAATTTAGGGTTCAGGAGCAAACTAGTATAAAGACTTAGGTTAAGTCCTAGGAGAGCCCACACCCTTGGCACGAATTATTTTGGCTGGCGATAATTGCGTTATCTTGGTAACCCTACTTTGATACTTTAGTTATGGTAACCCTAACTATTTCTGGAATTTTCATATTTTCTCGGAGAGCATTTTGAATTTCGTCATTTTGTTGTTGGGCACTGGGCTTTGAAGTAAGGCACGTGTGTGAGTGAATATACCTTCGAATTTTACTTTGTTGAATGCGAAATGTAAGAAAAATATTGTTTGGATGGTGTATGAAGGAAAGAAGAATTGATTGTTTCGAATTATAAATGTTCTAAATGTAATGAGCGAATGGGATTATACGAACGAAAGAGTGCTGTTTTGGATGGATTTGAACGGAGATGTCGAATGGCTATGTTCGACCATTACCTCGCAGAATATATATAGCGGTGCTCCCACGGTCATTCGCTTAGCGATTAGGCCTTCAAGGCTTTTTTAAAATTTACTGTCACGCTGTACCCTTCACTCGGAGAAGATCAGCAGTAAGAAAGTAAGTGCTGTTTTTTTAATTTCATCTTAAATATATTTGATTAATTTCTGTATTGTTTACATATATTTTCATTACGCATCCACCTTGTCCCACTATATTCACTTGCCGCCATTGTTGGTTTCGTTCCAAAGACATATATACAGTTATCAGAAAAATATTTGGAATTCTACGACTAATGGAACGTCATTTTCCCATAAAGATCCCACAAAATAGTAAGCTGTGTGTTGAGCTATAAGAGATGGCAAAGAGAAAAAATAGAGTCGTTGCACTTTGCTTAAATACGAGGTAGTAAATTAAGTAGTGGCGTATCCGATTACTCGCGACAAATTTTTTTTTAAAAAATTAGGTATGGAGTTTCTGTGTGTGTTGTGGTTTTTAAATTTATTTAGTACATTTTCAGAAAAAAAGGCTAAAATTAAGAAGGGAAAAGTAAATTTTTACTGCTAAAATGGGTCAGAATTGTGACAAAAAATTACATAAACGGGGCCCCTCTATACAAATAGTAAATGAACAAATTTTCAATTTTCATGCATTACTTTGCTATTTCTATTTTAAATGACCTTCAGGATAAGAGATATTTTTATTTTTACAAGAACTATATAGCCCTTTATCTTAGTTATTACACGAAATTGCTTAAAAAAACAGTGTTTATATTCACATAAAGAACTGTAAATTTTGTAATAAAACAGTGATTGTTAAATCTGAAAGTTAAAAGACTTCTACTATTATACAGAACCTACACAAAAATATTCAGAAAATTATTTTTAAAACCTTTTGAGCAATCGCTGTCCCTTTTGAGCTTTTCGAAAAATACACATTTCGAGTAATACGCATTTTAATGTTTGACATCTCTCTTATGTAAAATTATGACATCTGTTTCTACTAAAACACTTGTAGTTTTTGTTCTAGTGAGGGGAAGATAAAAAAATTGGTATTTTTATAAAGCTAATAAGATGGCCTATAAATTAAAATCGAAGAATGTATAGAAACTGGCAGACACAGCGGGCACGCACGTGAAATTGGTGAGGTGGCCCTGCTGTATACGTGTAGATTGCAAAAAACAGTCAATCAAGTTAGAAAAGTTGTTGCTGTGGAGAGTTAAAGTGAAGAGAATTTCTTATCCATCTCTTTAAAGCATACTTTCAAAAGGTAATCAGCCGTCATGGCTTACAATCAAAGTTGCCAGTAGCAAAAATGCAGTAGAATGTTATCAAGGATTGTTGGAAGCATGTGGTGAAAATGCAGTACCGTGTAGAATAGTTGGCGCAATGGATTAAAGATTTTCGTTCGGGTTGGATGTGCCCAAATTAAAGCGCCAGTCAAATCTTGAAATACCTTTCCTACTCACCTGACCTGAATCCTTGTGACTTCAAACTGTTTCCGAAGTTAAACAAACCTCTCCGAGGCCACAGATTTCGTGACGTTTCGTCTATACGCCACGCAGTCGAGCTCTCCGTCGCTGTCTTCCACAATCAACACCATGTCAATGGTCTCCAATGGCTCCCAGCATTTGTCAAAAGATTATAAGTTTTGCTGATTAGAATATTGAAGCAATGAAATGAAATTATACTAGAAAATTTGTGATGGACCTATACGCGTTTTTTTAATCTAATCCTCTTAGGAAATCTTTGGGCCATCTCTCTCTCAATTCAAGATATTCACAACTAAACCTTCGGAAGAAGAGAATCGCGATATGTCAATTAACTCACTAAAATAGGCGAGGTTTTCTAGCTTGAAAGGGAGAAGGAGAGAAGATATATACTCGATCCAGGTGAGATTGTCCCTGAAGATATAATATTAGAATTATAGTGATTTGATTCTTATTAGAAGGAAACTTTGAAGTGACAATTGTTCATTAAGATTGAATCAAGTTTAGATTAAATCGGATAATAGGTTAAAGCCTTAATTAAGATAAGGATCAAGTTTGTTAGTCTCCTAATCGTTTGCGTTTAACTGTCATTGTTCCACTTTCACCGTTATCATTGAGGCATTCTCTTTCTATTATTAGTTGAAATTGCGTCTGTTCTTAGTGTGGAAATAAATAGATAAGTTGAATCATGCACAGTGTTTCTTTTCTTCCTACACATCTAGGAGCCCGCGAGAGAGGCGCGGGCCTCTTACAAATTCATTAAAAATTTATTTATACCGGTGTTTCCATTACTTAATTACAGCTCTCGTATATCACCAGATATTCTTAGATATAATCGTGAAAACCTACGAACTTCAAACTAAGATACAAATGCGTCGAGTGTAAGTCTGATTTAATAGAATGGTATTAAAAATCTAACAAATGTTTTTCGGCTCATGTTTGTAGCTCAATTAAGAACGGATTATTGGGCTGCGTATCAGTTTAACACTTGCTTACATGATATTTGTACCAAAAGCTGATAAGGCATTTTAAAGATAAAGTAAAACATTTGGTTAAATAGGGCTCTGAAATATCACACTGTTTAAAAACACATACTTAAATTAAGCATAATGTCAGAATAAAAGCCAGAAATTCTGCGAAAAGAATTATTATATCTCTTTTAAAAGAATATATATATAATCTAGGAATTAATTTGATGTCGGAGTTCTACGCGTCAAGCTGAGCTTGTGGTTGAATGATGCAGAATCCAAAATGATGGCCTATCTGTAGCAAACCGTCAGGAAAATAATTTTAAGGAACTGCTTTTCCTGACGAGAGTTTTTGAAATGCTAAAATAACCTAGAATTTAATTGAAATATAACGAATGAAATAATTAAATATTTACTTATATTTTTGTGGAGAAGAGCATCAAAAATGATGAATACCAAGATTTTTTTTAAAAAAAGTAAAGTATCAGAAACATAGAAATGTGTGCCTGAGAAAGAAGTAAAAATAAGTAACATATGAAAATGCACTGTTTCAAAAGAAGAAATATAAAAAGGAACTAAAATTTCAAACCGAAAAAAATCGCTATCAGGAAAAATTAATATCTATTGATTGAGGTATGTTATGAATTTGACTCAGTAAAATCTTAAATAAAAAAGAGAGGGAAAAAGCAAAAACTTTTAGAAAACAAATTGGACAAAAAGTGAGCATTTGGTCCGTAATAATTAAAAGCACAATCCTCATATTCTTTAAAAAAATCCTGCTACTCAGCAATGATATTAGAAATATCCATATTCGAAAATAGCACCAAATATAAGAGAAGACTGAAGCAGTAGCTTGAAGAAGAAATGAAATGTAAATGGTAAAATTTTAAAAGAAATATTAAAATTTCGGAAATTAACCCCTTCAGGATCGGTGAAAGGAGAAAGAAGCGTTTCCCCAGGTCCGCACGTTCCGAGAGTAGACGCACGCACGGGTCCTGCAGAATTTAAATGCTAAGTCTAATTTCATTTAAAAAATCATATAAAAAATTTTAATGCAATCAAATACACTAAAACTTATAGTTTACTATCATTGATAATATCTGAATATACAGAACAAAAATTTTCGCTATACTTTAAGAAAAGAATGCGAATTTTAAAGAAATGTTTTCATTTTAATAAAAAAAGTATTCTCTCTCTCTCTCTCTCCTTACTCTTTCCGCCATGATGATTAAAATAAAATAGACGCAAGAGATTTACAAAATACTATCTGGCAAATCCAAAACGATACTTTTACTTACACAAACTTTTTTTTACTTGAGAACTGATACAAATCTTTAAAATAACAGCTAATATATCTTACTTTTATTTTTAATTTATACTTATAGCTCTTTCTTTCTTATTATCACATTAGTAATATGTTTTATTCTTATGGTTATGACAACAATGAAAAAGAAAACTTTATCCTTTATGGTTCACTCCTAGGAGAGCCCACATCCTTGGCGCGAATTACTTTGGTTGGCGATAATTGCGCCATCTTGGTAACCCTACTTTTTTAAACACTACATACGGCAAGCCTAACTATTTCTAGCATTTTCGTATTTTGTGGGCGCGCATTTCGAATTTCATTTTGTCGTTGGACTCCGGGCTGGCTGCGTGTGTGAGGGAATATACTATAAAATATTTTACTGTGTTGAATGCGAAAGGTAAGAAACAATTGATTGAATGGTGTATGAAGGAAGGATTGATTGCTTCGAGTTATGAATATCCTAAATGTAATGATCGGCATGATGTAACATGGTCGGCAATAAAACGCTTTCTTCGAAATCGTACCAGCCATGCCGAAGGTATGTTCGACTATTACCTCGCAGAATAAATATGGCGGCGCTCACACGATCATTCGCTTAGCGATGAGACTTTAAGGCTTTTTTAAAATCTGTTGTTACGCTGTTCCCTCCACTTGGAAAAGATCAGTGGTAAGAAAGTAAGTGCTGTTTTTATATTTTTTTATCTTAAATGTTTAATATATGTATTGTTTACATATATTTTCATTACACATCCACCTTATCCCACTGTATTCCCTTGCCGCCATTTTCGGTTTCGCTTGGCGCCGTCTTGTTCTGGCTTGGCGCTTTTTTTGGTTTGTCGCCAAGGGTGTGGGCTCTCCTAGGATTTTACCTCGTTTATTCTTACTGAATTAAAGATTAATCGGTAAGAACAAACGATTCTTTTTCGCTAAAAACGAATCATCGCATTTGTTTTATGAATATCTGCTTTTTGAATGTTTTTGAGAATAAAAATTATTGTTGTAATACTGAACAAAGTAAAAACAAAAAAAAAATATTGAAACTATTATTATGAATGTCTGATAAACTATTAAGCTTTCAACTTTGTAAAAATATAAACAGAAATTAAAAAAAAATAAATAAATCACGAACGATGAAAGGTCGATTCTCTCGGAAAAAGTTAAACACGCGCAGTTGTTTACATTCATAAATATTTCGGATCTAATTAAAAAAACTTGAGGTCGAAAGTTACATTTTGAAGTTCAAAATTTTGTAAAACATTAATCGATAAAAACTGACTTTAACTGTTATTTACAGCCTTGTAAAAATTAATATAAAAACGTCCCAAACTCAAATCACACCGGTGTGACCATGGCCCTCAGAGCAGTTAAAGCCCAATCACATATATAATACCGTAAGCCATGGAGCAAGAAACGAGTGATCATGGTTCTGAACGGGTTAATAGGGTAACCGCAAAAAAAAAAGAAATCAATAAAAAAATCTTTATAATATATATACGTCATACTCATGGCAACTACATTACCAAATGAAAAAAATATCAAAGTAACCATATTATAATGTTATCGCCCATCTTAGCAAACATAAACTACAACTCGGCGCATGACACTCCTATATCAAATTAGAACCATTATTTACTTACATAAAAAAAGTTAATTATCAGAACAATAGGAATAAATCAGTCGGTTTCAGTGTTTGAAGGTAAACATATATTTCAACAATATGGCATAAAAATAACAAATAAACTGAATCAGATTAAACGACAATTGCTTTATTTCGATTATTAATCAGTATAAAATGAATTTTAGGTCAACATGCAGAGAAAAAACATAAAAAGCGTCTACATAAGATCACGAATAGAATGAGTTATTACAAAAGCTATATTGTTGAAAGAAATATTTTATTTATTTGAGTGGAGGAATTCAGAAGATTTTAAATAAGCACCAACGAAATAGAGGCAAAAGTTTGTCGTATTAAAAGATTTAAACGCAATCTTGAATCTATGCGATTGTTAAACGCAAGTTTAATCACTATCGTAATACCCTCATTATACAAAACGTGATATATATACTCCACAAGTAAATGAAAAATAAAGTGAAAGGATTCAAATGAAATATTACTCTGCAATATTCTCTAATTGTAAAAGAGTTATTCTCATAAAATCTGTAATGATGACTTAAAAAATCTTTAAAAAACTCATCTTATTCAGGGTTGAAACTTTTTCGCTATTTGTTAATTTTAACAGGATCTCCTTTAGTAAGTACAGTTCAAAGTCACATACTCTATCGGGAGGGATCCATCGTAACACTTCTCGCGCTTCAATTCACATTTATGATCACACCACAATTGATAGCACACATGTTCCCCATAAAAGTCTCAAAACAGTTCACGCAGTGACATCGTTTTACTTTAATGTGCTGTTTCAAACAGCAATCTAGAGCGAAGCCTTTCTGGCAATACGAGCATATGTGTGGCCAATGAGATGAATGCTCGTAGTAATGGCACAGTAACTCAGTTGATTTTCCAAATGTTATGCCACAGTCATCACAACGATAACATGGAGCATCGTTTGAGTTCATTTTCGTTGCAAATACACTGTGAAATGCGTCTCCGCATCTGATACACATATATCACGATTCCGTAGAACGAACATCAACGAACCGCCTTTCTGTATTTCTATATCTCTTTCTACATTCTGTGCAAATCTAAAATAACTCTTCTTGATTTGTAGAGACATTAACTTCGGCCATATTACGCATATAATGATTAACTATCAACAACCACAAATGGCAAACCCACACTTGTTGCCGTACATGGAATAGGAACTTACTAATCTTAATGCTGCTTTGAAATTTGATATGTTGCCAGATTTTGTATCGGGCGATGCATTATTCTGTACATATTTTCTTTTTGGTTCTGCTGTGGGGAAGTAGTCAAGAGTGGTGAAATGGCGAAATATATATATATATATAAATACGTTTAAGGGTGGCTCGAATTCCTGAAATGTAGATTTCAATTTTCGAAGTATAAATAGTGTTTTGCTTCTTGTTAAACAAAACAGGATTTTAAAGAATTCGAGACAACTGACGAAGTGTCATACAAAATAAATAAATAATAAAATCTAGGTAAAAATATTTAAAAAAATATTTAAAGAAATATTTTTCTCCACTTTCACATGGTTACATCCGTATATATGTATAGATAATTACTCAACAATTAGGAAATTTCGATAAAGTTAAAAGTGGAGCATATATTTCAATTTAAATATAACGCACACTCCACGTAATAAACAACACTTGAATGGAGTCCCTATGAAACGTTAAGCTTTCTGTCGTTATATGTCTTTAATGAAATTATAAAAGTTATATAGAATTATGGTTATACCGTACACTGCTGGATAATTGCTAAGGCCGGATAACACTATCATCAATAGCAACCACAAAATGAAAGGAAGCAAAATGTGGAAAATTAGAATAAGTGTGGGATATTAGTAAGAAGAAGTATGAGTATGCAAATTTTTTTCCCACGTCTGTTCATCACGTGATAGCGTTCATAAGAGCTTTAAAGGTTTTGACGCGTGTGGACAGTTGTTTCAAGTCAAAGTTTTACAGGAAAGATTTAATAGACGAACTTAAAATTTTTGGCATGTCTTCCCGACATCACATAGATGATTTTATGCGTGGCCGAATGCGTCTCTACATTGGTCTTCAATAAGATCAGTACTAGGCACCGCAATTTGTCAACGCCGGACCCATTTTCGTTACCGTGGGGTTCAAAGAATAAGGGCTTTGTGAGACAAGGAATCACGTCCAAAACGAAGAAGTTTTCTGAAAATCTATCAATGGATTCTGAAATATTAATATGCAGGGGGATTCGCTACTAGACCAATAAACTTGCAGACATTGAGCCAGAAATTCATTTCCGCCCAACAGCGTGCTAAAATATCTGAATCAAGTCTTTTGATAGTGGTTGTGTGTTAGTCCAGGTGCTTTTACTATACACATTCCACGGGGTATCTGAAAGTTTTTTATATAATTTGAAAATTTTGTGATAAATAGATTATGAAGAAATTTTTTAAGAACATTTAAAACCCCGTGCACCACAAAGTAAAGGGTGCTTTTTTAGAGGTATAGAAATTTAAATTGCAATAAAACAACGATGTATTATTTGATTGACATGAAATTTTTTTTATTCGAAAGATACTCTTGTGGCATTACATTTTAAATATGATTTCTGGCATATGACTGCCACGGCCGGCTCGGATGTAGTCCAATCTGGACGTCCAATTTTCGATGACTTTTTCCAACATTTGTGGCCGAATATCGGCAATAACACGGCGAATGTTGTCTTCCAAATGGTCAAGCGTTTGTGGCTTATCCGCATAGACCAATGACTTTACATAGCCCCACTGAAAATAGTCTAGCGGTGTTAAATCACAAGATCTTGGAGGCCAATTCACAGGTCCAAAACGTGAAATTAGGCGGTCAGCAAACGTGTCTTTCAATAAATCGATTGTGGCACGAGCTGTGTGACATGTTGCGCCGTCTTGTTAGAACCACAGCTCTTGAACATCATGATTGTTCAATTCAGGAATGAAAAAGTTAGTAATCATGGCTCTTTACCGATCACCATTGACTGTAACGTTGTGGCCTTCATCGTTTTTGAAGAAGTACAAATCACTGATTCCACCAGCCCATAAAGCGCACCAAACAGTCAGTTTTTCTGGATGTAACGGTGTTTCGACATACACTTGTGGATTAGCTTCACTCCAAATGCGGCAGTTTTGTTTGTTGACGTAGCCATTCAACCAGAAGTGCGCTTCATCGCTAAACAAAATTCGCTTATGAAAATCGGGAACAACGGCAATCTCGTTTAGGGTCCATTCGACGAATCTACGCCTTGCTTGGTCATATTTAAAATGTAATGCCACAAGATTATCTTGCGAATAAAAAAGAATTCATGTCAATCGAATAATACATCGTTGTTTTATTGCAATTTAAAGTTCTATACCTCTAAAAAAACACCCTTTATTACACGATGGCTTACATAGAAATAAGCGTGAAGCACACATCACAAAGAAGAGAAGGATTACAGCACAAGCATCCATGTCTTACCCGGGATTCAAACCCAGACCCTACGGCATCGCCGTCTGCGTCAGTAACCACTATATCCGATTAGCGACAATTTTGAAGTATTGTCTTTTAAATATTTTTGCTTTACGAATAAATTACGAATTTTTTTACAGCATAAATTTAGATTCAAATAACAGCAAAATTCAGAGCAAACAGAGACACACTCCAAATGTTTAGCAAAATATATATTACAACAGTGGCGTAATGTACTCCCCCATAACTCCTGCATTTAATGGGGGCAGGATTCTGAGGGAACTAAAGCCAATTACGTATTAACCCATTTATAAAATATTAAGGACAAAACTTGGTTTTGCTGGGGGGGGCTAATATTCTCCTTTACGCCACCGTATTACAGATATATGTAACAAGCAAAATATTTCAAAGGAAAAACAAAAATATATAGCAAGTGCACCTGATTAACAAGAATGGTATTAAAATAATTTGAAGCATTTTCTTAGAAAACTATGTTTGATAAATTGTGATTTCAAAAATATAAATTTTGTGTGTGAATGTAACATTTTTTTAAAAAAAATCCACACTGTACACTTCCTAAAAAGGATTACTATGCCTCAAACCACAAAATGGATTTATCTTTTATCTTATTTAAGCTCAACTAAAAAGCAATTTCCCATTCTCCTTTTTTTTTACCCCGCTCAATCGAGAGAGAAAAAAAGAAAAAAAATACTCTTCTCTTGGTTTTTAGAATAATTTCATTAGTTTCTACTTCTTTTTTCCTTGTATTCGTAAGATTATTTCTCGCATTTATTACTTTTTATCAATATTTTTCTTTTTTTAATCCTTGACGTATTTCCTAGAACAAAATATTCTACTGAGAAAGTCACAATGAAAAAAAGAAGAAACATGCAGTTGAAATTCAATATAACGAAGTCACTATAAATCCCAAAAATAAGTTCATTATACAGTGGTACAAACAATTGAGGATACACCTTACTTTTACTTGATAAATTCAACTTTCAATCAAAATAACACATTAACTAGAAGTGCAAACGTCTTTTTATTTTCACACGTAACAAAAGGGTTAATTTACAGTAAAAATAACGAAAATCAACAAAAAAAATCTAAAATTAAAAATTCCACAAGTATTTGAAATAAATATAGGCAGATCTTTACCTCAAAAAATTGAGGATACACCAATGAAATTTGTGTGACAGATCACATACAAAGACAGTGTCAATATTTGGTTGCATGTCCTTTGGCTTTTATAATGTCCTCCAAACGTCTTGGTACCGATTCGACCAATTTTTTGGTGGTATCTGGAGATATTTTATCCCATTCTTCTAGTAAAACTTGCTTTAAATGGGCTTTGTTCCTAATTTGGTGTTTTTGGACCGCTGTTTCGAGTATGGTCCACAAATGTTCTATGACATTGATGTCAGGGGACTGTGGTGGTGTGTGCAATTGCTGTTTACAATGAAAAAGACACCACATTTTGACATTACGTGCCGTATGTTTGGGGTCGTTGTCTTGCTGGAAAATAAAATTTCCATCTAAACCCAATTTTTTTGCAGTTTCTTTAAGATTGTTGTTGAGTATATCTATATAAAGCTTATGATCCATTATGCCATCTATAAAAACTAAATTTCCAACCCCATTTGAAGCCATACAACCCCAAACCATGACGGAGCCATCACCATGTTTAACTGTAGGACGTAAATTTTTTGGATCCAAAGCGGTGATCGGCTTTCTCCAAACGGTGCGACGGCCATCACTTCCAAAAGTGTTGAATTTACTTTCGTCACTAAATATAACTGTCTTCCAAAAGTTATCTGTCTTCAATTGATGAGTTTTTGCAAACTCCAAACGCTTTTTCTGATTTTGTAAGCTTATGAAAGGTTTCTTTCTAGCTACTCGACTGCTATATCCAGCATGTCTAATCACATTTCTCACAGTTTCAGCACTTACACTTCTGCCCATTATTCGAGAAGTTTCTGCAGCTAATTTGACTGCACTTAGTTTAGGATCAATCTTGATATCTTTCAAAACTTTCCTTTTGGCTACATCACTCAGAATACTTTTCCTTCCTCTTCCACTTTTATGTTCAATTAAACCATCGCTTTTAAATCTTCCAATGATTTTCTGGACACACGAGTGGCTTCTACCGACAATTTTAACAATTTCACGATAAGATTTTCCTTTCTTAAATAACCTTAATATACATTTTCTTACATCAATACTGGTCTCTCTCTGAGGACCAATTTTCCATTTAAAATTGTGACTTTAAATTCACATAATCAACTTCAAAAGACAAAAGTAGCAGTCGAAATTGGCCAAACTTAGGCTATTATAGTATTAAGCAGAAAAAATCTAGTGGTAGTTAAACAAACATTTCATTGGTGTATTCTCAATTTTTTAAGGTAAAGATCTGCCTATGTTTATTTCAAATACTTGTGAAATTCTTAATTTTGGATATTTTTTTGTTGATTTTCGTTTTTTTTACTGTAAATTAACCCTTTTGTTACGTGTGAAAATAAAAACACGTTTGCACTTCTAGTTAATGTGTTATTTCAATTGAAAGTTGGATTTATCAAGTAAAAGTAAGGTGTATCCTCAATTGTTTGTCCCACTCTATGTAAAATTCGCTATATAGAGGTTCAACTTTTAATTTTCTATATATACCACATAAAGCAAGTTTTAAATTCATAAACACTATAGATTAAAATCAAAGTAATTAATTACACCTTTTTTGCAAAGTAATTAATATTTGTTTTATCTATCTTACCTATAAAAAAGAAAGAAATATATATAAAAACTGCAAGAAAAATTCCTTGACGCCTTTATCCAATTCTTGAAGAATTAAATATTTTCTTTGATTCTTAAGCACTTACGTTTTTACATTTTTGAGCCACGAGAAACGAAGTTACCAGGAGGACTGATCAACAATGCAAATGAACGGAGACTAGTTCAAGGACACGAGTCTCCACTGAAGGTAAAAGGAGATATCGAAGATGTTTCCTGTGAATTGGATAATACGGGGTTAAAGGTTTCACTTCTTGGATGAAATACCCAGAATTCTATTGCTCTCGGTGAGTTAGGCACCATATAAAACCAGTTAAAGATTTATGCCTACCATAAAATGTGTTAAAAGAGAGAATAACTTGAAATTGCCATAAATAATTTTAAAATAGGGGAAAAAATTGAATCACAAGAGAAAAAATTCGTAAATTAGAAAATTCACTTCGCTATTGGGAGATTATTTTACGAAGAAAATCATGAAATGTTCTTGGTTCCAGAAAAAGTTCGCTGTATAGAAAATTTCGCAATATAGAGGTGCGTTATATGGAGGTTCAACAGTATTTAAATTATTTTTCATGATTTGTTAATTTGTTGCGGAATTCAACACAAAATTAGAATACTGATAACTATTTAACACAGTTTTTGCATTGTTTATATGTAGATAAATAATTCTAAAGCAAAAATTTATACTTTTGCGGCTCTTATGCAGTTCTTTATTGGCTTTTGGCAACCTTATGTAATGCTTTATCAAGAAAAAGTTCTTATCATCGCCCATGTTTACAGGTACAGTTAATATCTTTATTAGGAATTTAGAGCAACAAAGGCTATTTTCCCTCACCATGTTTACTTGGCTCCCGATAGAATAGGTTTCTTCTTGATCACTTCCATTAGCTCTAATTCTAAAGTTTCTAAATTTAGTTCCAATTGATTGATTGCATATTAACGTCGCATTGTTCAGCTACTCGAGGGCTTGTGGCGACGGACCACGAAATTTTGAACCATGGTCAAGCGACGTGGACGACACCTGAGCTGGAATCCCTCTCTTAACTACTACACCACACCAACGGGAGGACGTTTCAGCTCTCAACAGATTTAACATGCATCGCTGCCCTGCACGACGTGTCTTTAGTGGTACTGGGCTCGAATTCGTGACAAGGCAAGCCACATCCGATGCCAATACCACTCGGCTACCACAGCCACAAATTTAGTTCCGAACTTGCTTCGCAAAAATATGCCATAATGAAAATGGAAATGTATTTTCTACCTGGAAGTTTTTCGCTATTATTGGGGCCTCGGTAGCCTTGTGGTCAAGGTAACGGACTCGTGTCCGGCGTGTCATGAGTTCGTGCCTTTTACCACTGAAGACCAACCGTGTAGGGGCGCAATGCACGTTAAATTTGCCAGGAGTTCAAACTTTCTCACATTGCCATGATGTGGTAGTTAAGAAAGGAGGGTGCTAATTCAGGTGGCATCCTTGTTACTTGACCATGGTTCGAGATTACGAAGTACGTTGCCAAAAGCCCTCGAGTAGCAGAAAAGAGTGACGTTAATATTCCCTCTTCATTCATTCGCTATTATTGAAAGCAATCGTATGTAAATATTCTTACTAAACAGGCTTCTTCCACATAAACCTGTTGGTGTGTTGTGGTAGTTAAGAAAGGGGGTGCCAGCTCAGTTGTCGTCCATATCACTTGACCATGGTTCAACATTACGAGGTCCGTCGTCAAGAGCTCTCGTGTAGCTGAACAGTGCGGCGTTAATATTCACTCACTCACTCCGCATAAACCTGTGGCCACAGTAGCCTAGTGGTCAAGGACACGAAGTTGTGGCCAGAGAGTCAGGAGTGCGAGACTAGTGCCATCGAAGACCCGCCGTGTAGTGGAGCTGATGCAAGAAAAATCTGTCGAGGCTCAAAGTCCTCTTCATTGGTGTGGTATGTAAGTTAGGAGAAAGGGTGACAGTTCAGGTGTTGTTCTCGTCACTAAACCATTCTGCAAAATTACGAGGTCCGTCGCCAATAGCCTTTGTGCATCTTTATAGTGCTATATTTATATAACTCTATCTTCACACAAATCGATCTATACTTACTCGAAAAAAATAGTATAAAATTCTTTCAGAATTCATTTCAATTTTGATACATGTTAAAAAGAAAGAGGAAGTATTTAATGAATCCGCAAATATGCAATTTTTGAGGGGAGAAAGAGCAATGTAATAAGCTATGACACTTGTACACAAGGCAAGGCACTTAGAAAGGTATTCTATATGTTAGAAAAATTAAGCCCAATATATTTTACTTGTAGGAAAATGTTCTCCGTGTGTGTGGGATTAGACTTTATTTCTAAAATATCTGACATCTGGATATAGAAGAAAAATTATTTGGTTATTAGAAAAATGCATGTATAAAGAAAAAGCTCCTACGCATAAACACATTTTAAAATTAATTTTATGAGTAAAGTAAATATATTAGATCAGTAATTAGCAGATATTGTGACGCGGCACTTTTGTGTGCCTCCAAATGGATAAATTAACTTTGAATGAATAGGAAATAAATTAAAATTAATAAAAAGTCTTTTAAATATAAGCTTTTATTTAAATGCGCTTAAGGTATCCGACTAGGTTGAAAAAGTGCTTTTTAGGTGTTTGATGTTTGGTGTTGTTTGGGTCATTAGTGAAAACATAAATGAATTATTGACGAGAAAAGACTAATACATAAAACTAGAGAGTTTTGTAAGTTATTTCTGTAGCATTTACTTTATCTAACTAATAAAAAAATATTTTTTTAATTCGTTTTTTGAAGAATGAACTTTTCATGATAATTTGTGCTTGAAAAACGGGATATCTTCTAAATAATCCAATCAAATGCAATGAAATTTATAACATATATTATATGGGTCCTTCAGAATGTAACAAACCGCAGGTTTTAAAACATCTTCATTTAATCACATTTTACAGACATTTTTAGCTTAGAACATGCAGTAATTTTGACGAACAATCATGATCATCAAATTTTAAAAAATGCTTATAAAATATTTATTTCTTAAAATATTTTTTATCTTGCGGTTTGTGACACTTCAGAGGGATTAAGAAGTATATCAATGACGTAAAAATTGCATAATGTGGAATTTATTTTTATTTATCACGTTTTTCTTAACTTAAAAAATTTTGCTAAATTTTCCTAAACATGTTTTTTTATCAAAAAAAAGAGCGATACATGTTAGCTATTTAAAAATTATGACTTTTTAATCCTATTTGTGTTCTTTAAAACAATGAAACTATTCAGAAAATCAATGTTTGAAAAATTTATCGCCGAACCTAGTCGGATACCTTAAGAGAATAAAATAAACCTGTCTTTTAAATTTTTTTTACTATCAACTTATAACTTCCTTACACAATTTATAATATAAAAGCTCGTCGTGAGATTTAAGTACTCGTATTTACTTAGTTTGAAAATTTTAAAAATTAAAATCAGTCAGAACAAGTTATTTAACTTACTTGTTTATCTACGGCAAGCGACAAATCTCGTGACAAGCTTTTATATCATAAATTGTATAATGACGTTATAAGTTGATAGTAAAAAGATTTTTAAAAGAAAATTTTTTTATTCTTTTTAACGCATTTAAATAAAAGCTTGTTTTTAAAAACAACTTTTTTTACTTTTGATTTATTTTTTACTTCTTAGTTATCGCTGGTCAGTTTTCTTAGTCTGTTCATCTTATTTAACGCATCCTTGTTGCAAGGTCTTTCGTCAGTTAATTTTCAATGGACTGGCTCAGGGGTACTCAACTTTTTTTCCCGCCAGACCACATACATATGATAAATTTTTTCACTCGGACAACAAGAGGATAAAGGGGGTGGGATTAAAAAAAAATAAGACCAAAACAACATTGGGCAATGTTAAATTAATCAAAATATCAAAATTCTTTTCTTTGCTTTCTTTTTTTTGCTTTTGTTATACTACTATATTGAAAAAAAAATTAAAATCCGTAATTTTAAGCGAATTTTTTCAATCTTCGTAGGAAATTTGGATAATACTATTCTACAAACAGAAACAAAAGTTTCGTGTGATTATGTTTAAAAATGACGAGGTTATATGTTTAATTAAAAATTTGAGTATTTTTTTAAAAATCGTAAGAAAACTTTTTCTGCATTTTATTTTTTAAATGATTAATTCTAATTAGGAAAAAGTCTGAACTTTTTTAGTGCAAAATATCGATTTATTAACACGAAAAAAAATGCATGCGGAATAAATTAGAAATCATTTTCATAAAACGCATTGATTTTGACTTATTTTAGAAAAAATCGTAAAAAATAGAAAATATTATTATTTTGTAAAAAGAATTATACCGTATCGTGGTGTGAAATAGTCTTTCCGATTATGTAATTAATTTTAGTCTGAGTTTGATAGAAATAATTAGATGGCTTTTTTAAAAACGGAAAAAATCGGAACTTCTTTAAGCTCAATCCGATAAGGTGCTCGGCAGAATAAAGAGTCAACAGGGGGAATATTATACGTTTTAAGGTTTTTAATTAATATCTTTTTAACTAATAACAACACCAGAACATAATTTGTTAAAACATGCATTGTCATACAAACTAAACGTGTATACAAAATTTCAGCTCAATTGGTTGAAAACATCAGCTTCAAAATAGAGTTGCAAGATTCCATCCAAACAAATTATATTGTAAGTTAAATAAAAGCTTGTACAAAAACTAATTTCGCTCTGTAATAATCGAGATTTAATTTCAAAAATTTCGGAAGAGATTCGGAAGATTCATTTTGGATTAAAATTAGATTCAAATATCCCATTATAACCAAAATATCTTTTAAAATATCGTTTGAAATCTCCCCATCTTACTAGTGTGATGTCGGATTTTCGGAATTAACACATGTAAAAATGACAGGAAAAAAGAGATCGAAACTCTTTTTTAAATGTGATGAAATGAGAGTGAAATTATCATTTTTACGACCCAATATAAACGAAACTATCAAAAATCATCAAACTTAAATTTCGCATTAAATGTGTTCTAATAATTAATTTGTAACTACGGTCGAAAGTCTATATTGCGAATTTTTCTATACAGCGAACTTTTTCCTGGAACCAAGAACCATTTCTCGATTTTCTTCGTAAAATAATCTCCCAATAGCGAAGTGCCTTTTCTATATAACGAACTTTTTCGAACTTTTAAAGTATTTTGGAACATTTCAAGTTTTTCTCTCTCTTAACACTCTTTATGGTGGTCATAAATCTGAAAGTTTTATTAGATGTCTAACTCGCCAAGATCAATAGAATTCTGCATGATTCATCCAGGAAGTGCAATCTTTAACTCCCATTGCCCAGTTCTCTGTAAACATCTTCTATATCCCTTTTCACCCTCAGTGGAGTTGTCTCATGTCCCCGTGTCCTTGAACTAATCTCCGTTCATTGTAGTGTTGATCAGTCATGCTGGTAGCCTCGTTTCTTGTAGCTCGAAATTTCAAACGCGTAAGGGCTTAATCATAAAAAAAACTATTTAATTCTTCAGGAAGTGGATAAAGGTATCAAGAAACTTTCTTTATAATTTTTCTTCCTTTCTTCTTTTTTTTATAGGTAAGATACATAAAATAAATATATATTAATTTACAAAATGGTATGAATAACTACTCTTTTTTTAATACGTACTGTTTACGAATTTAAAATTTGTTTTATGTGGTTTATAAGGAAAATTGGAAGATGAACTTCTATATATATAACGAATTTTCCATGAAACGGACTTTTTTCAGGATTTAGTGGCTTCGTTAAATAGAGATCCGACTGTAATGACTTAATAAATATTTTGTGGTCTTTGTTGTACATATTATTTTATTTTACATTAGAAATTATTATCTTAAATTATTTTACATAGAGTCATATATAAGTTAAATTCTTTTAAACTTATTTTATTGTTAGTGTACCGCCAAATTTCAAAATTGTTGAAAATGTTCCGCAACAGAAAAAAAACAACAACCGAGAATTACTGTATTAGAAAAATAACTTAAAAAATTCTTCAGCTTCATATATATATTATTCTTTCTTCTTTCACAATACTTATTTTTCTTTTTTCCCTTATGATACTAACATCTAACACCTAAAAAATACCCTTTAAACGTTGTCAGATACTTTAAATTTATAATTTACAGAAAACAGAAATCAGCCTTTTTTTCAACTTTCACAAAAGGTCGTTTCAATTACCAAAAACTATTCTTAAAAGAGACTGTCGCATAATAAAATGTCGTGATTCTTCATTTCGATAGTGAAAAGAATCTAGTCAGTGCTTTTAAAACCAGCAATATACTAAGCATTTACTTAAACAGCACGTACTACAGTTTCATTTTGCATTTTAAATGATAAATCTCATTCGTCCCTATCTTCTAATATTTATTTACCGCGGGCGAAAATGACGAACAAGAAAGGTATCGATGATTTCATTTTATTTTACTTAGAAATCCCTCCTACACATTACATGGAACACGAGAGATAGCTCAATTTTCCCTTTTCTGTTTTACATCCACCTTCCTTCATTGTTTCATTACTTCAGCTTTTCATTTACATAAATGGATTGCCGATAGAAAAAGATCTCATGCCGACTTCTGAGAAAATTGTTCAACTCAACGCGAAACACGTTTTCCTCACACATTACTCTTTGTTAGAATTGGCACGAGTTATTATTCGCTAACATTTATTTACAAACATAAGCAAACTGAAAATGTTTGCAAACGAACGCCGTTTAGAAATCGATTCGACTATAAATGAGTAAATGAAAAATATTCTGTAAGAAATCTGGTTGTTATTCGATGCTTTCCCTGAATGAGTACCAATTAAGTTTTATAACAGAGTGATTTCTGGAGTGCAATGAAATGAATGCACGACGCTAATTATTTTATTTCTCCTCTTAAAATCTGATTTGCGAAGAATGTATTCACATTCGAAAAATTTGGTGTGTTTTTTCCTTCAAGAATCGAATTAACACGTATATTCGAACGTTCTCAAAACTTTCCTCAATTAATTACGGTATTGAAGGAAAGTGCATTTTTTGCATTAAATCTCAAGTGGGGGAGTACTTATTTACGTGGCCTTATAAAGCAATATAAGGGCCATTGGCGGAATTCCCAAGTAAACCCAGCTCACCCGAAGGATGTTTAGAACTAAAGGGTGTTTTTTAGAGGTATAGAAATTTAAATTGCAATAAAACACCGATGTATTATTCGATTAACATGATTTTTTTTTATTCGAAAGATAAACTTATGGCATTACATTTTAAATATGATTTCTGGCATATGACTGACACGGCTGGCTCGGATGCAGTCCAATCTGGACGTCGAATTTTCGATGATTTTTTCCAACATTTGTGGCCATATATCGGCAATAACACGGCGAATGTTGTCTTCCAAATGATCAAGAGTTTGTGGCTTATCCGCATAGACCAATGACTTTACATAGCCCCACAGAAAATAGTCTAGCGGTGTTAAATCACAAGATCTTGGAGGCCGATTCACAGGTCCAAAACGTGAAATTAGGCGGTCACCAAACGTGTCTTTCAATAAATCGATTGTGGCACGAGCTGTGTGATATGTTGCGCCGTCTTGTTGGAACCACAGCTCCTGGACATCATGATTGTTCAATTCAGGAATGAAAAGTTAGTAATCATGGCTCTATACCGATCACCATTGACTGTAACGTTGTGGCCTTCATCGGTTTTGAAGAAGGATTCCACCAGCCCATAAAGCGCACCAAACAGTCAGTTCTTCTCGATGTAACGGTGTTTCGACATACAATTGTGGATTAGCATCACTCCAAATGCGGCAGTTTTGTTTGTTGACGTAGCCATTCAACCAGAAGTTCGCTTCATCGCTAAACAAAAATCGCTTATGAAAATCGGGAACAACGGCAATCTCGTTTTGGGCCCATTCGACGAATCTACGCCTTGCTTGATGATCGTTTTGATGAATTGCAAACCAAACTGAGAATAAATCACTTGACAGCTGTTATATCGGTCGCCATCTTGGAAAGTAATGCCAACTTAAACTTCTATACCTGGAAAAAAACACTCTTTATATATATACATATATATATATATATATATATATATATATATAAGATGTCTTATTCTCCATAAACTTGTCTGTAATAATGTGGGTACCAGTATGTGAAATTTTCAGTCATAACTCTTTTCCCAAAGCCCTCATAACATTTTATTGGGGGGATTAGGACTAAGACTCGTCATTTTTTACTTGAAACCGAATGATTGCAATCACTCGCTATTAGTTTCTTTTTATGATCAATGATCAAATATGGTCTCTTAATCAAATGTCTGGACCAAATGTGGTTCCCTTTAAAATCCAAATAAATTTGTGGAAATGGAGGATATCAGAAGACCATACCTTTTAAAAATGATTACATTTATTAGTTAACTTGGCATACTCAGAAACAGTACAAATTATACCATATGTAAAAATCACTAAATGTAAGTTAAATATAAAACAGTAGGAGAGTTTTTTAAAATTTATTTATTGTGCTTTCATGTCATAGTTGCAAGCCTATTTAATTTTAGAATCAGTTTAATGAGACGAATATACCCTATCTCACTTTTCTACATTTATTTATTTATTTTAAAATTAAGAGTGAGATTGCTTATAGAAATTTTTATTGAATATTGTAAGTTATTGTAAGCCGACTTGCATCTATATCTACTTTTGTTGATCTTTACGCACGAAAAAGTTGCACAGAAACATACGAGGGGGGATCAGAAAAAAAGGTTACAAGTTGAATTTAAGAAATATTTACTATTATATTAGACAGAAAATATAAAAGGGATTTAAGAGGCGCACGTGCCTATAACATTTAAACATAAGTACCAAGTCTATTTAGGCATTTATCACAACGCAGAACCAACTTGCTTAACCCGTCTTAGTAGAACCCTGTCCAATGAGCCGGGTCTCGGCAGATGTTTTCATAGAGCTGTCTTGGAATATCGCAGCACATCAGAGGCGATATGCTGCAAGCTGCCATTGCTAAGTCCCAGCTCTGACGAGATAACCCGTCGATTATTTTGAATCATTTGTTCAATTAGTGCCGTGAAGAGCTTGGCCGGCCGTTCCTTACCATATTGCGGTTTCCTACATCCTGTCTGTCTGATTGAAAAGAGTAACACCATTTTGCTTCATATTATCTGCTCATTGCTTCTTCACCATAAACTTTCACGATTTGACTCTGAATGGCAGATGCGGACACATTCTGTGCCCATAAAAATTGAATCATTGGCTCGCATTTCCAAACGAGACCAATTTCCTAAGCACCTTGCCATTTCAATCGTCCTGAACCGCCCGGGAACTTTCACTTCCTATCCCCAAAGCAGCTGTATGACAACTAATGCTATCTGTCTGCGCGTGCACTTCGAGAAACAAATTTTCTCCACAATATGTTGTCTTGAACCTTTGTAACCTTTTTTTGTAACCTTTTTTTCTGATTATCCCTCGCATGTTGATACAATTATATAAAAAAAACATTTTTTATCTATTTGGCTTTCTGACTGTCTTGTATAGCCACAAAAAAACTATTTGAGGTCCGCTATTTGCCCATCTCTGTGTGCTCTAATCTGAAGTATTAGATTATCTGATGGGTTTGTATAATAGATAAGTCTAATTCGGTAAAAATCTTTAATAAATGACAGAACATAATGGAAGTTTGATTTTATCCAATTACCTATTCAAACATTAGATCTTGTTACTTACAAAAAAAGGAAATATTATTTCATTATTATGTTTATAAAAGATATCAAATTAACAGTTCTTTGTTAATTTTTTGATGCAAGAAGATTTGATTAATTTAGTCGCGGTAATGGATTAAAAAAAAGAGAATTAACCAACTATTTCTAATATTTGATTCATGCTTGAGGAAATGTTATGAGGATTATAACCTAACCGTTCACAATGCAATGAATGATGCAATTAACTTGTGTGATGAATGGGCTAATTTTCATCGTTTTCAAAAATAAAGATTCCTAACTTATGTAGGGTTATACGAACCGGATCGCTGAAATAAAAGTTCTTTCTACAGTATGTGATTGAGCACAGTCAACTTATTTGGAATTCAATTTATATTTTCTAACCTTCTTTTTCAAAATTAGTTTGAGTAGTGATGAAGCCTTAGAAGAAACATAAGTCTTGAAATCATTTTAATCGCTAGAAAATTCTTGTAATGCAATTGTTTCAGCTTAAAATAAACTTAAAGATGTCGAATAAAAAAAATAGATATATTTTCACAGCCTGTAGGGGTTTCAACTATTTCTAATAAATACTGTAACTGTTAGCTTAATTGGAGCACATCTAAAATAATGAGCACCTGCTCCAAAGATCAAACTTTGCCTTATTTCAAATCATACGGCGGGTAGAACCCAACACCACTAGAGGAATTTCAAGTTAAATTGTAAAGAAGCCATATGAGCTGTTTTCTTTGAAAGTGATGTAAGTCCATTTTATATTATATGGAGATATTTGTCAATTAAGTTAAATCCTTCAAGAAAAAATTTAACTGTTGAATTGTTACATATATATATATATATATGTATTAATACACCTTAGCATAATACAATCACTTTTTAGTAATGTTTTTTATATAATGCATAACTAAAACAAATAAATATTATATAAATAAGAAAAAAAATTTATATATATATATATATATATATATATATATATATATATATTTGAAAACCAAAAAAAACCCCTTTAAAGTAGAAATGAAGATAGCAAACGACCATCATTTTTCTCTTTCATAAAATCTTTTACATTCCAGTACAGATAAGTGTTTACTTGGAAGGGTATTTTTAAAAATACTTGTTAAGCAAATCCCTTTCATAATAAATTAGGATGCATCGCTAATAAGCGAGTCATTTGTACATTTTTCTGTTAAAATGAATTTATGGGTTGAGTGGAATGAGGCTTACTTTTGTTGTAATTCACAAGCATTGAAAAGTTTTGTCCAAAACTTAAAGATTAACTTGTACGAGATATTTAGAAATTATCCGGAACTTCATTTTTTTGTAATTAGAAACGGATTTTCTTCCTCCTATTATGGATTCAAGTGCATTTTCATAAATACACAGATGATTCTCAATGTCATTCGTACGCTTTCTCAATTTACGCTTGACGTGCTTTTATTCGTTTGAAAATTCTTTTCGAAAAGCTTCTTTATAAAAATTTCTGGGTTACGAAAACGTTTCTAAATTAAGCTCGCTTGATTTTAATTTAAGTTTTCGTGGAAACTAATTCTCTTTTCTAATGTGATGCTAACAATCATAAAAGAAAAATAATTTAATCCTGCACATTTAAAATGAGTAGAGATATACTATTGTGCTTACCAAAATGTTGTCTTTTAATTTTTACAATTCGAAAACTCTTCGAAAGTATGAGACTTTTTCATTAGTCATTGAAATTACTACAGTGGCTGAAACTTTTAAAATAAAATATACCAGTTGATTCCAAAATAATGTGATAAATTTTAGAGCATCATACATTTTTATCAAATTAAGTTATTAACATGAAATTTTCAATGTCCTTTAACACTTTGCGTAAACGTTTCGGCCAAACCCAAAGGGCTTTTTGACTATTTTTGGTAGTACTTTTCCAACTTCCTCTTTGATTGCTTTTTGAAGCCCTTGGAGTGTTCTTACTGTACTGGAGTGCTTGTTTAAGGTATGCGATTACTTTCGGAACCGTGATTTAGCAAAAGCGTATAAATGGATAATATTTATGATATTTAGTGTCACTTAGATTAGAAAATGTATATAAAATTGTGTTAAGAACAGTATTACAATAAAAAAATTTTTAAGTACAATATTTTGACAAAAAATGAACATAGAATGACCAATTTTAATAAATAATCTCCTTTGTGAGAAATGCTTCTATTATAATAATATTTTGCCTGTATATAGCTCAAACAACTATACAGAGGCTCAACTAGAATTTTTGAAATATATAACTTAGAAGTGAGTTTATCCAAGTTTTACAGCAACAAAGGGGAGAAATTTTAAGAAAAAAACGCCGATTATTACTTCAAATGGTTGTAACTCTGAAAATAATGTGATTGTTTCAAAAATCATAGTTGAGCTTCTGTACAGAGGTCTGAGCTATATACAGACAGAATATTATTATAATATAAGCATTTTTTACAAAAGGAGAACATTTTGAAAAAAAATGTTATTCTAAGTTAATTTTTTGCTGAAATATTGTATTTAAATAAATTTTTTTTTGTCAAAATGTCCTTAAGACAATTTTATACGTGTAATCTAATCTAAGTGACACTAAATATCATGAAAATTATCCATTTATGCACCTTTTTAAAATCACGGTTCCGAACGTAGTCGGATGCGTTAATTGTATTTTAAGTTTCCCCATCAAAAGTAATCGCAAGTAACACAGTAAAGGAAGGTGGTAGCTATTTCTCAGGTGGTAAAAAATAATTTTTTAGTCATTCAGCCATTTTACATGTATGATTTGATGCTGAATCTCGGTGAAAAACAAAGTTTCCTGGAGGGTGAAGACGTTTGCTTTTTGTAATCAAGTGTTGCAAAACTTTATTCTGATTGTATTTAATATCACAATTTTAGCGTTTGGTTCTACATTAAATGTGGTTCTGTTAAGTCTTGAGAAGACATTTTCATCTATACCATAACACCTGACGGCCAACTTGAATTTTAAAAAACAGCTGCGTTTTTGTGACGTATTTTGCGTGAAATGTATTGTATCTTTGTTTTGATGTGATTGACAAATTAAACAGTGCTTCGTCCAAAACTATCCATGCTTTATGTCTACCTTTGCGTAACAGTTATTATTGAGGTCAAGAAAGTTTTCTTCGTTTTTCTATGGTCTTAACAGACATTTAAAGAAAGACCGATTTATTCACTTCTTTTTGCTATTTTTTTTCTAATGAAACATTGCAGATAGCGACACCTGTAGTTTCTTTGCTAATGCTTTTGAGACAGAAGGTTTTTTACAGCGATAAATCTTTTCATCTTTTTTTCCCTTTACCCTCAAGGACTTATTTCATCCACCTTTTTTCCCTGCAGCTATTGATTACAAGCCAACTTTTATTCATTTTTAAAGTTTAGATAGTAATCCATTAACAAAATGTCTTTTCTGTTTTTTAATGCTTTATTCATAACAGAATTTGAGCATACATCTTTCAAAAGCTGTAAAATTTTGTTTCGGGCCTGAGGATCTAATTTCGTAGCCATATTTTACTCCTACTAATAAAAATAGTTTGATTGGTGAATATAATTTTAATAATATTTTAAAATATAAGTGGCAACAAAACGATACAAATTTACCATTCATAATTATATATGCTTTTAAAATTAATCACATTAATTTTAAATCAACCAATTAATTTTAATCAATTGTTTACTAATCTTGAATCAACCGGTGAATGTCTACTTACTACGATATAATTTATTAAAAAGGAATAATGGATCTAATTTCGGAGTTATAACTTACTCCTACTACTAAAAATAGTTGTTGTTGTTGTCGTGTATAGTGAAAGATGGTAATAACAAAATATAGTCAAATATTGCCAAAGGTGTGAATCAATGACGTGGCAACATCCATGGCATGATCCGAGTATAGAATGTCCATGCTGCAGTCATTGTTTATTTTAAAAAGAGCACCAACAATGGAAGGACAGCTAAAAAGGTGTTTGGGATCCAAATGCGTGCCTGGGCATATGAGCTCATGCGTGTCGTAAAAGACGATTAAAATGAGCAGAAGTCCAACCTCTCGGGGCTCTAGCAACTCTCAATTATGACAAGTGCAATGCATTGTGATATTAATAAAAATACTTAATGGGTAATTTAAATGTTTCATTTTCAAAATATAACTGTCAGAAAAACGATACAAATTTACTATTTATAGTCATATGCTTTTAAAATTGGTCACACTGATTTTGAATCAACCGGTAAATGTTTACTTACTTTGAAATAACTTCTTGAAAGTGGAATATTTTTTTATGGATTATATAATTATCATTAGAATTTAACAGGCTTTAGAGCAAAAAAAATGTAGCTAATTAATTTAATTTATGCAATAGGTGAACACTTTTGGTATAAGAAAGTAATTATTTGTTTTGATATAGGTTTTACGAAGCACATCCGGATACTAAGTACTTTTTTGGAAAAACCCACATAAAATGTCTCGTTTTGTCAAAACAAATTTATTTTTACAACTTATTTTTAAATGTGTCAAAGTGACAGTTTTAAGGAGAGAAGTTGCAGTTTAAAGCACATTTCCCGTTAGACGGTAAATTAAATATTGATTATCATGTGAGTTCACATACACGCACTAGACCGACATAAATAATTGTGTGTGTGTGTAGTGTGTGTGTGTAGTGTGTGTATAAACTATTGAAAACATCTCAACTTGTCTAGATATATTTCAAAACTATTTCTGTAAGGAATAAATCCATACATATATAAATGTATAAATTCCATTCCAAGATACATCAAATTCGTGTCACATATATTTCTGACACTTTGCATCGGCAAAATATTCTCTCGATAAGAGATACCATATCACTATATCACACACACGCTTTCAAATTCCACATCATATGTTACCAATCTTAGAGAATGCACAAAAGAAGGATGTATTCTTCTTCCACATCATAATACTGAAAAACTCAGAGTTGGTTTCAAAATAAATGAAAGAGGCCCCATCTGTTTTGAAAGAACCAAAAAAAAAAAAGACTTCGTATTATTCACGAAGAAGAATCAAATGCATCAAAGAAACTGACTGGAGGGTTAAAAAAAGTTTCAGTATCTTTCATTTTACAACATTTGACCGTTATTGGAATCTAACTGTGTTGTGGAATATTCCGTAAACGCTGTTTTTCAACATTCTTTATACACCTATGACGACAGGTAGATAAACTAGTTATAAAGAAATTTCTGAGATTGAGTGTTATCACAATGTTGAAAGCGGAAACTGGAATAAATATCCGGATTTCTGGGTTTCCATGACGATTTTTTTTTTTTCAGTTACTTAAATATCTTTCTTCAGGATCAATTTGAAATAAATAAAATATAGGACCAAAATATTTTTTTTATTTGATTCTATTTATTTCAGTACCAATCGTGTACAAAATAAAACAAAGTAAGAATGCAAAAACAATATTTGAATGTCAATTTCATAGGCTTATATAAACCTAATAAACACTGATTCATTTTCGATACGATCACAAATGTTATAATTTGTACAATATTGTGAGTTTTATGCATACACTAAGCAGTGAAAAGAGTACTAGATGAATTACACTGTAAATAGGCTTTCTAAAAAGAAAATATTAAAAACATCCAAAGATGGAAAAAAAATATTTTTTTATTATATTGAAAGTATACTAGAAGAGGGGAGTACCCCCTGACCAACCCCCTCTATACAAATTATGCAATTGTTCATACTCATTTCTGAACTAGTAAAATTGTTATTTAAATGTATATTGCATAGTTCTTTTTTTCTTAATATTTTGAAAAACTCTTAGAAGAATTTTAATATTTTTATATTTTTGCCAAATTATCAAATTAGAAATTTTATCTAAGTTTTACAAGTAGAACAGAAAATACAAGTATAATGTTTGATTTGAATTCATTGGAGAAGACCTGATTGCATTTATCATATGACCGTAATGAATTTAACGCATTCAGTGATACGTAAGCCTTTGTTTTTAACACGTGATTTATAGAGATATTTATCTCATACACACTAAATTAGTCTTTCAATTAATTGTCTTCGTAAAAATCATTTATAATAATTTTGAATCCTTGTTACTTCTACGAGATCTCTCAAATTCACAACCAGATAATCATCTCGAAATTGATTACGAATTAAACTTTTGAAAAATAATTACGTAAAATAAAATAAAAATTATTGTATAGTAATCGGTAAGAGACTATTACACACAATATATATAAGAGAGAGTGTCAACCTACCGCAAAGTGAAAATAAAGGCATTTTACGAAATTTTGCCTATGCCATTGGTTTACTAAGTGGTTCCTAAGGTCCCCTGGGTTCCTTTGGGACTGCTGAGAGAATGCGTGGCAAATTATAATTAATATCGGGGTGCACGGAATTAATTGGGGTTTCACGAAAGGTTTGATATAAAGTGTAATCTTTGTGACTCATTTCTATTATTATGAAAGAGAAATAAATTAGTCACAATTTTTACATGCTAAAAATTTAAGAATAAAGTACTATAGAGATAGGTGCTAAAAATGCATGTTATGACAAACGTGAAGAGAAGGAAATCGATTCGATCGCTGGGTCGACCGTCTGTGTGGTATAGATATTTATCTTGCCGCTACATGCAATAATTTGTTTGAAATATGGCAATATAAAATAATCGAGAAATGTGAAGTGAATGCAGCAGATTTTCCTTAGCTTTGAACAGAAAGCAGAATTATTGATTGTACTTTTAAAAAGTATTTTCGGATACGATTCACATATCTTGTCATGAGTTTAGTTATGTAGTTAATTGTATAGTTAACAGTTATTGTTTATATAGTTCATGGGTATTTAGGTAGGTTAGTTAATTTATCAAACTTATATTTTGTTTAAAGTTGCTTTATTAAAAGTCACTTACTATATATTTTTTATTGTTTAGTTAATTTACCAAATTTATATTTTGGTTAAAGTTGATTTATAGAAATCTTTTATTATACATTGTTTATCAATATCATTTTCTTATACCATTTTCAGGGCATCGAAATTGAATTTTAAATTCTCCTGCTTTGTATAGAAAAATAGTTATTTCACCTAGAAATTCATAGGCAAATTTTTAGTCAAAAAAGCGATCCATGGGCCAGTAAGTTTAAGAATCCCTGGTCTATACAAACATTAAATTACTCAAGTTAATTAAATGCGTATAATCAATATATATTATAAAAGGAGGTGTGTAATGTGAATGCCGCTAAAATTCAGAAACATGCTCCGGTAAGATCAAGGGAGTTCAATGGAGTAGTAGACCTTTATCTACATACCATCCGTGAAGAAGACTCCCTTTTTTACCTGAACCGTCCCCTAAGGGACGTAGCGAGGGCTTACAAGGCGTAACAGATAAACATTTCCATTTTTAAACTGTAAGACCTAAACATTTGAAATTCGGCACGTTCTTTTCATGGAGTTAAGATCCGTTACGAAGGAGTTTTCGCAAAAATCGACCAAGGGATGTTGTGAGGGCTTAAGAGGCGTTACAGATAAATATTCCTGTTTTTGAACAATTAAGACCCCCTGACTTGAAATTTCGTAGGGACGTATTTTTGTCATGGAGTAGATATCCGATACAAAAGGGGGTTTGTTAAAATTGACCCCCAAGGGGGTTGCGAGGGCTTGAAGGGCGTTATAAATAAAATTAAGTTCATTAATTAATAAACTATTTTCCACTTTTCAATACATTATTTTGTACAGGGTTTTAAACTTCTTACAATTCATCTCTATTATATCAAGAAATATATATATATATATATATATATATATATATAAGAAATCAAACCGTGTGAAGAACTAGTACTTCAGCTAATAAGTCTACAAAACGCGTCATTTAAACCTTTTGAAAAAAAGCTAATATGAATGTAAAAGACGCTTACAAATTATTTGAAGGTCCACCACAAAAATGTATTAAGTTGTAATAAATAATACAAAACCCACATTAAAGGTATTTTGCACTTCAAAATAAGTAATTATTTTCAAACTTTCAAAGAGATGTATTCGATCATTGAAAATTTTCCCTTTCTGTATTTGTAAAGAAATATATTAATTTGCAAGAAACAATTCTTAAAAATATATTAGAAAAGTGAACATTTTAGAAATTTTTATGTGTCATGATAATTATTCAAGTGAGAGATTTTGAAAGCGCAATACATGATAATCTCCAATGACACAGTTCCAGATTTATTTCGCTTTCCGAGCATCTGCTTCAAGAATCGTTTATCTCTCATTTTTTTTTTTTTAAAGATTAATTTCAGATGTTTTTGCATAGAAAATGGCAACAAAAATATCGTACGTGTTAAATTAGCCTTTTTATTTTTCGAATAAGAATAAAAATGAGTTTCTAACTTTTTCTTTTAAACCTGTATTGCGTGACAAAATGCTCGAAAAAAGAATACATATCTGTGCAAATAATTTCTTTTTGCCTTTATTCTTTTTCATACCATTGTATTTACGAAGAATATTTATCTTGTGAATGAAAAATGAATTTAAAAAAAAGTCACTAATATTTTTGAAAAATCCCTCCAAAAAAGACATGTTTTAAATATTTATAGAGTTTTATAATGAGCAATGTTTTTGTTAATTGTTCATAAAGAATTTCCAATTAAGTTCTTCCAAAATATCATAAATTAATATTTAATTCAACATATTTGCTTAGATTCTTTTTTATCCGGATACTTGTATGGCAGTATTTTTTCTAGTATTTAATGTTTAATGTGAACAAGTATTTTTTTATTTTACTTCCTTAACAAATTGACTTTACAGAAAAAACTACTTAGTTTAACAAAAAAAAGGCAACATATAATAAGTATGAATAATAAAACAAACATTATAAAAAAGGTAGAAACAAACCTCTATTGAAATACAAAAAATGGATAGCCAGTCGACTCTCGTTGATTCAAACTTTCGATAATACGAACTCAGCCCCTACGATTCTGAGCCTTTAGAAAAAATTCTTTATATTTCAAAGTAAAACAACATGTTTAGGTACTCTCGATATTTCGAAGTAAAATTTGCGGCTGGCCAGACCACAGCATGCAATAATTCGAAGTTATCTTATATAACTGTGAACAATTCGGACACTCATTATCATGTAGAGTCATCTAGAAAACAGGTTGGAGCTTACATGTGATGTGTTGCATTGCTTCTCCTTGTTTTCCATGTAACGTTGCTCCTTTGAAGACCATCTGGTCTGCCATCTCTTCCTTGCGTTTCTCAGTTCCTCATGCAAAAAAACTTTTGTATTGCTTTCCTTCTTCAAATGGACAATCGACCGGCCGCACCTGTTGCCAGCCGTCCATATCTTTCGTTTATCTCGTGGCTTTGATACACATGTATTCAGAAAAGATGATCTGCTATTGCAAAAGAGAGATGCATATGATTGTGTATTTTGCATCGGGGTGACATGACGATTTGTCACTCATCTGTATGACTTATAGCATGTAGCACCAAATAGGACTGGGCTGGACTGGACCCTGCCTTGAAGAACCAATAGTGTTGTAGGAAGTGTCTGAGGGAACTTAGAGCGATTTTATTTCCAATGAGGAATGGAAGAGATTTGAAGGGGCATGAAAAAGTCTTGTTCAAAATATGTTAGAAAAAACGGAGTGAAGAGTGAAAGGAAAAGAGCGATAGAGGAGAGCGATAAAAAAGAAAAAATAACTATTTGAATTTTGGTGGACTGATTTGGCAAGAAGAGCGTACCCCACGTTTACACTCTTAAGTATACCCCATAGTTGAGTGTAAAACTGGGAATATGCCTTGTGTTAATTTTAAAAGTTCTAAATTTTAAATTAAAAATATTATTTTACAAAAGTAGTAGTGATTCACAATCGCTACTTGTTAATTTTGATTAAACTTGGACCTTTACTTTACACCCCACCACAGTGTCGTCTTATCCCACATCATATCTTCTTTTAAAAAGTACAAAGGCAATTTAGGAAAAACAAAAGTTGATAGAATCTGTAGAAAAAGATAAGAGGAAGGTGGCTGAAGCCAAAGCATTTGATATCCCACTAACCTCGCTCTCCACTGTTCTGAAGAATAAAGAGGAAATCGTTAAAGCATCTTTGAGTAGAGCAGTGATCTTCAAACTGGGGGCGCGAGCATATTAAAAAATCAAAAACAAAAGATTACTTGAAAAAATATTAATTAACAGATAGTAAGAGAACAAAGTAAATTCTGACTTAATAAAGCATAAAATACATCTTTACACTGATATAATACACTTATAAATACATCAGTACTGTGCAATGCATTTTATAATTATTTTATAGTAATACTAAGTAAAGAACAAGTTTAATAATTGCCTGTGACCCCATAGGCTTATCATATATAAAATTATATGAAAAAATCAACACTAATCTTGATAATTTGTACGGTTTATAATTGATCCCTTAAATGCCGATTTAAAATTGCATGATTCACTCAAAAATGTCACGCAGGCGAGCGTGTAGGGTGTATTGGGTGGGACTCAAAATGAATAAATAAGAAAATTCTCTGAAATAAGTCACAGGCTGTCAATGTCATTTTATTGCAATCCAAAGTCTTCATATATTTTTATAGATAACAGATCACAGAAAAGATCGTACTTCAAAAAGATGTATATATATGTCAGGCCCAATTAACGCACTAGCGGAGTGAGACTTTTTAATACGCGGGTGACACTTAAGAGGTTAAGTATAGTATTATTGAGTATAGTATTATTGAATTTAATACATTGCTATTGTATGGAGACGGGCGCGATGAAAATTATCATTAAATATTGGGTCGAAAATATAGAAAGTTTGAGAAGCTCTGGATTAGAGGAGAAAATGCGTTATCGAAGGTAATTTTCCATGTTTTGAACAGTGTTTAGTTAAATGAATGCGACAGTGTGTTGAGTACAGATTATTCCAGTAGGTGGCCTTCTATTGAATGAAAAGGCTAAATCATTCACCAAAGAATTAGTAGTCGAGTTTTCGGTTAGTGATGGCTGGCTTACAAATTTTAAGAAAATGAATGGGGCAGTCTTAAGAAAATGTGCGGGAAAACTTGATTGTCGACGTTAATGTTTGTTCTAAGTGGCAGAAATCGCCTTCAGATTTAACAAAGAGGTACGATCTACGTAACATTTTCAACACGGAGGAATCCGGATTCTTTTTCAAATGTATGTCAGAAAATTTTTTTACATGGAATGAAAAATACTGAAATGGAAGAAAACATTATAAGGGGAAGTTAACTGTAGAGATGAACGGCTCAGAAAAGATTACTCCTCTCATCATAGAAAAATCTTCAAAACCTCGGTGTTCAAAGAACATACGTTCGTTCCCTACCACAAACCGCTCGAGCAAGAAGGCATGGATTACCACCGATCTCTTTAATGAATGTTTGGTTTCATTGAACACGGATATGAAAAGCCAGAAATGACACTATCTCTTTATTTTTAGACAACTGCATTGTTCACAATAGCGCACCATCTTTATTATATGTGAAAGAAAAAAAACTTCAATTTTTATCTCCAAACTCAACCTCAAAACTTCAGCCACTTGATCAAGGCATCATACATAATTTTTAAACTTTTTATCAGCTTGAAGTCGTCAAAAGCGTTTTAGATAACCTCGAAAATCATCAGAATGTAACTATTTATATTTTAAGGGCTTTGTCATGATTGACAAGGCTTAGAGAGCTATCACTCCTGTGGCAACTCACAATTGTTTTAAGAAGTCGGGCTTCCCCACAACGAATCTGGTTGATGTGGACGATACACTCATGGAATGGAATGCTGAACCATCTCTTTGGGAAACTCTCCCAGTTCAAAACTTGACGTTTGACGACTACTCGCAGGTTGACTCGGACGTCACTCTGTGAGGAATACTTTTTGACGCTGAAATTGCGGCTTTGGACCCTAATAACACAGAAAGTCAAGAAAACGAATCGGAGGAATTGACTCCAATAAATCTGACAAAAGATAGTGTCAGTAAGCAAATTTTTTCCTTCACAATCATGTGGATGGGGGAGCTTCAAGCTTCATTTATTCCAGAAAAATATATTGGCAAAGTTAGATTGATTGTCATAAAACAAAAAACGATAACAGATTTTTATCGTCAAAAAGGATTAATTATGTATAGCAAGGGTGTCAAACTTAATGACTGATTTGGGCAAAAAAACAAAGAATAAAAAAATTAATATGTACCGCTTGACTTTTGACATCTATCTGCTACTATCTTTCTTATTTCGGGAGAAATTTTGATATTTCACTATACAATATTGCGTGCTAATATATTGGCCGGACCACGAAAACACTCGATGTAGGCAGCATGCGGCCCGTCGGCCGCAAGTTTGACACCCCTGATGAACAGTATGTATTCTTATAATAATTGTTTTAATACAAAAAAAGCATTCTTTTAGTACAGGACCTTAAACATATGTATAGTATTTATAATGTATAATATGTACTTTTAAAAATAGGTTAAAATATTTTTATGCATATGTACACAATTGTTGCTTTATTACATAGTTTCAAATTTAAATTTGTTCGAAAAAAATTTCTCTTCGTGTATTTTTGGAGATTTTTTTACACTCTTGATAATTCGAATTGAGAGTGCTCCATTTCTCTAACTTCGAATTATCGAGAGTTGACTGTGTATTAGATTTTTTTTTATTTTTCAATCAAATTTTTATTGAAAAAAAAAGAATTACCGTGTATTAGCTTTCAGAGAACTTGGAACGGAAATTTAGAAAACTACTACAATGAATAGTTATAAAAAGTTTTAATAAAAATATTTTACATAAAGTTTAAGAAAAATGTTTTACATAAAGGAGAAAAAAATTGGGATTTACATTTTGTTAATCAGCTTTTAAAAGTCAATTTTACTAAGATTTCTTACCACTGTTTTCTAAAATAGAAATATTTTCCCTATTTAGTGTTAAAAAATAAATTTGTAATATATAATAGTGGTAACATATTTTTGGAATCAGTGCAAAATTAAAATCTTTAACTAATATTATCAGTTAAACAATAAATGTATATCTTAAATGAGCATTCAAAAACACATTTTTTTTTTCGATTTGAAAAATAACAATAACAACTTAAAACGAAAGATGTTTTAGAAAATGATAAAAAAATAATAATAACAAGCCACAGACTAATGTTTATTTCGTTCAAAAATAAATGTTTATTAATCCAGACTTAGTAGTAAATGTACCCTCTTAAAATAGTACACTTACATATTGCTACGAATTTTGTGTAAATTAGTGTAAATAACTTGTATTTGAATGCATAATTCATTTATAGTTCTGTATGTTATATTTATTTTATGTTAAAATTGTAATATTCACTAGCAACACCGACCCTTTACGCTATAATGGTGATTCAAGGGAAACTTGGCGAAATCTTGGTGACCAATTTTAGCAAGTTCATGACCCTAGGGATTTTTCTGGAAATTGATGGAGAAACCCACTAATTTCACGATGCATGACACTAGCTGATTTTTCTCGAAGAATCCTTGAGACCTATAAATAGGAAGACGCTCGCCGAAACCGAGTTAGTATTCTTTTAACTAGTGATTATTAGTCTTGTTTTGACAGTGAAGAGTCGATTAGTAATTAGTAGTCTTGTTTTGATAGTGATGAGTAGACTAGAGGTTAGCTCAGCTGTTGAGTAAAACGAGTGTTGCTTATGAATAATCTTTTACATATGTGCATTTTCGGCACTGATAGTTATGTCTGAGCGCTATTGAGAGTGTAAAGACCTTCTGAGATTTATTCTGCAAATTTCGCTGTGTATCCTGTATTTCAAGATTTTTTTTTCTCAATACATTTCCATCGCTTTTGAAGACTTAATTGGCTTGCTCTTTGTGGCTGAGTTGCATAAAATCATCGAATTCCCCATCAATGTAACGATATATTTGCTTCAAATACATTACTTCAAAGTTACAACTAAAAAAGGTTTAAAAGCTATTTCGCATTTTAATTTAAAATGAAGCATTCAAATTGTCCAATACTATGAATTTCTTTTGTATGTAGCAGGTGTAAAAAAATTTAATGTCTAGGAAGCGATACTATCCCAGAGACAAATGTAAACAATTATTTCTTTCTTCGGTAAATGGGGAAAAAACTGTTACTCAACAACAACAAAAAAGAAAATCTTTTAAATTATTTGTAAAGGTTGTTCATCTACAGCTTAATTAATTTTAAATTACTATTTTGGATTTAAATATTTGGTTTTTTATTACCAAACTGGTTTTTGCCAGAAAATGTTTGTTAAGTGTAAGAAACTTTCCGAGTCAAAACTATTTAATGTTTCGGAGAACATCATTGAAATTTTCAAAAATATCATGGGGAAAAAACCATAATTATTGAGACACAAACTACATATAACAAAAAAAACAGATTGAAAAGATGAAACACTCAGAAAACTTTGCATTTTTTTAATAAATAAAAATTTTAAAAAAATTGTTTTTTCATTTCTTTAATCTTTTCTTTTTTGTTTCATATTTAAAAAAGTCCAGTGATGTGTTTTCCTTTGGATTACTTAAACATAAAAAAAGAGCTTCAAAAATTAAGTTTGATTAAAATAGTTTTTTTTTTTTTTTTTTTTTTTTTTGCAAAAGAATTCTTAGTTACAAAAAAGGCAAATTTGCTTTTCAATTTATTTTCAAATCTATATTCGTTATCAGATTTCTATAAATTAATTTAGCAGTATTGAATTGAAATTTTCTTTTTTATTTAACCATGGTGACAAAACACGCAAATTATGGTTTCATGAGACATTTTTTTGAAACAATGCATGCATAAAAACTTGATTCTTTCAAAATTTATCTCATTCTTGAAAAAAAAGCATTAAATCATTTGTTCTATGTAACAAATACCAATTATTTACACTTTTTTATGAACGCAAAGTCTTAAAAAAAAAAAATTTTTTTTTAATTACTATATGCAAAAGGATCATCGACTTAATTTTATAAAAATGTAATAATATGTAAATTATTTTTTTTACAATTTATAAGAGAAATATTCTTTGAAATATAATCTGCTTATATAATATCTCGGAAAGTTAGCATTTTAGAGTTTTCTTTTCATATTAATAAAATAGCAAAAATAATACTAGGAAGCTTTTGTAGCTTCTAATATTTGTTTCGCTTTCAGAAACAGCTGCATTTTCTTTCCTAGAAGCAGGTGTCATTTCTTTCTGGCATTCACCTATTTTTAAAAGCAACTGAAGTTCATAAAATGATTTCTGAAAACCAACGCCATTTTCAATTTCTTTTTCCTTTTTTGTGTATTAATTTTCTACGAACATAGATGTTTTTTCTTCAAATTCAATCACCAAGAAATGTCAAAAAAATGGAAACATACTTTTTTTGATTTTTTTCTTGAAAAGGTGTTTTCCCAGTATTTCGGATAACAACAAAAGTACATCAGTGCATCCATCCATTCAATAAGAATACGGGTTTGAAAAAAAATCAATTCCTCACTTTTCTTTCAGACATATCGCCCTTTTGTTCGGGGTAAAATTTTATTTCTGGGAAGAACACTTTTTGAAGTTTTATATATATGCGAGAAAAGAGACTCACTCACTCACATACTTATCAAGAGATCTCCAGAAATATTGAGCCTACAGCCTTGAAATATAACTGACAAGTTCCTTTTAATGAGTAGATAGACTCTAAGACAGGAGTGGCCTATCTTTTTGGGAAGAGTGCCCACTATTTGATTAAAAGCATTATGCGTGTCACATTTAGCCTTTTCAACGAAAATACGAAAACGGGGGTGGGGGGATGTTACTTCTAGGTTTATTATGGGATTTTGAAGTAAATAGCACATTTTCTAGGCAAATGTAAGTAAAGTAAGAAAAATACAATTTTTTCTTGTAGCCTTAAACTTAAATTATTTAAATGCCTCAAAATATTAGCAAGAAAACCTTAATTCCATATCCTTTCTTGAGTAGCAAACACTCACTAGACATTTCATTGCTTTCTTCCGGATATTTCAGAACACGCTCCCTCAAATTTCAAAATCTGGAGAGTGCACTTCCATTGGAAAGCCAGCGCGCATAATAATGAAGAGTATTCTGTACATAATGATTTTCTATTGCGGTTCACTAAATTAAGTATATTTAAAATAAATTTTGAGGGTTTTTTTTGTCTGAGATAATCGCAATTCAATAAAATTCCAATAAAAAAATTAAATTATTTTTATTATTTTTTTTTTCAATTTTTCAATCAGTCTTCACATGCCACTGGATGACGATCCATTGCTCTAAGAAAACTCTAAAAGAACTAAACTGACTCCAGGGAGGGGTGGGGGTGCTCGGTTTATGGGGATATTATAAAGGGTGTTTTTTTTAGAGGTATAAAATTTTAAATTGCAATAAAACAAAGATGTATTATTCGACTGACACGAATTTTTTTTATTCGAAAGATAATCTTGTGGCATTACATTTTAAATAGGATTTCTGGCATATGACTACCACGGCTGGCTCGGATGTAGTCCAATCTGGACGTCCAATTTTCCATGACTTTTTCCAACATTTGTGGCCGTATATCGGCAATAACACGGCGAATGTTGTCTTCCAAATGGTCAAGCGTTTGTGGCTTATCCGCATAGACCAATGACTTTGCATAGCCCCACAGAAAATAGTCTAGCGGTGTTAAATCACAAGATCTTGGAGGCCAATTCACAGGTCCAAAACGTGAAATTAGGCGGTCACCCAACGTGTCTTTCAATAAATCGATTATGGCACGAGCTGTGTGACATGTTGCGCCGTCTTGTTGGAACCACAGCTCCTGGACATCATGATTGTTCAATTCAGGAATGAAAAAGTTAGTAATCATGGCTCTATACCGATCACCATTGACTGTAACGTTGTGGCCTTCATCGTTTTTGAAGAAGGATTCCACCAGCCCATAAAGCACTACAAACAGTCAGTTTTTCTGGATGTAACGGTGTTTCGACATACACTTGTGGATTAGCTTCACTCCAAATGCGGCAGTTTTGTTTGTTGACGTAGCCATTCAACCAGAAGTGTGCTTCATCACTAAACAAAATTCGCTTATGAAAATCGGGAACAACGGCAATCTCGTTTTGGGCCCATTCGACGAATTTACGCCTTGCTTGATGATCGTTTTGATGAATTGCCAAACCAAATTGAGAATAAATCACTTGACAGCTGTTAAATCGGTCGCCACTTTGTAAAGTAATGCCAACTTAAACTTCTATACCTGGAAAAAAACACTCTTTAGTTAAAGCAATTTGCCTTTCTTAACTGTTTAACATGTGCAGTTTTTAAATATGTCAAACATATTTTTTTCTGCCCAATAGAGATACACAAACAGCACAAAATTACTGAAAATGCACTCCCAAAGTGGATTTTAGAGGCTAAGGGGGCCTTATAGATTTTAAATAAAATCCCGATTACATTCCGTTTAAACTTACAACCCTGAAATTCGACAAGCGAGTTTATTTTGTTACTTATTGAGTCGCTATAAACGGGTATAGAAGTTTTTTTTTTATTTCTAAAGAGCTATGGTTTGGTGTTTTACCATTGCAGACTCCTAGTACATTCCCGGAAGCTGGTATATATTTTTAGTGCGGCACTATATTGGCGGATACCAATCGCCGCAGGTAATTTTGACGCCCAATTTTCTCCCTAGAGGGAGACACCTGAGCTCTGACGATGCTAACCTGTACTTGGATTTAATTTTGCTGAGAGTTCTCAAGTCAAACGGACACTCAAGGTTTTTTTGCATGCCATATAATCATACGACATGGCCGCTGTCGATTTTCTATAACATGAAAATCCACCGACCTGGGCTGGGGTCGAACCCGTAACCTTGGGTGCAGAAGGTCAGCGACAAACCAACCACGCCACCCAGCCGACCGGGTATAAAAATAATGTATCATATGTGTGACAAACCTATACGGAACTTTATCACTAACCTTCTGAGACGTCTTTTTTTTAGGGAAATTTTATTCCCTACCTATTTCCAATCAGCTCCAAAAAGAGGACAGGGATTCCTTATTATATATGCAGATTAGATAAAGTATTTAAGTCAAACGGAATTGAAAAGTGAGAAGCAGTAGGAGAGAGTGATTGAAGAAGGAAGGTATAATAGTGAAGTTAGAGATTTATTATTGAAGATTTCTAGGTGGATAAATTAATCTCAGGAAGAGCTGAGCTGCAGTGTGGTAAATATTGATTTATAATTAAAGTCTCATTAAAGCTTTATATTAAGAGTGAGATTAAAGTTAAATGTTCGATAGGAATATTATTGAATATAATTCTGGGATCTCTTATTGCGGTAATCTCTGCGTGATCGATATTCTAATTGTTAATTAATTGGATCATTAAATATTTAAGTTAATATAAAGGAAAGTCCCTTTTAAAGCTCATATATCTATTTTAAATTATTTATTATTAAAAGTCTTTGATTCTATTTGGGAAAGATAACCAAATAAAGAAAGTTATTCATTAAAATGGCTACTGGTTCTTCTTTGACTCAAAATCATTCTCGTTCTCAAAGTGAGATCCAAGGGGATCTTCACATATGTATAAAAGTAATTGATAGGATTGATTTGGAATATTCGACCTAAGAAGTACTCGAAGCAACAAAAAACAAATTAAAACAGCTAACTTAGATTCTATTGTATTAAACAAAATCCAAGTCTAAGAAGGTAATTTACACATTTATTAATACTTCAGGTTAGCAGTCGACAGAATGTGCTTGAAAATATTCACCCGAATGCTATTTATACCGTTTTTGCAGTGATAACTTCTTAAGGTGCGTTTTGCAGAAGAGTGATTTCAAATGAAGCGTCAAGGTCGGGTGCGTTACGTTAATTGGTTTTGGTCAACGTGTTGTTTTTTTTTAAAGAAAAATTTCATGCGCACTTTTTTTCAGTGAAGTTTTATTTTCTTTCTTTAAATATTAATGTTATGCAGGCCACTTACACTCAACTTCGGCGAGTGAACGAGAGAAGGGGACCTCAAGTGAAAATAATTTGAAGAAAAGATTATATTCTTATTTAGGAAATTGAAAGAGAGATAATAGTTGTCTTATTATAACAATATTTCAAAATTTATTATCAAGTGCCACTCCCCCTTCAGAACCAAAGGCCTTAAAAGGTTGGTTAGTAAAGAAGAGTGATTTTTCCTTTAAATATTGTTTATGATCCATAATGTTTAAAAATGTTACAAAAGTTGACTTTCCAGCTGTATTTGAAGAAATTTGTAAAACAGTACATGAATCCTTTGAAATCGTTGAACTAAAATAAATATTTTAGAAATCCTTAGAATTTATGAAATATTAGGAATTTGTCTTGGATTTCTGCGCGTCCGCAGTTTTGCAACGTAAAAATGAAGACGAGTTGCACAGGTTACGATCGCAACAACAAACGAAATGTGTAAATTCAACTTATTAGCATTGTGGAAAGTATTCCTTCATTAGATAAACGCCTTAAAGCTGTACAAATAATGGTATGCCCTGTAACAAGAAAGAACGAAATATAGGATCTTATTTTTGATTCAGTAGAAAGAGCATTTAAGCACAAAAATGTGTCAAAGAATTAAAATCCGAGATTTTAATGAAGCTATTTAGTGAGAAAGTTACTAATAATTCTGTTCATATTGGTGATGAAAATTGTGAAAAAATAAAAGCATTATTTGTGAAGGAACGCAAACCCTCTCCTTTTGTTTGTTTATAGAATTTTAAGAAACTTAAACGGCTTTCGAACCATAAGATTTCCTCGCCTTACATAGTACATGGCGTTATATAAGTTATATAAACGGTACTTATGTATCATTGAAACGGTATTGGCGATATTATATGAAAGGAAGCACATGGTTGCCGATTCACCACATGCGACACGTGAGAAATCAGGGTTGCCTACTTGGCGAGTTATCTTGAACGTTGGCATTGTTGTGGTAGTATGTAAGTACCACATAAAACATATATATTATATAAATATAATTTACATAAGTAATTTACATTTTAACGTTTTTAAATAACTTGACTAATTGACATTTATATATATATGCTATATATAAATAGTATATACTCACATATAAACATATAATAATGCATAATTATTTAAACACTACCCTTTTCTGAAAATGGATAAAAAAACAAATCCCCCAATGAATGGACACGAAAAAGGGGGGAACTACTTAATGCCCGCATGCAAAAATGCGGTAAAAGAAAACATACTACATCCGAGCAATTGGATACTTTTGCCCATTATAAATCAGAAGTTTTCACTTCTATGGTATGGTCATAAGCACAGACACAAAAGTTTCTTTCTAAAGAGAAATTTCGAAAAGGAATTTCATCTCTAACATTAAGCAGATCTTAAGTATTCAAAATCACACATACGGTTTTAATACAAACACTGTCTAGAAAATTACATTTAAATGGATATATATATATAGCTATAGAACCTAAGTATAAGTATTCAAGATAGGAAATATTATATATATATATATATATATATATAATACTTTTATTTTCGTAACTCATCAGCCATACCTGTAGAATATAGATATTTTTATTTTCTTTTAAAAATCAAAACAATTTTAATTCCTTTATTTTGAAGCATTCTCTTTGTGATCCCCAAGCCACGTGTGTTCTCTCTGTAATGCAGCTAGCTTTTCATTTCTGCATCACCAAACAGAATGGAAGGCATTTGCATCCAAATTAGACTTTGAATTCCTAATTTTCTATTCTACTAGGGAAATTTACTTAGCGTAAAGCGATTGGATAGGGAAATCATTACGTTTATTTTCAGTGTGGCCAAAGATATGTTGAGATTTGTTCTGTCGTAAAAAAGCATAAAGCAAACGGATCTTTTGAAGCATTTTATTTCATCACATATTATTCTTTCTTTTATTGCGTCATAGAATATACTTGGATTCTTAAGTCACACACACATTTATCTTTAACTCTCATTTTTGAAAGGAATGAACACTTCGTGCTTCAAAGCGATTTTATTGATCTCCGATATTGTTGCAGTTAGGTAGGTAATGTTCGTAGATTTGATTTCTGACGATTGGGGGCATAGGTTCTCTTTTTGATCGTACCAATAGGTAATCCAAATGGAAATAATATCATTACATATTAAATGAAACTAATCTTAAAACTCCTTACGAATAAAAGTGTGGAAGTGAAAAGCGCGCGGACCCAACCTGAATGTTGTTTTTATAGCTTAAACATGGGTTTAAAATTAAGAGGTACACCATATATTCCTGCATATAAAGCGCACTTTTAACTCTGTGAATAAGATGATAATTTACAAGTGCTCATTATACACCAGATGCATAAATGGGAGCTATAAAAGTAATGAAAAGATTATCAAAAAGAACAATTGCCTATTTATTAACATTCAGTGAGAGATTCACTCCTATATAAGTAATCAGAAAACCAAGTAACAAAAAAATTATATATTAAATATATTACTTCTCTTTCTAAAAAATTAGTAATATTTAACTCTTAATTTAGTTTTGAAATATTAGATATGTTCAGTTGAAATAAACTGTTGGTCACACAAACAGTTATCTTACCCATGCAACATTCAATGCTTTTCAGAAAATGTAGGAGCTAACTTTTATTAACATGAAATGCTTAAACTTATTTTAAAATATAATTTTTCACTAGTCTTTTTTTTAATGCTTTTATCTTTAGATCTTGTCTGACTTGCTTGTGTTTATTGCTGGAAAACGAGTTTTATAAATGATTTGAAATTTCAACTTTTTAAAAAAATGCTGCGCTGTCAATATTTTGACACATTTTATTGAATGTTTTAATATTTCAACAAATGTTTGGCGCAGTATAGCCAGATTTGGCTCTTGTGCCATTAAATCACACATTCAATCACTCACTCACTCACTACCCATGCAACACTCTGAAGGAAGCCAGCAAACCATGTGAAATTTACATCATGCGTTGGCGGTGATGTAATATACAAATCATTGGCGTTATAGTGCAGATACACAACAAGGGTGACCATAGCGCCAACCGCTAGCGCTATTTAGGGGAAGAACAGATTGGCGATTTGAATTACGTCGTTTTCTCTTGCGATTTTTTTTATTGCATAAGCTGTTTACCTATGCCTCGTGGAAGACATCGAGTGTCTTTTGACCAAGTCGTCTTTTGAATTCGGCCGAGGAAAAATAGCAGCCTTATTCTTCAGAGAATTCGGTCAACGTGTTAGACGAAACTAAGCAACTGTCTACACTGAATGCAGGAAGAAACGACGGACCGACGGAGAAAATCGCGCCCACCTCGTTCTACCACTGCCCGTAATGACAAACGGATTGTGCGCATGACATTGATAGATCGTGCAGCTACATCACGAACTATAGCACAACAGATTCAATCTGTTACGGTGTCCACTCGTATCATTCGACACTATTTGTAGAATTTGAGTGGAATGTCCGCATGTCGTCAATTGCTTCGTTTACCTTTGACTGGAAACCACAGGCGTTTGCGCCGCCAATGGTGCAATGAACGGTGGACATTGACAACTAAATGGAATGATATTGTGTTAACTGATGATTCCCGCTTCTGCTTGTAACTTCATGATGGTCGGATTTGAGTTTGGAGACACCGTGGTGAGAGGCTGCTGAACTGTTGCATTATGCATCACCACACTGGTTCTGCACCCGGTATCATGGTTGGGGTGGTATTACATTTCACTGCGAAACCTCTCTTGTACGCATTGCCGGTACACTGAACGGCCAGCGTTACATCTCTGAGGCGTTAGAGCCCAAGGTCCTCCTATAAATTCAGTTATTTCTATCAGCCATATTCCAACAGGATAATGTGTGATCACACGTGGCACGCAATATTCAAGAGTTCTTCTTTACCTATCAGATTGGCTCCCTTGGCCTGCTTGTTCTCCCGATCTATCACCAATCGAAAACGTATGGTCCATGCTTGTAGATAAACTGGCCCGGGATACATCATCCACTGCTACATCAGATCAACTTTGGAAATATTTGAAAGCCGCATGAGTGCTGTACCCAAAGGATACATCCAGAATCTCTTTGATTCCATGCCGAGGCGTGTGGCTGCGTTTATAGCCATCAATAGCAACTACACTAACTATTGAATTTTTAATCATCCACACGTTACAAGAGGCTGTAACTTTAATCGTTTTATCTTTGTACAACATATTATCTGCCAAATAAATTTCACTATTCTATCTCTGCTCCTTCTTGATGCTGCATTTCATGTGGCCAGCAGTGTATTTATTTGAAAAGGCTTCATGATCATCATTAAAACTTTTATTGAACAATTGTCACGAGCAGCTTTTGTAGCTTTAGAAACTTTATTAAAAGCAAAAAGAATGATGTTTTTTTAAAAACAATTAGCATTTTCACTAATATTCCATTTTTATTATCTGTAAAATAACCCATGAAGAAATTTGAACAAAAAACAAAATATATTTCAGTAGAACAAAACATCGTCGTTCGAATGATTTATACATCATGCCAAAAACATTTAATGACGTTTGAAATGTTAAAATGTTTGTTTTTATAAATGACATAAACTTGGTTATTAAACTAATATTTCAGTACATTGATTATTTTTATCAAAATGTATTTCCGTTTTTCGATTCCTACTATTAGCTTGCATCTCTCTATATTTATTATTTATTTATCTTGGAGGAATTTTCAATCGTTAATAAAATACATTTTAAAGCACTCAATGGACTGATTTCATAAGACGTCATAGTCATGTGTTTTCAGCCAATCAGTTCATAAATTAATTCGAGTTCATAATTATATCATAAATGTAATCAAGCTTTTTCAGCCAATAAGTTCATGTGCTTCACTGTTGCCAACTTTTGCTTTTTGCAGAAACTTTCTTTTACAAAGTAAACGATATAATAATGCACATAGTTGAATAAAATGACTTAATTTAAAAATATTACTATAATGTAAAGATTTTTTTAATTTTTGAAAGCTGTTTGAAGAATTTTAACACACACACACGTGAATTCTTTAAACAATCATCAAATTTTAAATGTTATCTAAACCTTACAAGTTGAGTAACTAGTATGACAATTTTTAATCAATGGAGAACACGTGAGATTGCCGTTATCATGTTATCCTCATGAATTTAGTCCATTGAGTTAAAATTTTATATACAGGACTATTTGGAATGACAATACAGTAATTTAATTATCATTAACAATAATTAATTTATTAAAACTAATTATTCAAAAAATTACAAATACAGCCACGTTGGCATCATTTTTGGCGATTTGTGTCAAAAGGGTTTTTTTCTCACGTTTTGAAGCATTCATTTGAACAGAAATTTACATACACGATTGTTTTGGACGACAATACGATACACATAAATGATAATTAATAAAAATTAATTACTACTTAATGTTGTGATTCTATCATATGTATATACATATTTATATTAATTGTAACTATTTAATAAAAAGTAGCTAAAATAAACTTTTCTTTGTTGATCTAAGTAGGAATTGACTTAATTTTTTTTTATATTACTTGTGTGTGTGTGTGTGTGTTTGCAGTAAAATTATGTCTCATTATTTGTTTCCATAACGACAATATTCATTGATGTTTTATGTATGCTTTAAGAAGTTAAAAGTTATTTATGCAAGTGATAGTTTTTTGTTGTAAGAATACAATGTATTAAATTTCAATGAGTCATAGGGTGTTTTTCTGAGAGAGTTTAAATTTTGTATCCAAATATTTAATGGTTGGTGCCATTTTCTTAGAAAGGAGTGTAAATCCATTTTATATTATATGTAGATACTTACCACGTTCAAAGTAATTATATTTATAATTTCATTAAATACGTAAATTTATATCGAGAAAATGATGAAAAAAATTTCAGAGATTTTTTGAGGAACTGTTTATAGATATAAAATTCATAGCAGATTACACTTAATGTTATAATTAACTAACTTTTTGCCATAAATAGACTTATGCGACTTTCAAAGAAAACGTCTTATATATTTAATGCTAAAAATACTTTAAAGTATTGCATGCATGGTACTGAAATGTTCAGTCGAAATAAAATGGCAACGCTTTTACACTATTGAATCCTATCATCCAGTTTTGAATGTACACCCACATTTTATGACGTGAAATAAACAAGAATGCGAACTCCTGATTTTAGAAGGAATTGAGACATAAAGGGTGTTTTTTTGAAAGGGATAGAACTTTAAATTGCAATAAAACAACGATGTAGTATTCGATTGACATGAATTTTTTTTATTCGAAAGATAATATTGTGCCATTACATTTTACATATGATTTCTGGCATAGGACTGCCACGGCTGTCTCGGATGTAGTCCAATTTTCGATGACTTTTTCCAACATTTGTGGCCGTATATCGGCAATAACACGGTGAATGTTGTCTTCCAAATGGTCAAGCGTTTGTGGCTTATCCGCATAGACCAATGACTTTACATAGCCCCACAGAAAATAGTCTAGCGGTGTTAAATCACAAGATCTTGGAGGCCAATTCACAGGTCCAAAACATGAAAGTAGACGGTCACCAAACGTGTCTTTCAATAAATCGATTATGGCACGAGCTGTGTGACATGTTACGCCGTCTTGTTGGAACCACAGCTCCTGTACATCATGATTGTTCAATTCAGGTATGAAAAAGTTAGTAATCATGGCTCTATACCAATCACCATTGACTGTAACGTTGTGGTCTTCATCGTTTTTGAAGAAGGATTCCACCAGCCGATAAAGCGCACCAAACAGTCAGTTTTCTGGATGTAACGGTGTTTCGACATACACTTGTGGATTAGCTTCACTCCAAATGCGACAGTTTTGTTTGTTGACGTAGCCATTCGACCAGAAGTGCGCTTCATCGCTAAACAAAATTCGCTTATGATAATCGGGAACAACGGCAATCTCGTTTTGGGCCTATTCGACGAATTTACGGCTTGCTTGATGATCGTTTTGATGAATTGCCAAACCAAACTGAGAATAAATCACTTGACAGCTGTTAAATCGGTCGCCATCTTGGAAAGTAATGCCAACTTAAATTTCTATACCTGGAAAAAACATTCTGTGTTTAGGGAAAATTAAATAAAATAAGAGTAAGGGAAAAGGAATTTTATTTTCACCACAAGGGTTATATGAAAGTTTAATAAAAGGATGTAGATAAATATTTTTTTAAAAAAAATTGATGAGAAACTGGGTTGAAATGTATATAATAAAACTGAGACTTGACATAGCATGTTGTATTGGATCGAAAAGGATTTCTCCAGAATTGATTATTCATCCACCATACTTCCATACCATATAAAATAATGAGTTTGACTTTGCCCAGAGATTACATTTTTTCACTATAGTTTGTTTTACCCCCAAAACTGAAATGCAAATCCTACAAGCATTAAAACTCCTTTATTGCTTATTATATATATTTCTGCAATCTTCTTTTTCTTATTTTTTACTCGTGTATTGTTTATTTAATAATTGTGTACTGCTATTAGTTGTTTATTCTACCAATAAACCATAATGGGACCAAAAACGTTTAAGGTATCCGACTACGTTCGAAACCGTGATTTTGCAAAAGCGCATAAGTGGATGATTTTCATGATATTTAATGTCACTTGGATTAGAATATATGCATAAAATTGCTTTAAGGACATTTTGACAAAATTTTATTTAAATATAATATTTTGGCAAAAAATCAACTTAGAATAATCTTTTTTCCAAATGCTCTCCTTTTGTGAAAAATGATTCTATTATAATAATATTTTGCCTGTATATAGCTCATACCTCTCTACAAAGGCTCAACTAGAATTCTTGAAATATATAGCTTAGAAGTGGGTTTATTCATATTTTATGACAACAGAGGGGAGCAATTTTAATAAAAAAATGCCAATAATTATTTCAATTGGTGGTAACTCTGAAAATAATGTGAATTTTTCCAAAATTTTAGTTGAGCCTCTGTAGAGAGATCAGCTATATACGGGCAAAATATTATTATAATAGAACCATTTTTCACAAAAGGAGAACATTTGGAAAAAAGATTATTCTAAGTTAATTTTTTGCCAAAATATTATATTTAAATAGTTTTTTTTTGTCAAAATGTCCTTAAAACAATTTTATGCATGTATCCTAATCTGAGTGACACTAAATATCATGAAAATCATCCATTTATGGGCTTTTGCAAAATTACGGTTCCGAACGTAGTCAGATACCTTAAAGTGAGCCTTTTGTCATTTTTTTCCCTCTTGTATTATACGATGACATATTAGCTCGTAGGTTACAAGCACTATTACAAAGACAAACAGGGAAAATGGCTACATAAAAAGAGTACAGCACAAACACAAGCAGACAAACACACGGGAATATAAGAATAATCCCAAAAGCATCCATTATTAGATCAGGAGATCTCTTAAATTTTTTTCGGGAGCTTTTAGAATCATATCATTTCCTGTAAAGGCTTTTGTGATTGGTCAGAATACGTGAAATATGCACGATCACATCATCTTGTTTTAAAAACATGAACGCGCGGGGCATTTCTTCAGGAGGTAAAGTTGCATTTCCCGCTTGCTGCTAAGCATTAATTATCACGTGGTGTTAGAGGGCAGAAGACCATTATGAAATAAATTCCCGGAAAAGAAAATTTGAGTGAATTACTACATATAATTAGCACATACCTTTATGTGGTTTCCCATACCTGAGAGATAAAAAAAAGACTGGCTACTGTCTCTGACACATACATCATATTCAACCAGTCCCAAATAGGGTTAGAAGCCCCGGGATCCCGGTGCTTCAAATCTCTAAAATCCCAGGATTAAAAAGAACTAATCCCGGGATTTAATTTTTTTCTGAATTATGTTTTGAAATTTTTTTGTGACTGAAATTTTCTAACAATTTAAGGTAACTGGGACGTATGCGAGAAGGAAGAATGAACTTTTTTTGCTCCAAATTTTTATAGTACTCACTTACTTAAATTAAAAGCAACGGACGTAAGATTTTTAAGTTGAATTATCTGTACATTTATGCACCTGTTAATGTAAAAAAAAATTCCATTTTAAATTAGAATTAAATCTGTATGAGCAATAAACAATCAACAACTATTTATTTCTTTTCGAGACATGTTCTTACATTTAGGTACACTTTGCATAAAACCCAATGCATATTTAGCTATAAAATTTTACAGAGTTTTTGCAAGCATAACAATCTATAAAATGAATGAATTGAAATTTTAAAAACAAATTTATAAAACTTTGAAAAACTTTTAAATTTAGGGATTCAAAATTCTTTTAAATTTTACGCCGAAATTGTGCTACATTTAAAATTTGTGAATGTTTCTTAGCAAACGAATTCATTCACTTTTTTAAAAATTTGTGGATCTTATAATATGAAAAATATCAGCAATATAGGTAAAGTAGATTTTTTTTGAGAAAAGTGTTCCAGAATGAACAAAAAATGCATTTTGAGAAAATCGCAAATAAATATATTTTCATCTATGATTTGTAAAATAATATTTTTTTAGTGTAATATAAAGTCATACCATATAACTAATTGGATTATTTTGCATCATTTCTCAGTTTTTAAATTGTATGTTTAAAATTCTAGATTATTTAGAAGTCTTTTTAATTACTCTTTCTTGATTTCATCAACACGTGTTGTCAACGATTCACACCTTCTTCCGTTTAAATACCAAAAATTTCTGTCTATAAGTTTTAGTATTTTTACTTCACTTTGAACATTATCATTACAGGATATTACAGAATTCCTTATACATATTTTTATTGTTATAAAAATACACAAAGAGAATGTATTTGAAAAAGTAAATTTGATGTCTTTTATTTAAATGGAACTCTGTTTTTCAAAATTATAACAAAAGAATCTCTATTTTTACTCAAACATATGAATAGTTATTTTAAAGTAAAACCAATAGTTATAAACATATAGAGTTAGTTATTCATGAGTATTCAAATGTTATCAATAAGCAGTTTGGAAAAACGAAATGTTTGTTTTATAAGCTGTGCACTTAATTTAGAATAATCTGGAAGATCCACTTTGTACTAAATACACTTGATTTATAATTTAAGATCTACACTGAGTATTTATTAACGTAAAACTTAACACATTTAACATTTCAAAAACCCCTAAAAATATTTTTAATTTTTTAACTAACGATTTAAATTTTCCGTAATTTTTGCAAAAAAAATGTAGAATTTTCAATAAATTTGAACATATAATGCAGAAAAATTACATTCTTTGTATAGAAAAATTAGTTTTTCACAATACATATTATGTACAAAATGGATTTTGACGAAAGTGTACCTGATTCATGCTAACATCACATTTTCTTAGAATTTTAAAATTCAATTTTCTAGCGTTGTATTTATCGCATTTTCATAAATAATGCATCTATGGGTGCAGAAAAGTGCCCTTTATTTTTTAAAAGTAAAATAAAAACTGCAAATTTAAAGCCGTTTCACGTCCCAGTTACCTTAAGTCTCAGAAAAGTTATATAGAGAGCTTCCACTTCCGAAACGAGACAACGCGCATAATTCATTTCTGTTTCTTAGTAATAAAATAAAAATTAACTGATTTGTCTCATGTTTATAATCAATTTTTCTTTTTCTTTTCTGAATCATCAATCTTGAATCGTATTCTGAATTATCATTTTAAGTCAATATAAAAAAAAGATGTGTTTCTTAGATTTTTCTCTCTATTTTTTTATATACATCAAGATATAACTTTAGTAATATTATTTTATTATTATAAGGATAATCTCATAAAAGCTGTTTAGGATGTTATTGCTTTTTGAAATATCGAAAAATTATTTCTTCAAAATTCTTTCTGAATATTTAAGGTTTGTGAAATAACTTAGTTAAATGTAAGTATATATTTCACAATGTCTTTTTTTTTAAATATTACAGACAGATAAATTTTGTGAAATTATTTTGTTATCATTATACATATATTTTCAAATTAGATTGCATGTATTAATATTTAAATATTGTTAAAAATATTTCGAAAATAGATTTTTTGAGGAACATTAAAGACATAATTTTATTATACTGTGAAATACACAATGCATTTATTATTATTTTTAATATTGAAGTCTGTTTCTTATGTATTTTTATTAGATTTTAAGTATATATTATGACAAATTTCTAGTGTTATATGTTAATAAGACTTTAAAGAAAGGAAAAGTATTTTTCTGTGGGTGTTGTATAAGTAGAAAAACATTTTAAATTAAAATTTATGTAAATCCATTCTATCATTTGTACGAGCAGTGTACAGATATATGTTAGGTTGTCGAGAAAAAAATGTCAGTTCACACTTCATAATTTTGATTTTTAAAAATCTACTTCCTTTGAATGTCTTACCTTCCCCCACATGCAGTTATCAATTCTAAATATATTAAACATAAGCAAAATATAGTGTTTCAAAAAATAAAATAGGGGCTTTTTATTCTGTTTTAAATTTACAATAAGATTTAGAAGATCTGTAGCATATCAGTTTTTAATTCAAATGGATCAATTTTTAATGAATTCAAATTGTACTATTTTTATAGAATTGTAAAATTTTTATTTTATGTACTATTTTTTATTTTTCTTTTATGATAGACTAGCTGCATGGCCTGGCGTTGCACGGACATTCTCTACTTTTAAAATTTTTCCCTTTCCTTCACAAAATCAGGACTTCTCTCTCTAATAGTCTTTTTCAAAATAACTTCCACTCCCACCCCCCGTCCTCCACTTTTACTGAGTTTATAACTTAAAATTCCCTGTTTCGAAATTTTTTCGCTTCTTTTCTTTGTCAGACAGGCTTATTTCCCCCCAGCGCTGCACAAAAATTTTTAAATGCATGACATGTTGTCATTCCCTTTTCCCTTCTCGCTATCAGAGCTGTCGAGTAAGTGAACAGTGGGACTTTAATATTCCCTCACTCACTCACTGTACTTTTTTAAAAATAGTTGTATGTTGAAAACAGTAGAAATTTTTATAATTACAAAATCGAACGCGGGTCCAACAATTAATAATGAAGAACGTTAAACAATCACGCCGTGAAATCGTCGGGAAAAAGAAGTGAAAACATCTTCAAAATAAAAGAAAGAGTTATTCCTAGTGTAAAAATGCTTTATTTGTTAAAGTTTTAATTTTTTTTGGAGGGGAGGGCTTCATTTTTTAGTTAATATCTTGAAACTTTATATATCGATTGCAAACATCAGTAATTTTTAAACAAAAAATGTAGCAAAAATAATTCTTAAATATATCTAGCAAAAAAAGGGGAAAAAAAACGAAAAACACAATTTCTTTTAAAAACCGTAATTTTTAAGTAATTTTTTCAATCTTTGTGCAAATTACGGATAATATCGTTCTACACGCGGAAGAAAAATTTCGTGAGATTATTTTTATAAATAAAGATGTTATTAAGTATTTAAATAATATTTTGAGTATTTTTTGAAAAATCGTAACAAAATAGTTTTTGATATTCAACTTCGCCAAATCTGGTGATTTTCAATATTTGTAGGAACACCTTCTTTTTTAGTGTAACCTTTCATCAAACGTAGAGGGCTGAGTGGAAAAAGAGTTTTCCGCCACCAACCAGGTTTTCGCCGCCAAACTCAGAGCTATTGTAAAATTGATTTTTTCTTAAAGTTTTAATTTGTTTTCGGACTTCATTTTTAAGTTAATGCCTTCAAACTTCATATATCGATTGCAAACAATGGTAATTTTTAAACAAAAAATGTAACAGAAATCATGCTTAAATATTTCTCGCAAAAAGAAAAAAAAACGAAAAATACAATTTTTTTTAAAAAAACCGTAATTTTTAAAATACTTTATCAATTTTTGTACAGATTACACATACCTTTTTATACGCGGAAAAAAGTTTCGTGAGATTATTTTTATAAATAAAGAAGTTATTAAGTATTTAATTAAAAGTTTGAGTATTTTATGAAAAATCGTAAAAAAAACAAACAGTTTTTAACATTTAATTTTTTAAATGACTGATTCAAAAAGATAAAAGCATGAACTTTTTTAGTGTAAAATATTTTTTCATTAGCGCGAAAGAAAATGAAAGCGGAACGATTTTGAAATCATTTTAATAAAAACGTATCCATTTTGACTCATTTTAAAAAACCATAAAAAATAGAAAATATAATTTTTTGTAAAATAAATTATACCGTATCGTGGCGAAGTAAATGATCTTTCCAATTCTGTAATTACTGCATGTCTGAGTCTCATGAAAAAAATTAGATCACGTTTTAAAAACGTTTGAAAAAAAAGAAATTCCGAGATTTTGAACTTTGCCCCTGGCGGTGAAAAATGGTTCTAATTATACGTTTTAAGGTTTTTAATAAATATATTTTCAACTAATCAGAATATCGGAATATATATGGTCAAAACGGATTTCTCACATCATTCCCATTTTTTTGGTACCTTTGGCGATTTTGTGCGTCGTGCAGTTTTTGAGAAGATAGGGTCCCATAGATAGATACGTTTGTTTACCTACAGATTTTAATAGTGTAGATTACGCTTTATTTTCATTTCTTTCAATGAAAAATAATAATAAATAACTTGCAATAATAATAACACTAAACAAGTTTTTCAGTTTTATCATGTAGTTTCAACCATGCTAATGTGTAAGTATTTTTCATAAATAGTCCAGTCCTAATCCCGGGACCAATCCCGGGATTTGGATAATGTAATTTCGAAATCTCGGGATTGAACATATAGTACGGGATTGCAACCCTAGTCCCCCAAAACATTTGCCGCCTAGATGTTATTTAAGTGGACTAAATAAATGATACTCACTTGATAACTTTGGGCTATAAGGTGGATATTAAAGGTGCCACTTAAACTCTTCAATTTTCTCATGGATGAATTTAGATATGCAAGACCTTATGTTGTTCCGATTGAATAAAATTCACTGAATCAACAGAAAACGGCGAGCTTTGTTATTGATATCCATTATCAAAATAGCATTTGACAACTAGGTTTATGATTCTGGTTTATCTATATAAACAGTCCATACAAACATATGTGGTTGATTGCATGCTGTGATGAGAAAAATATAGCTCAGACTAATATCTTTCTTAAAAATCATCTATACGTCTAGAATTAATTCTACCTTCTACAAGTAATTTCGTGCGAAACTGAAACAAAAGTACTTGCGAACATCAAAACAAGAAATCATGAAGCTATGTACACATGTACTGATGATAATTATATGGTTGACGTTAAATTAGAAAATATTGTTAATTTGATTACTGTAACAAAAACAAGTAATATAAAAAAATTGTCAATTCCTACTTACATCAACAAAGAAAAATTTTATTTTAGCTACTTTAATTAAATAGTTACAATTAATATAAATATGTAAATACATATGACAGAATCCCATCATTAAGGGGTAATTATTTTTTATTAATTATCATTAAAGTATCATACTGTCATCCAAAACAATCGTGTATATAAAATTTCAGTTTAACTGAATGCTTTGAAACGTGAGAAAAAAAACCTTTTCAAGTTTTGACACAAGTCGCCAAAAATGATGCCAACGTGGCTGTATTTGTTATTATTTAAGTAATTAGTTTTAATCAATTAATTTTTATTAATTATAATTAAATTATTTTATTGTCATCCAAAATAAAATCATACATATAAAATTTAAGGTCAATTGAGTGCTTTAAAATGTATTTTATTAACGATTGAAAATTTCACCAAGATAAATAAATAAATATATAGAGAGAGTGAGCTAATGATAGGAATTGAAAAATGACTGAATATATATTGAACCGAAAAATATTTTTCAATTTTCAATTCCGGTTTTCGTTCTGAACAAAATAACTGTATCTCCGGTTTCGGTTAAGTTCCGGTTCAAAGCCCTGTTACTAGTTACGGGCAAGTTCATGCATTCTATAATGCCGCTTTTAAACACGAAATGATCATTATACAATGGGGGCAACATTGACTCCTATTGACAGATTTTGAGACAATTTACTCCGAAATTGTTGTATTAGATTTTTAAATACTTATTAACACGCCCTCGTGCAAAAAATAAAATCAAGTTAAATTTTTGTATTGTGTATAGCTTTCGATTTAAATACTAAGAAACCATTTCAGATATTTAGAGGGAATTCGGATCGAATATACTAACAGCAAAACCTTTTAAACAGACCCAGCACAATAAAAATATAAAATGACTGAAGAATAGTTGGGTTAAATGTTTTTTTCTAATTAAAAGTAATCTCTGATAGCAATTTTTAATCTAAAATTTGTAATTGGATACATCAGTGTTTTCTTTTAAACCATGCCCTCACACAGTCTGGTTTATCCAATAATATAATATTATCTGGTATATCCAATATATATAACTCTGTGAAAATGAATCCATATTTCTTTTTAACTTTTTAGGAACGAACTGTTTTTCTTTATGAAAAATTATTCATTTGTACAAATTCAAGTTTCAAGTCACTATAAACGTATTGCACATTTTTCAAAAAAGCTAAAAAGATAGCAAAAAAAAAAAATGAAATTTTCTTTTGAAAAATCTGAAAGCCAACAAAATGTGTCCAGATGGAAGAAAGAGTACAATGCAACTTTAATTTTCAAAAGAAGCGGGATTTTTCTCTAAGCAAGTTGACACCCTTGCTACAACTCTTCAACCGTTGATTATTTATATACTCATATCTTGTCTCTCTCTATAATTCAATATGCAACATTTTTCATGAAAACACTTACGTATAAAACATGTTTTTAACAGTGCAGATATTTTTGTACCTTATTTGTTATAGTTTGATTTGACATCATTTAAGAATTGAAAATGATACTCTTCTTCACATTTTCCAAATGAAAAAAGAAATTTTACTTCTTTTCTTAACATTATTTATTCAGGTAGCTTACTGGTGCAACTAAATTTCATGAATCTCTATTTCTTACAGTGCTATTAGTTGTAAGATTTTGCTATATGTATTCCATTGCCCAAATGTAAGTTATGTATCGGAACCTAAATAGTAAAAGAAAAACATTTAAATTTTTGTTTAAAAGTGTAAGAAAAAAAAACTAATAAAGCTGAAAACGTTCTTTTTAAAAACATTTTTTTCTCTTAACAAAGCTTCCCATATTAAACCGAGATATTGCCTACAGTAACATACAGATTTTCGTGATCCTAAGGTAACGAGGTGTTCAAATCTCATCGATTCGCCTTTTGTTTGAGAGTTACACAATGTGATTGCCTGACAAAATAGGTAATGGAATTAATGATGTTGTCAATCTTGTCAAGCAGATTTAGAAGTGGATAGAGATGACGTTCAATAACTGCTGGATTCTAACAATCAGGAGCTGACAATGGATGAGCTCATAGAAATGCATGAAAGAGGGCAAGACATTGAATCTTTAAATCCAGTTCAACCAAACAATCAAATCACCCTGTATATACACAGTGCCTGCAACTCTCTTTTCATGGTTTTCCTTATTACATGTAAGTTTTTATACTAATTTTTTCTATAGAAAATTTTCTTATTATTCATCGCTTTGAGAGATACTTTAATGTCCTCTTTTTATAATTTCATTTTACTCTATTGTCATGTTTATCATCCACGTGTGTTAAAAATAGGCTTAACTTTTCAATATGGCTCTGTTTTTTTCTTCTTTTTTTTCTATTATGTCAAAAATTTCTACTGTACGGTGAAGGTGGATCCAAAAAGCATTGCTTACCCCTAAATCACTGGCCTAATACAGCAACAGCTTTAGAAATCATAATATGTCTCCAGTCTAGTCCAAAGACTCTTTTTGTATCTGCATTTGTTGTGAATCTTGAACTCCAATTTCTTTCTTCTTTGGCATTGTAGATTTTAGAACTTTTTCACTTTTCTTTTATTATACTATATATATGTATATATTATCAAACGAGCTAAATCTTTGAAAAATACCAACAGTTTTGGAGAGAAATTTATATGACGATAAAGAGAATATTAGTAAAAAAAAAATGTTAATTATTTATATCTTCAATAACTTCTTTTTTTATACAAAACTGCAAGTTAATAAGTGTGTTTTTAAAAATGTGTATTTACCTCTTCTATGAAAATGAGATTATGTCTGATCACTAAATAGGTTTGTTGAAACTTTCATTTTCTGATAGTAAGAGTTTTTTTCCTTAGTGAGACACTCCCAAACTTTGCATTAATCCAATAATGGCGCTTGATATAAGAAGTATTTGAAAGGAGAAATTCTTTCTTTATAAATTTTTTCTCTATTTAAGCTCATAAGAATTTTTCTGAGACAGCTTCCTTTAAAAAGTAAAATCTTATAACTATCTTTTCTTGAAACAAAGTAAAGATAACTCTACATCAAAAGATACGACAGCTAACTCTATCCTCTTTGATAAAATAAATACATGCAATAAAAAATCATAAGGCAAATTAAGCCTATCCTACTTTTAAAATTTAATTACCTCAGATAAGAAAAAATTAAATATGTTTAATAATTTTTTTGCCTTAAAAGCAGTGAAGTATTTGTCCACAATATTAATAAAAAAGTACTTTACTGTTATGTGTGTGCGCGTGAATTGATAATTCTTCACTTCGCATCAAAGTTCCTGAATAATTTATGATTACTTTTTCTTCATACAGCGATAAGGCATCTGAATTATTTATTTGTCGCTGGAGGTAAAGAATTATTCGCATCGTATAATCAACCAATCGATAATGGAATCGTAATCGAATATAACAATTTCATCTCCGGCTTTTATCTAATTATGGTAAGCAACTCGCGGAAATTATTTTTAAGTTATTCTGAATGTAGAACGATCTATCTTTCATTGCTTTTTACTGCCTAATGAGGAAGATGTAAAATTTCTATTCCTGTTCTTCCAGTAAAAATGTGAAATATTTAGAAATAGCCGGAAGCGCAAAAGCTATTAGCTCTTACACTATCGAAATCGAAATTTGTTGTTACTGAACAACGAAACGAATCAACTAAGTGAAGCTGATATAAATAAAAGATGATTCTATTTAATCTTCGATCGTTCCTTAAAAAGACATACTTTTAGCTTTCCAAAAACCATTCGAGTTACTCGAATAGCATGAAATTTAAAAAATGGTACAATGAAGTTTAACATACATAAATGAAAATTTAACACATATGCTAATGTTTTAGGATGGAAGTATTTAGCCAAATCACAACCACTCTACGAGGCACGACCGGAAACTAGGTACAGTTTCGTTGTACCACAATCGTAGTGGTAGTTTTACAGTTCAATACTTTCGCTCACGTGTCTCTGGTTGATTGTCAGTCCCATGAAGCTATTACAGGCGGATCGTTTTGTTTTTACACGTGTTAGTCAACGTTCGAAATTATTAAGGCGATTGCCGAACCCACTGACTATGAATTGCGTCTTATAATCCGTTTTTTAAACGCAAGGAATATTAATGTAGTTGAAATTCATCATCAACTTGTAGAGATTAATGTTAAAAATATAATAAGGGATGAAATGTTGAGAAAGTGGGCTCTACAATTCAATCATGGGTGAACCAATGTCCATGATAAAGCACATAGTGGGCGGCCTTCTATTGTCAATGATGGTTTGGTTGAAATGTGGATGAGAAAATTCGGGAAAGATGGCTTACAGTAAGAATGTTTTGTAGTTAGTTCCCACAAATTTCAAAAAATATTCACTGGCAGCCCTTTTCTTTAAGAAGGTTACATACAAGTCGGTTTCCCAATATGAAAATTGTATGTACAATGATAGTAATTGTATTGAAAAATAGTTTCCGACATGCTTTTTCATGTCAAAGCACATTTTGTTTTCAAAAAAAAATCTTTATGCGAGTTTTTTCTAAACGGTACTTAATTTCTAGACACCCTCCTTATACACTGCCATTGAAGAAACTGACAACACCAAGAAGAAATAATGAACATCTCAGAGAGAATGGAAAGCTGTTTAGAACTGTGGTCACCAACCTGTAGAACTTCTTGGATTACAATGTGTATAATTTTATGTATTTGGCAGACCACTGATATAATTAGCAATATATGGCAGACCACTTATATAATTGATCAATATATGGTGATTATATGATTATAATTGCACTTGTCATAAGTGCAATCATAATCATATAAACACAACAGTTATTGGCCTTATGTCTCGTTTAGTAGCTGTCTACACCGATGGTTCTTAAGATTCAGAGTAGAATAAGTGTGTTTCTGGTGTATTTCTTAAGTAACCAGGTAATACAACTTCAAAGCACACGGTCTCTGTAGCGCAAAATGCTTCCAAATTGTTTGCGAACTCATAGAAATTAGGACAGCTCTCTAGATATTTACTTTACATGGACAAATATCGCTACTTCCAACGGCATCCTCGTGCTTTCGGATTGTAGATCTGCTCTCGAAGCCATAAAGGGAAGAAAAATGGGGTTCACCCACGAAATCAATGCACTTCTATTCTCCATTGGTGCATTGGGCAAATCATGTACCCTCCACTGGATCCTGGCCCCTGTTGACTTCTAAGAGAACGAAAAATGGCCGATTTCCTTGACAATGAAGCCAGAACGCATGAGCCTGAAACTTAATCTACTACGGTCTTTGATGCCAAAGCAGTCGCAAAACAAAAGCTCTCTTCAAACCCAAGAAAAAAAATTTCGCTGCCAGAATTAAATTATAGTCGAGAAGTTACGACAACAAAAACTAGACAAAGGACAAAGCATTTTAAGGGCATGAAGATTCTGCCCGATGGTTCCAGATCATATGTGGAATGCAGGCACTGCCCATGCACGAACTGGATCCCAAACACCTTTAGAGCTGCCCTTCGATTGTTGGTAGCATTTTTAAAATAAACAATGACTTCAGCATGAGCATCCTATACTCGGATCATGCCATGGATGTGGCCAGGGCAGTGATTCACGCCTTTGGCAATATTTGACTATATCCTTATGTTTCGTCATTATCACCTTTACATTTGTTCATACACGACAACAACCACAACATATGATTATGATCATATTACCACTTATATGATTCACAATTACATGAAAGGCCACTATATAACTATTGTATCACTCACCTATGTTTCTATTTACATTTCCACATCACTGAAAATAAACTTCACGAAAAACAAGAACAAACCGGCAATGCCAAACAATATCAATAAATTAAAGTGTTATGACACCGATTTACCAGGGTTACCATCTCTCATTTTCAAATGTAGCACAATACACCTGTCAAAAGTAGCCGAAACTTCACTTAACTCAGAATATATTTCGCTAAATGTAGTAGATATTTTTTTAAAAAAATGTATAATCTATATCTTTGACAATACGTTTTTGAACTGCCATTTTTTAAGTTAAATCCTGAAAGTTCCTAAAATTACAAGCAGTTTGTACTATGCAACATAAAACACAATATATGCAAATGTAATACTTGTAGCAATTAAGTGCCTATAACACTATACAAAACCTCATGTGAATTCTACCGGAATTCCATCATATCTTTCTACAAACTAAAGCATAGAACAGCATATCATGTGTGCAAGATCCATTGTTATATGCTGTTTTTACACGCGAAAATGTGTCTTTCAGCTACAGATGGTAGCAGGCACAGATGAGAAACATTCTGAATAAGTCTTTTCAGCATGAGATTAGCAAATTTTGTTGTTTTTGTAATGTTTCGTATAAAGGTGCTATACGCCATCTAGTAGTTATTTCTAAAACTAACTTTTTCGAAGTAAGAAAAGTCCACTCTTCTCATTATGAAATCGTATAAAAATTATGGAATTCAGCTAAATAACTTTTTCTACAGACTCCTTATAAGTTTAATTATGGACATCTTGCGTGCTTGAACTTCAGAAATGAAATACAAAACATTAGAATCTCTACTATAATGTTTTTTCGTTGGTTAAATGGAATAAAGTAAATTTATGAAAAAGAAATTCAATGTAAAATCAGTTAAACATTTAAATTTTAAAGAAAATAAAATTCGGTGCTTTAAAAATGTTTCTGTAACTAAAATGCTTTTTATAAATTTATTTATATTTGGATACATTTTTTATAACTAAACTTTGTTCGAATTCAATTTGATTGATCTAACTACTTTAGATATAAAAAAACGCATTTTCGATGAAAAAAAAACCAATTTTATTCTAAAAGAGATATGAAACCTCTTTATCCTTCAAATCCAGGCCATTAAATAGAAAGCGCGTCCATGTTGAAAACACCCCATTAAAATACTTTTCTTGCAGCTCGTTATACCTGCGGATATTTTTCAATACTTTCTTCCCGCTGCAAGTTTTCTTACGTTTTTGAAATTTAAGTCAATAAAACCATCTCATTTCAGAATGGGTTGAATATACGCTATAAATATGCATCAAATAGGTATACAAAGCACGCGGACCCAAACGAGATGGATAATGATTTGATTGAAATAACATTTTTCTCTCCCATTTTATAACAAATTCTACCATTTTTAAGAAGATAACGTTTTTTTTTCTAATACTTTCACTGCACATGAAGAAAGATAAAAATATGAACAAGTAATATGAAAAAATATTAAGTCAATTCCTACATAAGTCAACAAAGATAAATTTTACCTTAGATTTTTTTTATTAAATAGTTACAATTAATATATATATATATATATATATATATATATATGACAGAATCATAATATTGAGAGCAGAATAGAAAGTGATTTACCTTTCTATATATGGTGTTGGACTATTATTTTTGTTTGTTACTATTTATTCATTCATTAAATTGAACTATTATAATAAAGTAGTATAGTAAAAAAACAAATACCATTTTTAGAAATTAGGTCATTCCATGCGGGATTCGAACTCACAAGCTTCGAATTAGAAGTTCAACATGCTATCCATTGCGCTACAGGAATACTGCGAACGATTTTTCTTTATATGCTGTTGAACTATTATTTATGATTAGTTTATGTTTGTTACAATTAATTTATTTTTTAATTGAACTAATGAACTGATATTTAAAGAAAACTGTACTAATATCAAGTGTCATCCACTACAGTTTTAAAAAAAGATGTACTTGAATTTGAATGGATGAATAGAAAATATTTTGTTAACATTGAAAAATTTATATATATATATATATATATATATATATATATATATATATATATATATATATATATATATATATATATACAGGGTGTGAAGAAAAGGACTCACTGATTTCAAAATTAAATATCTCGAAAACAAAGATCGATAGAGGAATGCAGTACACGGTATGTTTATTGTGAAAGCTGTAAGAATTTTATACAGCTGTTTGAAATAATAGTTACAAAAGGTACTAACAGATGGTGCTGTAGAGATCACATAAAATAATCGTAAGAAAACATTCTTTGCGAAAAATCACATCACAATGTGTTCAAAATGTTCACCATTGGCACAAGAGAGGTGGCGCAAACGAAGAATGAAATTTGCCATCACATTTCGTAGTGTCTCAACAGAAATGGATTCACATGCCACACAGATCGCCGATTCAAGCTCGTCCAGCGTGGCGGGATGCTTCGAGTAGACAATGTCTTTCAATGTGCCCCACAAAAAATAGTCACAGGGAGTCAAATCCGACGAATATGGAGGCCAATCCATGCCTGCACAAGTAAATATGGGATATTCCAAAGCAATGACTCAATTCCCGAAGTATTCATCAAGAAAGCGAAACACTTGTTCGGTACGATGTGGTCGAGCTCCATCTTGCATAAACCATTCTGTACGTGGTCGATTACCTAACACTTGCTGTGTGGCGACAAATTGTTCCAAAATTGTAACGTAACGTTCACTAGTGACCGTTTCTCGAATGAAAAAAGGACCAATAATGCATCTGCTGCATACTGCAGCCCACACAGTAACTTTAGGAGAATACAGGGGTTTCACTTCACACCAATATGGATTTTCGGAACCCCAAAATCGCCAGTTCTGTTTATTCATGTAAGTGTGCTTCATCTGTAAACCAGATGCAGCCAACATCAAATCCTTCACTATCAATCATTGTAAGCATCTGATAAGCAAAGTCATCCCTTTGTTGCACAGCTCGTACGGGTGCGGCGTGGTGAGTTTGAATTTTGAATGGAAACATGTGTAGACTCTTTCTCGGTATTTTCTGCGTGCTGGAATGCTTCAAACCAGCCTCAGATGCAGTTCTACGGACGGATGACATTGAATTTTGCTGAATAATTCCAGAAACTGTGGCGACATTTTGAGGCGTAATTGCAGTTTGCTTGCGGCCAACATTCCCCACTAGATCATCCGTTACGCTGCCTGTTCGTTGAAATTTGGCGAAGAGCTTACGAATGGTTTTCGCATCGGGTCCTTTTGGAACATTAAATCGTGCTTGAAAACTGCGCCTTGTTGCCGTAGGACTCTCTTGTAACCTGTGGTACTCTAGCACCAGAAAAACGCGTTCTTCAATGGAGTACATGGTTTTAATCTCTTCCTTCGGTACGCTAACCTCCTTTCACGCTTCAATAGTGGAACTGATCGCTCTGGGCTTCGGATCACTATTTATACTAGGCATTACGTAGGGCGATTACAGCGCCATCTTTTTGCAGCATTTGTAACTAGTATTATTTCAAACTACTGTATAAATTTCTTACAGCTTTCACAATAAACATACCGTTTACTGCATTCCTCTATCGATGTTTGTTTTCGAGATATTTAATTTTGAAATCAGGGAGTCCTTTTCTGGACACCCTGTATATATATATATATATATATATATATATATATATATATATATATATATATATATATATATATATGTACATATATCAGAGAGAGTGAAATAACAGTGTCTAGTAATTAAAAAACAAAATACAATCACATGTAACTAATATTATGAAAACGAGTGTTTAGAATTCCAATTGTACCGGGGCATAACTTTACTGTAAAAATCGGTTAACTCGTAGTATTTCTTTAACTAGGAGTTTTGCGATCCCAAACGAGACTGTGTGACTTGCAACTGCAGTCACCAAAAACTTTAGAATTATTGATACATCATTTTGCATAAAATAACTTGTTCGCCATTAACAGAGAGTTTAACACATAGTATCTAAAATATAATCGAGATAAGAGAATAAATACAACGATGAATTTTTTCGCTTAAATTATTGTAAAACCATTTTTTTTATTTGTTTTGCGCGTTTTCTGTTACTTCACGTGTTAGATAATTGTTTTTCGTTACCAAGATTCGGGGTTATAAATTGTTTTCAATTCGAAAACTTTAGAAGATTTTTGGTTGGGAATTGAAAAAAAAATCCAACAGTGTTTATTTCCATCTTTAATAAACATAGCAGTAAATTATCGATCAAATCTGAAGAACATTGAGGACGTTCTTCGTCTGGAGGTTTTGACTATTATCCCAAGATTTAGTAACAGAACTAGCTGCATGGCCCGATGACATGGCGTTGCATGGGCTTTTCCGAGGTTATAACATTTTGCTTATATGGAAATTTTCTCTTTCCCTCTCAGAGTGTCAGCACTTTCTGGTGTGTGTAATTTCTATTTTAAGGTCGCTTAAATTACCTTCTTCGAACAGATTTCTGCGTACGACAAAAATAAACAGTTGGAAAGGACTCCATACAACAATAAAGGTATTAATAAAACACTTTTTCAGAGCAAATATTGCATGATAACTTTTCTTATTATTGCATTATTGACAATATTATACAATCTATCAAATTTAAATTTAAGAAAAAAATCAGAGCTCTGCATTTTTTGGTTTATTTTTAATTATTTCCAAGCTTCAATAAACTTTTTTAGGAATTTGAAAGAAAAAATAAGATATTTTTTTATTACCTTTAAAAATAATTTTAAAAATTAATATATATATATATATATATATATATATATATACACTGGTGTTCAAAATTTAAGGACGAAGTCGAAAAATTAGCATATAAGCTGAACGAAAAGGCAGAGTGGACAGAAAGACCAATCAGGAGATTAAGTAAGGTGATGTACGGTAGCACATGCGCAGATATGCCGGTAGACGTAATGGGGGAGTGTCTGAGTAGTATAAAGCATGTTGTCGGTGTAAGATCAGTATTTCTGGCACAGAGGTTGCACGCCGTATAGCAGTTAAAATCACACCGAGTTGCTGCCTCTGCGAGAAATGGCGAATAATCAATTAGACGACATCTGGATGCTTTTACCCGAGGTCGAATCATTGGGAAGTTGGAGGAAGGCCGCAGTGTGACAAGTGTGGCTGCAGAGTTCGGAATTGCTCACAGCATCGTTTCACGACTTTGGAGACAATTTCAAACTGCAGGAACAGCTATCCGGGGGTTCAGTAGTGGCCGTCCACGAGGAACCACACCCGCAGATGACCAGTACATTGTCTTACAGGCCAGAAGAAACAGGCGGCAGACAGCGGGAGAAATTGCTAGACACACTACACAGGCTACTGGACGACCGATATCGCGTTTTACCGTGGCCAGAAGACTGCACGGTGGGGGGTCTGTTTGCACGACGCCCTGTACGGTGTGTACCTTTAACGCCTGCCCATCGGAGAAGGCGTTCTCTGTGTTGCCGGGAACACGGGAATTGAAGAGACAATGAATGGGGAAGAGTACTCTTTACAGATGAGAGCAGATTTAGTTTGAGTAGCGATTCTCATCGCATACTCATCTGAAGAGAGCGGGGAAACGGCAATCATCCCTCGAACATCATTGAGGGGGAAAGGTATGGAGGTCGCGGTGTTCTCGTTTGGGGAGGCATCATGCTTGGTAGTCGTACAGACCTTCACATCTTCGACGCAGGTTCAGTCAACAGGACCCGTTTTTGTAACGAGATTCTTCTTCCATATGTGCGTCTTTTTAGAGGCGCTATGGGTCTGCAGTTCCTTTTCATGGACGACAATGCACCATGTCATCGCACAGTAGCTGCCGAACATCTCTTAGAGAGTGAGGATATTGAACGTATGGATTGGCCGGCACGATCTCCGGATCTCAATCCCATCGAGCATGTATGGGAGTTTCTAGGCAGACGCTTGGCAGCTCGTACCTTACCACCAGTAACGATTCGGGAGCTTCGATTGGTGCTGCAAGACGAATAGGCAGCAATGCCTCAACAACTCATTGACACCCTCATTCTCAGCATAGGCAGACGCTGTGAAACCTGCCTAGCAGTCAGGGGAGATCTACTAAAGACCGGATGTTTCTTGCTGGACACCCATCACAGGGATGTTTCGGCCTTCAGTCGCTTTGCGCTCCATGCTACTTTTTCAATCAAGCTTCTTTTTATCCCTCTGATTTCTCTTTTAGTAAGTGTTGCTTACATTACACATGTCCTTACGTATTGGGGATCTTACGATATTAAATGTGTTGATTTGGAAAGCTTTTGTACAAAGTTATATTGAAAAAACCGTCTGGTCCTTAATTTTTGCACACCAGTGTATATATGTGTGTGTGTGTGTGTGTGTGTGTGTGTGTGTGTGTGTGTGTGTGTGTGTGTGTGTGTGTGTGTGTGTGTGTGTGTGTGTGTGTATACACACATAAAAAATCCTATCAGTTGTTTATCATTGGTGAATACCTTAAAAATTATAAAAATATAATTTCTTAAAACATAACAAAAAATTCATGAATTACTTGGGAAATTTTTGAAAAAATCCATTAGCATATTATCGATTAGATTTTTGAAATATCCCAAAGGAACATTCCGTACCTCTTTTCTCTTAATAATGGTTCTTAATTTTCCTTTAAAAATAAATTTGCCTTTGTTTTAAACCTTATTGAAGAGTATAAAACTTCATCTTGAAACAAAACAAACGAAAAAAACGTGTTCCTTGACTTTTTCTTGGAAATTAAACACGAGAATAGGTACTAATTAAATTTTTAGGAGTGACTGATATGAGTTTAAGATAACACTTCCCCTCATTTAATCACGAACATTAAAATTTTAATTTAACCACTCAGTATTCCTTGGGGTAAAGTCATCCATGTAAAATGAAGCTTAATTATCTTCCTCAAAACGTGCAACTCTTAATATTAAAATAATCTCGTACGTAAGTCTTGGCTATGTTTAAGTTATTCTAAGTGAACGATGTTTAGAAGATAAATCGTTTTTGATGGTTCTAAAGAGCCTCCGCTTGATATTTAGTAGTACCTGTAGTAGTCGAAAAGTTAGGGCTACGTTTTATTGATCCTCAATGTTTCCGTTGAACCGCGTACCTGATGCATTTACAAAAGACCTGTCATGTGCAGAAGATGATGCACAGTTAATAATTGACCTTAAAATCTTCACTTTGGGGTGAGTTCTTATTCACGTCACATTTTGAAGCTAACGTTAGGCTATTGGCGACGGACTTCTTCAAGTTGGTATGGTAAGGAGATATGCTGATACAGTTTAAATTTAGTCCACATCATTTGATCATTCTTCAAAACTTCGAAGCAGAAAAAATTTACCCGGCATCACTCGCGCGAAAAAAACAACCTAGAGTTCTCACCACAGGGGATCTTATACCCAAGGGTGTTTACATTCTGTTTTTACCGTAAAATTTGTAAACGAAAGATAAAAGGGAAAAAAGTAGGAAATACAATATGTTTATCACACATTTTCACACGTAAATTCAGTTTTTCTGTTCTTTTTATAAGGAAATTCAGTACATTGCTTATACATTCCTTTAGTCTCGTCGTGAGTGAGTGCGATGTTTTCACTGGATCCTATTTTTTTAATCTCTATCTTTTTAAAACTAAATATGTAGGAGTAAACCTCTATTCTTTATATTCAAACATTTTGCAATTTCTTTTTTTTCTATTGTTCTAGCAACAGATTTTTTAAAAGTTCATTTGAAAGTGGAAAATATATGTAACTAATTGTCTCCTTTAAAATTACATTCTTCCCAAATGTTTTTCTCTGTCTCTACATATAAAACATTTATTTTCTCCACAGTACTTCCCTCTTCTAAATCTGAATCGATTTCAGTGGAGGAATCATATATATACTTGCTGTTATACGGTCCATCATTTAATTCTTCGGCATCGTAACCACGAAGAGACAATCTTCATTAGAAAATACTGTTGTACTATTATCTATATACTATATTATCTATAATCTGTTGTACTATCTATTAAAAACTTAACCTATTAAATTACTTAAATATCACATTTCTTCATCATAACTATAAAAATACGCCGTAACATAAGGAGGATTTAAAAACGTGCTCATGCATTCAGAATTGTAACGGTGATTCACGCGCAGGTTATGACGTACCCGAAAAAGCGGTATCCAAAAATATATATTTATAATTCACCTGCAAGCTAAGGCCACTCAAAGTATATGACCTTAAAGTAAGCTACACGAGAAATTATCCATTTTCCTAAAAAGATTTAGAAGGAGCGTTAAAAAAAGTTAGACGGTGAGTATGACATAGCCTGCGCGTGCCGGGTTAAGTAGGTTCTAAAGCTCATTTCCTTAACAAATAACTTAGAATGAATACATTCTTAAGCATACAGACTTTTTGGTGCCAAAAATATAAATTGTATTTGAATTTTATATGTTAATGAATTCGTGTAGATTTGCAACGATAAAAATTGTTAAAAAAATACTCCATACATAAGTGCCATAAAAATACAAGTGTAATATTATAGCACAAGAATTGTAAATCATTCGGTTTGATTAAAAAAAAAGTTACTCCTGCACGGTGGATAAACTTAGTCAGACCTTCAGGCACGGAAGAAACAAGGCGTTCAAAGTTTGTGCACATAATTATCCCATTCTCACCACAGATAATTTTGCGACTGCTTTGTATTACGGAGACGGTGCTGAGTAGTCTTTCTCTTACGAATTCTCCAAAGATTATCTACAAGAGGGACACTCAAGCTTGCAGCTAGCCACTGCAAAACAGAAAGATGTTTACTAAGTAAATACGTTGTTGTTGTAAACTTTTCTATACGTGGTTTTGCATTATTCTATAAGAAAATATATCATTTCTTGAGAAGTAATTTCTGCACTATTGTGTGAGCTTAAATTTGGTTCAAAAACAAGTAAAAAGTTTGTATTCTTTGACCCCTTATCTGTGACATATATTTCAGAAAAATGGACCAAAAATGGAAAAATGTTTTTGTCTGTTTAATTTTGTTCACCATATTATTTTAAATGTAAGAAAATGGTTTTTGTATTTCAAAGTTAAAATTTTAAATGCAATAACTACTATATTTATACATAGTTTCTACATACACATAAAATAGTAAGGGGTTACACACACCACTTATTCAATTAGAACAAATTAAGCAAAATTTTGAAGCTAAATATAACTAGTATAATATAATACAAAAACATAAAACACAAATATGATATGCAATACACACATTTTACAAATCTTTTACAGTATGGTATATCCACAAAACACGGTACTGTAACAAGCCCATATCGCACTCTTTGCGATAAACTCATGTCTTACGTCTTATCCTCTTCCCTTTTTCATCGGTTTTACGATGGCATATAAAACACTGTCTGGTTGGAGTAGATTTTTTTTCAGTTGGTAGAATGTGTTCTGGAAAATGTCGACCTGTGAGCTGCAGCAAGCTTACACTAGGACGCCCTGGTCCTGGTAGTTGAACATTTGACTTATTTTGTTCGACAATTGCTATTCTGTATTTTATATTATTTTTCACACCACCTGCTGAATTATACATAATGAAGGAATTGTATAATGCCTGGTCTACGAGGTGGACACATATCTTTCGGTTTTTTCCCCTCGTTTTCTTGCAACTTGCTTGTCTGTGAGAAGTTGATCAACTTTATCAACACCTCCCATGGAAATACTGCATTAAGTATTTTAAAGTAGAAACGAAACTCAGCTTGGGTGTCACAAAATAGAAATGTTAATTTTTCTCCTACCCGAAGTCAGTTCGGGCATCACGAATATTGCACGTACTAGTTGCCTGAGCTGGATTTGGGGGACACTGGAAAATATATAATTAATGCGCCTCTGTAGCAAGACAAATTCTTAAATCTATTCTCTGTTATACATCACGACACTATCATGGAGCTTGCCTTGGGATCAAGGTCACGAATTTGTCACTAGCGTGTCATAAGTTGGAACCTAGTACCTCTAAAGACCTGCCGTGTAGAAAGGGCTAATGCACTTTAAATATGGAAAGACTCAAACATCCTACTGCTGGTGTTTTGTGGAAGTTAGGAGAAGGGGTAGCCAGATCAGGTGTCCTCCTCGTCACTTGACCATGGCTCAAAATTACGAGGCCAGTCGCCAAAAGGCCTCGAGTAGCTTAATAAGGCGAATTTAATATTCACTCACTTACTCACCGCTTCAGACACTCTGTGTAGAGGGGACCGAAATGTTACATCTGTCGCTACCCAAGCGTCTTCCCATTGATGGGATGTGGAAGTAAGGAGAGAAGTGATGCTATATATATATATATATATATATATATATATATATATATATATATATATATATATATATATTTCTAGCTTCACCCTAGTCAATCGAACAATGGTTCAAAATTATGAAGTCCATCTCCAATACCGGTCGAGTTGCTTTATAATGCGATTCTCACTTACCCAATACTAATACCTTGCACTTATTTGCACATGAACGCGAGGAGGCGTGTCAAACACAGACTTTACATACAATAACTTAAGAATAACTTTATCTGGGTGAATGATGCTCGATTCAAATAATCTACATAAAGCAACTGTAGGGGAGGAGCGATTTCTACAATCGCTGCCTCATTAATCAATAAAGGCTGTCACTTATCATTCAAGGAATACTTCCAGCAGCTATCTCAATGGCCCTTGTTATTCTCTGATGTATGTGACTAAAATGCACTTATAAGGCGGTTATCACTACAACTCGATTATAAGACGCACATTTGTTAATCTACTCGCATCCTATTGTGGTCTCACTTCAGATCTATTTAAATAGTAAAGCTTATTTGTATATATTATGGCTCCATCACAAGAAAGGTTTACAGTTCAAACAACGTGATAAAGAAACTCAAAAAGTTATCGAAATGAAATTGCTAAGAAAACAAAGCTTCCAGACAAATATATTTATGCCAGCCATTACTCACCCTTTCCCCTGGCTATTTCATTATGTTGTTTGATTATATAAAATATTTTTAATGATTGTTGGATAAGTCTGTAAAGGGTCTATCCACGAACCCTTGGGGAAATTTTTTTTTTTAAATGTTCCATTGAAAATTTTTCCCACAGAAGAAGACAGGGTGACAGAATGAAGGCTTATATTTAAGCATTAACTTTTAGGTACGATGAGAGAGAGAGAGGTTATGAGTTAGATTATATAGAAAATAGTAATTAACGTAAAGTAGCGAAAAGTTAGTCAAGAGTGTTTCGATGATTAATTTCTTAATATTTAAGATTGTTAATTGACGATGTAGCCAATAAGTTGTGTTTGAATAATAATGACCAGAGGTCGAAATCTAAGCGTAAATTAATTGAATCATTATAAATAATTAAGTACATTTTCTACCGTGTAGTTATTTCTATACATTATAGAAGTGTGCATTTCCTAACTTGGGTTGTTGAAATTTAGTAAAGGAAAAATAAGATAGAATTGTTCTGACTATGGTTGCTCTCTATTCTAACTCCCAAACACCAATGTACGGGGCGGCTCGTTCCTTACAATTATTACCATCATTATTCCTAACATATCCAAAAACATTCTGATAGCATTGATTTAAAAAAGAATTGAATATCCAAATCAGACGTCTGTTTTCTTGTCCCCGCAACCCTTTCTTGGAAGCTGATTTCCATAATAACCCTTCTTAGCAAATCTCTGCACTACAGAATAAATATGCTTATCAATTTCAAGTCTGTTCGTCTAACTGTTGAAAAGCAGTTAATTTATGCATGTCCATACCGTCCACTTACCTTCTTGCCAGTCGATTTCTATAAAACCTGCTCTTAGCAGATTTCTACTGAAGAAAATAAACTGAATAGCCAAGGCTTGAATGTGTATGTCTAGTACTTCAAAGACTGACATTTTTATCTATAACGCCTCACAATCCTCCATGAGAGACGTTTTCCATAAAACCCGTTCTTAGTAGATCTCTACTCAACAAAAAAAATATACCTATTAAATTTCATATCTATCTGTAGATATAATATTTTGTAATACTCGTAACGAGTGAGCCGATTTTCTCCTTAATACAGTGTTTCTCAAACTGTGGGGTGTGCCCCCCTGGGGGGCGCGATAACCTTACGAGGGGGGCGCGAGCATATCGAAAAAAAAAAGATTTAAAAATATTTAATTTACTGAAATGAAGTAAAACAAAATGCTTTCAGACATAATAAAAAATGCACTTTTACTCTGATATAATTTATAGGCGCACGCGCGATATTAAGTCATCAAAAATAAAAACTTCTTCAATACCTAATTAGCTATCTTTGATCCTATAACCAAACAAAAAAACTTTTATTTGATTTTCTGTAATCCAATGATGAGAGATTTTTTTATTACGCTTCCTTTTTAATCCTAACATACTACTCATTCAGAGAAAAAACAGATCCCGTACCCAGAATCGAAAAAATTTAGGAACATAAACAATTCATCACTGTCATTATTTTTGAAATACTGCACATTATAGCTGTAATCTGTTTGACCTTCTAAGTTATTGGTACAGTTACTTATGACCCCTCTCTTATGTGTTTGTTTTTCATTTAGGGAAGTTGTAAGTAATGTATTTCTCTGTTGCGCTTTTTTCCATGAAAAGAGTTTTATGATATTTGGAAAACCGCGGAGATTATTTAAGGGTATTCTAAAATATATAAAGCACAACGAAAAACGTTTTACAAAACTTTTTATTAGTAACATATATATTATCATAATGAATACACTTTTTACCCGGAAGTGGTCACGCGGGACACATAGATTACAAAATCGTTAATTCTGGCAAAACTGTTTATTTGTTACCAAAGAAAAATTTAAAAGTCCTCGAAAGTAGGTAAGTATATTTTCTCATAGTTAAATTTTTCACTGGAATTACGATTTTTATTGTGTACTATAAAAATAATTATAAAAAAAAAGATTGGGGTGACTCAATAACCCGCTGGACCATTAGTATCGAGTGCGCGCCTGCTCCAGGGTTAAAACATGTTGAAGTCTTTTCGCTTTAAAAATATTAAAAATAATACAATTATTCTTCATCTGAATTTTATATTATTGTTCATTATTCAACATCAATTCTAAATGATAATTCTGTAAGGCTTAAAATTATAGTTCGCTTTAAACTAATTATACTTTGAGCAATCATTTAAAAAAAATCATTTTACATTTTTGTAAACATTGTCGCGCACTTGGCTTTGCGCTCCTTACAAAATTCAGCGATTATTTCAATAATGTTTTATTTTCTTATAAATGAACTCGTGCAAGCGGGTACTTCAGCCGGTATACTTTTAATGTAAGTGCTCCATAGTAGTTTATAACTAATTCATTATTACTAAATTAAGAACAAGTTTAATAAATATTAATGACTTCCATGGGCTTGTCTTGGAAAGCAAAGTTTTTATAAGGAATGCTTATGATTAGAAATTGACCCTCTGAGTTCTTTTTCTATATTTAGCGCAGATATCTATATTTTGTCTTCTAAGCAGCCACCGCATTTTGCAATATGTTCAATTTAAAAATTAGAGAAAGGAAAAATAACACACATAATAATTATCCTATTATATTATTTATTTATTACTTAAAAGTAGTATACAAAATTTAATACTTATGTTACTAATTTGTATGGTTTATAATTAAGATCGCCTATTGTAGCTTTAGCATCAAAGTTCATTATTATTGCATTCAGTACATTATTAATGTATAAGGGGGGGGCCGATAAAAATTGAGATCGAAAAGGGGGGCGCCAGTATTGAAAGTTTGAGAAGCACTGCCTTAATATACGTATATAGATGAAACCTCAAGTATAGATCCGTTATTCTCTCTAATAAAGTTCAGGTGTAATGAAATTTCGCCTACCCACAAAACGACGATTGTTTGATGATTTAAAAAATGGTTTTGTCTAGATTTGTAAAATCTTTATCCACATCTTTGAATGTGTCGACGCTTAGTTCCGTAGGAAATGTTATTAAGAAAGAGGTATTTCTGATAAATATTCTTAGATTAATTGATAAAATAATTTTTATGAATATATCGATGAAATTGTGTAATAAGCCACAGGAAAAAAATAAAAATATAATTCATGAAATAACAATCGATGCTAGTAAATATCGGTTTCGAATAGAGAAAGAGCAATAATTAAAAAAAAACCCTTCCGACTACGCTCGGGACCGTGATTTTAAAAAAAACGCATAAATGGATAATTTTCATGATATATATTGTCAATTAGATTAGAAAATATGTATAAAATTGTTTTAAGGACATTTTGACAAACGAAAATTACTTAAATACACTATTTTGGCAAAAAATTAACTTAGAATAATCTTTTTTAAAAACGTTCTCCTTTTATAAAAAAATGCTTCTAAAATAATTATATTTCGCTTATATAAAATAAAGACTTCTCCAGAGAGTCTGAACTAGGATTTTAGAAAAATTCACATTCTTTTCGGAGTTAGCACCAATTGAAATAATTATCGGCGTTTTTTTCTTAAAATTGATCCCCTCTGCTGTCGTAAAATGTGGATAAATGCACTTCTAAGATATATATTTCAAAAATTCTTCTTGACCCTCTGTAGAGAGGTCTGTGAGCTATGTACAGACAAAATATTATTATAATAGATGCATTTTTCACAAAAGGAGAATATTTTGAAAATTTTACGTTCTACGTTCATTTTTTGTCAAAATATTGTACTTAAATTATTTTTTTATTACAATACTATTCTTAAGACAATTTTATATACATTTTCTAGTCTAAGTGAAACTAAACATCATAAATGTACAGCTTTTACACGCTTTTTTTACATGGCTTACACGGCTCCATTTACAAGCTTTTGCAAAATCATGTTTCCGAACGTTGTCGGATACCTTAAGTCATTGTTTCTCAAACTGTGGGGCGCGACCCCCTGGGGGCGTAATATCACTTGGAGAGGGGCACAATAACACTTGGAGCGGGCGTAATAACACTTGGAAAGGGGCGTAATAACACATGGAGGGGGCGTGAGCATATTGAAGAGTCGAAAACAAAAGATTATTTGAAAACATTATTCATTTATGGAAAGCAAACACAAACAAAATACTTTCTGACACAATAAAAAAAGAATTTAAAAGAATATACACTGATATAATTCATTTATAAATGGGTCAACACTGCACAATGTATTTTATAATTAATTTAACAATACTAAGTTAAGGACAAGTTAAATAATTACCATTGACCCCCCACGGGCTTGTCATATATAAAATTATATGCAACAATAAACACAAATATTTATAATTCGTACGATTTATAATTAATTCCTTAACTGCCGATTAAAAGTTACGCAATTCGCTATCCCTTCAGACCGTGGGGTGGGGGAGGGGTGAAAGGAAATAAATAAGAAAATTCTGATTTAACTAATTTCTTCGCAAACACTATCAATATCATTTTATTGCATTCCAAAGCCTTCGGAATAATTTTATGGATAGCGTTGAGCATAAAAGATCGTATTTCCGAAAGACGTATATATACGTCTGCCTAAGCGAGATTTTTATATAGGCCGGCGGCACTTAAAAATAAATGTCGTATGGTAGCTTTAACGTCAAAGTATTGTATTATCGAATTCAATACATTGTTATTGTATGGAGGGGACGCGAGAATTATTATTGAATATAGGGCCGCAAGTATCGAAAGTTTGAGAAGCACTGCCGTAAGTAAAGCTAATATAAAACAAATACATCAGGATATATATCTGAGAAATTTAATTATTTTGAAAGAAAACATTCTTTGCCAAATATTACACCAAACTCATATACAGGGTTATCAGAAATGAATGACCCGATTACAAAATTTAATAATTCCCAGATAGATAAGCAGAAAAAGATAATTAAGATGTCATAGTAAAGATAAAATATAATTTTTTTTTCGTACGTAACGTTTCTTGACGTAAAGTAAAATTTGTTTTCACAATTGTGTTCATGTGTCTTCCTTTAGTCACCCGTATAATATCATTGCTAAACTGGACGTCCTGGACTTTTGGCTTTACACTGGCACCCGGTTTCCTGGAACTGTTTATACCATCTTAATAATCTTAGATGACGGTGTATTTCTATGGAACTTTCTCTGAAATTTCCGCTGAACCATGATTACTGACAGACTTTTTGCGAAAAAGAGAACACAAAATGCTTTCCCCGCTGCGACGCCATTTCCACTTCTGTTCACAATTACAACATTGCTGCCACTTATTTGACAAAAACAATGTTACAAACTCAAAATTTCATATTTTATCCTTACAATGGCACGTAAAGGATTCTTTTTTGTTTATTAATCTGGGAATTATTAAATTTTGTAATGGGGTCATTCATTTCCGATAACCCTGTATTTTGAAATAAAGAGTAATATGTAATTACTAGTACATATAATGGAAAAGCTAAGTATCTATTTTATAATTTCAACAACATAAAGGTTTATAAATAGCAGATAGCGTTATTCTGAGTAAAAAATAAGAACTAAATTAAAACTTAAGGTCATCTTCGGAACAAAGAATTGATCCATTTCTGTTACGCTCATAAATCCATCAAATTCTTCAGATCTTTTCAAGCACTATCTCTACAAAAGTTACTACTCGTATGTAGCAGTAGTTTGGGAATCGATTGAACTAAAATATTTGATATAACATATCTCCTAGTGGTTTTTTTCATCTATTTGCCTTAAATAAAAAATTGACTAACGATTCAGCAAAGGAATTAATAATACCATTTCCAATTGTTTATTCAGCAAAATGTTTTCTTTCATGTAAAAAGCCAACAGTTTAGCTTAAAAAAACAATACATTCCTAAAAATAACCAAATTACTGAAAATTATTTATTTCCTCAGTTTAAGCTTATGACTTTTCTAAATGTGAGCACAAAACTCCGTATCCATAGTTACATTGTTTAATTTTTTTAATTGTACGTCAAAGCGAAAACCGCAACTATAGCATTTAAAAATTACATTTTTTGAAGACCCTATCGATGAAGACTTTTTTTTGTGTAATCAATGTAAAATTGTGAACTTTTTGTAGATTGTTTAGCGTAATATATTTCACAATTCTGTGCATTCAGAATAATGATTTTAAAATAAACAGTTATTTTTTAAAAGTCCACTAATGTAAGTATAAATGTTTATTTAATGTTTAAATAGTTTCTTTTCATTTTGTTTTAACTTATTTACTTCTTAATGTGTGTAATTCAGGAAGTATTTTGCTTTGAACATGCTTAATGCAACTCAAATTATAATATGTATTAGAATGAATGCTGTGTATTAGCTCTTTCCCTTTTTTTACTGACCATTAAAACCTCACATGGCTCTTTCTCACGTTTTTATTTTCACGATAATCACGTTTTTTAAAATTACTGAGGATTATTTAAATTCAATTTAAAGTTCTGAAACTTTTTTGGTGGTTTCGTATAATATATTTGGTGATTCTGTGCATGTCTTATGGATTTGGGTAAATAGTTATTTTCTAAGTAGCGTACAAACTTAGATAGAACTGTGAGTGACACGAAAATTTTTTTAAGTATAAGAATCACTCGCATTACCAATTCCATGCATCCTGGAAATTGTAGAAATTCTCAGAATGTTTGAAAAAATTGTTCAAAATAGTTGAAATTTGTAAAAGTTAGAATTTTAAAATATATTGAATAATTTTTATAATTGTAAAGTAATTGTGTTCAATTAAAAGTAATGTTTTTCTTCTGAAAGGTATATGTATATTCAAATAGAGGTTATAGTCAAACATTTATGTATATAAAAAAAAGAAAATTTTGAACGGGGTACCGTGTTCCCTTGATTTGTTTAAAAGTACTAAGCGATTTATATCAGAAATAAAATAATTTGTCCCCAGTAAATGGATTTATACCACTGATTTACTATAAAAAGTAATCTGATGAGTTCATACATTAAGAAAAACAATCTCACCTATAATGAAATGTTAATAACAAATGCAAGAACATCAATAAAAGAAAATGAGAACACCCACGGTTCATATCACACCTCCTTCCATTTTATTCTGAACATATATATAAATATGAAACTCTTATGAGAAGAAAATCATGCTGCATTTGACAGAACCAATATCGACGACTTAAACGATGCGTATGATTTAAAAGTTAATTATCGATAACTTTCAGATCTAAAACTTAATGCAGAACTAATAAAAGCTATTCAAATTCATTTTATATCCTAAAAGCAATCATCCCCTATTACAGGACGTTATTCATAATTCCATCTTATACAAAATTGTAGGTTTTATGAATTAATCCTTAAAAGGGAAGATGATTAACATAATTAACGGGGTTCACCCGTGTGATGGGTTGAGAAAATATAATTCTTTTCTTTCATGAATTGCTTCCTTATCATGCCTAGAACACGGTGGTAAAGTGGTTTTTTAAAAATCAGAATCGTTATAAAGATGCAGCAGTTAGAAGAAGAAGCTGTTCAGAGCACTATGTTAACAGTTGAAGGCTGGGCCTATTGTGTACAATAGACTTGATCCATGAGATACCCTTCCATACAAATATACGTTCATACAAGTATAGACAAGTTTGTACAGGTTTAAAAGGAAATATCTATAATTATTGAATATTTTGTTGAACTTGTTTTAGTCTTGGTTTAACTTTGAAGAGCACATCAGCTACAAATTATTTATTTTCGCAATGAGTGGTCGAAAAGGAAGTAAGACTGGAAATGTTCATCCTGGTATTAATAAAAGGAGAAAGTTTAGTGGGAAGCATTCTACGACCCACAATGATACGGAATTTACATCAACTTCTGCGAGATAACTAAAAAACAGCATGAACATGGAGGTCCCGTCACTCCAAAATTTAAAAAATTCCATTTATAAGTTTTTTTCAGTCTTTGCGGTTGTTTCTGAAACTGTAATATATAACATTGTAAGCGATATATCTTTCTCACAGAGACGCAGAACAATAACGAATCAATAAATTCAAATTGACTTTTGGTCCAAAACATAGCCCCAAGATCGTTGGAATTGCAGCATACTTATTTCTTACTATCTTTAACGAAGGTTTTGTAGGAGTATTAAAAGTAATGACTACTATGGGATGCCCCGATCTCCACGAAGCGCTTACTTACACAGAGAAACGTGATGAGACACACATCTCGCACTCAGAGCGGCGTACGAGTGATGCTGTTAAATAAGAAAGAATTGATAAGTATAAGAGCTGAACAATCTGCTTTGAAAGAATTCCAAGAGGAAGGAGTACTCTATGGACAAGGCATCGGTGATTGACAAAAAGTTGAGATTTTTATAGTTTTAACCAGACTTGAAACTTTAAATGCGTTTTTCTCAAAACTGTGTTTTTCAAACTTTCCTCCGTCATATCTCAAGAACGGTTTGACCGAATGATTTCAAATTTATAGGACAGACTCAGCACATATAGAAGCACAGAATGAGAACTACGGTTGTTCTAATATTCCCATTATTTCTATTTTTTACAACAAAAACATAACAAAAAATCATGAAATTTAAAACCTTTTCTTCAGAGGTCTACCAAAAATCCAATTTTCAATATTTTCAATTGCATATAATCCATTCCACGCACTTACATTTACAGATTTATAAACCTTGTTAATCTTTCTTATTTTAGATAAGCCAATCACCCGGAACTGTAGAGGAAGTGAGCGTCTAATTTTTCGAGTTGGGTGTGTTCAGAGCGCTATGTCTGACGGTGAATTGGATATTCCTGCATAAAGATTTATATTATGCTCTGAAAATGCATATAAATAAATGATTAAAAAAAAGTAAGTTTTATCTTTTTATTGGTCGTCAAAAAAAATTCCCTAAAAATGTTTGAAAAACAGGCTGCCGCATGGGTGAACCCCCTTAACAACATATTGTTCTGCAATATCTGAGAATTGGCAAATCTTTCCGTACATTCTTCGTTTTACTCAAGTTTTAATAGATGAGCAGTGACCTCTTTTCCTGCAAATTGCATCCTACAGAAAGGTAGAGATAAAAGCAATTAATGACTTGCTGGAAAAGGAATCCACTCAGTCGTCTAATGCGTCATTTCAAGCATGAAGGTGACCAGTTAAAATGACTCTGCTCCCAAGGTCATTTACACAACTCACACCCTCATGTGGAGATTGACCAATGGACAGCCGGTCGCTCGCAGTACGGGCTGCTGACAGAACACATAGTTTGGAGGTCATTATCCTTTATTTGGCTCCTGGACTTTTCTACGCCAGTGTTACTGTAGGCAAAATGGACGAGACAAAGTTCCATTGTGCGTCCATTAACGGGACCTGTCTGGCTTAGGAGACTAGCACCTCAAAGGATGCAGCAAGAGTCTTCAAAGAGGAACTGAAGATGACGGGGATCGTAGACCAGATGTTTGACTAGTCTTTGTCGCGGGTATATTCGAGAGGGACCAATACCATTGTTCGGTTCGCAACAGTGGGATGCTACTGAAACTGAGGAGCAGGATGTAAAATTTGGGGGTTGCCAATGAGAGATGACGAGAGGCGTGTAGTTGACCCGCACCTTGAGTTTAAACGAGTCGATTTGAGAAGAGAGAAAAGAAAGCGGAAGAGAAACGACTGACGAGAATTGATTTTTTGGAGTGAGAGGAAGAAAGCAGAGGAATACCGGTGGTGTTGTCTACCCGATCTTGTCGACTACAGAGTATTATGGGGCGAGCACCCTTCGGACTATAGATAGTTGTATCGGATCAATAAAACCGACGCCAGAAAGAGACGCAGCACAACGGCTTGGCAGAACTAGACAAAATCTTAAGCTGAACTTCCTATTTCCGTGTCGTATTGTAGATAATTATTTAGTCGAGAAAATAAATTCTTATTTTATTTTAACAATCTGCTATGTGCTCATCATCTCACTACCCGTCCACTACGCCACATCACCATGGGTCACACGGGTCTTAAATAAAATAAATAATAGTGGAATATATGGAAGCACGTTATTGCAAATTATGGTGAGGAACTCTTATAACAATTAGGATCAATGTACTGGTGCGTTGTCATTCAGAATATACCAGTTATCAATCTGCCAGAACTGAGGCCGTTTACGATAAATTTATTCTCTCAAACGCCGTCTTCAAGAAGTGTATAGCCTCAGTGATTTGTGCAAGTGTTTCGAGACAATCTTTTCGAACACATTCAGACACCAATGCAACATTTTCTGCGTTGCGTTATGTCGAAGATCTTCCAGCATGTTCATTGTCTTTGACAGATACTTGGTTCTCTTTAAATGCCGATGCCATTCGTAAACCTTGAGAACCTCGCCATGTAAATTCACCGTACTTAGCATTTCCAAAGTCTCCGTTGGTGTTTTACCTATGCGCTGACATAATTTAACGTTCAATATGCTGTTCAAGAAAAGCCGTCTTTCTTACATTGCGGAGCCTGGTCAGGCAGGGGAGGGTTGGGAAAATCAAACTTAAGTGTTTTAACTTTAGATACTTGCTTTCGTCGTCAGCAATGGATGAAGTTCTAAAATTTTTGGATCGTACTACGTATTTGTTTGTGTATATAAGTGAATGATTTGTCTTCGCGCAGTCATTCAATCGTTTTTCGTTTGTTAATAAATCTATTATTCATTTCATTGGAGTCGTCTGCTGCGTTTCCCACCACGCAAAGTTGAAACAATATGAATATATCTTGTATTAAATTGAAACAGATAGAATTGCTAATTTTTCTAACAACTGATTTCTTTCTTTAAAAAAATAGATATGATATTCTTAACAGTGGTGTTTATGTCAATTGAGGGAATTATTTCGAAGGATTTAACATAAAAATAGTTATCACGTTACAATAATAACGTATTGAGGCTAAGTAGAGGTAAGAGTAGTTAAAAAGAGTGTTAGTTAAAATCTCATCTTAAAAGCAAGATAATAAATGGTCACCTTGGTTAACTACGCTTTAACACAGTTTCTCTTTTTTAAATAAACCTATAATTTTAAAGGAAGTTTGTTTAATTGAAGCAACGCAGGTACAGCCTTTTGTTTGGTTGGTTGCAAAAATATTCAGAATAAAAATTCCCTTTTGTATGAAAAGTTTTCATTAGAATAAAGACACGCAAACAATCCATAAAGGTAGCGGTATTAAGTTTCATATGCAAAAACTAAATTTTAAAGCCTTTTTTTTAAACAAATATGGGTTTAATTTAAGCAATCACGAAGGTCTAGGTCGTACATCAAAGTCATAAGTTGAATCTTTAATAAAACAAAGCACGTTTATTTAAGACTCGGTGGATAAACAAATCTTTCAATTATGCTATATCTTAATACTGTTTAAGTTGTTTGTTTTAATGGGCAACGCAACGGTCCATTTAGTTTTGATTTTTTTTTAAAATTTGTACTTAGATTTCAGAGGGATTAGTTTTGTGGGGGATTTATAGAGGGAAATAAGAGACAAGAGGGAACCAGAGGGGAGAGACAAGAATAATTAGTGGGTAGGTGTTTCATTTTTCTATTTTACTTATTTTTTTAACACTTAAGGTATCCGGTTATAGTAGGTACGGAGATAAATTTTTCAAAAATTAATTTCCTGAACAACTTTATTATTTTAATGAACATAAATAGGCTTAAAAATCATAACTATTAAAAACTAACATGTATCGCCCTTTTTTTTTGAAAAAAAAATTATTTTTAGGAAAATTTAGCAAAAATTTTTAAGCTAAGAAAAACGTGATAAATAAAAATAAATTGCACATTATGCAATTTTAAAGTCATTGATATACTTGTTGATCTCTCTAAAGTGTCACAAACCGCAGGATAAAAATATTTTAAGAAATAAATATTTTATTAGAGAGCATTATTTTTAAATTTGATGATCATGATTTTTCGTCGAAATTACTGCATGTTCTAAGCTAAAAATGGCTGCAAAATGTGATTAAATGCAGCTGTCTTAAAATATGCGGTTTGTTAGATTCTGAAGGGCCCATAGCATATATGTTATAAATTTCCTTGTATTTGATTGGATGAATTATTTAGAAGATATCCCGTTTTTCGTGCACAAATTATCATGAAAAGTTCATTCTTCAAACAACGAATTATAAAAATATTTTTATTAGTTAGATAAAGCAAATGCTATAAAAATAACTTAAAAGTCTCTCTAGTTTTATGTATTAGTCCTTCTTCCTCAATAATTAATTTCTTTTTTTCCTAATGACTCAAACAACATCAAACACATAAAAATCACTTTTTCTACCTAGTCGGATAGCTTAAATGGATTTACCGATTGTTTATTAATGTCACCTTCTGAAGCAACACGAGAGTTAGGGCTGACCTACCTCATATTTTGAACCCTTCTGAGGTGATAAAAATGCCTGAGAAAAACCACCCAACTTTTCAAACTACCACATCACGTCAACGTGAGGACTTGTGAAAATTTAAAATTTTGTAAAGTAATCTATTGATTCAAGTTTAAAGTGTTTAACAACAGACATTGATTAAAACATGAAATTTAGTGCATATTTAACAGGCAGTTACACACTTGCTGCGTTGGGTATTCCCCGGTGTATAAATATATAGTGTTTAAAAATTATTCATTTCTAAATCCTAGCATTAAGAGAGCTCAATTGTTTAGAAATACTCATATATTTTAGTTGTTTTATTGCTTTTCTTCGATGATGGACCAGCCACGCGCATTATGCTCCCTTTTTCTTTCATTTTACTTAATTACATTTTATCAATAAGTTATTTATAAGCGTAGGAAATTTTAATTATTTTAAGATTGCGAACATTAAGGTATTAGAGTTCTATTATTGCTCATGTCAGCGTATTACAGAGAAAAACTCTCGTCTAACCTATTCCACTGAAAGCTCTCGTCTACCGGTAATATGCTCAGGGAAGAATGTTTGCATGCATTGGAGTGCATGCGACAATACTCTTACAGCTCTCACCTCTTAATTTAAAAAGGGCAGAATTTGAATGTCTAACACGGAATTTATATAATTTCTGTTTCCGTAACCCCTTCACCCAAAATGGATTTCCGCAAAACTATTTTTAACGAATCTCTGCTCAACAAAATAAACATACTTGCCAAATTTGAAGTCCGCATGTCTAATAGTTAGAAAAAGAGAGTTTTTTTTCATAATACACACTTTAACATCCGGCAACATCACCAAGAAGTCGATTTCCGCAAAAACCTACTTAGCGAATTTCCATTTATCAACTTTCGATGTCATTGGCTTAATATTTCAAAAACGACATTTTTCCCCCCTATAATGTTCTTTAACTCCTCACTTATATATACAGATAAAGACATTGAGCGGACAAATCTTACCAATTTCACTAAATAGAAAAGCAAGATTGTAATGGGTCTATTGGCGTACCTCCTACCAATTCTCTTGGAGTAAAACTGTTGCTTTAATTATTACTGAAAATTTTCTCCCGAAGAAGAAGACGCGAATTAAGGCTTATCAAGACTTATATTTGAGGATTAACTTTCAGGTTCGAGAGGGAGAGAGGTTAGAAGCTAAATGATAGCAGATAGTTATTAACGAAAAGCTAGTCGAGAGGGCTTCGTAGATTATTTGCTTAATATTTAAGATTGATGATTTGGTCAATTTGATATTTAAATTGGAGATTAGTGTCGGTTTAAATTAGATTAACTTAGAACATATCTTTAAATATTTAGAAGGTGTATTGCAAGGACGTTTTAAGAGTATGTGATTCGATTTATAATTAAATCTTCAAATAATCTCGTCTACCTCGCGTTTGTTGTCATATTTATCTAAAAATGTATTTCCTAACTTGAGTTATTGAAATTTGTTCGGTTGTTGAGACTTGTTAACAAACAGGGTTTGTTTTGACAATGACTAATCTTCCTTCTAACACTCGTACACTCTTACACTAATCCATTTCAAGATGAAAGAAAGAAAAAATGCTCATAAGATCAATTTTCAATACGAAGAAAATTCGTTCTGGCCAGAATGACGACAGAAAGGGAGTAAGATTTCAAACACAATACCCATTTAGCATCTATTATTCATGTAAGAGCTAAAATATAGAGAAAAAAAGTATTTTTCCATCCTTCTCCCAAGGCAAATTTGAGCCCTTCAGAGATTAGAGACGGATGTTTCCTTTGTGAAACACGTCTATCGAGAGTTTTCCAAACATTTCCAAAGGGTTTAAAATTGGAGGAATACGTAAGCCATTTGACATGTTCAACATCAATCTTCAACTCTGTAATCGAGGACATTTCCAACCCTCTGTAGGCATGCATTTTCCTTTATGTTCCGAATGCCTGAACTTTCTACATATCAAAACAGGAGAACAAGGACTAGCAGAATCTCACTGCAACACTGCTGTAGCAACGATATCTGTGTAAAATATGTAGAAATATCTTTTGACATTATGCGTAATACCTATCTACACTGTGACACCATAGCCATATAAATAAACTTTATGAATATTCTGTGGTCGATGGCAGTCAACCTGTTTGTTCCCTTCAAAATATGTGGTGTGTAGAATTAATTTTCACGGCGAATTGGAATTTCTTTGGAGTATAAATAATGCAGATAAGAGGTAAGAACGATAAATTTCCCTCTGCTTATATTTATTGTGATTAGTTGGTTGACGGAAACGCTATTTTGCATACGTATGATACATTTTCAATATCCAACGAAAGCTAATTTTCAACCTATGATTTGTGCTGCTAGCACTTTAGATAACTGATATCAGGTCACAAGCACGAAAGATCAACTGGAAATTCCCTCAGAGAAAGAAAACTGCTTTGGATAACGCACGATTGACTTAAATTAGAGACCATGTGCCAACTTGACAATATATATATATATATCAATATATATATATATATATATATATATATATATATATATATATATATATATATATATCAATATATATATATATATATATATATATACATACATATATACATATAGTTAGTAAGTTTGATATAGTTATTTAAATAATGAAATTATAAATAGTAAGGATTAAAATTCCTAAGAATATAGTAATAGTTTTTCATTATAAATTTGTCATTTTTTCTAGATATAGGTCCATCCATATTCTAATATTAGATAAAACTACGTATTATTATTTTTAATTCATATATATAACCTTAGTGACACTATAGCTATGGTATAGTTTGTAAACTCTCTTTTTAATTTTTTATTTCTACTATTTGATACTTGTGTTAAGTGCAAACATTCCCGTGCTTTGAATTTGCATTTGGGTCTTGAATTTGGCAATAACTTATTTATTGTATTCATATTTAGTGCGAGTTCTGCATTTATTAATATAGTTTTTAGGTAAGTTACCTTTATCTTGTAATGGATTTAGATATTCTATCCATTATTTTCAATAGGTTGTACAGTACTTAATAATAGTTTTGTAAAATATTATTAACATAAAGGGGGAAGGTTGGCTGGTCACAAAACATGTTGAACCCCCAATTTTATATAAATTATTTTATATATAAGCTGTCCTATATCAGCAATGTTTATAACACTGCAACATTCATTTTTTATATATATATTTTAAACCCTATAATAAATTTAATTTTTCATACATCCTTCAATGTCTGGTTACCTTACAATCACAATTTTTTTTTCGGTTTTGCTTCATGAATGTTCATCTCTCATTAGTAGAGAATTCAAACTATGTATTATATATATATATATATATATATATATATAAATATTTATGTACAAATATTTATGTACAAATATTTATATATGTATATATGTATATATATATATGTATATATATGTATATATATATGCATATATATTTATATATATGTATATATATATATGTATAGATATATATATATATATATGTATATATATGTATATATACACTGCTCAAAACAATTAAAGGATATTGTAAGTTTTATATAAAATAAAGATATAAGCGAAATTTTTTTTGTCGAAATTGGAAGAAGCGAATCACAAAAGAGAATTTTTCTGATTTTCAAACTGTGGAGCATGCTAATTTTGAGTACGACGTCAAAAACGTCGCTTCAGCGGCAGAGAATGAAATTTGACATTCAACTGAAATGAAGACAAGGATGATCGGCATTCAGTGACTGCTTTGTTTCGATGAGTTCGATGTCTCAACGAAGTCATTTAACCGATTCAGAAGCTTGGAGAGTTGTTGGTAGGTTAGAAGGGGGCCAAACTCAAGCCGAAGTAGCGCAAGCCATTGGAGTGTCATAAAGTGTAAATTCCAGGATCTGGAGATTGGAAGTGCAGGCCGAAACCAGGACAATGTCGTAGACGGGCAACAACGCCCAATGGAGATCGTTATTTAGTGTTAACGGCTCGGAGACACCGAAATATGAACGCTACTCTTCTCCAACAACACCTTCGCTCGGCTACTGGCACCACGGTTTCAACTCAGACTGTCCGAAACCGGCTCTATGGTGTAAGTCTGTATACTCGCTGACCGATGGTATGTGTTAGACTAACATCAAGTATCGTCGCGACCGCAGGGAGTGGGCAACCGAGCATGTGAACTGGAGGAGAAATGAATGGAGCAATGTTCTTTTTTCTGACGAGTCCCGTTTTTCTGTTCATCCGGTTAATAGACGTATTTTCATCTGGAGGGACCGTGGCAGTAGGAATAATCCTGCGTTCGTGCACGAAAGTGTCAGTTTTGGCGGTGGAGGAGTGTTGGTGTATGGTGGTATCTCCATTGACGGGCGCACAGACCTCTACATCATTCGAGATGGACTTCTAACTGCTCGCCGATGTAGGGATGAGATTCTCAGACCTATTGTAGTCCTTTACGCTGCAGCAATCGGAGAAGACTTCATTTAAATGGACGATAACTACAGGCCACATCGTGCTAACCTGGTGGAGGATTTCCTTTTCGAGAAAGGAATCGTACGAATGGAAAGACCAGCATGTTCTCCAGGCATGAATCCAATAGAGCACGTTTGGAACGCTCTAGGAAGACGAGTTGCTGGCCGCCAACCACCCCCACAAACTCTCCAAGAATTGACAACAGCTCATCTGGAAGAGTGGGACAGTATACCCCAACTCGTGATTAATAGCCTCATTGACTCCATGCCTCAAAGTTGCTCAACGTTTCTCACCGTCCGTGGAAACCCTACCTCCTACTGAAAATGATTTCCTTTGAAGAAAACACCTTTTCTTATTCTTTTTTTCTCATATGCACAAATTGTGTTTTTTTTCCTTTTGTAAACAGATGCATTTTTTCTGCCAAACATGTATAATTTATTCTCATATAACCTACTACTTCTGTCGACTATGTATCAATCACCTAAAAAGTTTCCCAGTCACAAGATCCACCTAAAACCACAATATCCTTTAACCCTCTAACTGGATAGCACGTAAAATTCCGTCAGTGTAAAGATGCTTCGAAAAAGGACTGCACTGATTTTTCTGCCTTCAAGTAACGTTTTCAAAAGCGGATTAGCCGCACTTTTCTGAAATCCTTTCCCCCTTTTAAAGGTTTAACATCTTGAAAGATAATTGGGGACGGTGGAAGAAATACAGCAGGACACTGAGGGGAAGTTTTATGGCTCACAGGAATCCCCGTGTTTTGACCCTGGGGCAATCGTAAAAAATCGAGGGGAAATTTCTTTAGACCCCAGGAAGTGTTTATTTCTGACATCGTATTTTAAAAGTTTTGAAAAATCCCAACGCATAAGTAAAATATGTTACAATTCCCTTTTGGTTTCATATTAATTTGTAACTGTAACAAGTTGGGGAGTGTCAGGGCAATCTGCTATTTTATATAGTTAGACAAATTATCTTTTTTTAAGTATATTCTTTCGCTTCATTTTTCTTATTTTAATCAAAGCTTTCAGTTTTTGAAACATGATTATTTTATTATAAGATACCGAAAAAATTAATAAAACACCAAACTTTTTAAAATTTGAAATCTTTTCAATTTTCCAACCACTAAAAATGAATAAGTTTAAACTTCATCAAATCATTTGAAACATTTTCTTACACTTTGATAAAAATAATAACGAAAAAAAACTAATTAAGATTTATTATTATTTTTTTTTTAGATTTCAAAGCCCAAGTGTTCAGGGAAGTTTAAGTACAGTGTGTGCCTAGTTATATATTGTTAAAATATACCGAATTATGTTTGAATTTTAAGTGTTTCAACTTCAGTTTACATCAAAGAGAACATGAATGAAGATTTTCACACATTTTTCTTATAACTTGAATGTTTGAATAAATGGTAATCAAAAATATACGGAAACATTTACAGTAGACATTTATGCATATAAATAAACATAAAAATAAATTTTAAATTCGAGCTATTCAAAAACATTCGAATTATTGTTCAAAAATATCTATTTATACAAAATACCTCAACATTTATGTTTTTTAAAGTCTAACGGAATAAGTAATAAAAATCTGGATATTTTTTGAAATCTCGACCGTATAAAGCTAGAAATTTTATGTTAGAAATTCCATTTGAAATTTCGAAGAAAAAAATGCATCGCGCAGTTAAAAATTATTTACCATAAGTTTTAGCAATTGTTTGAGTATAATAAAAATTTCAAATTTTTTATTATATAGCTTCTTTGGTATCTTTTAATATTTTTCGAAGATTTCATACAATTCAGTTGAAAACTGCATGCTAAGAGCAAAAAATATACTAAAAAAATTGATGAATATACAATTACAATAAAATTCTTACATAGAAGCAAAACTTAGAAGCGCTAAAGCGTAGGAATGAAAAATTTGAGTATATCTGAAGTAGTTTTCGAAATATTTATTTTAAAGCTCAGAAAATTTGTCTGCGTTATGTTATACTTAATATTAATTAAATGGTTAAAATAATATGTTAATATTAGTCATGTAATCGTTTGATGACACATTCATATACTAATAAAAATTATCATGGTCATTGATGCGAATGTCAAGAATTTTATGTAATTTTAAATTCTGACATTAAGATATTGATGTAGAAAACATAAAACGACCATCTAAAATACATGAATAATGCTGTCTGCTATAAAATGATCTTGACAAACAAAATCCGGCATTTTCACTTACTATGGCAGAGCCGGCTTAGTCAGGGGCGATCTGGAAAAACAGAGAGAGAACCGTGGTTTTCATGGATGCCGCTCTAGCTTTTAAAGTTCCCTGGAAAAATTATATATATATAAATTACAAATGCAAAAATAAATCTTGTAATTTTCCATACATTTTTATAACAACGAATTGTGGAATTGGATTCCTATACATTGTTGTGTTTGACAATATGTAAGGTAACCAACCCTACTTTAGATAGATTTGTACTACTTTTTCGTAACCGTATTCCTTTTAAAATTAATTCGTGCAGCCGAAATACATCTTTTGTACCGTTAAAAATTTATGTAAACTATAACAGTTAATTTTAATTTATGCAACTTGTGAAATGTTCATAATTAACCATTTCAGTCTAAACAGTTTACATGAAAAAAAAAAGTTTGGACTCCCTCATTCATTAGGGATTTATATAAGATTTTAACATTAAATTTTATTTTTCACCGAATAGGATCGTATAGTGTTTCCCCACCACAGGTCTGCCTTTCATTCCCGCTACATTGGGTCGATAAATGAGTACCAAGCTTGCTTCGGGTCTTAAACACTGAAGGTCTCTGTTCAGACCGACCACCAAATCGGGACATCTGTTCATGCACCTGAGCGTCCAATGGTCACGTGTATTATGATGGGCACAGTAGTTCCTGGCCCTCATGGATTGTTGTGCCACTGAGTTTGAGTCTTAAGTTTGAGGATTATCTCACTTTGGGGATACCCTTTAGATAAACATGTATTTCCACTCATTTGCAATTAAACATTTTTCTTTCAATTACGTTTATTTCAGAAGGAAGTTTGATTTTTCAGATGTATTTGCTTAATAACATGTATATTTGTGTATTATATTAAAAATTTGATCAATCCAAAATTACATGTTTTTAGCTCCTCTAAAAGCTTTTAGGATTTTACAACTGATCTTACAATCCATATACGTTTTATAGTAGTATATTTAAAAATGATAAAGACATTTTTACGACTGTGTGAGCTTTTATGCCTCGTTTATAAATATAAAAAATTGCATTCAGCTATAGTTTTTAAAATGTACTGAAATAAGTGGAGGAATAGGATACTTACATATTATGAATATTTTTGACTGCAGTAAGATATATTTATATTTCAGTTTCTTTACAATTTGAATAGAAGTTGTAAACCATTTTGCGAATAGTTTGATATTGAATACAAACCCATAGGCTGTTTAATATTGTAAAGTGTTTTATTTTGATACCAGCACACATTAAAATAAGGCTCATTTGCAGTTATATGATCAGCTTTAGTGATATTTAAATTTTAAAAAATAGTTTACACGTACGAAAACATTTTTTCAAAACCACACACCACATCACATACTATGTCTTCCATACAGCAGGAAATATTTGTGTATACTCAAAAAATTTAATACAGGATACATTTCAAAATGTTAAAATTGTTTTTAAAATTTGGTATGGATACATTGTGGAACTGTTGGTTAACTTCACTGAACAAAATTGTTTTATGTGTACTGTTTTGAAAGACAAAATTAATTAGGGAGAACTTTTCTCACAATAGAATTTGTAATGACTGAATTGTGTGAAAATGTAGTTATCGATGTGTGACATTTTTCCTTGTAATAAAAGAAACAGAAAGATAAGAAATTTAACTTGAGTAGAAAATGGTTAGAAGTACTGTCATGCGCATTTGAAGAAGTATATCCCCCATTAAAATTAAAAATTATTGACTGAATGTGTGTTATGTCCATCACAAATGCCGATGTAGAAAAGATATTTTTATTTAATACAAGGAGTTCGAAAAGGAGAGCACTAGGAATGAAAATTTAGATTTTTTCCAAAAAATATTCAGTTAACAAAAAATATCATTTATACGATTTAAATTTAAATAAATTAAAAGCATTGAATCATTTTTTATGTTATTCTAAATTAAAAATATAATTGAATAGAGAAAGATCTGTTTTATTTCATAAATATGCACCATTTATTGTCTTCTTGTTTAAAAAAAAAGATAGGGCCTTTACTCTTTTTACCTCATAACTTTTTTTAAAAACAGGAAAGTGAGCGCGTTTTCTTACTCTCATATTCAAAAATGAATACAGGATGCTTTTTTCTAGTTCAAATCGCAATAGCAAAATATTTTCTTTTTAATTTTTAAAAAACGACAGAAAAATAAATTTTTTTTGAAGAAAATATAACTATTTTTCAACTTTTAACACGCCATTTATTTCATGTTTTTTTACCCTGCATTTTGTTTTAATTTTACTGTGACTGAATCTATGGGGAAAACGACAGGGTGGAACTACGGTTTTCATACAAGATTGCCCAAGGCAACTTAACAGCTAGCTTTAAACGATTGCTATCCTGGTTCTCACTGATTAAAGACGCCGAACTAAGTCATAAAGTTGTCCCCTTTCGACCTCCCAAGTTTTAAAAGGGGGAAAGAATTGAAGTCTGTTGCATTTTTGAAGGGAATAGCAATATAAGAGTAAAACGCTTTCGGAATAACTTTTCAGGAGGAAGGTATCCAGTTAGAGGGTTAATTATTTTAAGCAGTATATATATATATATGTATATATATATGTATATATATATATATGAGTGTGTGTGTATATATAAATATATATATAAATATATATACACACACATATATATATATATATATATATATATTTATATATATATATATATTATGGTAATTTGTATCTCTCTTATTAATTTTCGTTTCTCTTCTTTTGATATTTGTGTTAAGTACTACATTTCAGCCATTCACATGCTTTGAATCTGTATTAGGATCCAGAATCTGGCAATAACTTATTTATTGCACTCAGATTTAACGCGAGCTCTGCATTTCCAAGTGCAATTTTTCGGTAAGTTACCGCTTTCTTGTAATGGATATAGATATTCCTATCCATTACTTTCAATAGGTTTTTGCTCAGTATTTTTTACATAAAGGGGGAAGGTTGGCTGGCCACAAAACATGTGCAACCCCACTTTTATATAATTTTTTTTACATATTACCCTTCCTAAGCCAGTAATGTTTATAATCATGCAGCATCTATTTCATACTTCATATATATACATAGATATATGTGTGTATATATATACATCTATATATACATATATATATACATATATATATATGTATATATATACATCTATATATACATATATATATACACATATATATATATATATATATATATATATATATATATATATATATATATATATATATATATATATACATGTAATAATTTCCTCTGGCATTCTTTTAATTAACTCTTTTAATAATATTGAAATAATCTTTTAATTATTTGGTTCTACACTAACACCCTGATTTTAATCTTAATCGAGTACTCTTATTGCTTCAGACATCCCAATCCCACCCATTCTATCCAATCAGAGTTGTTATTACGTCATAAGTACTGGTACTATAAAAGCTGAAACCTTGTGTAATCTCGCTCTCTTCTCTCTTCCTTCTTGCCGTCATCGTGTAAAACTGTACATAGCTGCTCTTTGTGTTTTTGTGTTGTGCCCTCCAAGATGTTGCTATTTGTCATAATATCGCCGCAAGTTTGTGTGTCTCGTCAACGTGCAAATGTACCGAAAATTTGTCCTAAGCGTTGATGTGTGCTTCAAAATAAAGAAGATGTCTGTTCACTGAAGATGTGTTTAATGAAAACCTACAAACACACACGACAAAATATACCACTCGGCCAATATTTTACACAAAAATTTCGTCGAAAGTTACTAAAATTCCTGATGTTTTCAACTACTTCGTGAAACGAGGAAATCCCCGTTGAAGTTGTACCTACTTCGTTAAAAAGGGGAAAATCCCCGTTCAAGATGTGCCTACTTCATTAAACAGGGGAAAATTCCCGTTTTCTTGCGTTGTCGAAAAGCTGAAATCTTCCTAACCTACAAACACACTCCACAAAATATATCACTCGGCCAATATTTTACATACATATATATATATATGTATATATATATATATATATATATGCATTTATATATATATATGTATATATATGTATGTTTATATATATATATATATATATATATATATATATATATATATATATATATATGTCAGGTTTGAAAAGTTTAGGTTCAAAATTAAGGAAGTAATAAATGAAAATAGAGCGAACTCTTTACCATCGCGTAAGGATTTATGAGTAAACAAGCCTGTTAAAAGGAGCAACGAGCGCTGACGAAGGCGAAAGCATACTAGAAAGGACTTGGCTGTTGTCTCCTCGCTGCGATGTTGTATTTGGTAACACCCGGTTGCGCGGCAAAAGGTCCGCCATGTTAGATTATATATGATGAAAGCGTAATAAAGGAATATTATAAAGATGATGCCCTCCTCATTTTACCAGCAGGCCTGGGGCCTGTCATATATATATATATATATATATATATATATATATATATATATATATATATATATATATATATATATATATATATATATATATATATATATATATATATTTATATATATATACATACATAATTATGTATATATATGTATATATATATATATATATATATTTGTATATATATGTATATATATATACACACACACACATATATATATATATATATATTAATATAATTATAATTTTTTTTTTGCTAAATGTATCTGATTTATAATTTTTTTCTACCTATTTTAGTACTTACAAATTATTTTTTTATAAATATCATGTAATGCAATACAAAAAGAAATGCGAAACATAAGATGTCCTTCAATTAAATAGTTCTTAGGTGGTCGTGGGAAACATATTTCTTACCAAAAAATACTCTTAAAAACTTAATTAATTTTAAATAAAAAACTAAAAGTGAATTTGTTATCTCATAAATCTTTCTACTTTCCAAAAATAATAAAAAAATAAGATTATAAGAAAAAAATGCCTTAAAAAGGGTTAAATCCTAATATAATACTGATTTCTATGACTACGGGAAACTTTTTCTCACTTGTTTTTGTAAATTCCTTAAAATAGTATATAATTTTCTAATTTTTAAATTCATGCCTGGAATAATAAGTAATAGGAAGAGTTATTGTGTTTTTTTAGTGATAATCAGTTTTGAATTAAACTCGGCTTTTATCTTCGTATAGATTTACAAAACAATTTACATTGTAAAGTACTTTTGAAACACTTTTCGTGATTTAAAAGAAAATTAGATTAATTTTTTTTATATTCTTTATCTCTTATTAAAGCAATATAAATGATTAACGATAGATTTAAGTGACTGGAACGTATTCTGTTCTTCAAATTTTCTTTATACGCTACATGGAATCGACAAAAATTAAAATTATTTCCCCCCCCCCCTAAATCTGTGAGGGATTACCCCTTCGCTCTTGCCCGCCTAGATGTGTGAGAGGAAGGGAATGAATACCAGATATATTCAAAATCAAATATTTATTGATAAACCAAATTAAGAACACTGATTCACTTAAATTCAAGAAGGGAATGTCTTAATATGAACAATACAAGTGGAACAATAACGAGATGCATGAATTATACGAAAACTAGGAATATCGACCACTTTAATTTAGAATCAATTCAGTTATCCAGATTAACCTAACGTTACTTTAAGTTTGCTGACCAATTGTCATTTTAAATCTTCGTCTATTAAGTACTTAAAATATTCAATAATTTGTACTGATACTTGATCAGTAGCAATTTCACCTGACTCCAGGCTTTCTTTCTCTCCTTCTCTTTGTGCTAGCTAGAAAACCCTGACTATGTATAGTAGATTTAATTTGTACATCACGGTTTCTTCTTCAGAAGGGTTGGTTGTGAATAAACTCGAATGATAGCCCAGAGATTTCCCAAGAGGATTAGCTGAAGGTACGCGAATAGATCCGTCACAAATCAGCATCAAATTTCCTGCATTTGAAATGTAATTTTTTCCAAAAAATGCAACAATCACTATCTATGTATTAGCGAAAAGCTACTCACTCACTCATGATAAAAACTACATAAAACTAGAGTCCTTAATTTTGGCAAGAATATTCCTTATAACGAGTAGAAATCCGGTTACGGGTTATTGAAATTCGACTACCAATTTGAATTGCTGGAGGATAGAGGAGTATTAGACACCAAAACTCCCTTTTTGAAATAATTGACCTACAGACTAGAAATTTAGCAAGCATGTATCTTTTGTTGAGTAGAGATCCATGAAAAACGAATCATATGGAAATCGATTCTAAAGGGAGTTGCCGATGCAATAAATAAAGATAAACATTTTTGAAGTATTAGACCAACAAACTTACATTTTGACAATCATATTTCTTTTTTTAAAAGCAGAGAACCATGAAGAACAAGTTTCTTTGGAATTCCATTTCCAAAGAGAGGGGTAGGCGCAAAGTGTTACAGATAAAAAAATTCTCCTTAATCCAACTAGACTTATAAATTTGGAATTTGGCAAGCATGTTTCCTTTGTTGAGTAGTAATCCGCTGAGAAAGGATTTTGCGAAAATAGAGTTCCAATGGTGTCGTGGGAGTGTTATGTATTAAAAAAACCTCCGTTTTTGAGCAATTTGACTAACAGACTTAGAATTTAGCAGCATATCACTTTTAATAATGGTGCATGAGGGAGCACTCTTATTAAAAATGCTAAAGTGTTTGAAAAAATTGACGTTACAGAGACGTACATGATAAAACCAATGTATGATAAATGATAAAACCTATAATAATCTTCTGTTTTAAAGATTATTATAGATGTCCCATAGATCATGTGTTAGTCCCGTTCCTTCTAAAATGAATAGGCGAGTACTATAAGAATATCTTACTATGCAATCGAAGGCTTACTGCTAGAACTTAGCTAACAAAAGCATAAATATGAATGCATAGCTTTACAATGTCATGAAATACTCAGTGAAGCAGGGCTGGTGATGGCTTTTGAAACGTCGGCATGGTTGCTCAGATGTAGATTGACTGCCCGTAGATGCATTTTCTGGATGCAAAACTAGTGCGCCAATATGTCATGTCAATTTATCTCTGGCACTCTCTTAAAAATTAAATCACTTCAATATTTAGCATGCAAACAGAGCTTGCTTTAAAAAAAAGTAACTTTTTTAAGAATTTCGACTACATTCGGAACCGTGATTTTGCAAAAGCGCATAAATGGTTAATTTTCATGATATTTAGTGTCACTTAGATTAGAATGTATGCATAAAATTGTTTTAAGGACATTTTGACAAAAAAATGTATTTAAATATAATATTTCGGCTTAAAATTAACTTAGAATAATCTTTTTTCCAAATTATCGCCTTTTGTGAAAAATGCTTATGTTACGATAATATTTTGCCTCTATACATCGCAGACCTTTCTACAGAGGCTCAACTACTATTTTTGAAATTAATAACTTAGAAATGGGTTTATCCATGTTTGCCGGCAACAGAGGGGTGAAATTTTAAGAAAAAAACACCGATAATTATTTCAATGGGTTGTAACTCTGAAAGTATTGCGAATTTTTCAAACATACTAATTGAGCTTCTGTACAGAGGTCTGAGCTATATACAGGCAAAATGCCATCTTAATAGAAGCATTTTTCACAAAAGAAGAACATGTTGAAAAAATGGTTGTTCTAAGTTAATTTTTTGCCAAAATATTATATTTAAATAAAAATTTTTTGTCAAAATGTCCTTAAAACAATTGTATGCATATTTTCTAATCTAAGTAACACTAAATATCATGAAAATTATCCATTTATGTGCTTTTCTAAAAACACGGCTCCGAACGTAATCGCGCGCGCGCGGATACCTTAAATATTTAAATCAGGGCAGACTTTTTTGTGCAGACTTTTCCTTTACTTCTAATTTTTTCAAGGGGTTGCGGTCCAACTAGTGTTAGAAGCACACACGAGGGGGGATGTCCACAATTTCGGAACCTCCCTCATAGTCGATTTTTTTTCGGATTCATTATAATCCCATGTAAAAAGAACGTAAAATGTAATTAAATATTTTTTATTAGTTTTTTTTGTTAATTAATGTTAATTATTTATTCGGTAATTTATTTTTTATTGGTTTTTGTTCCCGACAGTTGACAAAATCAAAAAATATGTTTGGCTACGTATTGGGGTATACTACGATAACGGCAGACCTTCGTCCCTCCCCTTTTTGAAAAATACTTGTATACGCCACTTCCCAATTTCGTAGGTGTGATGACGTATAAGAAAAGGGTTATATATTATTATAATATAATAATAAATATGGAATACGTACATACCTTGTGTAACAACTCTTTTAAAACCGCATTAAAACCAAAACGTAAGATACACAAACATAATAATAATAGCCACAAATACAGTAGCGCACACAGGAATTTTTCAAGGGAGTGGGGGTCCAGGGTCAAAAGTTCACCATTTTTGTATCCTGCTCCTTTTGATTTTGTCGATTTTCGGGAACAAAACACAGTAAAAAACTAATTATTGAGTAAATAATTAGCATTAATAAATAAAATTAATCATTAATAACAAACACTTCAATAAATTTTACATACTATATACTAGGAATTACAATCAATCGGAAAAAAATCAAGTGCTTTGGGGGGTCCGAACCCCCAGGACCTTACCCTTGTGTTCGCCACTGCACAAATATAATAATATCAAATGATGCATTTATTATGAAACAATTCAAAATACAGGGTGTTGGAAAGCTAAAGTCTTATTTTAATGTCTTTTTAAAGTCTTATGTACATGTACCAGATTTTGAGAAAAGGTAATTGAAAACAGCCAATTTAACATTGTCAGTATATAAAGAGTGTTTTTTTTCCAGGTATAGAAGTTTAAATTGGCATTACTTTCCAAGATGGCGACCGATTTAATAGCTGTCAAGAGATTTATTTTCAGTTTGGTTTGGCAATTCATCATGAATAGACTCACGCCTGAACAACGCTTTCAAATTGTGCAATTTTATTTCAAAAATAATGGTCGATTTTCATAAGCGAATTTTGTTTAGCGATGAAGCGCACTTCTGGTTGAATGGCTGCGTCAACAAACAAAACTGCCGCATTTGGAGTGAAGCTAATCCACAAGTGTATGTCGAAACACTGTTACATCCAGAAAAACTAACTGTTTGGTGCGCTTAATGGGCTGGTGGAATCAGTGGTCCGTACTTCTTTAAAAACGATGAAGGCCACAACGTTACAGTCAATGGTGATCGGTATAGAGCCATGATTACTAACTTTTTCATTCCTGAATTGAACAATCATGATGTCCAGGAGCTGTGGTTCTAACAAGAGGGTGCAACATGTTACACAGCTCGTGCCACAATCGATTTAATTAAAGACACATTTGGTGACCGCCTAATTTCACGTTTTGGACCTGTGAATTGGCCTCCAAGATTTTGTGATTTAACACCGCTAGACTATTTTCTGTGGGGCTATGTAAAGTCATTGGTCTATGCGGATAAGCCACAAACGCTTGACCATTTGGAAGACAACATTCGCCGTGTTATTGCCGATAAACGGCCACAAATGTTGGAAAAAGTCATCGAAAATTGGACGTCCAGATTGGACTACATCCGAGAGCTAGCCGTGGCAGTCATATGCCAGAAATCATATTAAAAATGTAATGCCATAAGATTATCTTTCGAATAAAAAAAATCATGTCAATCGAATAATACATCGTTGTTTTATTAAAATTTAAAGTTCTATACCTCTAAAAAATACTCTTTATATAGAGACAGGTTTCCAACTCTTCTTAAAAAATAAAACATTTTTATCTAAAATTAGTTTTTTTTGTTACAGTCAGTGGAAGACTTATTCTGAGTACTGTCAGCCAATCATGAATTTTCCGTTTATAATTACTACCTGCTAAAATCATGAGACGGTTACTCCAAAATGTCTTGAAGGACCACTGGTCGATCACGATCGACGTAATGCCCACTCCGGATTTAAATCATTTTATGTGCATCTTGTGTAAGTTTGTGAGAAGGAAAGAACCCACGTAAGTTATTGCTTCGTTTCGTATGTCTTTGCGTTCCTAGCTTGTAAAAAGTACGCTTTACGAATTTTAATCATTTTCTTTGAGAAAAAATTTCAAACTCATTTCATTTCTAATTTTGGGAATGACTTAATTACAAGTTGCATTTTTCACAGAAACAGTTTTCTTTACATATTCTTTTTTACGACAAGAAATGGACCGCTTAAGATTTACCTTATTGTTCGTGAGCGGTGCAGAGGCCATTTGCTACTAGCACTTTTTAAACCAGAACTTAATGATACTTTTACGATTATCAAGATTGTTACTTATTTTTTTAAAAAGAAAACAGGAAAAGTAAAAAATAAGAGACCACACAGGCATGGCGTTTTTTTAAAAAAAGAAAAAATTCAAACCAATCGTTGATGATCATTTATCTTCATTAAAAAGAAAACCCTAATAAACAGTTACTTAAAATTAAAAAAAAAGCATTATCTTGCCGAACTTCTGGAATTTATTCAAATTTGTAGAAAATAGAAATGCACGCAAAAAACTCGTTTAATTAGAAAAACTCTTCTCCTCGATATTGAAAAGATAATGATGTTTCATTTAGTTTTAAATTGTTCTAAAAAAATAATCCCAATCGCTTAGGATTATGGACTTTCCCCAATAATGTTGAATTTCAGACGATATATTTCTTTTCTTTTCTTTCTTTTATATAAACGATTTTTTAGTTGAAATTTAGTCCTATACATTTGTAAAAAATTATAGAAAAATAAATTGTAATATTTCCTTTTTTTTTCACTGGTACTTCTTATAAAAATTTTCAATAGAAATAAAATTATCTTTATCATTTAGTTTAAAAAAATAGCTAATAACAATAGAAAAAAATTTTTGAGCTCGCATTTGTTCTTTTCCTTACATTAAATAACGTTTTAAAGTAAATTTGACTTGTACAACATAGTAAAAATGTTTAATTGAAATTAAAATTACGAAAGTTTTTATGTACACTCAGGAACATTGAAAATAGCCGACTCAGGAAGGAAGCTAAGTACAATCGCAAAACTTTGCAAATAAGTACACCGTAATGTGATATGCAAATGATCCAAGTTTTGGGCCTAATACGCATGCTTATACACTCAAAGGTGGTGCTACTATCAGGAAGAGGGTGCTATATAAGCCAGCGCAAATTCGAAGATTCATAAACGTGACGATTACCCTCCGATTGTAGGAATACTTTGGTAAGCAAAACATGTCAGGTAAACGTGCTAGAAGACATTTCTCTAGTTAAGCGAGTTTGAGAGAGGCTGATCATCGGAATAAAAACTGCAGGCTGGATGACGCGCCGTGTTGCTCACCAGGTGGATCGTTCGGAGAGTGCCGTTTGAAATTGTTGGGAGCAATGGACACGAGAAGGTAACCACGCGCGGAAAACCGTGTCTGGAGCGACCAGGAAGACCACGAGGAGAGAGGATCGAAGGATCGTGCCGCAAGCACTTGTGGACCCCACAGTGACTCGTTCAACGATACGAGCAGACGTAGGCGTATCAATTGTTCCACAAACAATTTACAGACACCTTGCAGAAGCAAATCTTAAATCCAAGCGCTCTTTCCGTGCAATCAATTTAACACCGGAACATCGGCAATTTCGTCTACAGTGGTGCTAAGCCAGATCAATGTGGAATGTCACAGATTGGAATAAGGTTGTGTTTAGTGATGAATCCCGGTTTGTTTTGGTGACAGATGATAACTGTGAACGGGTGTGGAGGTACCCTGCTGTGCGGTACAATTCCCCCTACACTGTTCTACGTCACACTGCCCGCACAGCAGGTGTAATGGTCTGGGGGGGTCATAGCCTATGATAGCCGGTTCACTTTAATTGTGATGCGTGGAACCTTAACGGGCCAACATTACGTTGATGATATTCTTCGACCCTTTCCTAAATGGTCTCCCAGGTCATCCTACCTTCAGGCAATTAAAAAATTAAATTGTCTAAAGGACGAAGGATTAAAAATTGAAAAAAAGCCCACTTCAATCTAGTATTCTTCATTTCTCCCGCTCTCAAAATAATTCATTTTTAAAGAAAATATATCCAATATATATACATATATATTAATAAAACTCAACACAAATATAAGATGAATACTTCTATGTTGCTGTAAATCTAGCAGTCTGATGACTGCTGTGGTGGTTATATCCAGTTTTGCGGCTGGCCAACCTTCCACTTATATTTATAATACTGAGAGAAAAATCCAAAAAATATTGTAATGGATAGTTCTTCTAAATTCCCGCCATATACATATATGTGGCCCTGCTAGCAATAGCTAATTTATATCTACACTTTTATGATTATAATAATATTATTAATAATGATTATTACATTTTTAGATATATAGATGATGTAATTGTTTTTCGTAAAAATAGTAATTTTAATAGTTAGCGATAAATCTAATATATATTTATATTTTAATAACTTTATTAACCAATATAATGATCATGGATATCCTGCAAACATTCTTTAGAATTATATTTCTAATAGTTCTCAGTGAAATAACAATATGTAATATTAATAGCATTTCTAATTAGTTATACAGTTATTCAATAGATGGCGCCGCATGTTTAATAAATTAAAATAATATTATATTTCACTTAAATATTCTTGAGTGTGTTTGTCTTACCATCTACTTTATTGCATCGAATTTAAATCTACACTGGTGTGCAAAACTTAAAGGACAGTCGGTATGGTAAACACCTTCCAACGATTTTGAGGTTTTGATATTTCTCAACTCCAAATTAAAGCCTTTTCCAATGATATAACATACTAGTCAATTTTTGAATTAGAAGTATTTTAAAATGTTTTTTTAAAAAATAATCAACTGATTTGCCACGCCTACTTTGACAGATAGAAATGTAAACATTGGCCTTTTAAAACTGGGATGCTCTTGCAAATCTGTTTTTATTTATTTCCACGGTAGAATAACTGCAAGTGTAACTGTTAAGGATGTTTACCTATTTTGGCGCTTTCGAACACGTTGAGTTTGAGCACTTGTCGTTTATCGATACTTAAAATTTCTGAAATTTTGAAATGCCAAGATTGCAATTTTCAAAAACGCAAAGGTAAATGTATTATCCACGTAAGAATACTATTAATAGCAAAGTAAAGTACCACTGAAAATTAAATGCTCAAGCTGAACATGCACATGATTCAAAGCGATTAAAAAAAGAAATTCCCGATTTAAATGATAGCGTAGGTATTTTAAATGCAATCATGAATTTGAATATTCTTTGCTTTTGTTTTCAAGAATGAAGTTCACTGTAAAATGTGCAACAGTGGTTTTAGATATGCAAGTTTTTAAAGGTAAGTCTGGACTGGCTATTACGTTTTGTCCTGAAATGTTTTGCTTGTCCATATCGTGTAGAATTCTCTTCTTCAAATTTTCATGAAAGGAACACAAATTGCTACAATAAATACCAGGTTTGTGTACGCTATGCGTTCAATTGGAAAAAGGTGCAGAAGCAGGGAGAATGTTCTGCGGCGTAATGAATCTTCCGCAACCACCTACAAGGTTTTCTCCTTACGGTAAGCGAATTTTAAATGCTGCTAAACTTGTTTACAATTCAAAATGCTGAGAAGGAAGCTATTTGTGAAAATACAAAATATAGCAGTAGCTGTAGATGGGACATGGCAAAACACATCCTTGAATGGTGTAGTTACTGTGACCAGCATTGATACAGGTAAGGTGATAGATGTTGATATTCTTTCGAAATATTGCGCTTGTAAAAACTTGCCTTTTCATGAAAGGATTGTAAAAGGAACTACGTTGGATCAGTGGAGCGATGGAAATCAAGGTGCGTCTAAAAATTTTTCAACGGTCATTATCTTTACATAATGCCCAATATATTACGTGGAGATGGGGATTGCAAAGCATTTGATGCGGTAAAAAGAAAAACATTTATGTGAATATCAATTGAAAAAATTGGAGTGTAGTAACCATGTAATGAAGCGCATGGGAACAAGATTACGCCGATTAAAAGCTCAATTGAAAGGGCAAATCTTGTCAGACGTTGTTTAAGTGGGAAAAATCGTTTGACTGAACATGAAATTGATAACTTGCAGTCATACTATGGATCTATTCGAGAAATCACCTGAAGAATATGCGGCAAGCTATCTGGGACATTTTTCTGCATAAGTTATCAACTGATGAATATCTCAACATGGTTTTTGTCCCATCAGGAAGGTGTGGATGTAAAAACTGAAGCATCAGGTAAGTCTTACAAACATAAAAACAGTCTTCCGGTCGCTGTTGTTGAAGCAATGCGTCTATATTTAGAGATCTTTCCCATCCTGATCTGTTGAAAAAATGTTTGCATGGAAAAACACAAAACCCGAATGAAAGTTTTCATAATGTCGTTTGGTCACGTGTTCCCAAAGCAACATTTGTACAGATTGAAACACTTTCACTTGGTGTTTATGATGCTGTCTGTTCCTTTAATGATGGTAATGTATCGAAATTAAAAATGCTTCAAAAAATGGGCGTAGAACCAGGGGAATTTTCAGTAAGTGCCATGAAACTTCTCGATAGGGAAAGACTAATGAAAGCAATTTATGCTTTTTCTGGACGCTCGAAGAAAATTAGAAAAGATAAAAAGAAGAAAAAGAAAGAAAGAAGATAATATTAAGAAAAATAAATAGGTAAAAACCGGCTACAGTGCAGGATCTTTTTGATGAGGTAAAAATATACAAAAGCTACTGTGTTTTCTAATTAATATATTTTCAAGTAATCTGTTCTTTTTTCTTTAAATCTACTGTATGCATGAATTGGAGACTTTTTACTATATATTTCATATATATTGTTGTGTGTTCTTATTCTTTATGCAAAATTTTTAAATATTCCTTTGACATTTTCACTAATGAACACATGTCGTAACACAGAAAATGACTATATTAAATTGTGTATTCTTTTTTTTTCTATAAATCTACCGTATGCATGAACTGAAAATTTTTACTATATTTTATATGTATTGTGTGTTTTATTCTTTATGCAAAAATTTTTTTAAATATTTCTTTGACATTTTCACTAATGAACACATGTCGTAACACACAAGAAAATGACGATTTTTATTAAATTGTGTATTCTTTTTCTATAAATCTACCATATGCATGAACTGGAAATTTTACTATATATTTCATATGTATTGTGTATTTATACAAATTTAAAAGCTTTGGTGTTTCAATAGTTTTTAGTAAAAGATTTATAAATATCTAAAAAAAATGCAATGCCTTTTTCGTTGCACATAGCTTACATATAAAAATACATAAATTTCATGTTCAAGAAATCTGTTTCTATGTTTTTTTTTTGTTGTTTTTTGTGTGAATACCATTTACCAAATATTTAAAAAGAAAATTTTTAATTCTGCTGCTGTAAAACATTGTGTTAACAATTGTGAATATATAAAACACTAATGAAACTTTTCGGAAATAGTGTATAATCATGTATTACCAAAGCCATATTTTCATGTATTGACACATTCACATGGTATTTATGATGCTTTATAGTCAAAATTTGATGAAAGTAATGTATCAGAACTGAAAATTCCTCAAAAATTGATACAGAATTTGAGTAAAATAATTAAACGCTAAAAAATACCTCGATAGCTTAAAAGTGAAAAATGCTATAAATGTATTTTCTGAGAAAATCTAAGTATAAGAAAAACTAAAAAGCCTTAAAAGTAATAGAGAATAAGCTAATATTTAATAAAATAGGGCAAATACTTCTTGTAATTCATTATTTTTGTGACCAAGTGCTTTTTACATTAAAAATGCAATTATCTCAAAATGGTTGTTTTCAAACTGTGGGTACAGTTTTCTCAGAATCTACAGAATGAGTGCTCATGCATTTTTACTGCACATAAATAATATGTAACTCTATATACTAAGCTTATTTTTTTGGAGATTTTCCTGAAATTTTTTGCTGAAAAGCAGTTATCGTAAAAAATTTGACAGTTTTCAAAAATTTCAAAGTGATACTTTTACGATGAATTTTTTGAAAAAAGTAAACAATATATTTTAAATATGTTTACCAGTATTTAAATAAAAAGCCTAATTAATATACAGACAAAATTTGAAGTTTATATATTTAACAGTTTCTGAGGAAACTTGAACCTAAAATGGCTCAATTTAACATTATCGGTATAGGCCCTACCGACTTCCCTTAAGCAACAGGTGGGTTTATTGCCATAACTTCACGAAAAATAATCTGAGAGACATGAAATTCAGAAATGAGGGAGAGTATTATGTACGTAAAAGACGACAAAAGCATCGGTGCTGAAAAAGGAATAGAATGCATACGGTATGGAATCAAACAAAAACAACCTTTATTGAACGCATAGTATCGTGACTCATGATGGTCTATCCAACAGGAAGAACAAGCAGAAGTTCCTTAATATGGTATATGCCCTCCCCTCACTGCAATAGTTGCTTTGCACCGTCTCTGCATACTCAGAACCAGGTGGTGCAACATTTCTTGCGGTAGGAGTACCCATTCTTCAATCAGCATCTGTTTGAGTTATTGGGTGTTCTTCGGATGGTGTAAGCGTGCTGCAATACGTCTCCCCAAAGCATCCCATACATGTTCGATGGGATTTAAATCTGGGGAGTACGCTGGCCAATCCATTCGAGTGATATCTTCCCTTTCCAGCAGCTCCTCAACAGCAAGATTCCGATGTGGCCGTGCATTTTCATCCATAAAAATGAAGTCTGGGCCAATGGCACCTCGGAACTGACGCACATGAGAAAGAAACACCTCCTCACAATAGCGATCCCCGATTACAGACCCTCTATCGAAAATGTGGAGCTCAGTTTGCTCGTTCAGCATAATGCCTCCCCAGACAAGAACTCCAGGACCACCGTAGTGGTGTCTTTCCTTGATGTTACTGGTATAAAACCGTGTCCCGATCTGTCTCCAAATCAAAACGCGTTGAGAATCGCTTCTGGTACTGAACCGACTCTCATCCGTAAAGAGGACACGACTCAATTGATCAGTTGTCCAATTTTTGTGCTCTCTGCACCACTGTAAACGATGGCGTCGGTGGTCACTTTTCAACGGGAGGCAGCGTTCAGGACGGCGGGTGAATAGGCCCCCTTTGTGAAGGCGTCTGGCCACAGTAAACCGCGACACTTGTCGCCCCGTTGCTGTAGAGAGTTGCTGAACAATGATGCTTGCTGACTGCTGTCTAACAGCTGTACCTGTGGTTTGGAACGCTTTCCAAGCGCGCGAAGCGACACTTTTGTTGATTCCGAACTCTGCAGATACACTGGTGACGGTACGCCCCTCTTCCAGCTTTCCGATCATTCTTCCACGTGTGATGTTGTCCAGGTGATTTCTTCAAGCCATATTTCACGAATTGACTCACTGGCACTTGCAGTGAATATGTTGAATTGCGTCTGCGTCCTTCATTTTATTTTACTGTTGAGCAGCGCGCGCCGACATCACGCGTTTTGCGTACGCTCACGTCGCTTCTGACGTTTGGTTCCTGATATTTGCATACGCATGACGTTTCTACTGACTTACTTGTTCACTGTACTGATCTCAGGCCTCTTTTTCTGCAATTTCATGGCTATCTGCTAAATTTTTACATTGTTGCTTAAGTTTTGCAGACCAGTGTATATTAATAAATACTTGTAGGCTATAATTTTATTGTTATATTTTAATAGAATAGTGTATTTTATTTGTAATAGTTAAATTTCTCATATTATTTTATATTTCCCTATGGCTCAGTAGTATAGGCAAATTACAGGTGAAGGTTGGCTAGCCCGAATACTGTGTTTAAACCCACAATCTTGGCACCTAAGGTCAGGATTTTGCTATTGTAATACTGTGGGTAATGTTTCCTACTATATCTTGACTAGCTATACTTTGGCTTTATAGTTATTTGTATATATTCATGTTCGTGGATTATATATATATATATATGCGTGTGTGTGTGTGTAAGGATAATTAAATTAGATTTAGATTCCCTATATAGCACTTTCTTTTTTTATTACTTTTTCAAGTATTAAATTAATAACTCAATTATATTTCTCCGAAACATATGGCCTACCCACTAAACATTTCTGACCTCAGATTACCATATTTAATAACCCTATATGTCAGCATTGAATTTCAGGAACATATCATAAAATACAAGTTACTTCACACAGTAACTTGTATTTTAAAAACACTTAGATTTGGCTTTGGCATTTTTTCTCTCTCTCTCAGCGTCAGAGCTTGTATAGATTTCGTCAAATAAAGATCCTTTCTTAAGAAAGATTCTCTGGCTCTAAACATATCATATATATATATATGCATCTGAATGTGATAATTCACATTAAATTTCTGTTTCAAGTTTTTTTTTAAATTTGTAATGGTCATGACTCACCAGGACTTCAACTAAATAAATATCAGTCAACTTTATCTCTTTAAAATTAAAAGTTGAGCGTGTTTAAAGTAAGAATTATTAAATGATTATCATCATGATTAATAATGAACACATCCGATTATCTGAACTAATCAGAAGAGACGTCTTCTCGGAAGTCACGTATTTTATTAAGCTTTCCATTTTCGTTTTGTAGAAAAGCAGAGATTCTCTGGAAAATTCACGCCACTTCTGGTTCTCGTCATGTAAAACGCTTGTATGTCGTATTCTTATGCTGTGTTCAATGTGCGCGTCGTTATGCGACTAAATGCAAAATAAATTGGAGTATCTTCTCTAGAAAAAGCGTACTTCATCTGTACAATCATAATTACATCAACAATTCAGATATGATAATCAATAAATAAATCCTTCCACTCCAGAACACGACAAGTGTGTATGTGTGTGTGGTGGTGGGGGAATATATAGTTTCTGCGTTTGAATTAAGACATATTGTTGGCTAAATCAATTAATTTGTTACGTTAAAATGACTGATAAGGATACTTGCTGCTACCTTAAAGTGAACATTTATTTTGTTACGTAAAACAGAAACACTAACAAACATAAAACAAGTAGCCACACACAAACCAAGACATTAAAATGTGCTGTTCACTTGGACATTCTGAGTGAGTGAATATTACGTCGCACTGTTCAGCTACACGAGGGCTTTTTGACGCGGACCTCGTAATTGTAAACCATGGTCAAATGACGAAGATGACACCTGAGCTGGCACCCCTCTCTCCTAACTACCACACCACACATTGGGAGAATGTTTGAGCTCTTGACAGATTTTACATTCTTCGCCACCCTACATGGTGGGTCTTTATTGGAACTGGGCTTGAACCCATGACATGTCAGCCACGGCCCGATACTTTGACCATTAGACCACCATGGGTACCTGCTCGACGTTCGCAGAAACAGTCTTTGTTCTATCAGATATGTCTTTTTACAGTGATAGATAACCGGGAGCTATCAAAATCCTATTATTTCCAGTACAGGCTTTTATGATTGGTCCAGATACTCGGATGATACGTGATTACATCACCGTTAATTTAAAAACGCTGAGCTCCTAGTTTTGGGGAGGTAAGGTTTGGGCTATATCCAGTTAGGTGGGTAAACTAGATGTTAATTATCACGCAAGGTCTTTGAAAACTAAAGCCCGTTATTCATAAAAATGTATATACGTGTGTGTGTAATAATTTCCGTTAATTTCATCCTAAATAGGTTTTTAATTTTTGATGGTCTTCTCATTCAGGAATCACGCTTAAATATTTTATTAGCTTACTCGCATAACCCGGATTTAATCGCAATTGTATCTTGAAAGTTAACAGCTTGAATCTTTTGAAAGTAAGATTGCATCAGAAATTATCGAGTGATAGCTTTCCGCCAATCTAGTCTCCGTGAGAAGAAGTGAAGTGGGATTATTATCATTTCACATATATAGCGAAAATTCTAAGAGTTACTTCTCTTTCTCTTTGTTTACGTTATGTGGGTGCTGGTCCTTTTGTTTTTGTGACTTTTTTTCGTCTTGTTGTTGTTGTTGTTTATAAGACCACCTGATCGGCAAAGGCCAGAACAAGGCCCATGAAATTCATCATGGCGAAGAGATGAGTGACACCTATCGTTAACCGAAGCTTTCAGCACCATACAGGTAACAAAATCATTTAGCTTGATTTCACCCCAATTTTGAAGAACACTCAGGGAAAAGTCAGGGGCCTCCCACCTCTCTTCCCCTTCCACCAGCCTCACGAGAGGACATGTGGCTCAACAGCTATTTAAAGTACCCCCAAGCCTTGAAGGCGCTATGCATTTACAAACATCTATGTCTTCTCCGGAATTCGAACCCAGGCTCAGCGGCACAGCAGTCAGCGTCGCTAACCATCATACCGGACGTGCGACAGTTTCTACGTCTTATTATAGTTCACTACAGCTTTTTGCATTGCTTTGTGACTGTTTTAATCGCTGTAACTACGTGCTTCTTGCTCATCGTATAAATGTCTTAAAAAAGAAATAAGTATGTCCTGAAACCAATCATGCTTCATCCCTTCAACAGCTTAAAAATCATATCACATAATTAGCGAATAAAATAGTAAAAAAAAAAACAGTTCAGTTGGAACTCCAATTTAGTCAAAAGACTCTTTTAGTATTTTAAATTGTTATGTTTCTTGGAATACAATTTCTTTATTTTTTGGCCTTGCAAGTAGTACAACTTTCTCACTTATTATTTTATTTTACTTTATTATATTGTATATATATGTGTGTGTGTGGTTAGTGCATCGCGTTTCCACGCCACAGGTGCGAGGTTCAAACCCCGAGCTGCGCAAGGCTGACTCAGACTTTCATCTCTTCAGTGGGTCGATAAATGAGTACCAAGCTTGCTTAAATACTTAAAACAGGGGGTTTCGTGTCAGACTGACCACCTAACTGGAACTTCTTCTCATTCACCTCAGAGCCCAAGGTCACGTACACTAAGTTTGGCACGGTAGGCCTTAGTCCTGATGGGCTGTTGCGCCCCTGCACTAAGTTATATATATATATATATATGTGTGTGTGTGTGATGAATCCCCTGTCCTTCAAGTGTCAGTTGGGGTAAACTTCCTACCAGGACAACTCAACCCACCTCCCGCATAAGAATTGACTTCTACTTTCGCCGGACTTAAGAAAGACACGTGTACTAACGACTCACTCGCTGCTGATCAACACTTGGAATAAAATATAATATGATAACGTTGCATTTCTCCTGTCAATCTGTAAGAATTACCCCAATACATGATATATATATATATATATATATATATATATATATATATATATATATATAATATAATATAATACACACACACATATATATATATATATAATATAATATAATATACACACACATATATATATATATATATTATATAATATATATACTTCACCGAAATATAAACCAAGAAAAAAAATGCAGCAATCTTTTATGTTGACTATTTCTTATAAAAAAGGTTTTTAGATCAAAAAGATGCTTTAATGAAAGTTCAGTTTTTCATTACTATTTATAGCTTGCACTAATCCTTAACATACATCGTAAAAATAAATATTCACTGAACAAGTAAGCTTTAGAACGTTCCTTTTTCTTTATTTGGCATTATTAATATATTTTTTTTCTTGAAATCCGAGCAGTGAATTTTTCTTCGAGAATAAGTCCATTTTCTCTTTTCGGTTTGATTTTAATCTTCCTTTTAAGACTTTTTTCTCCCTATTATATGATTCTCCTTTTCTTTCCATTAATTTTCTTTGTATTATTTGTTTGCATATCTGTTTCTTGATTAGTCATGCAAAATTTTTAAATCGCGTATTCGATAAATTTTTCTTTCGAGAAGCGTTATCTTTAATAGTTTATGCCTCATCCATGTCATACTAAAATCGTTGAAATATGTCAAAAACTAAACTATTCTATATGTTTAAATAGCCGATTTCATTAACAACGTATTTTCTCTTTTTTGCAAATATATGTTTTAAAACATAATTTCTTACTCGTTACCAGCCGGCTTCTCTGAATACTTCAGTATTGCTGTATAACTATTTTTTGTTTTTAAGTTAAGGATATAAAGTTCTAGCATTAGGATTTCGATTGCATTGAAAAATATTTTTATACCCTTTGTCTCTTTATTTAAAAAGAGTAGGACTTGATTTTCTACAGCAAATTTATATTTATCTTTTAAGGCCCCGTTATCGCCCGTTGTCATCGATTTCTACAAATACCATTTTTAGTGGATTTTTTATGAAACATGCTTAAAATTTCCAGTCTGTAATTTAAAAATAGGAATTTTTGTCTATAACACTGTAAGTGACCCGTGACTCTCTCGCGAGAACCTAGATATGTGTGTGTGGGGGGGGAGATAAAAAACACTCGACATGATTCAACTAATTTAATTATTTTAACACTAAGAACAGACACAATTTTAACTAATAATATTAAGAGAATGTCTCAAAGAAAACTGTCAAAGTGGAACAACGACAGTAAAACTTGAGCGATTAGGCGACAAATAAATTTGATCCTTATCTTAATTAAGGATATAACCTATTATCCGATTTGATTTGATCTTTATTGAATCTTAGTAAACAATCGTCACTTTAAGGTTTCCTTCTAATAAGAATCAATTCACTCTAATTCTAAAATTATACCCTTAGTGGCAATCTCACCTGTCTCGAGTATATCTTCGCTTCTTCTCTCTCACAAGTTAGAATATATCGACTATTTATAGTAAGTGAAATTACATATCACGATTCTCTTCTTCCGAAGGATTGGTTGTGAATAACGCAAATTGATAGACCAAAGATTTCCCAAGAGGATTAGTTAGAGGATCGCGTACAGATCCGTCACAATACTACTGTAACCCCCCTGGAAGTGATTTCTGTTAATCCTTCCTGAGCGGATCTCTATTTTAAAAAAAGGAATGATAAATTTCTAGTTCCTAGATTTAATAATTCAAATACGGGAATTTTTGTCCTTAACACCCCTTTAACCTACCTTGGGAGTGAATTCCGCAAAATCCTCTCTTATCCTATCTTTACATTCGTGTTTGAGTTAATATTAATGTCGCTCTATTCAGCTACTCGAGATCTTATGGTGATAGGTCTGGTGATTTGAAAAAGGGTCAAGTGACGAGGAAGACACATGAATTGTCGCCACCTCTCCTAACTTCTACACCATACTAACGGGAGAACTTTCAATCCCTGACAGATTTAACGTGCATCAGCCCCGTACAAGGCGGGTCTTCAGCGTTACTAGGCTCGAACTCATGAGAAGTCCGCTACGAGTCCGTTACCTTGATCATTAGGCTCTACAGCTATCAAACCCTACTTAAGGTATACGACTACGCTCGGAACTGTGATTTTAAAAAGCGCATAAATGGATAATTTCCATGATATTTAGTGTCACTCAGATTAGAATATATGCATAAAATTGTTTTTATGACATTTCGACCAAAAAAAATTATTTAAATATAATATTTTGGCAAACAACTAACTTACAATAATCTTTTTTCCAAATGTTCTCTTTTTGTAAAAAATGGTAATAATATTTTGCCTATATATAGCTTAGACCTCGGTGCAGAGGCTCAACTACGATTTTTGAAAAATTCACATTATTTTCAGAGTTACCGCCAATTGAACTAATTATCAGTGTTTTTTTCTTAAAATTTCTTCCCTCTGTTGCCGTAAAACATGGATAAACCCACTTTTAAGTTGTATATTGCAAAATTCTATTTGAGCCTCTGTACAGAGGTCTGAGCTATATACAGGCAAAATATTATTATAATAGAAGTATTTTTCACAAAAAGGAGAATATTTTGAAAATGGGTCATTCTATGTTCTTGTTTTGTCAAAATATTGTACTTAAATAATTTTTTATTGTAATACTATTCTTAAAACAGTTTTATATACATTTTCTAATCTAAGGGTCACTAAATATCATATATATTATCCATGTACACGCTTTTGCAAAATCACGGTTCTGAATGTAGTCGGATACCTTAAGACATCTGGGCATAAGTGGTAAAGCCACTTGGACTCTAACTTGGGCATCCTTTTTCTCTCAGCGACAGACGTATAGATTGCTCGCCGAATAAAACTGTTTTTAAAAAAGCTTGGTATTGACTTGAAACAAGTCATTTATATTTATTATTTTTTTGTGTGTTAAACAGTGTCTTGTATCTCATAACTTCATTTTCATTTTGTAAATTATGCACACAGTTTAAAGTTTTCATATTCCTTTTGTAAGATAGGGGTTGTTATGGCCATTTTACCGTCCGAAAAGCGTCTGTTTTTATATTATAAATAAGGTGTTAAAAATAAACTACATAATTTCATCCTCATTTGCGCCAGTTCCCATTTACATATTTTTTTCCTTTTTAATTCAATACAATTTCATTTTTAAGGAAAAATTTGGGTTAAATATTAATTAGATATAATTAAGTGATCTGACTGAAATCCTTTTTTGTGAAAAAAAATGCTTGTATTTTATTTGTGACTTTTCCTAGCACAGAAAACGAGGAATTGACTGTAATGCATACAAAGTACCAAATATTTCCCAACATCACTGTATTTTTTGATGATTTACCGATACGAGTTAAAAGCAGTCAACAAACAAAAAGAAAAAAAGAGAAACATGTTACTTTACCAATCCTTATCTCAGCTGGAAAAAAATAATTCCTTTGAGAGATCAAAGGGATTTGAAATATGATTTCAATAAATAGATTATCTTAATTAAGACAGTTAATTAACCTAATTTCGATAATAGTTAACTTACTTAAAAAAAGCGAAGATTGTTTTTCATATTAATTGCAGTTGCTTACAGAATTCCACACAGAATTAGCCGTTACCAGCCAGCTTCGCTGAGTACTTCATGATGTAGGATTTTATTCTATTTATACAAATTATTGATAACTTAGTCCTAGTATTAAACAACTTACTGTATTGAAAAATCTTCTTATAACCATAACATCTTTAATTAAAAAGTCCAAGACATTAATTTCTAAAACGGAAATTTCATTACTTTTTACGCTTCCATGTCCGCCTCCTCCCAAAGTTAATTTTAGTAAAACCCATTTTTAACACTCATCTCAGCAAAATAAACATGCTTCTTAAATTTCAAGTTTCATTAGAACGGAAATTTTTCTATCCATACATAAGGAACATCCTACAGAACTTATTATATTTTTTATTCTCTTCTCAACAAAAAAAAATTGCTTTTGAAATTTCAAGTCGGTAAGACTACTAGTTTACAAATGGACATTATTTTTATCTATATACATCGTTACTTCCCCCCTGGAAAATTGATTTCTGCAAAACCTGTTCTAAATGGATATCTGCTCAACAAAAGGAACATACTAACCAAACTTCATGTCTGTAGGTTTAATAGTTCTCGCAATGAAAAAGTGTGTCAATTTTCTCCTTTATGTTCAGAGAAACTTTGAATAGCTTATGGTGTACAATATATATAGATACTAATTCAATCCTTGATTCCAGAGCTAATCGAGAATTTCTGTTACTAGAGTCAAACTTTGACTTTATTAGTTTCAAAATAACAGTGGGATGCGGTTTACTCCCTGTTCAATCAACCCTCATTTTACAACTTATACAACTGTTTATATCCATTGCTCAAATTGTATACCTGTGATTTACTTTAATTATGTAGTTCTATTTATTTGTTCTTTTTTTCAAAAAATTCATTCTTGGCGCTCTTTTTCAGTTAAATTCATCACTGAAGCTGCATCGTCCGACACTTCATTGATAAATTCCTCAGATTTTCACAAACCTGCAGCTTCCTTGAAATTTGAGTATTTAGCTCCGTTAACCGTTAATGTCTTCGTATAAAACAACACATTTCTTCTCATGCTACGATTCCAGTTCAGGCCACCATTGCGATATTTTTCTGAGAAGGCTTACAATAACGTACTATCGTTACTATATTGGTGACATTATATGTAAGGAAGCACACGGTGCCAATACAGTGCGTACGACGCATGCAAAATCGGGGTTGTCAACTTGGCGAGTTATCTTGAACATTGTCATTGTTGCGATAGTAAGGAATAAATTTATTACAGCATTACGAAAAATATTTATTTAACAGTGCACAATTTGAAAATATTAAAATGTTTTTTTTTCTATGTAGGTGTATTTTTCCCATCCATATTTTGTGCCTTTTCTAGATATATATACGAGTTCCTTTTTTTTAGAATATACATGAATAAAGATATGTTAGTATAAAATAAAATTCGAAGACATAATTTCTCTAAAAACGGTTCACGTAAACAAAGGGGTAAGCACAAAATTTTGAAAGAGATGCACTGCAATTTCTAAGAGATCATAAAAGCAGTTCTTGCTGAAAAATATTCAAAATAAATGTTTCATGCAAAGTATTTTTAAGAACAGTTCTAGTCACCGTAGGACTATAATTTTAAATATATATTCATGTTGTTTTTCTTCTGAGGGAATCGAATTTTTGAAATAAGACTTTGAAAATTGAATTCGAATGTTAATAAAATGTAAAACACAACATATTTCGTATGCCAGACGACGGAATTTACTTATCATGCTCTGATATTATATGGCAAAACACTACTATTATGTATTCGTATTTAGATATATCAGCCACCTAAGCAAATATTTTTCGACTTGCCCGCTGTTTTGACTTTTTTGGTGAAAAAAATCGCTTGGTTCAAAATATAAAGGAGTTCTCGAAATAAACTCTTTAACTCATACCTACCACAAATTATTTATAATTTGATTATCCACTTCAGTTCTTTCTTAAATTCATGATAACACATAAATTGTAATACGTGGAGGTATTATAAAATATTGCTTAAGGTATCCGACAACTTTTTTTGAAAAAATGGAGCTATGGGGATTTTTTTGTAATTTTTATATTTATTTGGTATATTTTTAAGGAAAAAATTCTAAAATTGATAAAAGAAAAAAAAATTATTATTATTAAAATGGGAAAAAAGTTGTAAAAATGTACAAAAAAATTACGTAATAGGGGCCCGCTCTGTACAAAAATTTTATGAACAAATTCTTAACTTTTCAATTTTGATGTGTTACTTTGTTATTCCTGTTTGAAGTGACCTTGAGGATAAAAGATATTTTAATTTTTACAAAAACTAGAACCCTTTATCTTAGTGATTATACGAAATAGCTTAAAAAACATTGACTATATTCACATAAAGGACTGCAAATTTTGAAATAAAACAATGATTGATAAATCTGAAGATCAAAACACTTCTACTGTTATGCAGAACATAAGCAAAAAATTTCAGCCAATTATTTTCAAAATATTTTGAGCAATCTCTGTCCCCGTTTGAGTTTTTCCAAAAAAGCACATTTCGAGTGAAGCTCATTTTAAAGTTTTACACCTTGTGTAAAGCTATGGCATCTGCTTTTACTAAAACGCTTGTAATTTTGTTCTAGTGGAGGGAAAATAAAAAGCTTAGTATTGTTATTAAGCTAATAAGATGGCCTATAAAATAGTCATAAAAAAATTTGTAATTTTTTGAAAAATATCATGATTTTAGGGTAGTCGGATACCTTAATTGTTGTGTGAGTTTTACTTGCATCTGATATGAATTGTAATAAAAATTTCCCTGTTATATAATATTTTTGAAAATTATACAAACAAGATATTCTTAAAAAGTATCCGAGTTTCAATTTTTTTGCGTACAGTAGATATTCTAAAAGGGCGTCACTGTGAACAATGGGAGGTGATTGCTTGATGTGCACATATACTTGCATTCTTTCCCTTCGTTCCACTGAACCAGACATTTTCTGCTGACCGTTGAGTGAGGTGCTGTTAAGCGAACTTTTAATTCTCTAAAGATGACTAAACGACTTAAGCAGAAGCAATGCATCAAATGTCTTGTTAAGAGATCGGAGATTTTCTAAGTGAAACAATTCGTAAGACTCATCAAGTGTTTGAAGACGATGCTATAAATGTCACAAAAATTAAGAAAGATTTTAACCGATTCAAAGGGGGTAGAAATTAGGTCATTAGGGACTCGAACCCATGAATTTTGGGTTATATGTTCAACACGCTTCAAGGACACCACGAACCATTTTACTTTCTATGTATGCAGTTGGGCTACTTTTTTTTGTTTGTTACTATTTATTCATTAATTAAATCTAATTAATTGATCAATATTTGAAAAAACTGTATTAACATCAAGAGTCATCCATTACAAGTTTAAAAAATGTACTTGTTCTTTGAGTGAAAGAATAAAACGTATTTTAGTAACGACTGAAAATTTGAACAAGATATATATATATATATATATATATATATATATATATATATATATATATGCATACTACGAACTCCATAATCCATACTATGAACCTCTATATTACGAATTATTCTATAAAGCGAACTGCTTCCTGGAACCAAGAACATTTCATAATTTACTTCATAAAATTACCTACCTATAGCGAAGTGTATTTTCTACAAAACGAACTTTTTTCTTGTGATTTAATTTTTTCTCCCTATTTTTGAAGTATTTCTGGACATTTCAAGTTATTCTCTCCCTCTTAACACATTTTATGGTGGTCATAAATCGTGAACTGATTTTATTAGGTGCCTAACTCGCCGAGAGCGATATAATTCATCCCGTTTCATACAAGAAGTAAAACCCTTAACTCCTATTTTACAGTTCTCTACAAACATCTTCCATATCCCCTTTCGCCCTCAATCGAGTTGTCTCGTGTCCCCGTGTCCTTGAACTAGTCTTTTTTCATTTGTAGTGTTGATCAGTCGTACTGATAACTTCGTATATTGTAGCTCGACAATGTCTGAAGTTAAATTCTTGAGCATCAAAAAATAAAACTCTTCAGGAAGTGGATAAAGGTGTTAAGAAAAAGGATATTGCTTTGAAATTTGCTATTCCTCCAAACGGCTTATCAACTACTATAAAAAGTCGTAGTAAGCAACAAATTTATGATTCGTCGAATTCTTGTTCCAAGCGTTTCAGAATATATGTGTATGAAGTTGTCGATGATGCAGTCTTGAAGTGGATACACACAGAGCGACATAAAAATGTTGCGATGTCTAGAAGAGACGGGATGCCTGAAGAGATTTTTGGTGCATTGCAAACGTGTGAGGCGTATTACGAAACAAAAAGCGCTTTTTCAAACAAAAAAATTCAAACAAAGTTAACACATGTTATGAGAAATTAAACTTAAGGACGCATGTGTCATTAATTAAAAATCATTAATTTTAAGACAAAATTATTGCCTAATGTTAAAAATACGACATTCTTTTTTATTGTTTTCTTTGCAGTTTTTCTTTATTTTTGAGGGTAAGGTATATAAATAAATATGAATTTACAAAAAGGAATAAATAATTACTTTTTTTCCATATATATAATATTTATGAATTTAAAATATTAGTTTTATATGGTTAAAAAAGTATTTTGAAAGATGAACCCCTCTGTATAACGAACTTTTTTCGATATTTAGTGACTTCGTTACATAGAGGTCCCACTGTACATAAATAAATAACTATACATAAAGAAGAGTGTGAACTAATAATAGAAACTGAGAAACACTACACAAAAAGCAATCTATAGTTAAAATATTCAAACAATTTGCAACAGCTAGTGTTTCATTTCATTCTTGCACATTAATGAAATAATTACAAATATCATTAAAAACACATTTGCATTTCCTTATATTATAAACATCGTGTTTTGTAACATTTTTATATTTCCGATATATTTCTATGAATTTTGTTTAAACAGATTTTGTTAATACCTAAAAATTTAATGCCTAAAACCTAATTAAAGGTTCGATACAAAATTTGAATTTTTTAAACACGAAATAATTTTAAAAGTACTGAATGAAGTATCTGTTAAAGTATTTCACAAATATAGCAATGTTAAATATTCAGAAAAGATCGACAAAATGATGTATTCCCAGGCACCTAAGCTCTGACAGCATTCAAGTAGGTTTTCTGATTCTCTGGTTTTTTTCCTTTCCCTGGAGATTCCTTGAAATCTCGTACTTTAAAAGTATTAATTTGTATTCAAAATATTTTATTCGTGGAACTGATTTCTTGTTTAAAAAATAACTAAGTTTTTGTAACATTAAAATAACTAAATAGTAATGTAAGAATCTCACACAAAAATTTGGTTAAGAAAAATAATGAATAAGTAAAGCTGCGGGATTTTTTTTAAAATTATCTCCTCCAATATAGTTTAGAAGTTCATTCCCTTCTTCAAACTGCTAGCTAAATTACATAGTTTATAATGAAGATAAGTATCCAAATATTTTTTAAAGTATCAAATGATATAAATAAGTTCTAAATAAAAGTACTTACGTTATTAACGCAAATCAAGATATTAGAACTTCATCACAATAGTCGTGCAGGTAGAATAAGAAATAATGTTCCATTATAGAAAGCAAATAATTTTAGTTGACGAAGCGATGTTCTACAGACAGTCTGGAACTGAACAGGACAAATAGTCTACCTATTTTACTCTCATTAATTTTACTTCCCAACCCTACGTAGGCGTTACACTTTCTCTTATTACATTCTTACCTCACTGTTGGGGCTCAAATCGTTATTCCAAGACATTTGGGATGAACGATCGCTAATTGCAACAGTGCGGTAAGTTAAAATTTATATTGCAGTTTGAAATTCACAGTCAAGTCAAAACAAGCTACCTCACATTATCTCAACCCCATGTAATTCCCGGGAATTCACAGGAGTACAAAATTATGGAAATTTGATGATTTCCAGGGATCCCGGGACAAAATCTTCACTCTCAAGCCCATACTTTAATCCTTGAGAGCTCAAAAGGGGTTACAAAAAAAGGAAATGGTAAAATGTGTCGAAAATTGTTTCCGGCCTTATGAAAGGTGATTTCAACTTAAAATTTTTAAGATATAAATTTCCTTCAACAAATAACAAATGAATGAATCGGGAAATGTATAAAAGCTTGGAAATTAAACTAAATAAATTTTATACCCTCTAAGAAACCAGTCCTTACTTATAATGTAATTTTTGAATAATATTGTGTAGTTCATTTTAAACTGGTATTTTTATCATATCTAGGCAAAAAAAGAGATAGAAAAACCAATCACATCCCAAACTATTTAAAAACGGAATTTACATGATGTTATTTGTGAAACCTTTTGAAAATCATAAATCAATATATCCTGAGTACACAATCAAAAGAATCTTGCTTAAAATGCTCAATAAATTTGTTATAGTATTAATGCCAGGCATTGTAACAAAATACAAATAGAAATCAGACGGTGGAATTATTGGATCTCATTAAACAAGTATCAAATAGCAATTGTAACTCCAATACATTTTTAAAGAAGTTTTCACCTGAACCTAATTTATCAAACGGAAGGAGCTCACCTATTTTGTAATTTACAATCTAATTTATCAGTACTTCATTTATTTATTCAAAATTCTAATTATTATTTGTAAAAAAGATTATCCCTGAAGTATTTATTACAAAATTGCTCACAAGGGACTAAAAAGTTATTTTAAAATACAAGCATTGTAAGGCGAATTGAGAGGAGAGAAAATTTATAAGAAAATATTTCTGAAATTGCCAAACTTCTCTCAAAGTTTAACTTTTAAAAATGGATTAAAATTATTTAAATTTCTTAAAAGTTAAACTAAATTGGCATTATTAAAATCTGGTTAAGTTCTTAGTAGCTTAGTTGAAAAGTTGGAAAACATTCAAAGAATAGTGACACTGTATAATATGAAGAAAACAATTTTTTTTATCAAAGTAAAGCTTGATTTTTTTAAAAAATTCTAAAATCAAATGCATGTCAAAATTTAAAAAAAAAATCATTCCTAATGTTTTAAAACAATATGTTAAGTGCATTTGCCTTGACTGCAATATTTTTCTCAGTGCCGAAGATTTCAAATATATAATATGTAAATGAAATTGTTTTCTAGTAAAAAATTTTCCAAGGTAAACATTACAATGTAATTGAATTAATATTTTTCAAAATTTATTTTCATTCAAACCTTAGATTAAAAGTATCTTATTCTTTTAATTTTATTTTCTATTAACAGAGCAAATAGTTTTCTATTTGTTTTAAAAGGTGAAAAAAAAGAAATCAAAATATGTACCGTTGAATAGTTATTATTTTTTCAACTAATAAAAATAAGTAAAAAAAGTTAAAAACAAGTGAAACATTATTTTGTAATAAAAGTAAGCAACATTTCTGCGGAAACTGAATTTCAGAAAAAAATTGTAAATAGCAATTTAACGTTTCCAAATATTTTAAATTGTACATATTAATTAAATTTGGAATATGATTTATGTAATGGTAGTTAGACATCTGAAAAATTTCGATTTAGATAAATACTCAAATTTTAAAACCTTAATCATGAGTAAAGGCAGGGAAAAAAATAGTTTTCCTAACTTCCGTCATAATCTCGAGAAAAAAAATCCCTCTGGTAGAAAAAAGAAATCAGAAAACAAATTTTCTCACCTTTTAAACTTCTTTTTCTTCCTCTTAACGCTCACTTCATTTCAGAAGAAAAACACAATCGAAAAAAATAAAATTTCCCCTAGCAAAAAAAAAAAAAATCTCTGTTGAGTTTCTCAAACAACAACAAATAAACACAAACGACAGCTCCTCGCTTTCATTCGAACATATGTTAATCGAAATGGAGCACTTCTCTCGATGGATTATTTTTCCCAGCAGACGAAATGATCAACACATCTTTACTTGTGGAGTGTCGGACGATGTTTTGAGAGTGGAGCGAGTTACGGAGCACGCGCATAAGTGGAGTAAGTTACGAAGCATGCTCAAAAATCTTCACCCCCTCTGTTAAGCCCTCCTTCTGTTGCGCTTCGATGACAGCTCAAAGCACTCAGAATTAGGTCAGAAGAGCCAAACGATGGAAAAGTTTAAGGACTTTTTAAAAGACAAATTTGCTAACTTATAGAAAAAAAAATGGTTTTATTTTGCTCTAAATAACATTAACACTAGAACGTCCGGGATTTCGATTGCCCTTACACACCTACCGGTGTCACCGCGACATAAAATATAAAAAATAATTGTTTTAACTAAATAATTACAGTACTACTGTTCCGTAGGATTTAGTTTTAAGACTTTTTAAGAATATTTCATGTAATTAACATATTTTATACATATTTTATCACAAGAAACTGACGTTGGCATTATGTTTCGCAAAGCTTTTTGGACCACTGCTTTGTCACAAAGCATTTCGAATCGCAAATTTGCCAGAAACATTACTATTAGGCGGTATCCATTCTGTGTCAACCCTAGCGATATATATGTATATATATATATATATATATATATATATATATATATATATATATATATATATATATATCAGGATTTACTGGAATATAATGAATTATATCTGTTTTTGTTTCAGATTCTTCGCAGTCACTTTCACTCAATCTTATGTCTTCATCGGAATCTAAATTAGAGCCGATTGATTTTCAAAATTCTCTCGCAATAAATAAGAAATTTCATTAGGGCTTAGACCTTTTCTACAAACCACCATTTCTGGATGCCTGCTCTGCACAAGGTTCGAAAATAGAATTATTTTTTTATGAGCATATAACAAAATGCTATGTAACGAAACACTTAGGCGCAACAAGTTTAGAAAAATAAGATTCGTTTCCGCTGTTAACCCAATATCTCTGCATAAGGTCAAATAAATGTGTGATATTACTTTAAGAAACTTGTTTTACTAATAGTAGGGATGAACGAAAGTTATTTATGTTGATAAATTGCATTGGTGTGAAATTGACGCCAGCGGACGTTTTAGATATTTTTAGTTGTAAAATTTCTCCTAATTTGCCTAGAACTACAACACGTTTACTGTGTATTTCCAGTGGGAAAGAATTAAAAGTAAAGAAAAATTTTAATATTCCCTGCAAAAATGCGGAAAGGAGAACAAACTCAACAGGCTCCGGTGTTCCATCGACACCGACGGATGTCCAACTGTAAAATTAATTATATGCGCTGTTCATTTAAAATAAATAGCTTCATCATTTTGTAAGGTCTTCATTAAAATACAAAGAAATAAGACACTTTCCTTTTGACAATAACTACTTTTTTGGAACAAAAATGACAATATTGGCAATCCGATCAAAATGTCAACTGAAAATGCAACTTCTGCTATAAAACTATTCGCTTTCCTCGCTAAAATACTCATCATAGAACCCGTGCTGCTATATATCTTTGAAGAATGGATTTAAAAAATTATTCCTGCTAAGTATTGTCAGGGTATTCGTAAAAATTCTTATTCTATGTAATTTGAATGTGAGGGGTACTTATAAGTACCGTCGTTCCATAATGGGTTAAGACAGGTATCTATGTATTAGAATCTCATTTGGGAAATGTGTTAAACCAAATGGACCATATTTTGATTATATAAACAGCTTTTGAAAAATATATGCAGTTGTATGTATTTACTTAGAAATACGGATATTTTATGCGCACAACAAAATACACTCATGGACAAAAAAATTAGCGCACCAAAAAAAAGTCGTCAAAATGAAACGAATTTTTACATACGTAATGACTACTATGATATAAGTAAATGATTAGAAAATCAAAGAAAAAGGATACCTTATTTCAGAGAAAAAGACAAAAAACGGAGGATTTAATACCCTGTTGATCTCCCTCTAGCGCGAATGCACGATGCGATACGATCGGGCATTGAGGCATACAAGTTCTGTATGATGTCTTGAGACATTTCGTTCTATATTTGCTGTAGCCTTTCCTCTAGTTCGTTCAAACTCGTGAGATGCCCAACTCGCCGACTAAAATGATCCCAGATATGTTAGATTGGACACCAATCTGGGGATCGGACAGGCCAAGGGAGGGTAGTAAAAATACGGAAACATTCTTGCGACCGACACCCTTGCCATGTGAGGCCGAACATTGTCTTGTTGAAAAATGGCTCCTGGGAGCTGTTGCATCACTAGAAAATACATGTGGTGGCGGGATGCCATGGACATACTGCGGGGTGGTCATTGTGCCACGGATCAATACTAGGTGTGACAGTGTATTGTAGGCAATGAAACCCCATACCATCACACCAGCTGTCACTGTAAAACAAAGGCAGAATTGAGGCGTTCACCACGGTGTCTCTGGACACGAACAAGATAGTAATCTCTGATGAGATTGAATCTGGATTCGTCACTAAAAACTACCTGTTTTCATTCCGCTGCAGTTCAGTTTCCTCGTGCGCGGCACCATTCCAAATTGAGGCATTGGTGGGTAGGTGTCAAGGGCATTATACGTAATGGACGCCACGATCCCATATGTCCTTCAGCCAGGTGCCTTCGTATGGCTCGAGAAAACGCAGTGGCCCCTAGTGAAGGAGCTACCTGTGCCTGGATGGCGGCCACTGAAGCAGTTAGCTGCACGCATGCATTTCTTACGATGTGGTGGTCATCTCAAAGACTGGACTGTCGAGGGCATCCTGGGCCTGGTCTTCGTGTAAAGGACATCTCTTAGATCCACTGGTTCCAACACCTCCTCACAACACAGCAGAGCGGCCTAATTGACGAGCTACTCGCCTTGCTAACCACCGAGCTTCCATCATGCCGATGATTCTCCCCCTCTCAAACTGCGACAGCTGCTCATATTTTGATCGAAAATATCGTAATGGCATGTCTACATCAGCTCTTCCTTTTTTAGCGATTCAGCACACACAAACAAGCTTTGGTTACCCGTTTTATACTCCACGGAGAACGACGTAAAACGCCCTCTACCGGCTATACGTAATGCGCAATCACGCTGCATTTCTAATCATTTGCATATCTCCCCGACATGTACCTTCATACCAAGTTTCGTTACGATCCCGCAATTATATCTTGGATGCACTTATTTTTTTTTGTCCATGAGTGTATATCTTTCTTAATAAATCGTACTGAAGGCAGCTTTTTTTTAGACTCTAGTTAGACTCCTTGTGTGTCGACGAGTATAACACATGACTTACAAACATAAGTCAATACTCAAAACAATGGAAATTACATGTAGAAAGATATGGGCACAAATGGAAACCAAAAGGGGGGGGGAGAAGTGGATACAGATACAGAATTAAATACAAGATTGCTCACATGCAAACGGAGATAATCAATAATAAAATTATACAATGAGGAATATAAGAAAACATGATCACAAAAATTTTTCAAAATACAAATACATAAAGCATACATACATACACACATATATATACACATATACACATGTATATTCACATACAGAAAATGTTAACAAACAAACAAAATTTAAAATCTAAGTAATACAGGAAAAAATACTATTAATGTATGCACAAAACGATGTATAAAAGATGATTTTTTTTCAACAAAGGCCGAGAAAGGAGGAGACCACACTATATTGTTCTTTTCAATTCATGAGTGTACGTCTTTTCGAAGAGAATTTAGTACAAACAAGAATCAGATGCTTGCATTCTGGATTGTGTCACTGGAGCAAGAACACTAGTCAGTAGGCGACAAATTGAAGTGCCTTAAATAGGCTTTATAATTTCCATGCCCAGTTAGAAACTGGGTAAGTTTAAAATTAGGATGAAAGTGCATAGCCTTTAAACGGCTCTGAATAGAAGGAATAAATTCTTTGGTGAGATGCGCATTATTTGAAATTTGATACAAGTTATTCCACTCGGAAATAATCTTTTCTTCAAAGATTTTCTTATGATATGATTTTGGAATACTCATAGGAATCAGAAAGCTTAATTTTGTCGCTTCTTTTGCATAGCAGTCAGCACGTTCATTGCCCTAGATTCCCGTATGTCCTCGAACAAAAGAAAAGAAAACTTGTACTCCTCTGCTTCGAAGAAAATTGCAATTAATATGCGTTTTAACAATTAGTTTATTTTGGGAATAAATGTTATTTAAGGTACACAAAGATGATAGGGAATCGCTGCAAATTAAGAAATTCGATGAAAGGATTTCGTTATTGCAGATTCGAAAGACTGCTTGAGCTATGCAAAGTAATTCAGCTTGAAACACCCTACACTCATCTCTTATTTCAAATTGGCGAGTTTCAATTTTAATAAAATCTTGGAAGATAACAAATGCAAGGCCACCTTAGTGTTAATTTTGCTACCATCTGTAAAGCAGACAACTGGAAAGTTGTTTTCAATATTTTTACGGTAATTAACCAAGTTAAGGGGAAATCATTCAGAAGGATGAAGGAGCTCAGAAATTCTCAGGGACTCTTATTGGTACAGTTCTTCGTTGCAATCTTGAATTCATTATTTCTGATGTTAAAGATGTCAATAGGTGGAAAGCCTGAAATAGCAAACACAACTTCGTAGGATATCGTTCGATACCCAGAAATAACCCGGAGAAGTATTCTTCGTTGAACTTTTCGCGAAAGCCAGCAATTTATTTTCTTCTTCTAGGCGGATCCTCAGATTTGTGAACCGTAATAAATAAATGGAACAATGCCTCGTTTATAAATGAGGGATGATATATTAGACTTGATTCCAAAGCTATTTCTGGCAACTTTATTAAGCCCTAGCAGATTTTTTTCACATTTATTTGAAAGATGCAAAACATGTTGTTTCTAACAGAATTTACTGTCAAGGACAACACCAAGATATTTTAGTTCTTTCACACAATCAAGAGAAAACCCATTAATGGTACATTAAGGGTTGCCAGTGAGAGCGTTGTTTTCTCTCTTCTTCAGGAACATAACTTTCGACTTGACAGCATTAAACTCTAATTTATAATTCTTTGTCCAGGTTGATTCAAGTCAAGAGTAAGCTACTCCTTGTCTGCTTATGTCATGAAAAGACTTTCCCTGGAAACAAAGAAGTAAGTTCTTAAAATTCTAATACAATGTTGGAAAAAGTTTGCAAAGAAATCATAAAATAAAAAAAAAATTAAAGCATTTTTAAGCGTCTCAGTTTTTTTATATTAATTTTTAGTAGGTATAGATAAAATTCACCAGACATTAAGATAAAAATATTTTTAAAGTGACAAAAGTTTACAATGCGTTTTACAATGTAATGGAAAAATAATACAAATACTCTACTCTTCTCACTTTCAGCGTATCACTTTCAGAAAATGAGAAACGTTTTATCGTATAATAACCTAGACTTTTTTTATCGATACTAAGTTTAATTTCCACAGAAAGAAGAGAAAAATAATTTAACAACTTCTTTTTTCTTTTGATCCCAATCATTTTGTGAAGCACACTGTTCATCAGGGGTCAACAATTTTATAGCAGTAATTGTAGTTTTGCAAATCAATCTACGAATATGATTCAGAGTGCACACAGTAGGAAATATTTGGAACAATTCAATTACGGCGATAATGGATTCAGTGTTAGGGAAAAAATTTAAGAATATAGAATTAGAATTTTATTACATGTTAAATTTGCCTCATTTAAAGATATGTATTAATATAATATAACATAGCTATGCCTTCAATATAAATAAAAAAATTAAAATTGTACATACATTGTGCATTTCCTATCTCTTTATATATTTATTTAAATAAGAAACAGGCAACATAAAATATAAGTATTCCCCTTCAATATGGTTAAATAAATAATAAAATTTTAACGCAAATCTTGTCCCAGTAACACTGTACTCAAGATCGAAATATCAAACGTACAAATTGTATCTTTCAATTTCATACGATTCTGAACATTGAGTTGCTAAATAATTTTGCAAACTCAAAATATTTTTCGCATGAGGAAAGAAAGATACGTTCCTATAGTTATTTAGAATCAAAATCGAGAAGAATAATGCAGGCAATTTTCTTCAAACAATTATATCTTTCCATCAATGGTATCCAATAATTTAAAAAAGCTGACGATTTATTGTTGTAATTCTTTCAGATTTTTCGTAATTCCTTTAATGTTGTTTTAATAATAATTCTGAAGATGTTAGCTCAATAAACTCCACTTCAAATTTATCAGCTACCATCCACTCAGAAATAGATAAATGTGTAAGGAAGGGGGTAAAGAGTCCCATTGAGAATTGTACCACATGCCAAATTTGGTAAGCGTGCCATGCATTGCGGATGCGTGCTGTAAATCAACACTAAAAGCCTTTGTGAACTTATATTGATACTTAATCTTCTTTCTCAAAAAATTTATTTCTTAAATAAAAACCTTTCACACAGCAGTTCTTAGTGTTCAAAATAAGAAATAATCTTATTCCTTAACTTGATGGCAGATTAAAATTTTATTCCTTTTGGAAAGCTTATTGGTTAGATAAAAACTACGATTTAACGATAATCTTTAGGGCCACTGTAACAAAAAGAAAACTCCACACTACTTTTCTGTCTTTAACTATAAGATAATAATAGAGAAAAGCATTTTATGATAGGGGCCTTAAATCAGTGAAAGAAGATTGTTTCGGAGTTCTTAACTCCCTCGGTTTTCCTTTTTAGTTTTTATATATTTTTATTTTTTGGACTTAGATTTAAAATAAATGTTTTTTTGACAAATGTCTTTATTTTAAAATAAATACCAGTGAGGGTATTGGTGGTGTTATAATTGACACAAGTTTCTCTCTCTCTCTCTCTTCCTTCTCTCTCTGAGAAAAAGATGTTTCCGATTATTGTTCCGGTGATTATTATGACACCAGACGCAAAAAACAACAACAATTAAATAAAAAATGAAACAAGCAAATAAAAATATTAATTCAATTAAAATTGTTATCAATCTTTTGGGAAATGAGGCTTTTAGAGACTTTTAAAAAAATTGAATGTAATGATATAAGTATATGCTATAAAGAGAAATTTTTAAATTAATTTTGCAGTCAATTAATTCTAAATAATAATTCATATTTATACGGTGTCATTATAAATGGATATAAGGATTGCTTTTTCTCTATGATTCAATCCACATCTATCACACACAAACAAAAACAAAACTTATTTTCTAAAGTATGAGTATTAATGCAATGATGAAAAGGAAATAAAAGAAAAAATATATTGTAATATTTACGAGTATTAACAATAATATTAGATGGGGATATAAAGTGAAAGGCAATTGCAGCTTCGAAATAAAGGATCTTTTTTGTTACAATATTTTAAGGGAAAAAACATATTTATTTCATTCTATATTTTGAACTACACATTTGAAATTAAAGAAGTTTTTCTTTTAACAAAAAATAAGTAATGCACACGTAATAAATAAACCCCAAGGGCAAAAATTTAAAATATCACACGAATATTGAACACAGCGATTCCAGCCCGTTATTAAGATTTCGCTTAAGGTAAATGAAACGTAGAGTCACTGTCAAATGTTTGAGTCTTATGTTGTTTCTTATGTTATCTTATGTTGTTTTTATATAGAATGGAAATGACTTTCTAGAAGATTTTTTAGAGTGTTATCGTCAAATTATTGTCCTAAACCCTTTTAGAACATTTTAGGAATATTTATTTTTGTCGCCCAGTTTGGAAGACCTGTTGACCAAATTTGACACCATCAAGATTACTCCTATTTACTTTACATTACCGAGAACATTATCTGTTGGTCTACATATGATCTTTTTCACCGTAATCCCTTTTCGGCAGAGAATGGAATATGGTCAGCATTTTTTGAAGCAATATGTAAGTGTAACTTTATTCGTTCATTTTAAATAAGAGAATCCTACTTACTTTAGTACGTAATTCTACTTTAACATGCCATATTTATTTCAATTTCTTTAAAACATGATTTTTTTGTACATTTTGAGGAATTAATTTGTATTAGTTCTCTTATTATGATACCTGCAGCTGTCTCGAATTTGTCACGATCATAATCTTATTAAAAGCCTTAAACTGTCTGAAGCTATCGGTATTCTATAAAAATAAGGCTATAAACAAAATATTTTGTATCCATGTTGTTGTTATGACTTAAATTTACATTAAATGTCTGGTTCATGCTGTGACGGATTCTATCATCTAACCCTCTTGGGGAAACTCTTTTATAACCGCGATTTCAGTTCAAAAACCGCTTTCCACAGAGATGACTTAATTTTATGCTAAAATAAATGCTATTTAAACATTGGCATTGGAGTGTGTGAGGCTAATCGGGAAATCTCTGAATTGTAGAAAGTGAATTGCAACTAGAAAGTCGTGCGGGCTGACCTCCAGATTTGTGGAAGGAAATAGAAGCGAATTCGTACCAAGCTGTCTTTGTTCGAGAAGTAGTTGTATAAGAGAACTACGAACTAATGTAAGTCTTTTTTTAACAATGTCATAAGTTAGATTAAGAATTTGAATTTAAGATTGTTCCCAAGGTTAAAGAATAAGTTGTAAATGGATCATTCAGTGTTAGATTTAAAATAAAAGTAACTGTTTTGAAAATCATGCCTGTTTTCCTTCGAACCTTCTTACATCTGCAACGACCGGGTGCATACCTTGATGTAATTCGATATATTATAAAGTACCATTGATACAAACTAAGTGATATTTTTATCAACAGGCGAATATAAGAATACGTGATTTCTCACTTCAAATGCAGTCATGCGAGAAATCAAAAATATTTCACTCATTAACTGGTTTGCCCGTACACCTTGCGGGCTAACGAAAGATTTCCGCAACCAGTTTGCCCTTACTTTGTACGGGCACTGATATTTTCTTTTTTCTATTTTTGATTTGCACAGATTTTTTATTCGTATTAAGATAATTAGTGCTAGTATTTTTAAGATTTGTAGCTTGTCCATGGTACTGTAATACTTATCTTCCTTGATTTTCTACGTGGTGAAGGCGGAAGTTTTTCATTGATTGTTGAAAATATTCGAAAACTCTGCTCCCATTGCAATGTAAGATTTAGTATTACATCATATTTTAAATTATGTGTTCATATATATATACAATTGAACTTCCATATTACGGACCTCTATATTGTGAATTTTCCTATACAGCGAACTTTTTCCTGGAACTAGGAATATTTTATGATTTTTTTCGTAAAATAACCTCCCAATAGCGGAGTGCATTTTCTATACAGCGAACGTTTTCTCTTGTGATTCAATTTTGTTCTCCCTATTTTTGAATTATTCTTGGTCTCATTTCTAGTTATTCTCTCTTTTAAAATACTTTATGCTGGTTATAAATCTTGACCTGGTTTTATTAGATGCCTAACTCGCTGAGAGCAATATATTTCTGGGCGTTTCATCCAAGAAGTACAACCTTTAATCTTCATTGTCCAGTTCACTGGAAACAACTTCGATAGCCCCTATCACCCTCAGTGTAGTCGTTTCGTGTCCCCGCATCCCTTAACTAGCTCTCATTCATTTGTTGTGTTGATCAGTCGTTCAGGTAACTTCGTTTTCTTGTACCTCGAAAATGTCAAAATGTAAGTGCTTGAGAATCAAAGAAAAAAAATATTCTTCAGGAAGAGAATAAAGGCGTCAATTAATTTACAAAAAGGTGCGAATAATTATTTTTTTAATTTATAGTGTTTATGAATTTAAAATATTTGTTTTAAGGAGTTTATTAAGAAAATTGAAAGACGAACTTCTATATAACGAATTTTCAATAAAAGGAACTTTTTTCGAGATTTGGAGACTTCGTTATACAGAGGTTTGACTGTATATATTATAAATGCACATATACTCAAAATTCCTACCGTTGCAAAAAGAGGTACGAATAAGAATTTTTTTTGTAAGTATAATAGAAATATTTTGTAAGTATGAGATAAATTACAGAATGTATTTTAAGGTAAACATTTAGGGAGTTTTGTGTTCCAGAATTATAAAATAAAAAACAGTGTGAAAACTTTAAAATTAAAAAAAAGTCTTACATTTTTGCATTCTGTTAAATATTATGGTTAGTTATATGCAATAAAAAAGTGCTACTTTTTGGAACATTTTGGCAAAAAAAAAAAAAAAAAAAAAAAAAAAATTGACCGCTTAAGGGGTTAAAATAAGGATTATCTCCAAATGGTAGCTTGACCTAACACAAGTTAGCACCTTGTATTTTGATCCTGCGCATGGAAGCTTACATATGTAATAAACAACGCATAGAGCGATGCTAAAACACTCAAATAATTGTAACGAAAATTTTAATATATATATATATATTTCAGAAATTGAAGATATATGAATTTTCTAGCACTCAGATATGCGTTGAAAGACTTTAAGTTCAGAATCTCTTTTAAATGCTTACTTTTTTCAACTGGTAAAATTGAGATCGTATAAATTGTGTTATGCCGTTATTTCCATAATATAAATATTTATAATCGGCCCTAGCGATGAAACCCTTCTGTATTCTGCTGAATGTACGCAATAAGTCGACTATTCATTGGAATTCACTGTCTCATGAAGCTTCACCTTGTATAAACAATTGTTATCCGCTCATACTAATGTAATTTGGGACGAAATATAAGATTCCTTTCCGCATTCCGTTGTCCCTTAAGGACAACTTTTTTTACCCCAGCAGGTTTCAAGATTCTGTATTTCTTACTAATAATAGCAGACATTTTTTCTGCTTTAACAATTAGGTCCGTTATTTTTTCTGTAAATACTAGTTTCTTGGGTATCTAATTATGAGAGGGGCCCTGTATCAAACCCCTTTTTTAGGTATGAAAACCCTGTTTTGAGGACTATGATTACACATATTGAGACCCTTGTATCATTGATATGGCTGATGCGGCATAGCTACGCTCCTATAATACCAGTACAAAGAGGATCATTAAATTATACAGAATTAATAGACCGGCACTATTAAAAAGAGTTTTTTTTTCTCTTCTGAACACTTTTAAAAGTAATATGTATATCAATTGTTTAAATATAATTAATGTTGAGATAGATGTGCTGATATATAAGTCATTTAAAATCAATGGAATATAATAATAGTAAAATTTGAAGATGTAAAACAATTTCGTTAAGTTATATTTATTATATTTTTGAGGTATGCAACTAAGTTGTAAATATGTTTTTTATGTTTTAGGACCATTAGAAATAAAAATAAATATGGATATTTTTTAGAAGGACTAGCGTATAAAAATGGAGAACCTTAAGTTATTTTCTAATATTTACATTATCTAACATATAAAAACATTTTTTAAATGAGTTCTAAGAATGAAATTGTCACGATAATTTGTGCACAAAATGTGGAATCCAATAAAATTCAATGAAATTTGCAACACTTACGCAATAAACCCATAAAAGCAGGGGTATTCAACCCTTTTTCCGGCCGGCTGTATACATATGACAACTATCTCACGCCGGCCGCAACATGAATGTAATGGGGGAAAACACTATGAGACCAAAGAAGCTTTAGATAAAAAAAGATCAAAATATTAAAACTCTTATATTTGGCTTTTATTTTAAGGCTGTTTTCGGTTAATGTTAAAGAATAGGACCCGAATTTGGAACATTTTTTCAGATATAAGAGAAATGAAAAATTATATGATATTCTGGCTTCACTATCCTTTAGAGAGCAGCATTTTTTCGAGTTGATTCAATTGTTCTGGTGTAAAATGTGTTTCACATTTTTTATCCTATACCATAATGTTAAATGGGCTTTACCTCAGTGCTTCTCAAACTTTCAATACTAGCGCCCCCCTTTTCAATCACAATTCTTATCGCCCCCCCTTATACATTAATAATGTACTGAATGCAATAATAATGCACTTTGACGCTAAAGCAACAATCTTTATTATAAACCGTACAAATTCATGACATGAGTATTAAATTTCGTACATGTTACTTTTGAGCAAAAAAAAAAAAAAAAAAATAAGTGATAGGATAATTATATTATGTTATTTTTCCTTTCTCTAATTTTTAAATGGGAACATATTGCAAAATGCGGTGGTTGCTTAGAAGACAAAATATAGATATCAGCTAAATGTAGAAAAGAACTCAGAGGGTCAATTTCTAATTATAAGCATTCCTTTGAAAAACTTTGTTCTGTAAGACAAGAGTAGTAGGAAATGATGGATCCTGTATAATTTCGCGAACATTTTCACTTTGCCGATATAAAAAACTCGAACATTTGGAGACACATTCAAGAAAAACAAAATTAGTACATTATACCAACACCGTGCAAAGGATTCCTGTGCGTTACATGGAGACACATTCACACATTCAAGAAAAACAAAATTAGTACATTATAAACACCGCACATTCAAGAAAAACAAAATTAGTACATTATACCAACACCGTGCAAAGGATTCCTGTGCGTTACATGGAGACACATTCACACATTCAAGAAAAACAAAAATTAGTACATTATAAACACCGCACATTCAAGAAAAACAAAATTAGTACATTATACCAACACCGTGCAAAGGATTCCTGTGCGTTACATGGAGACACATTCACACATTCAAGAAAAACAAAATAAGTACATTATACCAACACCGTGCAAAGGATTCCTGTGCTTTACGAAGGAAAACATTTTACCACTACGATAGTAAAAGTTGACTTTGTTACGCGAGCATTTTCACTTCGCCGATTAAAAGCTTCAATAGAAGAAGGGAAAAAAACCAACGGGACCTGTATAGCGAACATTTTCACTTCGCCGAGTGAAGTCAATCAACCGCCTGAGAGAAAACCAGTTTCTCTACTCGTTTCTTCTCAGTTCTTTAATTCGGACTGCTACGAACTACGGAAACCTTTTAAAAATTATTTTATTTTCAATATTTAATCATGTGTTTAATGTGTTTTTCGAGTGGAATTGTAAGACTTGTGCAGTGAAAAGAATTTGAGAGAAAGGAGTGCTAACATTCAAAATCAGTAAAAACTACGAACGGATGATAAAAAGATTTTGAAAAAGTTAGTAAATTGTATTTTTTTTTTATCAAGTATTGTAGGCTTCGTTACCTTTTTGGGTGCTATTTTTTTTAGGACACAAGGTTTTGTGCATAGATAATGTACAACCACGCAAATAGTTTTCACAATACTTGGGAATTCCTTTCCTTTTGTATAAAAGACGATTACAATTTTTAATCAAGAAACAATGTTGTTCATACAGTAATACGTTTACTATTTTTTGTGTGAAATTGTTTTTCTCGTGTAAATCGGAAAAACTTCTTCATTGAAACTATATACATTAATATGTAATTGATTGAATTTTTCGAATTTTTTATTTGACTTACTTCTACAGGGAAATTTAAAAAGTCATATTTTAAGCGACATAAAAATTGTAAATTTAGATTATCTTAATGTTTAAGCAACTAAAACTAACCAAGGATTAAACTAAAATATGCTTACCGTCTTTACTGGCCATCTTTTAAAGAGGAAAGTGAGAGATGCTAAGCAAGTCGATTGTTAAAATACGTTTCGATTGCACTATTTATACTAATTTTTAGGTAGTTTTGCCTTGAAATACTTATCTTATTTTCCTGTATATAATTTTTATTAAAAGGACTCATTTAAATTTCTTTAGTCAGTTGTTTAGATGATCTTTTGTCAAGGATACATTTAAATTAGATGTTAACCTTGTTTTTAATCGTGTTTATGTTTTTTAAATAACCTTAACCAAGAATGCATTTAAATTAGATAATATGTATAAAGAAAAGATTAAGTCAGAGGGGTTATAAACAAATTAGCTTTTATTTCGATTCTTAGGTACATGTTACACAAATCATATATTTTTTTTAATATTTGGCAATACACATAACATAGAATACAAAATTTCATCAGTAAAATAATTACTGATTAAAAATATTATTAGAGTTACACAAATGATAGTTGGTAAAATACATCAAGCAATAATAACATAGTTAGAAAACAAAAACTCAATAAATGGTTATACAAACTGTAATGTTAGTTCAAGAAATATTGTAACATTTTTTCAAAATATAACTTGAAATTTACAAAAACACGTCACATTTTGGTTACAGTATATGAAATAATTTTACAAGTTCATCATTTGTTATCAGTTTAAAATAGCGAAAAATGGTTACAGATTAAGTAATATTATTACAGTTACACAAATGATACTTGGTAAAATACATCAAGCAATAATAACATAGTTAGAACACAAAAACTCATCAATAAATGGTTATAAAAAAAGTAACATTATTTCAAGAAATATTGTAACATTTTTTTTTTTTTTTCAAAATATAACTCGAAATTTACAAAAACACACGTCACATTTTGGTTACAGTATATGAAATAATTTTACAAGTTCATCATTTGTTAGCAGTTTAAAATAGCCAAATTGCAGCTGAAAACGTGGACAATCACCTTCATCTGAAGTGATATCTCTTGCTTCAAGAACACAATCTAATAGATTTACAAACAGGTGCTTGTTGGGAGAAAACACTTTAAATTTGTCATTTGGATCAGTTCGATGTAGTTGACAAAAACCAAAGCATTCTTCTTGTGCATCATTGTGAATGTATTGCACAATTTCACTGTTGTTTAATATCTTAAAATAGACAATTCTCTTATCGCTAATATCTTTACGTAATACAACATTCTGAACACAATCAATTATATTTAAAAATAAGGATGGGTGGATGTAGAGAAATTCTCAGGTGAACAGCTATCGCAAACCAGATAACCAAATTTCTCCATTGTCAGTTCTCTTTTAAACTTGAGTCTAATCTGGTTCTGCTTTTATACACTGGTCGACAGAGGTTGGCAGTACTGAAGAGATAGAGGTCGGGGAACTTGAACTAGTTTAAAATACCTTTGCACAAAATTTTGAACAAGTCGTTCATTAGCGCAGTGATTTCCATTGCGCAATCGGTTGATTGGTAGCCCTCGAGAAATATGCCACAAAAAATATAGGCAGAAGAGACCACATGTCATTGTGTTTGGATGTTGCAGAATATTTTCGTTCCATTCGAAACTGGTTGAGTTTTCAATTATAAATTGCTCAATATCATACTGTGGTCGTGTTCCATATGAACAGAAAAAAACACAATGGTTGTCTTGTCTAAAATATATAGCTTGCCAATGTCGACCCTTGAAATGAGCAGGATCTGTATTCACAATGAAGGAGCGATAACGTTTCCTTTGTTTCGGAAGTTTATCACTAGAATAGACCCCCGAGAAACCATACCGTAGTCTGGAGTCTGAAAGAGATAACCTATTCAAAACAAGTGAATCCATGAGCTGGCTTTTAATAATCTATGAATACGTTTCGGCTTTTATCGATTTCTATAAGCGAGGGCATTTCCATGTAAGCAATCAACGTAGCTGTTTCGGGGAGCTCTGCATCAAATTTTAAGTGAATCGAAATATCTCCACTTCGTGTCACATTTCCAAATGGTTCACTAGCTGACTTGTCTTGTGTGAGATCAAAAACGTACAGGCATATGTTCTCTTTGTAATCGTCGTATGAAACATTCGTTTTGTGTTGTGCTAAATCGGTGAATAAACTTAAATAGTTTCTCGCATACAAATCTTTTGCATAGTCAGGTGTGTAAGCAGTAGTGGGTATCTGTATACCATTTTCACTGAGCGAAATATGGTTTAAATTATAATGTTTAAAATTGAATGGATTCTTTTCATATTTCCATTAAATGCAGAATTCGAAATTAGACCTAAAATTATCCTTGAAGGCAATACGCCATTTACTCCATTAGGGATTATTACACTCTTCAGACCGGAGCTCACTGTGAAAGTTTTCACTTCAATTCGTGTAAAAGGCATTTGTATGAGCGACTGTTCAAGTGCCTTTTCATGCGCCACCAGAATTGAACTTGAAATTTCACATTTTCTGACATATATACTTATATTTTCTATTTGGAGACGATAGTCCCCTGTAGCAGCTAATAAGGAAAATTCATTTTTGGCCTTAATTAATCGAATTCTGATTGATGTGCCATTTATTAAAAGCTTAGATTGAGTTCCAATATCGGTGTGAAGAATACCGCACATGTCAAAAACTTTACCATTTTTCACACGGTCCCATCTCTTTCTTAGTCCTTTATTAAGCCCCGCATCTGTAAGGGTGACATCGTCAAATTTTCCAGCAGTGTCTTTTACAAATAGTCCGGCACTCAATAAATTTTTTGAGACGATTCAGAATGAAATAACATACTTTGAATGTACGCTTTGTAAGCATAATTGTTTTCCGACGAAATTTGACGATCGTTGAGCGAAATGTGACATTCTGCAAACATAGTATTCAATAGATAGTTAATAGGTCCACATTTGTCATCATTCTGAAATGCTTCCCCGTTTCCTTTTAAAATTCGTGCTTGAACATGTAGAAAAAGGTGTGAAAGATCGAAGTAAGATTCGCCTAAACCTGATATGAGGAATTCAATAGTGTTGTTGTCAGATATGGATGCAACAGGATGAATTTCCGCAAACGATGATCGATCTATTGCCAATTGTATTGGAGATGATGTAAACAAATCTAATTCACTTTTGGTGCAGTAACACTTTTCCATTTTTTCACAGATCAGTAAACACGTCTTTCTCGCAAGACTTTTTCTCTTGGTCTGTCGCCGTGAACTCTGTTTCTTTCTTTTAACACCTCCTCCACCTTTCAATTTGCGAAGTATATCCTTTTTTAATCTCTTCACCAACTTGCCGCAATTGATATTTTGAAGCTTCTTTAAAGGATTTTCCTTGCGACATATCTTCAATACATTTTGACCTGTGCTCAGTAAATGTTTTCCCAAATATTTACCGGCTTTCATCATAATCGGCATTGCATATATATATATCTCCTAAGATTACTAAATAGCCCATAACCTCTTTGTATAGGATAATTTGAAGCAAAGTAAGAGCCACTTCCTATTTGTTGTTTACAATAGTATCCAATACAATCATTCGGATCTAATCTTTGCCCACGTTTCTCCATGGCTGACAGTTTTGAATATAACAATAAAAACTCTTTGTAGGTTGTTTTATGCAGTTTTCCTTCGAAACGACAAGACAAGGTTTGTTTTTGCCTGATATGAATTTAATGGGCGTGCCACTACTTGTTACTAATTCAATTTCAATTGTATCGAAATAGTTCTTCCTGATGGGGAAATATAACGGGACAGTAAACTGTTTTGCGATTTGCTCCTTATATTCGTTGGCAATTGGTATTATTTTTAAGATAGATGCTGATACATCTCCAACCAATGAAGGAGCAATAATATCACAATACACATACACCTCCGTAATTCCTGCTCGCAATTCTAAAATATAATCCGACGTATAATTTCCTTCTGTGAAAGTATTCATACGAAATCCTAGCATATTTGACAACTTTTCTCCGAAAGTTACTTTAGTATGAAGCGGCACACTCATTGCGACTTTAGAATCTACCAACTCTCTCAAAACAATATACTTAAATTCCTTAAACAAAGCATCTGCGTGTTGGTACATACCACTCGAATTTTCAGCTTATAAATTTTTCGTGCTTCTTGAATGAGAGGAAAATTTTCGTATTCGATAAGATGAAATTTCTCTCCATCCAACTTCCGTGTAATTTCGGAAAAAGTCAAATCGAATGGGAAAAATAGCATGGTGAATGTTGTGCGATTCGGTTTTTATATTTAATGCGTCCATCAGTAGGGGACAAGAATTGCGATTCATTCTTAGTTCAATATTGGAATTCAAGGTAACAATAACTTTATTTCTCTGCTTTTTTAAAACAGCGGATACATCTCCTGTTTCATAGATTATTTTCTCAGTAATTTGATCAAATATGTCGCTCGAATTCAAATCTTTAAGTGAAATTTCATATATTTTCTTAGTCAATGGACTTTTGAGCGCAACTCGAATTTCTTGATTTTTAAAAAATTAGCATTTGGAGCGCTATAATTGCGTGTGATTGATGCTCCAGCTGGATAACCAGGTACTACATAATCTTTGTTAGGATTTAATTTTAAAAGACGTAGAAATTTATTTGCCTTTTCGTCTGTTATAGTCAATTCCCAATAGGGGTTAATATTGATTTTTATTTTCGTTTTGTTTTCAATAAGCGAAAAAGTAATTGGAGGGTCTTTTATCAGTTTTTCACATTAGCATTAACACCTTCTGTAAACTCTTGATAATCCTCGTTGTAGGGGGGATAACAAATTCAGGCGTCAATGATGTGCTCTCTACATTTTCAATGGTTTCTATCGAATAAGAATCGTTGTAATCAGGATGAATGGTAAAATACTTTCCGGGAATTGTTACTTCGCTCAAGCAACATTCCCATTCTCCGTTTAAAGTTATTGGATAAGCCAATTTTGTTCGGAAGTGATCTGGAGTGTTATTGGGGAAATAATTCATACTCGCATTAGAAGGTAGCAAAATATGAAAATCATTCGTGTTCTGATTCATTATGAGATGTGATTTGATCGGCTCTTATCCAAGAATTTTGAGAATCTGGAAATCCGACCCACTTAACAAATAACTTACGAGAAGCACCTTTACCTTTAGTCCGAATGATTTTTTTTTCAATTGCCCAATAGTCATTCGTTGATTTGTCTATTTTTGTAACTCCTCGTTATAAAAACGACCCTCAATTTCATTAGAATTAAAATCTTGTAATGTATAAGTTGGAGGAATTGTTGGATATCTTTTGTAAATGCGAAATGTTTCTTCAGTCCAACCGGGTAAATAGCCTTTGCGAAAAGTTTTGCGAGCTTTCGATAATCTGACTATATCTCCTGCCGTAAAACTGAATTGTGGATCTACATTAGAATGATATAAACGTTTATATAATTCAGGTTCGTCATCTGTTGTCAATTTGGTAGGTTCAAAACCATGTGCGCGATGGATGGAATGATTGTATGAATGTACTAGTTCTGGTAAAATGTCATAATATTTATAGGAATTACGATAGGTAAAGGCTCTGTACATTCGTTCTCGTAAAGTTCTGTGCGCGCGCTCTAAAATCGCGCATTTCGTTTCGCTTTTTGTAGAATAGTGGTGAATTTTATATCGCTTTAACATAGCGCGTACAATTTTATTGTAAAACTCTGTTCCCTTATCAGTTTGAAAATTTTTGGGTTTTACTTTTTTAAATACTTTTTGCAATACTTGTTTTATTGTGCTGGCTTTTTTATCTTTAATTGGAAAAGCTCTTAAATATCGTGACATCACATCAATAATGGTTAAAATATAGCGATATCCTTTGTTATAACGAGATAGTTTTTGCATGTCTAATAAATCACTCTGCCACAATTCATTTATTCCATATGCAATAGTTTTGCGTCTCTGAAACTTATAACGAACAGGTTTGTGTAATGTATAAACATCTTGCTGCGAAAGCCATTTTTGAACGTCATTTAGGTGAACTCCGCTTGCCTTTGACAAACGCTTCACGCCTCCGAAAGAAGACGGTTCCTTTGGATTAAAGTATAATTTTCTTAATCGGTCCAATTTTTCCATTTTTTAATTTCTGGCGAACGCGGGGTAATCTTTGTGAACGCAGGATTTGCATCTGAAAGAAGCAACTGTTCTCTTAATCTTTTATTGCCAATCCATTCCAAAGGAATATTCACATGACGTAATGCTGCGTAAAATTTTGCAAATCCTGTAGGAGGAGTTAAAACACGTTGATCATTTTTCATCATATAGGTAAAGAGATCTACTACATTGCTACGATATTCTGCTTTGCCATCTACTTCAAATTCGTTTTTATCATTGAATGTGTAGTTAGCATCTTTGAGTGTTTCTAAAATAGGCAATATATATTTTTTTTTCGTGTCTTGGGTATAGCATATCCTATATATTTTGCCAGAATGTTGATTCTTAATGGTACTTCGGATTTGTTTGTTAGTGGAAGCTCTGGTTCTGTCAATAATTCTGGAGGAATTTCAAATGGTTTCGGAGGTGGAGGAGGTTGCATCACTCTCTGATACTTTGGTATCAAATCCGATAACAGTTTAGCTTTTATGTCATCAGGTGTCTCTTTCTCATGCAACAAACTCGAAATATTATTTTCTATTCGAACTTCTGGTTGGGTTTCTGCAAAGTAACGTGATATTAACCCTTTCGGGACTAAACCCATCTCTTGAGCCATGTTTCTTATATGCGTTTGCCGATCGCTTTTCCAGCGATTCCTCCTAAAAGAGACAAAACACCTGGTAAAATTAAAGGAAGGAAACCCCGACTTGTCTATTGGTAGTAAACAGCTTACGTTTGCGAGAAATAGGTACGCTCCTATTGGCTAATAATCGTATCACTCTTTTGTAACTACACAATTTTTTGATCTTTTTGTTGGTATGTTACCAGATAATAAATTGTCACAAATTTCACAGAGAGTTTTTATTTGATCATCTGTTGCACTCTTTAAAATCGCTTTTCGTTGAGCAGGACTTGCAGCAGCTAGCACATGCAGCAAATGAACATGTCGGCTAACTCGATTCATTTTTCTTTTGGAACAAATACCCAATTAATCATTCCCCGATCGGGAAATAAAGACTTACGGAGACGTTGTACTTCTGGCGATCTTGGATGAACATCGACAAGCAAATAACTAAATGGTTCTTCAGTTGCTTTTTATATGAATCCATGAAAAATTTACCGCGCCCCGGAAATGCTTGTCGACCAAAACACGCAGCTTGTGATACATCTCGATTATTACGAAATAAAATTATGTAATGTGCGTTAAGGCTAATATCTCTCATAGATTTCACTCTCGGAAAAGATTTTGTGTTATAAGTATTATGCTGTATTTCTTATGATGCGATCCCATAGTAAACATTTGGGAAATTTCGCTTGTTACATCATTCATCATATCATCCAGTACAATCAAATCGCAATTTTCTTCTTCTGCTTCTGAAGGCAGTCCTGAAACAAATTTAAAATTTTTCTCGTTCAGAAACCAATTTTGCGCGTATTTGAAACACCAGACAATATTTTTCATGGGAACTTCGTACACTTGTTCAGATATGAGTTTCTGCACCAAACTCGTTTTCCCACTTTGGGAAGGCCCCGAGATAATTAAATTTGACGGGTGGTGTAATTTTATCATTTTCAGCAGATTTCACAAACTTTTTTAAATTCTTTTGCTGTTAACTGTACGCCAATTGGTTTTGGTTTCAACTGTTCAGATGTATTTTGCGGTGACCAGAAATAACGAATATCGAATACTTTTCTCTGTTTTTATAACAAATATGGAGGAATATTTTCCTACCGATATGTTTTGAAAATACACACTGTGTTCCAGTAATATTCACTTCTACCGCTGTTGGTGTGTATACTTGCAAATAATTTATGAATACTACAAGCTGAATAACGATAACAAACCACAGGATAGCAAGGTGTAAATAGTTATGTTTTGTACATCTGTCCATCTTTAGAAGGTTAAATGTTTACTCAACACATTGAACATCTGTTCGAGAATGAAAGTTTTTTTTTCTCAGGATTTCTATTTATAAGATGTTCTGAAAATGATAATAAAAATCCTACTTTAATCATAGTCATTCCATCGTGGAAGAGATTCTGAAATTTCCGTAAATAATTCTTCATTTATTTGAATATTTTGTGACAGGTGTGATAATGCAGTCCCATAACTTTTGTTTATATCATCCATTTTACGTTTTTGAGCTTTCTTGTATTACCAGATTCGAACACTGAGAAAGAATAAAAAAGGCTCGGATACACAGATGTGCTATGGCTTGTTTGACGTCTGTGCAACCGAGTCTCTGTTATTTAAGGGCTCTCTGGACTCTTAAGTTGTAAATTTTTCAATTTTTGAAAAAAAAAAAGTAATAATGTTATGGCCTCATCATTTCTGTGTATTTTGATACAAAAATTTTTGTTAATGCTGTGAAACCTTCCCAGGCAAACTCTATCATGAAAAGTACTTCAAAGCAATTCATGTACGTTCTTTCAAGTTTTCTAAGTAGCATAATACTTTTCATAATACAACCCCCTGCGCAAACAGTAAAACATGTTTTTAAATCATTACCTTCAATTTTAAAATACTAACCAAGCGAAAAAGTAATCACATCATTTAAATTCAGCGTGAACAATAAAAAGGGGATCAAGGAACAGTGTGGGTTTTACAATTCGGTGAACGCCACGAGGAAAAAAACTTTTCTTGTTTCGAGAACCAGTCATAATTGGAAAGATCATCGATTAATATTCAGTAAATTGCTTAGTAATCACATCATTTAAATTCAGCGTGAACAATAAAAAGTAGATCAAGGAACAGCGTGTGTTTACAATTTGGTCTACACGAGGGAAAAAAACTTTTCTTGTTTCGAGAACCAGTCATAAATGTGAAGGTCATCGATTAATATTCAGTAAATTGCCTACAAAAGGTTTTTCTTCTCAGTTCGTCAGCATGAATTCAGGAAAAGACAGGATGAAAAAAGGGGTAAGTTGGTTTTTTTTTCCCTTCTTCTATTGAAGCTTTTAATCGGCGAAGTGAAAATGCTCGCGTAACAAAGTCAACTTTTACTATCGTAGTGGTAAAATGTTTTCCTTCGTAAAGCACAGGAATCCTTTGCACGGTGTTGGTATAATGTACTAATTTTTGTTTTTCTTGAATGTGCGGTGTTTATAATGTACTAATTTTGTTTTTCTTGAATGTGTGAATGTGTCTCCATGTAACGCACAGGAATCCTTTGCACGGTGTTGGTATAATGTACTAATTTTGTTTTTCTTGAATGTGTGAATGTGTCTCCATGTAACGCACAGGAATCCTTTGCACGGTGTTGGTATAATGTACTAATTTTGTTTTTCTTGAATGTGGTGTTTATAATGTACTAATTTTTTTTTTTTCTTGAATGTGTGAATGTGTCTCCATGTAACGCACAGGAATCCTTTGCACGCTGTTGGTATAATGTACTAATTTTGTTTTTCTTGAATGTGTCTTGTTCGAGTTTTTATATCGGCAAAGTGAAAATGTTCGCGAAATTATACAGGTATCCATCATTTCCTACTACTGACAAGCCCATGGAAGTCGCTAATACTTATTAAACTTGTTCTTAATTTAGTATTAATTAATTAGTTATGAAATACTCTGTGCAGCACTGATACATTAAAAGTATACCGGTCGAAATACCCGCTCTTTGCACAACTTTCATTTATAAGAAAATAAAACATTATTGATATAATCGCTGAATTTTAAGGACAGTAAAGCCAAGTGTGCGACAATGTTTACAAAAATGTAAAATGATTTTTTAAAATGATTGCTCAAATTATAATTAGTTTTAAGCAAACTGTAATTTTAAGTCTCAAAGAATTAGCATTTAGAATTGATGTTGAATAATGAACAATAAAAAAATTCTGATGAAGAATAATTGTATTATTTTTAATATTTAAAGTGAAAAGACTTCAACATGTTTTAAACCTGGAGCATTCGCGCACTCGATATACTAATGGACGAGCGGGGTTATTTGGGTCACCCCAATCCTTTTTTTATAATTTTTTTTATAGTACACAATAAATATCGGAATTCCAGTGAATAATTTAATTAAGAAAACATATACTCACACTTGCTTTTAAGGACACAGAAAACATTTCGGAAAAAAAGTTATCACACCGGGAACTCAGACATAACAAGTACCTTAAGATCGTAAAAAAAAAAAACGTCTGTCACTCCCAAAAAAGAGGGAGATATGTGACAAATATATTTTAGTTCACGTTAAGATTGTCAAACAGGAGGGTAGTGTGTCAGGGCCATTGGTAACAAACGATTTTGCCAGAATTACCGATTTCGTGCACTGTGTGCTCGGCGTGACCGCTCCTGGATTAAAAGTGTAATTATTACAATATGGATGTTCGAAAAAAATTATGTAACACTTTTTTCATTCTTCTTGGCTTAGTAATCCTTCAAACTTCCCTAAATGAAAAAACAAATACATAAGAGCAGGGACGTAACTAACCGTACAAGTAAGCTCGAAGGTCAAACCGCAGCAAATACATTCTGCTGCCTACAGCTGATGTCAATAATATATAACAGTGATGAACTTTTTATCTTCATAAAATGTTTTTTGATTATGGCTCTGGATTTTGTCTTTCCTCTAAAAGAGTAGCATTTTCGCTTTGAAAAGAAAAAGTAATAAAAAAATCTCTCATCATGGGATTACAGCAAATCAAATAAAACGTTTTTTATTTGGTTATAGTATCAAAAATAGCTAAAAAATGAGGTTTTGAAGTAAAAGCTTTTATTTTTGATGATGTAAAACCGCAGATAATATATATATATATATATATATATATATATATATATATATATATATTATTTTTATTTTACTTATATATATTAATTTTTTTTTTATTTTACTTCATTCTAGTAAATAAATTTTTTTAAACTTTCATTTCGATATGCTCGCGCCCCCCTTGTAGGTGTATCGCGCCCCCCAGTTTGAGAAACACTGCTTTACCTTCAAGTATTATAATGTGGACGCTGTAGCCGAGTGGTATAGGTATCAGATCGTGGCCAAGCTACATAATCGTTGGATGAAATTAAAATTTAATTGAATAAAAGCTAAGCATGAATTTCGAAGCCTAATTTCTCCGAATTGACTGGCCATTCGGCAGATTTCCATTGAGGGGTGAACACCCTAAAGGAGTACTACTATTACACCAAGTCTCGATCCCAAATGAATTTCCTTAGTCGTGCCCTCTCCTTGTTAGATTAGAATACATGCATAAAAGTGTTTTAAGGACATTGTGACAAACAAAATTATTTAAATGCAATACTTCGGCAAAAAATGAACTTAGAATAATCTTTTTTACAAAATGATCTCCTTTTGTGAAAAATGCTTCTATTATAATAATATTTTGCCTGTATATCGTTCAGACCTCTGTACAGAAGCTCTACTAGGATCTTAGAAAAATTCACATTATTTTCAGAGTTACAACCCATTGAAATAATTATCGACGTTTTCTTCCTAAAATGTCTCCCCTCTGTTGTCGTAAAACATGGATAAATCCACTTCTAAGGTATATATTTCAAAAATTCTATTTGAGCCTCTGAGCTATACACAAGCAAAATATTATTATAATAGAAGTATATTTCACAAAAGAAGAGTATTTTGAAAATGGGTTATATATATATTCTATGTTAATTTTTTGTCAAAAGATTTTACTTAAATAATTCTTATCACATAATACTATTCCTAAAACAATTTTATATAAATTTTTAATCTAAATGACGCTAAATATCATAAATCTTATCCATTTATACGCTTTTGTAAAACCATGGTTCCGAACGTAGTCGGACAACTTAAATGCAACGTAATAAACTTACATACACACACGTTATTGCAAATGAGTTAAAATTGGTTCAAAACTGATTAGAAGAAGCTAGAATCGGTTCAAAACTGATTAAAAGCAGCTAGAATCGGTTCAAAGAACTTTCGAGAGATGTATTTCATACTTTAACGATCAAGTAATCGTTATTCTATACAATACCTATTTAAAACGTAGAATTCAATAACTTTATATACTTAAACTGACTTAGCCAGTTATTTCATGAAACACTTGATTATTCTATTAAATAACGGATTTCACACTTTAAAGGTAACATATACACACAGAAATATTAAAAAGGATTATTTACAGTAATGGAAAAATACACTCGTTGACCAAGATCGTAGCTTTCGCCGTATCAATAAAACGGGACCCCTAAGCTACAGGGGTCCTGCCATGTGTAACTACAGTCCCATTACCAGGGCTCCCATATCTAAAAAAAGACTTCGAAGGAATTTTGATTCAGGTCCCTTCAGAGCTACACCAGAGTCGTTGACACTCAGGTTGTTAGTGTTTGGCTCGAGCAAAGATCAGCTATAGTAACTTTAAGACAATTTTATTAATACTTTTACTTAATCAACCAACACAATTAAAGGTAAAAAATGCTCTTAATAATAAACCTGCAGGAGTAATCACATAGACTTTTAATTCACCTAACATATAAATAAAGTACTTAACTGAAGGCTGGAGCGCTCTTGACTCCTACGCTTTTTAAAAACCATGCTGAACTGTACGTCCACGGTAGTAAACTTGTTCACAATTTAATCCCCACTTTTAACCGTCAATTGTCAACGATCAACCATCATCGCGTACTCTAATATCAATGTTTCAATAGAAGTACTTCTTTTCCTAAATTTGTCTTCTTCACCGAGAAAGGTTTTCAACTAAACTGAGAGTTAAAAAGATTAAATTTACCCAAGAGGATTCGTAGAAGATTCGCAGATAGAACCATTACAAGATGTCGTCCACTTGACCATAGTTCTTAATTACGAAGTCTGTCGCCAAATGCCCTCGAGTAGCTGAATAGTGTGACGTTAATATACACTCACTAGAACAACATTTCATCTTAATAATCCTCATTTAAAAACAAAGCAAATGTAATTTTAAAATTAATGAACAAATGCAAAATTCTGTACACACGTTCACATTAATTTATCTTCTTTTGTTAATATGTTAGCAAGACTGAACTGCAGAAATCCATTTATTATAAATCTTTTTTTAAAAAAATAAACTAATATAATTCAAAGAATATCTCATATATACATACAATTCTAAAACGTGCGTTGCCTTAAAGACGTAGTTGCCTTAAAAACGAAATTGTTGAGTGAAATTATAATTGTATGTAAAATATTTCATTTGCTTTACAGATTCTGAATTCGAATTAATTACAATGTTGACATTTCATATTGCTTCTCTTAATAAAATTTTATGCCTGCTTCATTTAACTTCTTTTTACTAAAACTTCCCTTAATTTCAAATATTATTCGAAAACTTTTATTTATCTTTGATACCAATTAAATAAGATAGCATTTTTATTTTCCAAAAGTAAAAATCTTTGCTTATTTAGGTTTTTAATTAAATAAATAAAGGAATCTTGTGTTCCAAGAATTCTTCGCTTTCTTTCGAATTCATCGGAATTCTATTCAACTCGAAATGCACATTTTTCGAACTTCCTTTCACGAATCAACAGCTTCTTTAATCACGACCTTCACCTACTATTTCGTTCCAAAATTAGGTCGCAGATCGATATATTTAGATGGGAATCAATATTCCTAATTATGTCTGAAATAGTCCTGTTGATAGCATTCGTCTTGTTTTCGTTTCCGGAGAGAACGTTTATTTCTCAGATTTTGATACTAGAATTTATTTCCATAAATTTTCCTTAGCTCATTATTTTTCGAACTTAAAATAGTGCTGGAATAATTTTTGAATTTCTCCAGCGCTTTATTTCTAAGCAAGTGGATTGAACACGGTTTATCATAAAGCATACTTCTTATTTATATTTAATATGTTTGCCTTTAACGTGACGTCATGGCCGCGTGATGAAAGGCTAAGTGATATAAGCTGGAAGTATTTTCAAATGCAGACTGCCGGCGCTTAGAATAATTTTACAGTTATTTAAATTGAATTTATTCAAACTCCAACATCTACATAAATAAATTGAATGTAAAATATGTGCATTTTTATTTCACTGGCTCCAGCAGACTCCTGCTAGTAAGATAGAGTGATGAAAATTACTAAATATATTTACAACTAGAAAGAGTTTCGTTGAGATTCTATTTCGTTCTTTATATTTTCAAATGTATTTTACAAGTTTTAAAATAATTCATTTATTTGAGTTTCTTTTATGAGTAATAATGATATTTGTGACTTAAAAAGAAAAAGATACTCATTTTCTCCCCTGAAAAATGATGTATAAAGAAAAAGAAATTTTTTTATCCATTCGAATGGTGAAGTAAACTACGCAAATACAGTAGGAGTTTTAAATTAATATTTTCAATTACTTTATTTATTAATATTTTTTGTTTTATTTTTTTATTCAAACTTTATTTTTCATGTAATTGTTTAATAAAATTTTCTTTTATTGCATTTTATTGTATGTAATTTAAAATGATCATTTATAAAGTATAACTCAGTGACGTAACGGAGAATAATAGGGACACCCATCAAAGTCAGGTTTTATGGCCTCATGCCGGATCTTACAAATGATTGTATACTTAGCGTCAGTCATGATTTGGGCCCTTTGGAATCCTGGGCCCCATGCCGATGCGGGGGGTGTACGTTACGCCCCTGACTTTCTACGGCCGTGGTATAAGTATACTTACTACTAATTTAATTAGTTTTTTAATGTCCATCGGGAGCTGTTTTCTCACCTGCGATTTGTGCAGTCAGCACTTCGGCTAGCACGACAAATGATTCTGCATTTCAAGTCGCAAGCGTAAAAGACAACTAGTAAATTTCTTGATCAGCAAAAACATTGTTCGAGATGACGTACGATTCACTACAGTTGGTGACTATCTACCAACTTGACAAAAACATAGTCGTTGCCATTTGTGCTCTACTAAAACACATGAGAACAAGATATGTGTGTATAGCTTGCAACGTCTCAGTATCTGTTTTTTTTTTGGAAATTTGATGGAAAGTAATATATATGAATTCTTAATTTTTTTTGACACAAATGTATTTAATTTATAATTCATTCAGTATACTTTAAACTTTATAAATTTATTATTTTTTTATAAACATCACGTAATATAATATAAAAAGAAATGTAAAATGTGAGATGCGCTACTTTTCCACAGCTCCTAGTGAATGGTGGGAAACATCCGACGAAAAAAAATGTTTTTAAAATCAAAATTAATATTAATTAGTAATAAACTAAATGGAATTTCTTTTTAGAAATAAATCTAAGGGCCAAAAATGTTTTAACGTAGCATTATTAGAAAAAATGTGGCCTTATAATGGGCTAACTAATGGTTATCCACACGCCATGCTGAATATTTTCCAAGTAAAAATGTTTTTAAGTTATTGATATCTTAGACCTATCATCAAGTTTTCAAATGTTCTCAAAAACATTCTTATACTTCGCACATCTTGATTTAAAAAGTGCAGTACCTGAATTTAAACACGGAACTATTGAACGTGAACGCTCCAGTAACTTCATCTCCTCCCCCACCTATAAAGTTAATTTGTCCTCAATCAAAGAAACATGCTAACCAAATTTTAAAAGGCTAACAATGCGAAAATATACATATACTATCCGAACGTCTCAAAAGTGTAAAATACCTTATTTTCGTACAGCACGTTCTCCCCAGTGGTGTGATGGAGAGCCTTTGGGTACCCCTGCAAAGTCAGGTTTTGGGCCCCCAAGTTGGACTTTACAAAGGGCAGTCAGGCATGATGATGGCGCTCATGCCTTGGGCCCCCTGGAACTCTACCCCCAGTGGTGTACGTTACACCACTTGTCCTCCCTTAGTTGCTGCTTGGAATACTAACCACTTCGCACCAGGAAATGTGATTCATGCACGATGGTGAGTGAACCAGCACATTTTTCGATTGTGGTACGCAACCACCTCCCTGCTACATATCCCGGGAGATGGATCAAACGTAGTGGGCATGTTGTTTAGCCTCCAAGCTTCCCGGATCTCAATCCCTTGGATTTATTCTTCTGGGGCCAAATGAAATTACGCTTGTGTACGAGACGCTGGTGGCTACACTGGAAGATCTAATGACACAGATTGTCGCTGCTTCACCTAACATCACAAGGCACCACATTTTTTTGAACGCATCCGACAATCCTTTGTCCGTGGTGTCAGCTGTGCTACGACCTATGTAGTAGAAACTTCGAACATTTCCTGTGAAAGTCTCTTGCCGTTTCTTTTATGATGTCGAGCTGTGATGCATTGTTCGTACTGTAACCATTCTTTATGTCTAATAAATGTGTTTCTTACCTCTTATTGCCCCTTTTCATTCCACTATACATCACACTCTTCGTAACTATTTTTGCGAATTATTCCGACTTAACGTGGTTTGCGACCTTTTGTTCTATGATGATTTGTCATCACGCTGCTTTCTATCATCATCTAAACTTGTCGATCGAATTCGGCACCATCCTGTAATTGCAATGGAAAGTCATCCCAAAGGAGATAATGTTACAGTATTTGAGATATATGTATGCATTATGGCTTCAGAAATTCTTTAGTCATTATAGGTATTGAAAAGAGAGTATATTGATTAAGGCGTTGATATGGTAAATTGATCCTAAACTGTGTTTATGCTTTGTTTGGTTTGCAGACATACAGAAAAATTCAATAGCATACTACATCTTTATTTATTTTAAATGTTTCAGGTTTCCATTATTTTTTTCACTAAAAATACATCTAATGCAGATTCCCGCAATCATTATCCCCAGAAGCACCTAGTAGCTATTGAATGACGGACTATCTGAATTTATATCCCGCTTTGGTAGTATATACAATAGTACTTAAGCTAGCATTTCACTTACCTTCAGAATGGGAAGTTTAAGACCTCATAAATATTGTTACGAATATCGTGTAAAATATTGTAAGCAATTTGTATTTGAATGTGTAATGCCTTTATCTTACTCTTAAATTAGATTTAATTTGCGTTAAAATTGTAATGTTCACAAGTAACGTCGTCCCTTACGTTATAATGGTGATTCAATGAGAACTTGGCGAAATCTTGGTGATAGAGGCAAGTTGGCGTCATTTTCGGCAACCAAGTTGGTGACTTGGAGACCAATTTGGTGACTTTGGCAACCATTTTTGGCGAGTTCGGGACCCTCTGGATTCTTTTAGAAAATAGTTGAGAAATCCATGAATTTCAAGATATATGAAACAAGCGGGTCTTTTTCGAATTATCCGGGAGGGATATACATAGAGAGATGCTCGCCGAAAGTCAGTCAGTCTTTTTTTTGACTAGCGACCAATTAGTATTGCTCTGATTGTTGAAGCGATTAAGTATTACTTTGGCTGTTGAACGAGCGATTGCTTGTGAATAATATTTTATATACTCGTATTTTATCCATTGATAGTTGCGTCTGAGTGCTGTTGAAGATGGGAAAAACCTTCTGAGATTTTTTCTGAGAATAACTCTGCTGTATTTAAAGGATTAGATTTTCGACAAAAAAAATTCTCATTGCTCTTAAGGAACCGTCTTCTTCTTTGAAAGTGATTGGCATAAAATCCTCGAACCTCGATCAACGTAACAATATCCAACAATTCGAACAAGTGAAACATAAGAAGTTGTTTTTTTCACTTACGAAACACGTCCGTAAACTAAGCACCGTTGCAAAAAAAACCTCACATATTTTTTTTTCAAAGCAAACTTTTTAGAATGAAAAATCATGTCAAAGACTATTTTTCTACGAAGCTGCCCACAATGTTCACACATTTTTCATATCGAGAAGCCAACCTGTCAACACCCTCTTTAAAGAAAGATGCCATCAGTGAACAATTTTTGAAATTTGTGGAAACTCACTGCAAAGCAATATGTCATTATGAACCGTTTGTTTCCCTGAATGTTCTCATTCAATTTTTCATCCACTACGTGCATCGTCATGAGCATTGGTAAGCCTATCATTGAACTGTCGAATTCATTTCCTTATCTTTTTATCACTCATTACATTTTCACCATAAATCTCAACAAATCGAATATGAATTTAAACTGGTTTACCTATCCTTGAGCTCAGAAAAGGATAACAAAACGCGCTTCATAGTCAGCGGGATCCACAATCGTCATAAGTACTTTCACTCACTAACACGTATAAAAGAAACTCAATCAGGCTTTAATAGCGTCACTAGACTGACAATCAACCAGATACACTCGTGCTTGAAAGCCTTATCACGCATACATGCATTTGGACTGATTTTTCTTTCAACCAACCATTTTGGACAATTTTTACTCAGTTGCAATAGCAACGGCTTTGAACAATTTTTAGCGAGTGAGCTGAAAAAATAGTTCGAAATATTAAAATTGCTCCAAACTTCATCCAATAGGGTTCTTCGTCTCCTACTTCATAAACAAGATGACAGCCTCGGCTTCATCAATCGCAGTATCAGAAATGGCTTACATATTAAAATAAAATGAAATGATGGAGATTGCTTTGAGAGATGGATGTAGTGGAAAAATTTCCTTACCTTCGGAATCCTAAAAAAATCCATTATAAGAAATAATATTGGATGGACGTTATCAAAGCAAAAAAATCAGCGAGTAATTTTTCAACGTGGAAATAGAGCGTGGCTGACGTCAGAGCCTGTCGTTTTGTTTATGACAACCCTTTACCCTTGGCTGCTTGAAAAAAATTGAGAGAAACGGTTGCTTGAAAAATGCGTGTGTGATAAGGCCTTTAGTGTTGAATTGCAAAACTACCACTGCGGTTGCGGTAGAACTAAATGGTACTTAATTTCTAGACATGCCTCGTACATTCCTAATAATTCACAATGAACTCATGTAATCATTTAATTTCGTAAATATCCCCCCCAACACAGTATAAATATATTTTTTACATCTTTTGAATGAAAATATGAATCAATTATTTCATTTTGAAGATGAAAGAAAAACGCGGGAAAAATTTTAAACTCGCTTCTCTTACAAATCATGTTTATATCATATTCTGAAGGGAAAATAATTAAATTCTGGTCAGTGGCGTAACGAAGAATATTAAGGCATCCTTACAAAGTCAGTATTTGGGCCCCCGGCTGCATCTTACATAAGGTACGTACTTGACGTCAGTGAAGCCTTGGGCCCCCGCAATGAGGGGTTTGTGGCGGCGTACGTTATTCCACTTATCCCCGGAGAGCTACCCCGCTTCAATCCCAGAAAAAATCAAACAGTAATAACCAAATACTGATTTTCTCCTCCAGAATATATTCAATATCCGCCTACGCATATCTAGAAAAATCTATTCTTTTCATTCTCCGACGCCAAGTTTTGGTTCATTTCTTTCGCCAACCTAAACACATATCACAAGTAATGTATTGGAGATAATTACAAAGAGATACGTTCAATGGGAATAAGCCCACGATATGTTTGCTTTATATATGGCATTTCTAAGAATATTTTTTGTAAGTTATCTGAGCGATTTTTTTCAGCCTATATTTTCTTCCATGTCTTTATTTTCTATTTCTATTTATTTTACCAAGATGACGTTTGTTTTTGGACACGCCTTGGATATACATGTAATTAAATCAGCCAGTGACCTGGCCTATAAAATCCAAACAAATTACATATCTATTATGATCTCGACTTTTAAGTTATTGTAGGAATGCCAAGCTACCTAGAATCTTCTCCTTAGTGGTTGCTGAGTTCGTATAGAAAGTTATACAGGCAATCAATAGACAATGCCGTACTAGTTGATTGAAACTGCTAAGAAAAGGGTCGACAAAAATATGTAACCGTAAATTCTTATAAATAAATAATATACAAATTGAAAGGGTTATACAAAAGAAGAAATTAACCTCATTTCAAACGAACGTAAATGAAAATAATAAATGTGATACAATGTATTTACTTTAAGATTATGTTCAACCATACAGTTCACCCTATCACGCTGTTGGAAAACTGTCCTCGAACTACAGCTGCGTCTTCAAGAGAACTGTGAGTTCTGACTAAAAATTTCGGAAACCGTTGATATAGCTGCTTTTGAGAACTAAGGTAAATCTGCTGTCTTCGTAATCGAGGCTAAAAGGGCATGAACAACAATGAGCCTATTTTCCTATGGTGTTTCCCATTTTACTTCATTCATTGTGAAAAACACTCTTACACCTTGCTTATACTACCACTCTAATTACGTGTAACTCATATCATAAAAAAGTTACATAAAATTACAGAAAATTGCATTCAAATGCAAATCTTAAAAGTTTATAATTCATTGAAAAGTGTGCATAGTAGTTTTAAATGAACCCTTTATCTACTGACGGTATTTGTAGGTACCAGAAAATTTAAAATTACATAGTGTAACCATTTTTACAAATACTCTCATGGTACTTAGCGGGAATATATTCTTTAAAATGGACTCTTTCAAGATATATGGCAGCACAGGCTCTACGGTGAGTATTTTAGCGGGGAAGGCGTATAGTTTTAAACAGAAGTTATACGCTTTCAGCTGACATTTTGATCGGATTGGGAAGATTGTCATTTTTGTTCCGCAAAAGTTGTTAAAGTCGAAAGGAAAGTGTGTTATTTTTTTGTATGTTAATGAAGAACTAAGAAAACGATTTGGCTTTTTATTTTAAGACAACAGTGTTTATAATTAATTTTATTATTGAATAAAGTTGAAGTACCTATAAGTACCACCAGCACATTGGATATTAGAAAAGCTGCTTCGTCTTTACTTTTCGTCCGTGTACTGCAGTGGTTCTCAAACTTTCAATGTTTGTGACCCAATATTCAATCATAATTTCATCGCCCCTCCTACATACGTTAACAATGTATTGAATTCGATAATACGATACTTTGACGCTAAGGCTACAAGGTGTCTTGAACCTCTTAAGCACCTCCGACGTGTATAAACGTCTCGCTCAGCCGGTGTATGGATTGCTCAGGACGTATATATACGTCAATCAAAAATGCAATATTTTCTGTTCACTGCAAGCCGTACAGTTATTCCAATAATTATAAAATAAATTGAGCAGTATTGATACATTCGTAAGTGCATTCTATCAGTGTAAATGTGTATTTTCTTTTTTCATTATAACATAATATATTTTGTTTTTTCATTATGTCAGAATGTATTTTGTTTGTTTACTTTCAGCAAATTATGAATCTTTTGTTTTCAACTTTTCAATACGCTCGCCCCTCCCTCCATGGGTTATCATGCCCCATGGCGGGGGAGTCGCGCCCCACAGTTTGAGAAGCACTGGTATAGTGTATTATTAATTTTCGCTTGTGTTGCTGCGTCATTACTAGAGTATAGCATATTTAAGCTTTTTTGGCATTTCATTTTAATTTAACGTATTTGTTCTGCTTTTTTTTGTTCGCTTTGAACGTTTTCAAAAAAACTTCTAAATTTGAATCTGTGTGTGTGATATTGCTTTTTTTGCCCCAGAACTAAATGAAATATCTATTCTTTATTCGAAAATTAGCATTTTAATTCCTTTTTGTGTAACTGAGATTTAACAGTAATAGGAGTTGATCTCGGTGCCATAATTTATCCCCTCATCTTAGAAGATCTGGATAAAAGAAGCTGTCTTTAATAGGCTTTGAGTTCATTATAAAGAGTGTTTTTTTAGAGGTATAGAACTTTAAATTGCAATAAAACAACAATGTATTATTCGATTGACATGATTTTTTTTATTCGAAAGATAATCTTGTGGTAATACATTTTAAATATGATTTCTGGCATAGGACTGCCACGGCTGGCTCAGATGTAGTCCAATGTGGACATCCAATTTTCGATGACTTTTCCCAACATTTGTGGCCGTATATCGGCAATAACACGGCGAATGTTGTCTACCAAATGGTCAAGCGTTTGTGGCTAATCCGCATAGACCAATGACTTTACATAGCCCCACAGAAAATAGTCTAGCGGTGTTAAATCGCAAGATCTTGGAGGCCAATTCACAGGTCCAAAACGTGAAATTAGGCGGTTACCAAACGTGTCTTTCAATAAATCGATTGTGGCACGAGCTGTTTGACATGTTGCGCCGTCTTGTTGGAACCACAGTTCCTGGACATCATGATTGTTCAATTCAGGAATGAAAAAGATAGTAATCATGGCTCTATACCGATCACCATTGACTGTAACGTTGTGGCCTTCATCGTTTTTGAAGAAGGATTCCAACAGCCCATAAAGCGCACCAAAGTCAGTTTTTCTGGATGTAACGGTGTTTCGACATACACTTGTGGATTAGCATCACTGCAAATGCGGTATTTTTGTTTGTTGACGTAGCCATTCAACCAGAAGTGCGCCTCATCGCTAAACAAAATTCACTTATGAAAACCGGGAACAACGGCAATCTCGTTTGGGGCCCATTCGACGAATCTACGCCTTGCTTGATGATCGTTTTGATGAATTGCCAAACCAAACTGAGAATAAAACACTTGGCAGCTGTTAAATTGGTCGCCATCTTGGAAAGTAATGCCAACTTAAACTTCGATACCTGGAACAAAAACACTCTTTAGAACCTACCATTTGAAAACGATGATGCAATGACAGATGATTCTCCAGATGAAGAAGGCACAGCAAATAATCTGCTGGAATTTTTATCAGATTCTTAAGAAGACTATTAAGAGACTGAGGGTCTCTGGGGTCCCAGGGTACTGTAGTTCAGGTTCATAAAATACTATATTTCTTAGCCCATGATGCAGTGCTTTAAAAAACATTCACTCGAACCCTCACTCAAAATGCACAACGTGTAATGTATCTATGTGTATTAAAGAAAATAAAAACTGTTTCATTGAATACTATCAAATTAAGCCAGTGTTTCTCTAGGGGGCGGTGACCCTACAAGGGGGCGCGAGCGTATCGAAAATTTAAAGTTTTTTTTATAACCGGAAAGAGAAGTAAAACAAAATGCTTTTTCCATAATAAAAAAAATACACCAACACTGATGCAGTGGTTTAAAATAGCTAACAAAACCAAATTAAAGAAAAAAATTGTTTTATTTGCTGTACCCTCAATGAGAGATTTTTATTACGTTTTAACATAAAATATTACTGCAAACCCAGACGTGTAGAAAAAAATTCTAAGAAGATAAACAATTCACCTATTATTGAAATATACATTAGTTGTAAAAATAAAAAAGTCATGATTCATTGCCAGGCTGCATAGTACGTTTGCTAATCATTTGATTGAACTTCAATCTTATGGTATGGTTATTATCAATATTAGTTCCTCCCATCTTTTATGTGTTTGCTTTTCGCTTAGGAAAATTGTAAATAATTGAGTTTTGATATTTCAAAAGAACTTTGGTAATTTTGTAAAAATAAAAGTGTCTGATTTCTCCTTTATTATGCTGTAAAATCATTTTAGTCCAGTTTTATTGTTTTTTCTCAAATCATCAATGAATTGAATAGTCCTTGAAAGAAGGTCAATATTGCGTTAAAAAAATATTCACTAGGATTCCGATTTGTATCGTGTACAGTAAAAATAATTCTAAGCAAATGATTGGGGTGACTTACTAATAGGTATAGCGCCTGCCACCCGGGTTAAAACATTTTGAAGTCTTCTCTCGCTTTAAATGTTAAAAACTAATTTATTCTTCATCAGAATTTTTATATTCTTTTTAATTTAACATTAATTCTAAATGCTAATTGTGTGAAAAATTTTCAGTTCAAACAGTTATTTACAATTATAGCATTTATTTTAAAAATTTACATTTTTGTATACAATGTCGTGCACACAGTTTTAATTTTAAAGTTCAGCTATTATATCAAGAATAATGTTTTATTTTTTAAAAAATGAACTAGTGAAGAGTCGGTGTTTCAGCCAGTATACGTTTGATGTAGTAAAGAAGGTATTTTATAAATAATTTCATTACTGAATTTGTAAATAGGTATCGATTAGATGTAAATGCAGCGATTTAAATCTGTTGAAAAATTTGATGGGGGGTGGTAGTTAGGAGAGAGGGGTGCCAGCTCAGGTGTCATCCGTGTCACTGTTTGGTTCAAAATTACGTGGTCCGTCGTCAAAAGCCCTTAACAGTGCGACGTTAATATTCAATCAATCAATATTATTACTAAATGAACAAGTTTAAAATTATTTTCCACGGGCTTGTCTTGTAGAGGAAAGTTTTTCAAAATATCAGAAATTGACTTCTTAAACTGAGATTATATTTTGTCCATGTTTTGTGAGGATGTTCAAAATGGTAATAGTATTCAAACATAATTTTCTCCACCTCATCCCCAAATTCCTTTAATACAAAATTGCCTTTAATTTTCACTGGGGTGAAATCTATGGTAGCCTTCAGTGGTTAAGTATATTCAAATAGATCCCTAATCCATGGTAACTTGCTACCAAGTGTCATCCAGAAAATACGAAAATTCTTTGCCAACATAGCAAATGATTTTACATGTTTTAAAAACAACGCCGATTTGTACGTTTTAACACATATCGAGCTGGGGCTTTTTTTCCATCATTTACTTCACGTGGTAAATCCAAAATTTAAGTATTTTTGAGAAGATCGCCTTGATTTAATTTTCGAACCATGCTTGTTCGTCTGTGTACTTGTTGATTCTTTATTATGGTCGAATGTTTGCTTACGACTTAAAAAATGTATGTATGATATTGTTTTAATCTACTGCCGTAAATACTTAATTACCGTGAATTACAATTAACGTGTAAATTTAAAAAAATGTACATTCAAGCTAGATTCGGTAGCTTATAGGAGTATCGAGTCGACCAAAACTGACTGGAATTGTACAAGGAAAAGCATTTTTACATGTTTTGCGCAGACGTCCGTAGGTTGCCCAGACTCAAAACGTACCCTATAATGCCAGATGTGATGGATATGATGCGACGACATTGACTAGACTATTTTTCTAATGACATTTTTACTTTGAGAAATGAATGCTGAAGGAAATAAATCTTTAATTAAATACATCATTTTGCGATCTGTTCCAATTTAAAAATTAGAGAAAGAAAAATAACATATAATTAATATATATAATAAATATATATTAAGAACTTTATATATATATTACTTAAAAGTTACATATACACAAAATTTAATACACTTATCGTATTAATTTGTACGGTTTATAATTATATCGTATTGTAAAGCGTCTCTCTCAAAGTGCATTTTTATTGCATAAATACATTAGTGTTGTACAGGGGGGAAGACAAAAATTATGATTGAAAATTGGGTCGCCAGTATTGAAAGTTTGAGAAACACTGCTTTTAATGTATGAGTGGTGCACAGAGTATTTTATGACTAATTAATTAATACTAAATTAAGAACAAGTTTCAATAATTATTAGCTACTTCCATGGGCTTGTCTTACAGAGCAAAGTTTTTGAAAGGAGTTTTAAGATAAGAAATTGACCCTCTGAGTTCATTTTCATATTTAGCTGATATCTATATTTTGTCTTCTAAGAGCCACCGTATTTTGTAATATGTTCCAATTTAAAAATCAGAGAAAGGAAAAATAACTTAGTAATTATCCTATTACTCTCTTAAAAGTAACATATACAAAATTTAATACTGGTCATGAATTTGTACGGTTTATAATAAATATTGTTGCTTTATCGTAAAAGTTTAATTGCATTCAGTAAATTATTATGGTGGGGGGGCGCGATAAAAATTGTGATTGAAAAGGGGGGCTGAAAGTTTGAGAAGCACTGAATTAAGCTTATGTGCAAATTTCATTGTGAAAAGAGGGAAGTTCAAAAAATTTATAATTTTAAAAAATAAAACGATTTCTGCTGTAAAATATTAGTGTTCCGTTGTTATTTAACATTTTTATGAATCAATATTGCGTTAAAAAAGTCATACGGTCTCTTTGTGTTATTGTAATAGGTTAGCCCTCCACCTACTGACGGTACTAATTTAATCAATTAGCTTTGAGGCACAAAATTTTCCAAAGTTGAGTATTTTATTTATGAGTATCTCTTAATTTTAAATGTAGAAAAACAAAAAAGAAAAAAAAATGCGTGAAATAAATTGCAGTAAATTATAGTGCAGTGATTAGATCAAATGCGTTTAAAAACAGTTTGATGGGGGAAACTTAACTGTTTCTTGTAGTTATAAAACGAAACTTTCCATGTTTGTGACAAAAACATAATTTTCTCTCATCGCCCTTCCTACAATAACAGTTAATTAAATGCAATAAAAGGAACTTTGAGTCACTTAATAGCCTTAATTGTAAACCATACAAAATATCAAGATAAATACAGTCGAACCATATTACGAACTTCTATAATGTTAATTTTTCTATTTCGCGAACTTTTTCCTGGAACTAAGAATATTTCAAAATTTTCTTCGTTAAATAACCTTCCAATAGCGAAGTACATTTTCTATGTAACGAACTTTTTCACTTGCGATTTAGTTTTTTTTTCTCTCTAATATTAAAGTATTTCTGGATATTTCAAGATATTGTCTCTTTTAATACATTTTATGGTGGTCATAAATCTTGAACTGGTAAGATATTTATTCAAGATGTGAAATATTAACCCCCATTGTCCAGTCCACTATTCAAATCCCCCGTACCCTGAGAGATCTTGTGTCCCCGTGTCCTTGAACTAGTATCCTTCCATTTGTAGTGTTAGTCAATCATACTTAATAATAGTATAGTTATATAGTGTTAATGAATTTAAAATTTGCTTTATGTGGTTTATGAAGAAAATAGAAAGATTAACCTCTATGTGACGAATTTACTAGGCAACGAATTTTTTATCGGGATTTAGTGACTTCGTTATATGGATGTCCGACTGTATGAAATTTGGTATATGTAACTTTTAAATAATTATTTTTTAAGTAACAGGATAAGTTTTATGTAATTTTTCCCTTATTAATTTTTTTAAATTGGAACATATTTCAAGATAATTTTAATTAAGGAAGGTACCAAAGGTACTTTGTAACCTTGGTACCAAGGTTACCAAGTACCCCTGTACATCAACACTTTAAAGAAGAAATCTAGATTTCACATCAAGTGTCGACATCAAAAGGTAATTTAGTAATAAATCACTCTTTGAAATTTTGTGCCGGGTGGATGAGAAAGGTTGTGCACTGAAAATAAAAGTATCGTAAGCTATATTTCAATATCCCACTCTAGTAGGTATTAAACTTCTTTATAATTTAGTATTCATACATTAATTTTAGTATTGATAACTGAGTTTTCAATCATAATTTTCATCACGCACTCCTCCATACAATAACGATGTATTGATTTCAATCATGTACTTTTACTGTTTAAGCTGCAATACGACTAATTGTAAACCGTACAAATTATCAAGATAAGCATTAAATTTTGTATATGACAAGTCCATGGGAGTCACTAGTAATTAGTAATCTTGTTCTTAACTTAGAGTATTGACAAATTATTCATCAAATATATTTTGCAGTTCTGATACATTTATAAAGTATGTATATTATTACACTGTAAGCGTGCATTTTCTTTTTTATTATATCAGAATATGTTTTGTTTTGCTTTCTTTTAATAAATTAATAAATTTTAAACAACTTTTTGCTTATACTTTTCTCCCTCCTGTAGATTTTGACGCCTTCCTAGGGGGGGGGTGATCCACAGTTTGAGAACCGCTGACTTAAAAAGTAATATTTGATGAATGAAAAAACAACCAGATAAATATACTGTATTAGATATTTCCTTCAAATAAGAAAACTTTTAGGGGGTATTAAAATTTTTGTTTAATAACCATTGTTGGAATATCGCAATTTTCTTGGCTGTATTGATTTTTTCAAATACTGCGGAGGATTACCTATGTAACAAAAAAAAGGAAAATTGAGAAATTTAATCTTGTTATTGACGAAGGATTTTAATATTTTATTTTCGGGAAAAAATATCTCCGCGAAATTTCATATCAGTCTTGGAAAATTAATTTCAAATGGACCTGTGTATCAAATATGATGCCGAATAAAAACGGTGAATCGTATTTCATTTCAAAAACGTCACTTGAAATGCAGAGGTCTCTGATACTTACGTGGAGCTTCTGCCGATATTTTTACATTTGACACCCTCGGAAATTTTCTAAAAATAGTTCTTGGAATTTTGACATTTCGGAAAATATTCATCAAAAATGAATCTCGAGAGTAACATGGGAATAGTGTCTATTTAATATTTTAATTTAATGTCATTTGCATGATTAAATATGTTGCACTTTGCAATAAATAATTTTTGAAGCGAATTAAAAATATCAAAATAAAATCAATGATCTTCATCTAATTTTTAAAAATAAAAATTGAAAATCTAAACTGTATTGTGGCGTCGTGAGTCCTTAAAATTTACTTCATCACTTGGTAGTGAAAGGGCTCACACAGTTTTTTGCCATTTTATACCAAATTTATACCATTTATACCGTTATTATTATTTTTATAGCACATGCTTCGCTATCTGGAGATGATTGGCTCCAGGGAGCGGCTGCCCCCGCAACCTCTTTTGTTGATATCGTCCAAAATCCCTCAAGGGGCTGCTTCGCAGACTTCGTCTCCGTCTTTATCGCATTTTCTTTCTCTTGGTCCAGGAGGGGTGGTTACCCCCGTAACCTCTATCGCGTGTCTTCGAAGGAAAAAAACGGACGTGGAAGGTAATGTAGAAAATTGAAGGAGATACAGCAGCTCCTCGTCAACTTACGAGTCAACCCTTTTAAACCCTCTGTGTCGGCGGGTTTTTTTCATGTCCCCAATCACATCTCTGATTGGCGAGCACAGTCGATCTGCACACGGTCCTCCTGGCTTATTCCAGGCTCCATAGGTTCTCGAGGACGGTAGGCCGGCGTGACGTAAATTAACACCGTTGCCGTTCCTCGAGTACTATATGGAGAGCTATAAATCACCTGATATTCCTTTTCAATCAAATAGATTGTGATCCGCATGTGCGTAATGACCCGATAATGATATTGTTCACAGGAGTGTCTTTCCTGTAGATCGTGGTGTCCGAGTTACCCTAACACACAGAACATAAAATAAACTTATCTAATATACATTTAACTAAGCCTAAAATTAATACAACGAATTCGAAATCCACTTTTTTTACAACTACAAAATTAAAACAAAATTACGGCTCCACGCGCATGCGTGAAAACGTGATGTCAATCATTGGTACTGAGAGAAAGTTGCCATACACAACAATATGGTTACGGCTTCAATGCAACAGTTGAGAAGTGTGTTAATTCGAAATGCCCATTAAGTAATATTGAGATGTTCATTATAATTAATTGCGTGAATAAAAGAGAGGTGAGATGTTTTCTTAAATAATTAAATTTTGGAATTAATTGTTATCTGCACTCCGAAGCAAAAAAGGAAAAAAATTCATTAATTAAATAAATCTATCCGAAATATCGGAATTTATTTCCCAATACGACTTTTCCCTTTTTTAAAATTCAGGCCGGCACACCTCTCATCTAAAGAAAGTAATAACAGAAATCATTAGCATTATTTTTTTTTAATTGAGCGGTTGACTGTCTTTGAAAGAATTAATTCCAGAATCTACTTGAAAACATTCCATTACACTCCGTAAGGAACGGGTGTTTACATAACATCTTTTTTTTTTTAACTTTTAATTTTATCACAGAGCGCAAATTATTTGCACCTTTTTTTAGAAGTATTCTTTGAGGTTTGTTTGCAATTTGATAGAATTATGTTTTTTCAAACAAATTGGACTGTAATTAATTAACAGTTGCGCAATTTCGATGCTGTAATGTTTGTTTTACACGATTCCATTGAAAATAGTTATTGTCTCTGTTGCGAAAAAATTCGTGTATTACGAATGATTGAAAAATAAATTTACTTCCTACGCTTTTGAACGTTTCTGTAATGATTCTGTTATGTCTCAGTTCCTTTGATGCTAAAATAAGTGAGCTTTTATGATAAATTATGTTGTTGGAATTTTAATTTCTTAATCAAAAAAATATTAACTAAGACAAGAGTGATGCCGAACTTACATATATACTAGCTGGTATACACGTTCTTCACACTGGTGAATTGGAAAATTAAACAATACAGATTGATATTTGATTAATAAAGACATTTTTAATGAGTTAATCTTACGTGAATTGCAAATTAAACAAAAAAAAAGCTTTTTGCAAACCTCAGCTGAAAACAAAAAAAAAAAGACATGATTGTTAAATTTTAAGTCAGTAGATCCAATAGCTGATAAAAAGGATATTTTTTTATTTATAACTCCTCGCAACTGTCTTGAGGGTCGATTTTTTAAAACACCTCCCAGAACTGATCTCTGCTCAACAAAAGTAACACATTGCTACAAATTTTGTGTAATGAGCACTTAAAATAGCGTAAATAATTTATATCCGGAAGTGTAATACGTTAATATTACTTTCTGTTGTATTTATTTTATGTTAAAACAGCAATATTCGCTAGCAACGCCGTTCCTTAAATTATAACGGTGATTCAAAGAAAACAGCGAAATGTTGGCGATAAAGTCAGGTTGGGAACTGTCTTGCTACTTTCATAGCTCGAGCTTTAAAAGAACTTTGGGAAAGATAAGACTTAAGCTTTCACGGCATAATTCTTCGAGGGTATCTTTTCTACACTTACAAAAAATACAGTACAATAGTTATAATTATTTTTACACCTAAAAAATGCAACCCTGCCTATTCATTTAAAACTATAGCTTTATAATTAACTACTGACCACAAACAAACTATGCAAATTTGTCCAAATGATGTAGCGTGAAAGACAAAGTTTATCTACTTTAAATACCAGAAGCGATAAAAGTATTTATTTCGATGTAAGGATCAATCTGTTACTACAAAATGTGCATATTAAAATCATAAAAAAATGATCAATTTTTATTGTATTCATGGTTCAATATTTTGTGTCGATTATGGCTTCCACATTAAGAAAAAAATCAATTGTAGCTATTCAAATAAAGAGTGACTTAACACAACTTCTCCCTTCGAAATCTAGTTTTATTCTGGAATAAGAAAAGTAGTCATTACACCGATCAAAGCAATAAATTAGAAGCCACAGCTGGCATGGGCAAAACAAAAAGGGAAACTTTTACTTCACACATAAAATATAGTTATATGCTGTCACTTGCTTTTTTTGCAGCGCACGCAAGAATAGCTTGCAGATCGCAGAATTTTTTCCTACTTACGTGACAATTATCATTATATTTTGGACACTTTACACAATATCTTTATCAAAATATAGCCAATGTGTTATAAGCTGTTGTGTAAGCTATATTATTGTAGTTTCATAAAAATCCATTCAGTTGTTTTTGCGTGAAAGAGTAAAAAACATACATACACAAATACAAACGTTCGCGTTTATAATATTAATGAGTTTTGTTTAAAAGCTCTTTTCTCACATTTTAAAGCGCTCAATTCAGGTAAAATTTTCTATACAGGGTGATTTTGAATACGAAAATTAAGGTATAATTAATGAAGAATAATTGATTAAAGTTAATTATTTTAAGAATTGCAGATACAGCCACGTTGACTTCATTTTTGGTGGCTTGGAGACCATATATATACATATATATATATATATATATGTATATATATATATATATATATATATATATATATATATATATATATATATATATATATATATATGTATATACATATATGAAAGAAAAATGTATTATGTACCAAAAACAAGAAATAATAGATAATTAACTTAACAAGAAATAGCGTAATAAAAATATAAAAGCTTAACATGAAGAACAAAATTATAGAGAAATAAAAAAAGAAACTACAAAAAAGAAGAACCTAGCGAGTCACAAAGCAATTTCGGACTTAGGACCGAATAAGTGGGGTTAAACTAGTTTGAAGGTGCCAACCTTCCCCCTTTGCAACTCGGTAGGAAAAACCAAATAAAATAAAATAAACAAAAATTCAGAGTATGGAAAACTCAGAGAGTATGATAAACGACACACTACTATTATGTAACAAACTCTCCCAAACTCTTAATGCAGAAAAATCGCAAAATAATTACGTAAGAAAAGTAGAAAAATCCTATAAAAAAATTACATAAGAAAAGTATTTTTCAAAAAATAATTTAACAAAATTTCTTTACTCACAGAGCTTTTACGAAGAGAATCAAGCGTCTTGACATCAATGAAAATCAATTATTCACCAAGTTAAAAAATTCGAATATACATAAACACATCTTTTGAGCTAACTTTTAAACTAGCCAGCAAAGACAGATATAAAAAAAGACAACAATCAAATATGATAGAATTTGAATTGGTTGATTGTCAAAAATGTAAATTTCCTAGGCTCTAATTTGGTTGGTTGTCAACAATGTGTAAGATGTTCAAGATGTGTGTGGAAAAAATGTAAACTGTGAAATGAGTGTTATGATATAATCTTCACAGCAAGACCACTAACATGCTGACTTTGAAATCCTATTGTTGAGTGGTGGTTATGGAATTTGAAGTAGCAAGACGGTTAATGTATTTGTGATGAATATAAGTACTTAAGAAATTAAAAGGGTATTCATGATCTAAACAACATTGAAATTTTTTTTATATTATTGTATTTATCTATTTTGTGGGTAGTTAAGTTATCATTTCTAAATAAAAAATTCAAAATGATATTTCTGTAAATTGATATATGCAAGTTACTATTCATACAAGAATTTTAATTATATGGAACTTATACGAATCTCTTTTGTCAAAAATGTTACTGACTACATTATTGTTAATAAGATTCAAGTCTAAATCCAAAAATTCCACCATATTAGAGTTGAAGTTTGTTTTAAGGTGATTGAGATAATCAGGGTAGAAGGTAATATTTAGTTTGTATTCACTATTTTTACCAAAAATTATTAAATCATCTATATAACGATAAATCAAGTAAGAATCATTTACAACATGAACAATTTCAAAAAAATGTAAATATAGGTTCGCTAAACAAATACTAGCTGGACCACCCTGAGGTAATCCTTTGATCTGTTTATAAAGATTCTGATCAAATGCAATGAAATTTTCTTTTAATACGAGATTAACAAGAATATAAAATTTTTCTTTTTTCATTGAAGTATATAATTCATATTTATCATAAATTAACTGTAGAACCTTATCATCAGCACGTTGTCACAGGAGACTTTGGCATCGTGAAAGATGATTTGTTGAGAAATTTTATGGAAAAAGGTACCGGTTTTAGACTGATGATCACAAAAAATAAATCTAACGTTATGAAACAAATCATAAAAGATTTAGATAAATGCTACCTTAAAATTGCAATTAAATACGGAATGCCGATTGAAGCTTTCAATCAATTTAGATCTTATGTAGCAACAGAAATTCGGGAATTAGATTTCACTGTTGAAAATGAAATTATGTTTAAAGATCTTAAATCATCAATAGAAAGTATCCAAAATGACTTCGTGATTACATATGTTGATAAGGTCTCTGCTAATTATGCCATAATTTGTAAATATTTTTACAGTAAAATATTAAGTAACCACATTTTAAATAATAATTCATTTCAAAAATCAATTCACAATAATAGAGAAGATGATAATCGTCTTTTAGCTTTAAACAAAAGACTGAATATTCATCTAAATAATATTAAATATGCAAGTATTTTTTTAACACCAAAATTTCATAAAAGCCCTATAAAATTCCGTAGTATCACTAATGGATACAATACATATATCACGAAATCTGAGAAGATCTTACAATCTCTTCTTCAAAATCTAATTGATAACTTACAAAACACGGCTATAATTAAAAATAGCTTAGAGATTGCTAGAGTTACTAAGGATATGTCAATTTTTTCCATGCATGGCTTTGATTTCGAGGATCTTTTTAATTCTATAGATATTGACGATGTTATTAAGGCTCTACAGTTAATTTATTATAAATATGAATTATATACTTCAATGAAAAATGAAAAGTTTGATATTCTTGTTAATCGCGTATTAAAAGAAAATTTCATTGCAATTGATCAGAATATTTATAAACAGATCAAAGGATTACCTCAGGGTGGTCCAGCTAGTATTTGTTTAGCGAACCTCTCTCTCTATATTTACATTTTTTTGAAATTGATCATGTTGTAAATGATTCTTACTTGATTTATCGTTATATAGATGATTTAATAATTTTTGGTAAAAATAGTGAATACAAACCAAATATTGTCACGGAGTTCGAAAGAAGTACACAGTTCAATTAAACAAACAATTATAGATTTATTCTAACGCTGGGAGCTCGATACAACACTGGACTGAGAACATCCCCAACTGGCGATGAACTCTGCTTTTATACACTTCGGAATATTCGAGAAATACCCAGTATGCACTCTAAAGAATGATCTGGATTCATCTAGAACCTAGAGAAACAATACATTAAAAACGAGAACAAAATTCCAGTCTTTGGATAAATCTGCCGGGGCCGGGATTCGAACCCGAGACCTGAGGAAGTTCAGTCCAACGCTCTGCCAACTCGGCTATCGGGACTTGTAGCAAATTATGCGTGCGGCATTGCTCCCCTCGAAAAAGAAGACAGCGCCCCGCTGTCATTTTGTTCAAGGGTCTTTATTCTGGAACGAGTGATGGGTCCTTTGTATGATTCTTTGGGAGGAATATCCTCGGTTTCGATTTGCTCGGCGGGATCATGGTACGGTTTCATACGCAGTACATGGACAACTTCTCTTAGTTTTCTTTTTCGTGAAGCAGGATCAAAATCTTGTACTTCGTAAGTCACGGCTGATAAACGGCGTAGCACCTGATACGGTCCGAAATACCTTCTTAAGAGTTTTTCGGAGACACCGACTTTTCTCACTGGAATATAAACCCATACGTGATCTCCGGGAGCGTAGGATACCATTTGGTGTTTGGAATCGTAACGTCGACGATCTTTGTCTTGAGCTCTCAGAGTGTGCACTCGGGCTAGCTGTCGTGATTCTTCGGCTCTGGCTGCTATCTTGGTGATGTTATTGTCATCAAAATCGTTAGGACAGAATGGTAGCATTGTATCTAGTGTCGTTTCCGCTTCACGACCATGAAGTAAATAGAACGGCGTAAAACCTGTGGTCTCTTGTTTAGCGGTATTATAAGCGAAGGTTACAAATGGTAGAATTTCATCCCAATTTTTCTGCTCTACATCCACATACATTGACAACAAGTCGGCCAAGGTCTTATTGAAGCGCTCCGTCAGTCCATTTGTTTGGGGATGATACGCCGTTGTGAAACGATGATCAATGTTACACAAGTCGACGAGAGAGGAAACAAGTCTGGATCGAAAGACGGCTCCACGATCTGTGATAATTACTCGAGGAGCTCCATGCCTGAGGACAATTTCTTCAAGTAAGAACTTCGCTATTTCGGCGACAACGGCTGTCGGCAAGGCTTTTGTTATTGCATATCGCGTTGAGTAATCCGTGCAGACTATTATCCATTTGTTTCCATGAGCAGACTTTGGAAATCTCCCAAGGAGATCAATTCCAATGCGATGGAAAGGAGCTATAGCTGGAGGGATGGGAACTAAACGTCCAGGTGGTCGTTGAGGAACGGACTTTCTCCTTTGGCACTCCCGACAATGCATGACATACCGAACGACATTTCGGTACATTCCCGGCCAGTAAAATCTCTTGCGAATCCTGTCATAAGTTTTCGCAAAACCAAGGTGTCCTGCGGTGGGGGCGTCATGAAAGTGCCTTAGTATGTCTGCTCGTAGATGTTTAGGAATGACTGGTAACCACAACTTTCCATCTGGATCAAAATTCTTCCTGCAAAGGATACCGTCGATGAATCTGAATTCTTCGTTTTTGGATGAGTTGCTCAAAAGTTTTAATTTCTCAAGGTCTTGATCTTTTTTCTGTTCCACCGCAAGGTTCATACTCGTCGTGACTGCTAAAAATTTGTCTGGTGTTTCCGTTTCCTCTTCCACTGGATTTCTCGAAAGAGCGTCGGCGTCACTATGCTTCTTACCGGTTTTATATTTTACGTCAAAATCATGCTCTTGAAGTCGGAGGGCCCATCTGGCAAGCCTTCCTGAAGGATCCTTTAAATTCATGAGCCAGCACAAGGAATGATGGTCAGTTACAACAGTAAAAGTGTTTTCCGAATATGTACGGCCGGAATTTGTTGGTAGCCCATACGATGGCAAGACATTCCCTTTCTGTGGTGGAATAATTCTTTTCGGCTTTTGTCAGAGTTCTAGAAGCGTATGCTATAACTTTCTCGACATTATTCTGAATTTGTACTAGGACAGCTCCGATACCGTACCCGCTTGCATCGGTATGGATTTCTGTAGAAGCTCTTTCGTCGTACATCCCCAATACTGGATCCGTAAGTGCTTTCTTAAGACTGTTAAATGCTTCCACCTCTTCAGGACCCCAATGAAACTCACGCCACTTTTCAGCAACGAATGCAAAGGTTCGGCGAGATAACAGAAACCTTTAATAAATCTTCTAAAGTATGAACAAAGGCCAAAGAAAACTTCGTATGTCATGTATATTCTTTGGAGTGGGAAAATTTCTTACAGCTTTTATTTTGTCGGGATCGGGACGAACGCCATTACAAGATACAAGATGGCCTAGAATCTTTACTTCTTGGGCAGCAAAAAGACACTTCTTTGAATTTAATTTAAGACCAGCTTCCTGAAGACATTTTAGAACAAGTCTTAATCGTATAAGATGGTCTTCAAAAGTTTCTGAGAACACTATTATGTCATCTAGGTAACAAAGACACATAGTCCATTTAAAATGGCGTAGCAAATTGTCCATCATTCTCTCGAAGGTCGCAGGTGCATTACAGAGACCAAACGGCATGACTTTAAACTCGTATAAGCCTTCGGGGGTAATAAATGCCGTCTTTTCACGATCCGCTTCGTCTATTTCTATTTGCCAATAACCAGATCGGAGATCCATGGAAGAAAAGAACTTGGCACCTTTCAGACAGTCGAGCGTATCGTCAATACGAGGCAGAGGATAAACGTCTTTTTCGTGACGCTATTCAGCTTGCGATAATCGACGCAAAACGCCAACTACCGTCTTTTTTTTTCTTACGAGCACAACGGGTGATGACCAAGGACTTTCAGAGGGTTGGACGATACCTTCATCAAGCATTTTTCTGAACCTCTTCATGAATGATGCGTCTTTCAGTCGGCGAGACTCTGTAGGCTCGTTGGTTGATTGGAGCATGATCACCAGTAAAAATCCTGTGTTTCACATTCGTCTTCGCGGCTGTCGACTTGTCGGTCTTCGTGAAAGCCCAGAAAATTTCCGGAGTAGTTCGGATAGCTTGTTTCTCTGTTCGTCACTTAACTCGGGTGACATCATTAACGAACAATTCATCTGTGACTCCGAAGTTTCTTGCTGGTCATCCAAGCAACCCGATGTGTCGGAAATAACACATAGATGCCCTTCATTTAGTGGCTCAGCTTGGCCTATGCACATTCCTCTAGGGATGATTTGGTTTCAACTGCAGGTTGGTAACCCAGACATCACTTTTTCCGTTACGATATGTGGATACCATGGACGGTGTAGCAATATTTTCTCGAAGAGCAAATGTTTGCTGCCGTCTAGAACTACATTTATGTCTCCTCGGGTTTGATATCCTGATACTGTTATTCTAGTTAAAGAATGCGGCTTTAAGTGTATAGTCTCTGGTGGCATACAAATTCCAGGCGTCAGGCGCTGTGGAGTCTCGACAGATGTCTTCTAGAACAAGTTCATTTTTGTCCACAGTCTATAACGGCTTGAGACGCCTCTAAAAGTCCCATCCTAGGATGACGTCATGGCTACAATGTGATAAAACAATAAATTCAAACGGCAGTTCTCGATTGTTTATACGGACACGTAAAACACATTTCCCTATCGGCCGAACAAAATTTCCATCCGCAACTTTCAGCATAACGCTCTTGGCATCAGCAAAACAGAACTTTCTTTAAAAATCGGCGATACTTATCGGATATGACAGAAAACGATGCCCCAGAATCTACTAGAGCACGTATCGGCTTCTTATCTATTATTACGTCTAGTTGGTTACCAGTCATCTTGGCGGTCGACGGAGGATTTCCAGTACACGCGGCCTCACCTCCTTGGAAGGTCGCTCTCTTTGGTTTTCCTCGCTCCTACGGCCTGGCTACTGACTGGATCGGCGATATGGCGACGGGGATCTGTAACGACGTATTGGGGATCGGCCTCTCGTGGGACTTGGCGTAAAACGGCGAGAAGAGTTTGGTCGGCGTATTTCTTCTTCAGTGCCAACGTCGTCGAAGTTCCGTCGGCGGTTTCGAGAGTTGTCAAAAACTCTCTCGGCAGTAGCGCATTACATGTCCAGGACGTCCGCAGTGGAAACAAACAGGTCTGTTGTCAGCCGTTCTCCACACATCTGTTTTTCTTGGTTGAGGTGGGAATTTCTGAACAGGAGCTCTGTATTTCCTGGTTACAGCGGCGTATGTTGGTCGTGGTCTGGTTTCTGTAGGTTTTGTTGACACTGGGGCCAAAACCCTTTCAACTCTTGAACGATCTCTTCTAAGGACTGGGGATCGGTGTCCAAAGATTCTTGCGTCTGGTTAACTAGTCGATGGACTTCTTCTCGTACGATTGTGCGAATAAGAGAGACCAAATCAGTCTCATCCGTCAGGGATGCAACCGGTACGACGTTTGGAAGCCTTTCAAATTTCGGTCGACCAACTCTCTTCTGCTTCATATCTTCGATATAGTTGCACCATTTGATAAAACTTGCTGTGTCGTTGATTTCTCTCGTCAACAGGGCCTGATAAATATCCTCAGCAACACCTTTCATTAGGTGTGACACTTTTTCGTCTTCTTTCATCAGAGGATTTACCTCTTGGCAAAGTTCTAATACACCTTGTATGTAGGACTGTGTACTCTCGCCTGAACGCTGGGCTCGGCATTTTAGTTGTTCTTCTGCCCTTCTGGTATATTTTTGACGATCACCAAAAGTCCACTTAGTCCATTTTTAAACGCTTCCCAGGAATCTAAAGGCGTCTTCGTTGTTGACATACCACTGTCTCGCAGTACCGTCAAGAAAGAAATAAACGTTAGCCAGGCACATCATGTCATCCCACTTGTTAAAAGTTGGCTACTCGATCGTACTCTTTAAGCCATTTGAGAGGGTCTTCCCCAGGCGCTCCACGGAAGGTCGATGGGCTCCTCCATTGCTGTAACGAATGTGATACTACAGCGGGCTTGGCTTCTTGCTCGGTCGGCATTTTTGTCCTCTTCCTACTATTTTCTTTTAACAGTCCGAATTCGGGGGATAATCCTCTTAACCGGAGGCTCCTGCGAAGGTTGTCGCTATTATCCACGTTTGACGTAATTGTACCCCGCGCCTCCACCAAACTTGTCACGGAGTTCGAAAGAAGTACACAGTTCAATTAAACAAACAATTATAGATTTATTCTAACGCTGGGAGCTCGATACAACACTGGACTGAGAACATCCCCAACTGGCGATGAACTCTGCTTTTATACACTTCGAATATTCGAGAAATACCCAGTATGCACTCTAAAGAATGATCTGGATTCATCTAGAACCTAGAGAAACAATACATTAAAAACTAGAACAAAATTCCAGTCTTTGGATAAATCTGCCGGGGCCGGGATTCGAACCCGAGACCTGAGGAAGTTCAGTCCAACGCTCTGCCAACTCGGCTATCGGGACTTGTAGCAAATTATGCGTGCGGCATTATTACGTTCTACCCTGATTATCTCAAGCACCTTAAAACAAACTTCAACTCTAATATGGTGGAATTTTTTGGATTTAGACTTGAATCTTATTAACAATAATGTAGTCAGTAACATTTTTGACAAAAGAGATTCGCTTAAGTTCCATATAATTAAAATTCCTGTATGGTTTAGTAACTTGCATATATCAATTTACAGAAATATCATTTTCTATTTTTTATTTAGAAATGATAACTTAACTACCCACAAAATAGTTAAATACAATAATATATAAAAAAAATTTCAATGTTGTTTAGATCATGAATACCCTTTTAATTTCTTAAGAACTTACATTCATCCCAAATACATTAACCGTCTTGCTACTTCGAATTCCAAAACCACCACACAACAAAAGGATTTCAAAGTCAGCATGTTAGTGGTTTTGCTGTGAAGATTATATCATAACACTCATATCACAGTTTACATTTCTTCCACACACATCTTGAACATCTTACACATTGTTGACAACCAACCAAATTAGAGCCTAGGAAATTTACATTTTTGATAATCAACCAATTCAAATTCTATTATATTTGATTGTCGTCTTTTTTGATATCTGTCTTTGCTGGCTAGTTTAAAAGTTGGCTCAAAAGATGTGTTTATGTATATTCGAATTTTTTAACTTGGTGAATAATTGATTTGCATTGATGTCAAGACGCTTGATTCTCTTCGTAAAAGCTCTGTGAGTAAAGAAATTTTGTTAAATTATTTTTTGAAAAATACTTTTCTTATGTAGTTGTTTTAGGATTTTTCTACTTTTCTTATGTAATTATTTTGCGATTTTTCTGCATTAAGAGTTTGGGAGAGTTTGTTACATAATAGTAGTGTGTGGTTTTATCATACTCTCTGAGTTTTCCATACTCTGAATTTTTGTTTATTTTATTTTATTTGGTTTTTCCTACCGAGTTGCAAAGGGGGACGGTTGGCGCCTTCAAACTAGTTTAACCCCACTTATTCTGTCCTAAGTCCGAAATTGCTTTCTATCTCGCTAGGTTCTTCTTTTTTGTAGTTTCTTTTTTTATTTCTCTATAATTTTGTTCTTCATGTTCAGATTTTATATTTTTAGTACGCTATTTCTTCTTATGTTCATTATCTATTATTTCTTGTTTTTGGTATAAAATACATATTTCTTTCATATATATTTTATGCGTTCATTTGGCTGCTTTGCGCTTATCTATGTATAAATCTATTTACTGATGAGATTGTTCAGTTATGGATGTAGTCAGTATATATATACATATATATATGACAGGCCCCAGGCCTGCTGGTAAAAATGAAGAGGGCATCATCTTCACAATATTCCTTTATTACGCTTTCATCATATATAATCTAACATGGCGGACCTTTTGCCGCGCAACCGGGTGTTACCAAATACAACATCGCAGCGAGAAGACACCAGCCAAGTCCTTTCTTAGTATGCGTTCGCCTTCGTCAGCGCTCGTTGCTCCTTTTAACAGGCTTGTTTACTCATAAATCCTTACGCGATGGTAAAGAGTTCGCTCTATTTTCATTTATTACTTCCTTAATTTTGAACCTAAACTTTTCAAACCTGACATATATATATATATATATATATATAAATATATATTATATATATATATATATATATATATATATATATATATATGTATGTATATATATATATATATATATATATATATATATATATATATATATATATATGTTGGCGATTTCAGTCAAAACTTTAAAAGCCTTTTTTTCTCTCAATTTAAAGCGCTCAATTGAGCTGAAATTTTTTATTCACGATTGTTTTGGAATGCAATATTTGAATTTAATTATAATTATGTAAATTAATAATATCTGTATTAATAATAAAAATCTAAATTTCTTATAGATTGCATTGATTGAGTACTTATGTTGCTAATCTTCGTTCATTCCAAATATCTCAACTTTTATGCACACTCAAGAGTTAAAACATTATGACCTCCTGTCAATATCGAGTTGACCCACCTTTGGCTCGCAACACAGTTTCATCCCGCCTTGGCATGAATGCCACAAGTCCTTGGTAGATAGCTGGAGACAGATTGTACCAGATGTTTAAGCAACAGTCACGCAAATCCGAGACATTATGAATTAGTGGTCTTTGAACTCTGAGCTGCTGTACCATGACATCCCAAATGTGTTATATCAGATTGAGATCCAGTGAGTCAGGCCCCCAAGACATTAACTGGAATTCAGCATCATGTTCCTGGAACCAATCCAACACAATTTTAGCCTTGTGACACAGGGCTTTGTCCTGTTGGAACATTCCATTTAAAGCAGGAAAAACAGAGACCTTGTAAGGTTGCAACTGGTCCGCAATGATGTCCAGATACCCTGTAGCATTCATGGTCTGCTCTACCACAACCACGGGTCCCAGAAACGCCCAAGAGAACGTACCCCAAAGCATATTACTGCCACCACCGGCCTGTGTATAACCTACCGTACATTCAGGGAGCAACTTTTCGCCTGGAAGACGGCGTAACCTGATATGACCATCCGCAACTCTCTACCACTGATCCATGGACCAGTCGCGATGATCCCGGGCCCAACGCAAGCGCAGTTGGCGATGCCGCTTGGTCAGCAAAGGCACACGAGTGGGACGTTTGCTGCGTAGCGCCTTATCCAACAGTGTCCGCTGAACAGTGCGCTCCAATACAATTCTACTTGGTCCTGCATTCTATTGGGCTGTCAACTGAGCCACTGTCTTGCTCCGGTTTTGCTTCGCCATAGGAGACAGTCTCCGATGAACTTTTTCTTTGATTGCGTGTAGACGTCCAACACCATGTCGTCTACTGCTGGTTCCCCGTCATTCACCCACTTTGTATATGTACTAACAACTGTAGATCGCGAACAACCCAAGAGCCGTGCAGTTTCGGAAATAATTGTTCCGAGCCTTTGAGCCATTACAATCTGCCCTCTATCAAAGTCGCTTAGATCCGCAGCCTTTTCCCATCACACACAGAACTAAGTGAAAGAATGATTTTTCACTCTCCAGCAGCAGTTAAATAACACTTTCACTTGATCACGTGCATTTCACATGATACAGGCGAGTTCATTACAAAATGTAGAAGTGGTCATAATATTTTGGCTCTTGAGTGTATTTATGTGTTAAAATAGTAAGTGCAAAAGAACATAACTCATATTTTGATTTCAGGAACAAAAACTATTTCAAATGCTGAACTTTTCTAAATTTTTGTAGTTCATGAAATAATTCTTTGTCATGAAATAATTGTTAATTCTAGGGTAATTCAGCACTAGAGAGAGAGAGAGTCACATTTTTGTTCAAATATCATTGAATTAATTAAAAAAGAAAAGTTGTTGAATCAGCTTGTGTTTAATTATAAAATAGGAACAAAAGATGCAAAGTGCAAACATTTATTCATTATTATGCAAGCATCCCAATTGCAAATATTTATAATTCATTAAATAATATATACATATAACAGAAGAAAACTTTTTACATGATTCGGAACTAGGAGGGTCCAAAAATATCAAATTACTAAACATTCTTTGTAAAATGCCTGTATGTAACAATTTTCATCCTTTAAATTTTCTGTCGTCAAATTTTCTTTAATTTATGAATATTTTGAGCTCTTCAAGACATCACGTAGAAATTTATATTTTAATTATCTGGTTTATAACGGGAAATATTCTTTCAATCTTAACGCTAACTCTTCAAAAACTGCTTCATTGGCACACTTCCACATAAGATGATGCAATGTTGCGTCATTCATATATTTTGGCCAATCCCGAATATTATATGACTTTCAAAGCTTCTGGCTGGTAAATATATATATACAAGGAGAATGTGATTTATTTTGAATTCAAAATTATTAATTAATCATTTGAGCGTTTTTCTCTCTCCAGAAAAATCATTCCGAAAGCGTTTAGTTCTATTTTGCAAACTCTTTCCAAAGTGCAACAGATTTCCTTCTTTCCTTCTTCTATAAGTTCACGGGAGATCTAGAGAGGACGATTCTATTACTCAGTTCGGCCTCTTTGTTAATGAATGGAATCTGCTTACTCAATTTCAAGATTTTACGCCTAATAGTTTAAAAAAGGAGATAATTACCTATAAAGCCCCTTAATTCTCCGTATTGCCACTTGGGGGTCAATTTTGACAAAACCTATTTTTCCAGGAAAGGAATCCACTTACTAAATTTCAAGACTGTACGTCAAATAATTTAAAAACGGAAATGATCATCTATAACGTCCACTAAGCCCTGCAACACCACTTAAAGGTTTATTTTTGTAAAATCTAATGTGTAGTGGACCTCTACTCCACGAAATGAATCTGCGCACCAAATTTAAAGACAATACGTCTAACAGTTTAAAAATGGAAATAATTATCTATAACGCCACTTTTTTATTATTTATTTATTTGCAAAACTCCTCATGCTCCGCATTACATAACATGAGGCTTACAGACGTAAGTGGTGACACAATTATATAAAAAAATAAATTTGGAGGGGGAGGAAAAATGAAGAAAAACACATAAAAGACAAAAACATAAAAAAAAGAAGAGTGGAAAAACACAAATGTAAAAAGGAAGGTCCAATAAAACTTTAAAAATCAATACAGTAAACAAATTTTCTTAAGACATTTAGGCTCTCACTACATTTGATCAATAAAGACAAAACATGTGGCCAGGAAAAACCTAAACGCATGTGTGTTTCAACTCCTTTCTAAAATTTTCTCTTTTACAGAAATAAAGTTTACAGTACAATAATACATGTTCCACAGTTTCAGCATCCTGACCACAAGAACAAATATCACTACCAATTAAATTAAATCTAGATAAAATAGCTATTAAAATTTCCATGTCCTGTTAGAATCTGGGATAACTTGAAATCAGTAACAACACTCTTACATTTAAGCCGTAGATAAGTGGTCGGAAAAAATCTTTTAGTCAACAAAGCTTTAGGTGAGGCCTAGAACTCGGTGTTCCAGGAGAAGAAACAGTTCTTTCCCAAGCTAAATGTTTCCAGTGGGACAATGGCACAGACATCAAAAGGTTCACAACTTGGCAAGTTGCCTCTTTGGCCAATTGATCCGCGCTATCATTGCCGAGATTTCCACTATGGCCCCGAACATAAGAAAAGTGGATGCCACTTTTGGAAAGATGCGATTTCGTCTATAAAAATGAAATAATTTGCTAACGCCCCTTACGGATGATTTTCACAAAACTCTATGAAAGGAATTTTGCCACACCAAGTTTCAATAGTTTAAAAATGGAAATAGTTATGCATAACGCCCTTTAATCAACGTCCCTTGGAGGTCAATAAAAATCATTTTGAGGGGATCTCTACTCTATGAAAGAATTTTGCACACCAAGTTTCAAGACTGTGCATCTAATAATTTAATAATGGAACTAATTATCTATAACGCCCCTTAAACCTCCGTAATGCCCCTTGGGGTTGGATCTTTGCAAAATCCGTTCTTAGCTGATGTCTACTTCATGAAAGGAACCTGCCTACCAAATCTCAAGTTCGCGCGCGTAGGTTTAATAGTTTCGGAGATATCGTGATTATTCAGTCAGTGAGATACTGAGTCGTTTTTCTCCTTTATATAGTATATAGATGATGAGATCTCCGAAATGTAAAAAAAAAACGCTTTTGTCCCTTATCTTTGTATCGTTACTATTCATTTTGTTGTTTGTTTTATATGTGTTAACATAATTAAAGTTTATATATATATATATATATAAAGACATATCCAGTGGAAGGGATTTCTTAATATTATCGTATATATTTTTTCTATAATGGTTGATGATGCATATTTAACATTATTGATGAGGGCAGTCCTTTATGGCAGGAAATTTATTTATTGTCCCTCTTGAATCACATAGACATACACATATTAAACACAAAACGACACAACATAGGGGGGGGGAGTAATATCCTACGCGCTGCAACTGGCTACATGATTACGGACGAAGAGCAAAAGAGGCGGAATTTTCCAGAGATCTCACTATTTATACTAAGCGGATATCACATTATCTGGGTGGGTGGATGGTTGTAATTACAAAGGTTCCCTTTAGGCGGGTAGCTAATTAAAATAATCAAACAGCTGTCCTGAAGGACTGGACCATAGATAAATCAAAATCTATTAAAGATTAAATTACTTGGAATTATTATTTGTGAGTGTGCGCACACGCAATAATCTATTTAAAAATTTCGGTTCTTAAAATGAAGCAAAACAGATTCTTATTGTATATAATTTTTAAGATACGAAGAAATCGAGATTGAACTAAAATTGACAGGATTGCCTTTCATAGGTAGATGTTTCCTCAGAAAAATAAATCATCTATCACATCATTTACATGATTACTATGACCCTTTAGAGAGATCTTTAGATTGAGTTAGAATTCTTTAAAATACAAAATGTGGGGGTTTTATTCAAGCTCTTTTTTATTTTGACTTGTTTAACACTAGTACTGAGGCAGTATCGGTATACCTAAAACCACGGGTGGGGACAAATTGACCCCAATTAATAAAATCCCGTGTTGTTATACTTAAAGTACGCTGTAATTATATGGCAATGACATTTATTCATTTCTAACATTAAATTAATATAAGTGATAAAAAATAATAATATTTTGCAATATGGTACATTGTATATATTCAGTTAATAAAATATACATACAACTTGGAGAAAAATATTTAGTTTCTTACCAGTCAAGATTTCCTGCACAGTTCATGCACATTTTGGGTAACTTTTTTTTATATATTTTGTACACTATCTACTTATCGGTATTTTACAGGGTGATCAAGTATCTACAGTTTTTTTCTACACTGGAAATCTTTGCAATAAAGACTTTTTCGCATCTGCGCACTTTCTTCAGTAGTATCTGTAGTTTTCTGTGTATCGTACTTTCTTTTGTGAATATACGCACTACGCAACACTGCAATGAGTTGTTGAAGATATTCTCTCCTCGTAAGTTTTTACCAGTAACTTCTTTGTATAAAATTCATGAATTAATCCCCGAAAGATAAAGAATATTGTAGAATACATGAACTGGCCACCTCCTTGATCTTGCCTATTCACAGAATATTTCCGAGCCATTTGGTTGGTAATATCGACACCAAATTGAGTTGAGTTATAAAATGATATTGTTTCTGGAAGCATTTTGGGTGATTATTGCCGATATAAACTGTGGTATGAAGGGTAACAACAGTAAGACATTTTTTTTTCTAGTTTTTGACTGATAAACTGTCAAAGTTATATCATCATGCTCCAGTATATAACGATGCATCGCATAAGAGCATCTTTACTTTTTTCAAAAATTCAGGATCTTCTGTCCGATTTCGTTTCATCGTCCCAGTTAAATTAGTGTTATTTTTTAACATTTGAAACAGATTTAGGGTGAAAAAAAAATATCTGTAGTGATATTTCTTGCTGTATCTTCGGAAGGTTCTATGAAACGCAAAACGGCGCATTCAGAGAGAAACAGATTTACAGGATATTCCTCATATTTACAGAAATATGTAAACTCATTGAGCACATATTTACTATTAATATCAGCGGCAAGCCAGAGCTTGATACCAAAGTTTATCTGATGTACTTAGCATATATTGTGTGGAATGAAATCTAGCTTTAGTCGGAAACAGTTCTTCATCAATAGTTATATATGGTCCTGATTTAAGGCAAATTATCGAATTTTCAGTAAATTTCTTCCAAACTTCAGCAATGAAACAGAATTTATCAGTTTAAAGGTGTTCAGATCATGTAGATTTTTTGTCGAATCACAGAAATAGTATAAGTTCTCTGAATCTATCTCTCGCCGTAGTATCGTGGAAAAAAGGTGGACCCCTAACAACAGACCACAGACTATCAAGCTCTAGATTATTTGCACCATATATACCTCGAACATACAAAACTGATATAAAATCATCGAGTTCGTCTTAGGGTGTTGGCCATTCATTTTTCCCCAGTTGCCTGTGAGTGTTTTCCTCTGAACAATTTTTGATATGACGAAGCATATGCTGATCTATAAGCAGTCTCCCTGAACTAATTGCGTTACCATTTTGAATATTTCGCTTTGCATAACTGGTTGGCCCACTTTTTTCTTTGAAAATATTATGTTCAACAAATCTTCCACGCGTACAACTTCTAGACTTCATCAACTTCTTTTCCCAACCCGTTCCATCATTTCTAACAAAGGTTCCAGAGTTCATTTCATCTGGATTTGAATCTGATTAATTTTTCCGTTTATTTTCCCATTGTTTTTTCTTTCCAGAAATGGTTTTTCCTCTAGTACATTGTACAGGAAAATTAGATACGGTATCTTAGAGGACTGAATAGGCTTTTCCCTCTCCAGGAATCGTTCAATTGTAAATTTAGTACTTGTGATTATAATGGGGTCAAAATAACCCATTCCATGATTTTTGGTATAAGTATTAAAAACAAAAAAAATGATAAGTATTCCACGTATCGTATTTTCACAGGTTATTATTGGTATAAAAATACGAAAAGTCAAGAATTTTTTTTTCAATTCCGTTGGTAACTTTTTGAGAAAAATTTGAAAGCAAAATTACTTTTGGGTCAAAATGACCCATCCGTGGTTCTAGTGTTAAAAAGAAGTCAAGATATTTTTTAGATAAGTTTTCTGAAAAGCTTAACGAACTAATACTAAGCAATTCAATCCTGTTTTTTTTTATATCTATTATTCCAAAAAATATAAATAAATGTCATTGCAGAAAAACAAAAAAAAATTATACGTTTTATTACCAGTAATTGTTTAATGCCTTTAAAAAAACCTGGGTTTTAGGGTTTTATCTGAAATGGTAACTAATTATTCTAGATTATTTAAACAGGGACAGGTAAAACAATTATTTAACTTCTTTATTTCTACCAGTAATTTCACAATCTAATTCAGGGTGTCCAACCCGTGGCCCGCCTTGAATAATTTTGCGGCTCAAGAGATTCCTTACAACTTTACAAAATTTGACTATTTTGTACAATATTTTTTTGTTTAAAAATTTTTTCTTTGTTTTGTGTGTGTGTGTGTTTTTTTTTTTGTAAAAAAAAAAAAAAATCCCAAAATTGTTATTATTTTATCATGTTGCTTCTGTTACTGCGCGTGCGCGATTCTGTTTATTATTTCTAAATTGTAATTTATCAAACATAAATCGTGCTGAAATTTAACGCACGAAAATCTGCAACATCAATTACGATACGCGAATACACGTGCATTGAGATCGGTTTGCAAAAACTAAGTGAAAGAGTTGAGAAACAGATTTGAACAGAATTGATGTTGCAGATTTTTGTGCGTTAAATTTGAGCACGATTTATGTTTAAAAATTTCCATTTAGGAATAAAAAAGAGATTCGCAGTAACAGAAGCAACATGATAAAATAATAACAGTTTTGGGATTTATTTTTTTACAAACACACACACACACACAACAAAGACAAAGAACAAAAATTTAAACAAAAAAGTTTGTACAAAATAGTCAAATTTTGTAAAGTTGTAAGGAATCTCGTGAGCCGCAAAATTATTCAAGGCGGGCCGCGGGTTGGACACCCCTGATTTAGATTGTGAAATGACTGGGAAAAATAAAGAAGTGAAATAAATTTTTTTTACCTGTCACTGTATAACTAAACATTATTTGATCATTGCATTATTATTATTATACTACAGTGGTTCTCAAACTTTCACTACTGGCGACCCAATTTTCAATCATAATTTTTATCACCTCTCCCCTAAAAATAATAATGTATTGAATGCAATAATAATGCACTTTGGCGCTAAAGCTACAATACGATCATAATTATAAACCGTACAAATTGACAATTAAATTAATATATTTTTTTTTACTTTTTAGTTCGATTCACTATAAAAGCGTGTTTTTTAGTTTGTTTAAAAACTATAATTTATTTTATTGTTATTTTTACTATACACGATAAAAATCACAATTTCAGTGAATAATTTAATTAAGAGATATATTAACAGTATTATTTATGTTCCAAATGTGCGTGGTCTTAATAAAGGACATAAATCACAGACTCTTTTCGCTAACAACACAGGAACGTTATTTTCCAGCTAAACTGTCATATTTTGTTAACGATTTTGTAGTTTTGCTGTTGTTTGATGATCTACAAATAGCATTTTTAACTTTTTCTTCGTTGTGTCTTTTTGACAAGGCGAAGTGCTACATTATGGCTTCATAGTTTTTTTCATAGATATCTTTAGGCGGCATTTGAAAATTTCAAATCAACTCAAAAGTTTCATGTCTATCGTTTTTCTGATATTTACTTTCGCTATATATATATATATCTTGATTAATATGTATTATTCCAGTAGGTTCTTCAATTGCTTTATCAGTTTCAATTTCCTTCAATAGGTATAACAGATGCCCATTTTTTTAATATTCTGCTTATTTACATTTATAAACCATAATAAGTCGTACAACACAGCAATCAAAATTACAAAATTGTTCATGGGGAAAGTGTACCATATTCTACCGCGGCCAAAAAATTACAAAATTGTAATTGTTTAAAACGTTTTTCATTATGCATTATATGTTTCAGAATACTCATGCTTATCCATATATCATAAAACTTTTTCACATGGAAAAATATGAAATAGAAATATGTTATATATATTTACAACTTCCCTAAAAAAGGACCTAGATAACCATACCAGTAAGTTCGAAGGTCAGCTAAAGTAATCTTTTCGTTTGGTTAAAAGAAACGTAATAAAAACATGTCTCATCGTTCTCATATTGACCGCAAAGCAAACAAAATATATCTTTAATTTGGTTATAGGAAAAGATGACAATGAGTGTTTGAAGTGGAATCTTTTATTTTTGATGATCACCAGATGATAAAAAGAAATTATACAGTGTAAATGTGTATTTTTTATTATGTCAGAAAGAATTTTGGTTTACTTCATACCAAAAAAATTATGTTTTAAACCTTTTATTTTCAATATGCTCACGCCCTCCTCGCAGGGTTACCGCCCCCCCCCCAGGGTTTGAGAAACATTGTTATACTATCTATGTTTTTACACAGAAAAAACAATGAAAGCAATAATACATCAGTCTGTTTTAAATTTTCACTCCATCAAATGTTTGTAATTGATCCAACCCTAATATCTTTATATATATATATACATATATATATATAAATCTTCTGTGCGTGTGCATGTAACTAAACTCCTCCTAAACGGCTGGACCGATTTTGATTTTCTGTATGTGTTCAAGTGGATTCGAGAATGGTTTAGATTCACAATTCGGTCCAATATCGCAATTAGTTAAAAAGATATTAAGTAAAAACATTATTCACCTGCATTGTTGTAAAAACGTTATTGTTATAAAAAGAACGTACGTTGGCGTCGAAAATTGATTTTTAGCCAAATTGGCCAAACCGGGCCTTCTTTGTTACAAAAATGCAGACGAATCATGCTTTTTATCATTTTTAATTAATATATATATATATTTTCAAATAATCCATATATATATAATTCTTCTGTGCGTATTTGACTGAACTCCATCTAAATGGCTGGACCAAATTTGATGACATTTTTTGTGTGGGTTCAAAAGGATTCCAGAATGGTTTAGATACATAATTCGATCCAATATCACAATTAGTTAAAATATATTAATTAAAAATCTTAAAACGCATAATTTTCTTATACATGTGTGCTGTTTATTCTGCTAATGCGCGGCAAAAAAAAAAAAACGAAATAAGAGGGGAAATTTTTTCCAATATTTTCACCGTTTTTAATATTGCAATCTAATTTTCTATCAAAATCCGACAAAAATAGTAATAGAATCGGAAAGATTATTTATTTCGACGTAGTACGGCATATATCTTTATATATATATAATCCTTCTGTGCGTGTGTATGTACCTTAACTCCTCCTAAACAGCTGGACCGATTAGGATGATATTTTTTGTGTGAGTTCAAGTGGATTCGAGAATGATTTAGATTATCAATTCGGTCTGATATCGCAATTACTTAAAAATTTGTAATTATGCAAAACTATGTAAGGGCACGTGATCGTTCATAAAAAAATCCTGGGCAATTTTCTTGAGGCCACTATTTTGAACGGCAAACTTCAAGGTGAATTTGTACTTCTACCACAGATCCCAATGATTCTTTCAGACTTACCTACCCATTCAAATGCTTGCAATTTCAAATTCACTTGGCATTTGCTATGACCATCAATAACTCACGAGGTCAAACAATGACAATTTGTGTGGCTTATATTTAGAAAATCCTTCTCTTTCGCAAGGCCAGTTATATGTTGCACATCCTAGGTTTGGCAAACCATCGCATTTGTTTGTTTATACCCCTCAATGATTAACCAAAAGCATTGTAAATTCAATGGCATTACGATAAATTTATTTTTTGTGCATAAAAAAATACCTGTCATGAAAATAGGTCGAGTTTTATCTTTTTTTCCCCTGTAATCAAAACAAATTTCAGTTTCTATTCAGAATAGCTTCTACATTCTACTTAGTTCATAGTAAATACATACTCACAAGCAAACGATAGGTTGAATTGTGGTAACTGTACATGTGATGATGTCAAGTATTGTAATAACTTCCTTTATAAAAAAAAAATCATCAATACGGTCCGGATTGTTACAACTTATTAAAAAAAATTTAATTTTTGGATTTAAGACGTGTGTACAGGACAACGTCTATCGTGACCGCTAGTAAAGATATATATTTTTATATGGCGGTCCGCGGGATTATAAAGTTTTTCTGAAGTGGCTCGCAAGGTCATTTGGGTTGGCCACCCCTGATCTAAATAATAGGCTTAGCTTTTAAAATATCCTAATTTATTTTTTGTTTTGGAAATAAAAATCATATATAAGATTTATCACATGAAAGATGATCAGATGAGATTCAAAGACATGAAAGATCTTATTGATAATTTCAAATACAAATTTTCATGATGACACTTATTTTGGCATAATTTAAAAAGAAGTTAAATATAAAATAATTAAAAATAATTTAACCAAGAAATCGAAAAAAAATTATCATAAAATTTCATTATCAAACAAAAGCAAGCAATAATGAAATGCTTTCATAAAAAGAGCCACAACGCTTAAAATTTTTACGTTTTTATTTTCAACCTACTTTATCTCCGAGAGATGTCAGTAAATAACGTCTGTGCACGAAAAACTTTAAAAAGATTAATACTTTCCCTCACTCAGTCACAAATAGCTAAGAGAAAAAGAACTTTAAAACATTTAGTGGCCATTTACATTTTCAAGCAGTATTCATAATGATTAAAGTATTATGTGTGTGTTCTGTATATATTAATCCCAGTAAGTTCTTTCAAATTCTTTGCTTTATACTGGAACTGGATATTTATTGCCGCAATCTGCGTTTTTCAAGTTAATGTCTTGTGGTGTTTAAGATGATATTTTTAAAGAGACATATTTTTCCCCCTATGATACTAAGAACTTCATACAAATTACTGCATTCCACTTAATTTTAAAGACATTTTTTGCACAACGCTTATGAATAGGATTCGAAATAAGATCCCAATAGCTATGAGTCAAAGGAGCATAGTTATCAGAATGTTTTTCACTCAATTTGTTACTTAAATTTTTAAGCCGGTCAACTTAATTAATAGCTATTGTGAATACTTTACTGATTTATTTATTTATAATAAAGTTATCAATGCGTAGTTTTGATTTGCTGTTATTAAATGCAAGTTTTCAAAATTTATAGGCATATAATGATAAAAAATTACTAAATCACGTCGGATAGTAATTTTAGTTATCTTTAGCTTATGCCATACGCATAAAAATTAGAAATTTTCACAATTGAATCCAGATTTCCGATTGAAGAATCATTCTGAAACTGTTTTTTTTGTGAGAGTTATATTTTTCATGCCCGAAGTTTAGAGAAAAGTTTCAGGGAGATAATTATATAAATTAAAAATTTACGAAAAAGTCTGCACTAACATCTTTATCTTTAACACACACACAACCTATCACAAATACCTGTAATGGTCGATTTGGGAAACAGACTTCTTAGAGGATCTCTTCTGAATAAAAGAAAAAGGCTTATTAAATTTCACGTCTATGGGTCTAAGGATTTAAAAGCTAGATTTTTTTTCTACACGGCCTATAACTCCCCACATACCTGTTAGGGGTCGATTTCCATACAACTTGATCTCATAAAATCTCTACTAAAAATATATGTTTACCAATTTTCAAGCCTTAACGCATCACATTTCAAGTTTGTAGGTTTAATAGTACGGGGGGATCATGATCAGTGAATGGATGAGTGAATGAGTATATATGTATATATATATATATATAGTTTGTATATATATATATATATATATAAAGGAGTCACTTTCCTCTTTCATATATAATATATATATATATATAAAAGAAATATGTATTATATATCAAAAACAAGAAATAATAGATAATGAACATAACAAGAAATAGCGTAATAAAAATATAAAAGCTGAACATGAAGAACAAAATTATAGAGAAATAAAAAAGAAACTACAAAAAGAACCTAGCGAGTCAGAAAGCAATTTCGGACTTAGGACCGAATAAGTGGGGTTAAACTAGTTTGAAGGCGCCAACCTACCCCTTTGCTACAACAATATATATATATATATATATATATATATATATATATATAGAGAGAGAGAGAGAGATTAAGTTGAAATATATAGATGTACGTAGTTGAAAAATATCTACCCTAATATAGTATATGTACTTCTATTAGGTAAAATCTATTTTATTATTATTATAATTAAGCATATAATTCTTTATCATAATTAGTATGTACTTATTAGGGTAGGCATTCCCCACCTTAAAATTCAATTGTTTGTGAAAGCTAAGAATTTTTAAATTTTTTGAGCTAAAAGAAATTTATCTTTATTATTTTTACAGAATAAAATGTTTTTAAACGTGTGTTTCCTTAGTTATAAATTACCTGTTAAATTAAGATAGATGTAGATAATTTATAAGTACCTTAAAAATAAATTATTCGAGTTTTTATAAATTTACTTACAATTTTCAACAGGTATTCCCAAATTACTTTAATTTTTAAGAGGCTAGTAAAATACATTTCAAGTTTATTAAATAAAAAACATATTTTAGGTTACTTAAACCCAAAAGCTTTTATGCGCTTCAGTTTTCCAATTTAAAAGGATATTCGTTTTCTCACAAAGTTGGTTATTTATTTATTTTTTTGGCCATTACGGTTTGCAGTTAACAACTAACAACTTCAATTTATTTATTTTTTTGTTTATATATTTAGCTGCTGATTTTTTTATCTGTACATAGTACGTGGAATGCTATATTTGATTCTGAAAAAAAGTAATTGTTCCTTTAAAAAAAAATCCTTAAATATAATACAGCAAAGTATTCAAAAAAAGAGAATTAAATTGGCTACTTAGAATTCCATTACGAGTTTAATTTAATTCATCTAATTGCCATCGAATAGTTTTTCGTTACTTTCATTTGTATATTGAGTGATTTTTTATAATTGAAAAAAATAGGGAAAAAGAGATTTAATAGTCGGTGAAGAACTCCGATAAAAATGCATTAGGATTCAAAGTAATAAGTCATTTTAAAATCTGGAAACATTTTCAACCAGTGATTAATGATTAAATCTAATGCTGAAAATAAGAAAAGGAAATATTTATATACTTTAGGCTTTAATTCTTTTATTTAGCGTTTTAAATAATACGCTAATAATGTTTTTTTTTAAAAAAAATTGTTCCTTTCATTTAAAAAAAAAAAAAAGAATATTGGTCCGTATTTTTATTTCATTTCTTATAGTAGTTAAATTCATTCTATTCCTTGTTTCCTTTTTTGTTTAACTTCTCAAAATGCGCTTCTAAGTTGAGCTAAATAAATTTTGAAAATAAAATAATTTAAGAATCAGTGAAATACAAAATTTTTTTCGAAATGTGGAAAAATAATTACTGTACTTTTTAAAATTTCGGCGAGAATTAAAAAGAAGCGAATAATGTAAGAAAATTAAGAGACGGTGACCTATTTTTTAACGCTTAACATGGCTCATTTAGAAAGATCAAGAAGACATTTTACATTTCGAATAACCATTCGCAACCTAATATAATTATAAATTTAAAGGTAGTAATTATATTTATTAAACTGGGCACGTTTTCTAAAATAAAAATTGAAATAAAATTAATAGAGTTTTAAGAATATGAATTAGTTTATAAAATAAAGAAGGAGACAGTTATTTTTGCTGCTTCACGATGTAATCTGTCCACTTTATCTCATGGACATTTATTCCAATTTTGTTATATTTCTTAAGGTATCCAACTACGTTCAGAACCGTGATATTAAAAAGGCGCATAAATGGATAATTTTCATGATATTTAGTTTCACTTAGATTAGAATGCATGTATAAATTGTTTTAAGGACATTTTGACAAAAAAAATTATATAATACAATAATTTGGCAAAAAATTAACTTAGAATATACTTTTTTCAAAATGCTTTCCTTTTGTGAAAAATAATTCTATTATAACAATATTTTGCCTGTATATAGCTCAGACCTCTGTACAGAGGCGCAAGTATGATTTTTGAAACATTCACATTATTTTCAGAGTTACAACCATTTGAAATAATTATCGGTGTTTTTTTTCTTAAAATTGTTCCCCTTTGTAGCTATAAAACTTGGATAAACCCATTTATAAGTTATATATTTCAAAAATTCTTGTTGAGCCTCTGTACAGTTGTTTGAGCTATATACAGTCAAAATATTTTTATAATAGAAGCATATTTTACAAAAGGAAAATATTTTAAAAATTGGTCATTCTATTTTATTTTTTTGTCAAAATATTGTACTTAAATAATTTTTTATTGTAATACTATTCTTAAAACTATTTTATATACATTTTCTTATCCAAGCGACACTAAATATCATTAATATTATCCATTTATACGCTTTTGCAAAATCTCGTTTCCGAGTGTAGTCGGATACCTTAACTGAGTTATCTAACAATCCATTTTATATACAATGCATGACAATTGCTAACGTACAGTTGATTTATGCGAAATTGCGTCTCAGACAGCTGACTAATAAGAGTAAATTCAAGTTCAGAGGCCGTGCTAAACTAGGATTCGTTACCTGTGTAAAAGGCAGTGAATACAAGCTCATGATTCAAACGAAAATTCATGCTGTTCTATGTTTGAAGAAAAAAGGCCTGGATGTTATAAAAATTTTTCTTTGAAATTCTGTTTGGTTCTTGCAGTTATTAAGAGCAAAATGTCAGCAAGACATAATTTGAGTGACTACGATCTACGAGCAGTTAGATGACTGGAAGCAGGTAAAAGTGTCATCACTGTAGCTGCTGCAATGGATGAATCAATGAGTGTCATCTCGTTATTAAGGGGGAACCACATTTGGAGGTTGTTTGATACTGATTTTTTGGGTGAGAATAATTAATTACAATTCAAGCAAATTTTGAGAACATTTCATTTATATTTCGATAAGCTTTTGGGATTTTTTTCAAAACATTTCAGCCAATAATAACAACATAACGCTGCAATGTCCGCTGAAGGCTGTTTGTATAGTTCTCCAATTGCGTGCAGTGTAGCCATTCCGATTTTCATCTGAAAGCAAAAAGGTTTTGATTTTATATTAACAACTTATTTTCTAAAATTATGAACCTCAATGCAGGTGAAAATAAGTAAAATTAAAAATTTTGCAAGTGTTGGAAAAATTTACTTCAATTATCGCGATTTTTTCCTTTAATTAAGCAAAGAAAAAACACCCTTAAAATCTCTCACTATATCATCTCACAAGTTGTTTCATATAATTTGTAATTTTATAAAGAATTATGCTATCAATTTTCAGAAGGATCGGTTCCATAGTGTTTGAGTTACAGTGCACGCAAATATGAAAAAAAGTCATTTCAGGTTAAACGCGTTATAAAAATAAATTCTCAGAAACTAGAAATCTAAGAAAGTTAACATCTTATATAATGCTTACTGATTAATCGGAGATTCCGGCACCAAACAGCAATGCCTCTTCTTCCTCATAGACTTCTTTTTGCACTTGCAGCAGTGCTTTCCGAGCATTCCGATATTCCTTCGATTCCAATGAACTACGTTGATTGATTCTGCCGACTCACGCGTTGATTATCCATTTGTTCGGCATAATTGAGCTTTGATTGCCTACTACAATTCCTGCCTCGTTCATAACCATCAGAAGGGAAAGGCTTTCCTTCATTGAATGAACCCGCTGCTAAATACGATGCCAATTCAACGATTTTTAGTCCGGAGTGCAAGTGTTTAGGAACTGTTGTTGTTGTTGTTTCTAATGCCACCTGTCTGATGTAGTCAGATCGAGGCCCACGAAATTCATCGTGGCTTGGGGCTAGAGGTACGCCTGTCGTTGGCCTTGAGCACCATACAGGTGACAATACGATTTAGCTCGGTGAAATTCCCCGAAGAGACGATAGATGGCGACATCCCCTCTATCTCCACCTCCACAATTTCTGCATGGAAACTGAAGGGGAGGGAAATATTCTCCAGTCCCTGCGCTTGTGACTCAGCCCATAAGACTACGTACCCACTGATTTAATGAGCACGTACTCCGTGTGTACTGGGAGGGTATTTGGTGGCATCGGGCATCGTACCCAGGTCTTCCGGTCTGGAGTCCGATGCAGTAACCACTAGGCTACCCACAGCACGTTTAGGAACTAATCGTCACATGGTGGAATTAAAAATTTCATTTGCGTTGTGTGGCCACCTAAACCTCTCTCCAGTAAATCATCCCTTGATAAATCTGAGGCCATCTGATTTAGTGCTTCACCCTATCTGTACTCCAGTACTCCCAATGATACTCTCGGTTCTATGCTCATAAAATCTAACCGAATGTGAATTTCGTTTTGAAATTTTGACAGTGTTTCTTGAATAGTTCAACTAACGATTTATGCAATAAAAACAAATCGGACTCTTTTAACCTCCTAATGTGGTCTCCCCCTCTTAAAGAAGGCCTCAGTAGGTGTAAATTCTTTGCGAAAGCATGCCAGGGGCGTTGTAGTATCACTGCTCTAGAGGATCGCTATGTAGCCCACGTGGAAAAAAGGAACATAAATTTCTTTCCTGTCCAGATAGTTGCACACCTTGCAGCCACTACCGGTATGCATGTTTCAGCAAGAACCTTCTCACAGCGATTAAATCAAGTTGGCATGTGTATATGGAAGCCTGTTCGTTGCATCTTACTTCAGTAACAACATCATCGAGAGAAATTAAGCTGGTGTAAGAAACCTGTTTTGGGGGATCACCAAAATTTGTCTAGAGTGAATTCTTCGACGAGTCTCGTTTCAAGTGTGACAAGTGATTCTGGCCACCAATTACTGCGGAGAGAGCGTGGAACACGTTATGCACAAAAATTTGTTTGTCAACGTGATCGATAAAGTCCAGGCGTGATGGAGTGGGTAGACATCATGCACAATGGCAGAACACTGCCTCACATCTTTGAGCGAGGAAGCGTTACATTGCAACGGTATTGCAGAGAGATTCTCATGGATCATGCGCGTATTTTTAAGGGGTGCTTTAGACTAGACTTTCTGTTTGTGGATGATAATGCACGGACACACAGAATCACTGAGATATTGGACCCGCTGCAAATTGAAAATATTCTCCATACATAATGGCCTACTTACTATTCTTACCTAAATACCATTTAGGGACCGTGCATGGGAAGCTCTTGGTAAACGTGTTGCATAAAGAACCATCTCTCCTTGTAAAGTGTAAAAGCTCAAAACCGCTTTGAGACATAAGTGGGAAAATATCCATCAAGGACTACTCGATAACTTAGTGAAGGGCATGGAAAACAGATGCAAAATGTACATTAGTGTCGATGGTCAACACACGTTTTAATAAGAAACTCATGTCTGCATCATTCTGATCTGAATATCAATTTTGTTGTGGCGGTTTGGAAATCATCCAAGGATCATCTGTTTTTATTTTTGCGTTTTTAATTACCATTTTGCACTATAATAAATGCACATCGTCACTACTAAATTTGTACTTAGTTTTATTTCTTCAATCATTGTCTATTCATAACTATTACGAAAAATGTAACTGTTCCTTAGCAATTGTCAAGCAGTGTGTACATTATATACTTAAATAGTTTTAATATAAATATGTACCGGATAATCCGGCGTATAACGCACACTTTGAACACAAAATATAAGGTCGGAAGTTAAGGGTCCGCATTATACGCTGGGTATATAAAAACGATATCTTTAAAAATTACAAAAGAGATGAGCATAAAAATAAATTTACTTCTGCATGTATAGAAATATGTTTATTTAAATGAAAAGACTGGCCTTTGAACTAAAAGAGTTGCAGTTCTAGAAGTATGCTAGATTTTTTAAATATCTAGGATAATATCTCGAATAAATGACTTAAAAATATACAGTGATGTATACTAATATTTCAGGTTTTTTTTCTCTCTCTCTTCCTAAGAAATAGGATGAGCGTTATACGGCGAATAAACCTAAAAGTTAAAAAAAAATTCATCTTTAAAGTATAGGTGCGGTGAGCGTAATACGCCGGATTTTACGGTATGTAAATAAATTAAAAAAATTTTAAGTAAAACATTTACTGTAATATTGAAAGTTTTATTCAAAATGGTAAAATGACATAGTTCTACTTCGCACAGTTTCTTTTATAATATAATAATAGATGTGTGAATTTTTTTGAACTTTTTTGTCTTTAAAAGTTTTGACCCAAGTCACTAAAAATGAAACCTACGTGGTAATTCTTTCTATAATTAGTTTCAGTCAATTAATTTTAATTAATTATAATTAAGTTATCGTATTTTTATCCAAAACAATTGTGTAAAAAATTGCAGCTCCTATCCCTCATACGAGCGCTTTAAAATGTGAGAAAAAAACCTTTTCATGTTTTGACACAAGTCACCAAAAGGGACATTAAGTTACCAAAAATAATGCCAACGTGACTGTATTTGTAATTCTGTGAATAATTAGTTGTAATCAATTGATTTATATTAATTATAATTAAATTACTGTATTTTCATCCAAAATAATCATGTACATAAGATTTCAACTCAATTGAGCGCTTTAAAATGTATTTTATAAACAATTGAAAATTCCACGAAGATAAATAAATAAATATACAGAGAGTGTGAGCTAATAGTAGGAATTTTTCATTTTCTTTTTTGTGATTATTTTATACTCTTAAAATTTATAAGTAACAAATTATTTTTTTGTGATATTTACACACTTTAATAAAACTGGCAAATGAAACAATGAAACACTAATGTTTTCTTTGTTTTTCTCAAGTATTAAGATCTAAAAAATACTAAATACTGGTACTCTGAGCTTTTGGTCCGATGTTGCAATCCCTAGTATTTCCTAAGCATCGTTGTCTGCTAGTATTTAGAAATTTTTTTTTTGAATACGCTTTCTTTTAATCACCTAACCATCAAACATATCGGTAATATCATCCAGACGAGTTCACTAGGCAGCAAGTATGAAAAGGGTGGTAATTTTATTCGTTGAAAAAAACAAAAACAGAGCATTGGCAATTGAAAATCGAACACAGATGGAACAAATATACAAATATGATTTCTTCTATAATACATTCTTTTTAAGAAATGATACATAACGAATGCATTGGATGGATCGGAAGATGACATCATGAAGGAAAATGGTTATACGGGCATCGATTCCGAATTCAGCTATGACAATGGCAGTGACCAGTGGCGCAACGTACACCCCTGGATTGCAGGGAACAGGGAATATAAGGGGCTCAAAGTGTGAATGGTGCTTACATATTTGAGATAGGGGCCCAACACCAGACAACGCAGGGGTCCTAGTGTTCTCCGTTACGCCACTGGGAGTGACGAATCAACTGATGGATAGAGTATTATAAAGGATGTTTTTTAGAGGTATAGAACATTAAATTGCAATAAAACAACGATGTATTATTCGATTGACATGAGTTTTTTTTATTCGAAAGATAATCTTGTGGCATTACATTTTAAATATGATTTCTGGCATACGACTGCCACGGCTGGCTCGGATGTAGTCCAATTTGGACGTCCAATTTTCGATGACTTTTTCCAACATTTGTGGCCGTATATCGGCAATAACACGGCGAATGTTGTCTTCCAAATGGTCAAGCGTGTGTGGCTTATGCGCATAGACTAATTACTTTACATAGCCCCACCGAAAATAGTCTAGCGGTGATAAATCACAAGATCTTGGAGGCCAATTCACAGGTCCAAAACGTGAAATTAGGCGGTCACCCAACGTGTCTTTCAATAAATCGATTGTGGCAAGAGCTGTGTGACATGTTGCGCCGTCTTGTTGCAACCACAGCTCCTGGACATCATGATTGTTCAATTCAGGGATGAAAAACGCTGTAACGTTGTGGCCTACATCGTTTTTGAAGAAGTACGGACCAATGATTCCACCAGCCCATAAAGTGCACTAGTCAGTTTTTCTGGATGTAACTGTGTTTCGACATACACTTGTGGATTAGCTTCACTTGAAATGAGGCAGTTTTGTTTGTTGACGTAGCCTTTCAACCAGAAGTGCGCTTCATCGCTAAACAAAATTCGCTTATGAAAATCGACCATAATTTTCGGCAATAAAATTTTGGGCCCATTCGAAACCGTTGTTCAGGCGTGAGTCTATTCATGATGAATTGCCAAACCAAACTGAGAATAAATCACTTGACAGCTGTTAAATCGTTCGCCATCTTGGAAAGTAATGCCAACTTAAACTTCTATACCTGGAAAAAAAACACTCTTTAGGTTCAGGTTAATATGTTTATACTGGTGTATACATGTATAGGTTTAATACTGGTAAATGAAAGATTAACTCTATTAACTTTTTTCATTATTTCCCATTAAATTTTCTTTAGTTTCTGAAGTATCGGACATTGATGTACCATTTAAACAACTTTTTTTTAAAAGAATTTTTTTCAAATACATAAAGATCAGGGATGGCGAACCAGTGGTACGTGTGTCATTGATGGCACGCGGCACATTATTTTGGGCACGTCAACGATCAAAATGTTTCGCATTTAAATTTAAAATAACTAAGTTCATTGGGATGTATTACGAACATACGCGAATGATCGGTGGCGGGGTGGTGGGGAGCACCCTTGTTTGTTATTGTCTTGCCTTAGTTACAATGGCGTAATGTACTGCCTCTCAACCCCCACATCGCGGAGGTACCCAGGGTTCTAAGGGTTCCAAAGCCTGACTGACGCCAAGTACCAACTTTGCAGGGGTGTCCTAATATTCTCCGTTAAGCCACTGCTTAGTTACGACGTGGGCTACAACTGCAAATGATGCAAAATTTGTCTACGCAAAGCATAGTCAAATTCGTTGACACAACTATATTTTAAGGTTTATTTGTGTTGTTTTACAATTTTTAACTTTTATTTAACGTGGCCAGTTCAGAGAAAAAACAAAAAGTGCAAGATAGTAAGTGTAACAGAGAATTTCAAACTTGGTGGACCGGGAAATATAGGATGATTAGTAAAGTCATCAACGCACAGTGTGTGTTTTATATTCTGGAGCAATGGTATGTAGAATATGGTCTGTAAAATGGCATTTTGAAACAAATCACAAATCTTTTTGTCAAAAAAAATGGAATTTAGAGCAAAAAGAATTGTTTAGAAACCATTTGTCAGATGACTTCAATTCAACATACATTATTCTAAGAGAGAAACATTATTCTAAGAGAAACATTTTACAATCCTAATATAATTTATTGGTCATATATTATACAACAACAAAAGTCACACTAATGTTACTTTAATTTGAATCAATCGTATAACTAAAACGTTTACTACTATACAGTGCAAAATAAATTTTTCCAATAAATAAATTGAGTTTTGAGTTGTTGGAATTAGTTTTATTATTTTCCAATAATCACAAGTCAAAAATTTTTGACGGCACGTCTATACAGATTACTAAACATTTCCTTAAAAAAAATTTTGGCACGCTGATTCATGGCTAAGATTAGGTAAAAACGCCACCTCTGATATCAAGGGTGTTTTTAGATGATTTAAATTACACAACGATGTATTATTCGATTGACATGAATTTTTTTATTCGAATGCTTGTGGCATTACATTTTTAAATATGATTTCTGGCAGGACTTCCACGGCTGGCTCGGATTTTTCAATAAAAAAATTTTGAGAATTTTGTCTTCCAAATGCGTGTGGCTTAGAATCAGACCAATGGCTAAGATTAGAGTAAAAACAGTTTATCATTCAATTCCTCTACCATAAGTGTCTTTCATATAATCACTCTCCCGACATATATTTGTTTGTATATCGTGCTTACATTTTTTCAATCGTTAAAAAGTAAAATACTTTTTACCATTGACTGTAACGTTGTGGCCTTCATCGTTTTTTGAAGCTCAAATGCTTTTCTGGATTTTTAAACGGCAGTTTTGTTTGTTGACGTAGCCATTCAACCAGAAGTGTATCGCTAAACAAAATTCGCTTATGAAAATCGGATGACGCATTCGATGTTAATCTTGCCTGATGTTTTTTTGCCAAACCAAACTGAGAATTGACTAATTCGGTAATTTGGAATTTAAACTTTTATACCTGGAAAAAATATTTTTACATTCTCCGTATATATTTATTTATATATTGTGTTTAAATTTCAATCGTTAATAAAATACTTTTTTATTCCTCGACTGGCTCAAATGCATATTTTTAAACGTTGGATGACAAATGATGTTAATACGGTTTTTTTTTTCAAATACTAATTCATTAATTTAATTTAATTAATTAATTATATTTTGATATATATATATATATATATATATATATATATATATATTTCGCCAGCACCGTTGGATAAAACAGCTTTTGTTAAGTTTGTTTTATGAGGATTTAACTTAACATAAATAATAGTTATGTGCTAGTTAGACGTCAGTATTCCTTTTATCCCAATTTTAAGACAAATTCTTACCTATGTGTTCAACAATGTAATTACAAATTTAATGTGGTTAAAAAGTTTTTAATGTTAATTTAAAAGGTATTTTGCCGCTTAAGAGTGTGATTTTGTCATACGTATTTGAATGTTTATATCAATTGTAATTATTTAATTTTTTATATATTACTTGTTTACCTGATTTTTTTATGATTATTATTAATTGTTTTTTCTAATACAAATTTTACTGTCGAAAGAATAATAACTTTTCATTCGGTAGCCAAGAAATAGACTGAAAAACATATTGCACCATTATTTATGCTTCCAAAGCTATTTTTCAACTATGTTCTTTTTTTCCTCCTCAAGTTTCATAGCTGGTATTTACACAAAAAATGGAACATTATTAGACTCATTAATAACACTTTTTCAGTGGTCATTTTTCTCAAAGCACGGATAGAGGCACTTTAGGAGGTTAATAATTTATCCCTCTTTAAGACTTGTTTATCAAAAAAAATTACATATTCGATATTTTGACAATCAGTAAATATAGATCACTGATTATTGTTAAGTACTCAAATCTTAGCACGTTTAACATGCATACATAATTTAATAAAATGAAAGTACGAGCCTAAAAATTACCAACTAAGATATATTACTTAAAATGTGAGTGTTAAGATCAATGATTCGCAACTACTATGCCCCGGAACTTTTGTGTTCCACCAAATGTTTTTTAAATTCTTAATTATTCTCTGATTTAACATTATTTCTTAAATTTAGATATAAAAATATTTGATTGGATTCGTTATCCATTTGTGGTAAGAGATACATCTGCGCATAAATTAACTTTGAATGAAGAGGGGCAACTATATATATAATGTTGCTCTATAATAATAGAGATTAAATTTCAAAACATTCGGAAGAGTCCATTAATTTATTTTGGTCTAAAGTTAGCGGTTTATCTTTAATAGTCAGAAACGTTTTACAAATATTATAATTTTCTACATCTTATTTGTGTACATTCAGATTTTCCGCATTAACAAACATGAGCATGAAAAAAGATGTTTCCTTTTAAATGAGGATGACTAAATGAGAGTGGTATTATCATTTATTCGACAAAATGTAAACGAAATTATCAAAAATCATTCAGCTCAAACTTCGCAATAAATGTAACCTTATAATTAATGATTTAATAAAGATTTTGTTGCCTTTTTCGCTCATATATTTCATTTAACTATGAAAACTATAATTATAAACTACTTTACATAGTGCATTGCAGATAAATATAATTTTTAAAAATTTATTGTATTGTGTTAGTGCGCTGCCAAATTTCAAAATTGTTAAAAGTGTACCGCAGCAGAAAAATGTTGAGAATCACTGGATTAGGTAAATGTATTTTAACTTTATTAATAATTTCCTACTTTTATTTCTTTGATGTTTCTTACACAGATTAATGGCATTCTGATAACACAACTTCATTTTTATATTGTGACCCAGAACATTCAACGTGTAATAATTAAATACATATGCTCGTAAAATATAATTGTATTTAATGAAATACAAAATGTCGTTTAATCAAGTCATCAAGGATGTACAAGAAATAATCATATTTTAAATTCCTTCTGATATTTAAACGATAATGTGAACCTCTCAGAAAGTATGTTATCACAGTATTTCATCTGAGAATTTTAAAACTAAATTATTACAAAAATTTGTTGTTAATAAAAAAGTCAGAATTAATCAATTTACTCTTTTAATGTTACTCATTTAATTTACTTATGTTAACGTTAACATAAATTTTAAGTAGGTGCGAATGTTTCTAACCAAGCCACTATGAACGTAACAGTATATTAATATGAAGTAATGCTCCCATGAAGTGAAATATTTGATTAAAATATTAATTACTAAAATGTTTTTCTCTCTAATTGATTACTATATTCGACCATCCTCTTAACAAATTCTTATATGAGGTTTTAGCAACCAAAAAAAATTAAAGTTTTGTTTCCTCGTGTATTATTTAAAAAGAAAACATCGTTAAAAAACTCAACGAATTTATTTTAAGGTGTTGTTCGAAGTTTTTACTATACCAGAAATACAGAAATGCCGAAGATTATCTTTGCTGGAAATCTATATGGCAGGAAAATAGCCGAAAAAGCTTTAGAAATTTGTCTTTAGAGTTATTTATTTATTTAATTTTCAGTTTGAAAGCAAAGCCTTTCAATATTTTATGTAAACTTTTGAGTTACGACAGGAAAATGTACAACTTAACATTTTTTTCGGTGTTTGCTTTTTAAAAATAGAGTCACAAATGTTTATTTTTTTAAGGTATCCGACTACGTTCAGATCTGTGATTTTTAAAAACCGTTTAAACTATGGGTTTTTTAAAGATATTTAGTGTCATCTGAATTAATATATACTTAGAAATTGTTTTAAGGGTATTATTACAATAAAAAATATAATTTTTTGGCAAAAAATAGAGAATAAAGGAAATATTTTCAAAACGTTATCCACTAATTCCATAACAAAACAATTCTTTCCCTGCTTGTAATTCAAACTTCTCTACAGAACCTGAAATATAATTATTGAGACATATAATGCAGAAAAGGATTTTTCCTATTTTAACGCAGCAGAGGAAAGAAATTTTAACAGAAAACACAACTTATTATTTCAATAGATCGTAACTTTGGAAATAATATTATTTCTTCAAAATTCCTTGTCCAGGCTCTTTACAAAAGTGTGAGAGAAAATTGAAGTGATAACTTCTATACGCGCGTTTTGCTGGAGAATAAACTTGAATGATCGTCACGCTAGGGTTTGTAACGCTCATTCGGCTTTTTTCGTCCTTAGTCGAAAATCTTGCTTGTACAAGGTCGTCCCCGACATACACACTCCTAAAAAGGAAAGGAGGGACGTCCCCCTCCCCGAAATTATATGAAACGCGGTAGAAGAAATCCTTCACTAAAACTAAACAAAATGCAGAAAAAAGGGCAAATTTTTATAGAACTAAGTAATTAGTATAATTATCAATACCAATATTGCAGTGAATTTAAGAATAAAAATCTAATTTTGTAAGAGCGAATCAGAATAGCAATGAACAATTAGTTCTATTAATCGAATTACTTAAATATACTTTGAGTCTAAAAATAAAATTAAAACAATTAAAAATTTAAAATAACAAAATTAAGTACACAGGTACTCAGAAAAAGTTACAATAAATAATTTAAATACAAGAAAACAAAATATAACTAAGAAGACTTACCTTGTAGAAGCACCGAATATATTTGTACAAAACTGCCATACAATGACAAATGAGCAAGTGTAAGCTAGAGATTATGTGATATAAATCCTCTAATTAAATCCCTTTTTAAAGGTTTTGACCAAGATTTCTCTCTTCCCAATCAACTATCTTTCTTTCTATTCCTTTTCTTAAATTAACTCATGGATAAAATTGAATATTGTATAATTACAATCAAAATTCACAAAGCCGAATCGGTTCTTCTGAACACATTACCTATGAGTTTAAGTGGGAATTTTGATTTTTCAAAAGACAAATCAAAACCTTTAGTTGATTTTTTAAAATCAAAATTCAATTAAATTATGCCAAATGGTCCGAATGAAAGCACGAGGAAATACGTTACAACGCTTGGCGGAGTTTTTTTACAGATATTTAAATAAAACTTTGAATCTAAAGTATTTATAACCTTTTTCGTAAACCTATTGTTTCCTTTTTAGAATGCAATTAATTCACAAATATGATTGTATATTTCGCACAAAAATATTACTTCATGGGTACAGACATATGAATAAATAATTTTAAAGGACAATACTAATAACGCCTTGTTTTATATTCACCGAACTAATCCCTGAAAAAACATTACAAAATTTGAAGTTATCACTTCTATCGTGGGGCTATAAGCACAAACAACTTTTTTCATTTAAGAAGCTTTTTTTTTTAAAAAAAAGAGGATATATTTTTTAGAAATTATTAGAGAATATATATATTTTTTTTATATTTTTGCATTTTAATCTATTTATTTCAATAATATTCTTTGAAAAATTTTATACGTATGTTCTACATCAGGAGACAGTAAATATAAAAAAAATATTTATTTATAAGCTCTTTCAAAATCATGGGTCCCAATAAAGTCGAATAACTTAAATTTCCATTAGAGAAAAGATTGTTTGAAAATATGAACAATGGTATTTATATTATTTATACGATAATTGAGCACAAGAACGGTATCTGGAGTTTATGTCAGCAACTAATCAAAGCTAATTTATCAGAACTTTTCAAAAAACTTTTTTTAGAAAAAACATTTTCATAAGTCTGTTACAAGATAATTTTTTAATTATTTCTAGAATTTTCATTAATAAATAATTAGAAGTAATTTTTAAAAACTCAAATAAAATTAAAATATGTAACGAGAACTGTAAAAAGATGGACAATAGTGTGCTCTCTTTTCGCCCAGTGAATACTTACTTAACCAGTCAGTCTGTCAACTTGGTGAAGAAAGCAGATATCAATGTCTGCACGCGCAAACCTCTCGTTATTTCTATAGTATTAACTGTTTTGATCATTGCAACTGTCTTCAATTTAAATGTGAATCAGTTTGAATTAATAAGTGATTAGTAGAATCAGAGTTTGAATTTAGAAACCATGAATAAAAGTTGAACTGAGCTAGCCGGCGCAGTTACTCTTTGAGTAATAGTTTTATAAATGGAAATTATATAAATTGGCATTGCTTAAAAAACTATTTTTTGCCAAATAAAAGTATGTGCAGCTGCTGTAATTGTTTATAAATTAATCCCGAAGATTTTTTTTCAGCTTCGTGAAACTTATACTTCGCTCTATTATAAAGGTTTGTAAACATTTTCTCTCAGTGAAATCCTCACTCCTTTTCAGTTTTTTAAAGATTTTACGTATATATCTTTTATGATTTGAAAAAAAAAAAAACGATTAGCGAATTCCCTCTCTTCTGCATTGTGAAAATATCTTATCTTATACTTTTAGATATTTATTGATTTTTTAAAATATTTTTGATATTTTATATTTATGATTACCAAAACATATGTTTAATTGTTTTTATGAATGTTAAGAAATTTTCAGAATACTAATAGAGAAGTAAAAAAGATATTTGTTACAGAACATTCCCCCTTTTGAAATATTTGTGTGATTAAAATGTGCGATACTTTTTTATAAATATTTCGGTATTCAAATTATTGAACAGTATTTACCATTTCGGTAATCAAATTAAATTTATATAAACTATACGTAAAAACTAAGACTTTGTTATGAAGTCCTTTGTGTTTTAAATGTAATAAATAATAAGCGAGATAAAAATATATGATTAATCACAGGTATAATAAATGAATTATGCATCTACGAATAATCTCAGGAAGTATGTATAAATCATACATTACTGAAAACACAGTACAATCGGTTGGAAGTCCAATATGCAATACCATGAAAAAAGGATCCAATATACGTTACATTTACGCATGCGTAGACATCGATAAGGCATACAAAAGACTAACATTACTATACATACATATGGAAATCATACGGACCAATATCGCAACAAATAATCAATCTTTAGAGGGAGAACAAAAATGTGTTTTTACGTGAGGTTTTTCTTGTAAGAAGCTCGTTCCCGCCTTGTCAAAGAAATATGGAAATCAGATGAGCACATTTCTGACTTTGACACAGAAAGAAAATTGGCATAAAAGCAGCGTTATTCAAACTACGAGGCACTCTTCCTAGGGAGTGTGATAACTTTACGAGGAAGCCGCGAGCATATTGAAAAGTCGTAAACAAGATTACTTAAAAAATTATAAATTTACTGAAAGTAAACAAATACAATACATCCTTACATAATATAAATAAAATACACATTTACACTGATATATAATACATTTATAAATGTATCAGTATTGCAAAATTTATTTTATAATTAATTTAACAATATCAAGTTAAGAACAAGTTTAAAAATTACCAGTGAACCCATGAGTTTGTCATATATAAAACTATGTACAAAAATGAATAATTTTCTTGATAATTTGTACGATTTATAATTATTTCCTTAATTGGCGATTAAAAGTTTCGCGATTCCCCTCCCAATGCCACTGTTTTCCATGTAGGTGCTTGTATGTGCTGTATTGGGGGAGGGGGGTGAATAAATAAGCAAATCCTCTGACATAAGTAAATTCTGTCAAGGATCTTTTATTGTATTCAGTGGGGCACACAGAAATTTTTCAAGGGGGGTCCGGGGTCGAAAGTTCACCATTCTTGTATCATGCTTTTTTTGATTTTGTCGATTTTCGGTAACAAAACACAGTAAAAAACTAGTTTTTGAATAAATAATTAGCATTAATTAATAAAATTAATCATTAATAGCAAGTAATTAATTAAATTTTACATACTATATACTTAGAATTATAATCAATCGGAAAAAAATCAAGGGCTTTGGGTGGGGTCCGGACCCCAGGACCTCCCCCTTGTGTGCGCCACTGATTGTATTCCAAAGTCTTTGGAATAACTTTTAAAGTATCGTAGTGTAGAGAAAAAATCGTACTTCGGAAAGATGTTTATGATTGAATGAAACTAAGATTGAATATTGGGTCGTAAATATTGAAACTTTGTTAAGCACTGTTATAAACAGAAAACATTTACACTATCCTTATTAAAAATCAGTGCTCTTGGTTGGTGAAATCAAAGCACCATTGTAAAAACCGCAGATTTGAATTAATTGTAATTAACTTCACACTCCGAAGCAACATGAAAGCTACTGGCGATGGACATCGATATTTTATACCACAGTCGAGTGATGAGGATCTGAACTAGCACTCCCTCTCCAAACTACAACTCTAATCCAATGTGAAAATATTGAGGCACAACAGATTTAAAGTGCTGATTCCCTTCGACAGGGCGGGTCTTCAGTAGCACTAGGGATGTAGCTAATGACAGACCGGCCATGAGTTCGCGACCATAACCACGACCACTAGGCTACCACAGTTACATTATAAATCTGAAATATATATAAATATATGAATATATATATGAATTTTATAATACTAAATCCTATTTCCAAATATCAATGGCGAATATGGAAGATAAAATCCAAACATTTTCAAACAAAATTAAAAAATTATAAAATAAAAATTTATAAAATATCCAAGTGCAGCCTCGGACATAGGACCGATAAGTGAGGTTAAACTAGTTTGATGTTGCCAACCTTCCCTCTATTGCAACATGGTAAATTAATCGAAAAATACCCAATTCTCAAAAATTTAAAAATTAAAAATTAAGAAGTTAAAATTAAACTTGAAAAATTAAACTATTCGCCATCGCATTCTGAAAGATATTATAACATTAAAATATTAAAATTCTAAAACAAATTAGCGCATAGTATAAGTGAACCATCGAACACCGAAGATGATGCACCCATCTTTAAAATAGTTGTATAGGTAGAAAAATTAGTTGTATAGGTAGAAAAAATATTTAAAATCCGAAAGTTCAAATTAAAAAATGTCTAAAATCAAAAAGTTCAAAACAAAAAATATTTAAAATCCGAAAGTTCAAATTAAAAAAAATCTAAAATCCGAAAGTTCAAACCAAAAAAAAAAATCTAAAATCCAAAAGTTCAAATAAAAAAATATTTAAAATCTGAAGGTTCAAACTAAAATATATCTAAAATCCGAAAGTTCAAATTAAAAAGCTCAGTATATTCACAAATGAATAGCGTACATCATTAAAAATTCAACAAAGAGCATCCTATCAATAATTCAATCCACATTTATTGAACGACTTCTCATATTTAATACAATTACCACTCCTATATTTTGCTCATAACTCCTACTCATGCCTTGTCAATCCAAATATATATATATATAAATTTTATTCTCTACAAACAAGAGATAAACAACCATCAATCACATTTAGAAAACACATAGACAGAGGAAAATCACACATGAACAATCGAGATTAAAAATTATAAAATGGAGGTAGCAGTTTTATAAACATTGCTGACTTAGGACAGCTAATATATAAAATAATTTATATAAAAGTGGGGTTGAACATGTTTTTTCGCCAGCCAACCTTCCCCCTTTATGTAAATAATACTGAGCAAAATCTTTTTGAAAATAATGGATAGGAATATCTAAATACATCACAAGATAGAGGTAACTTACCTAAATCTGCACTTAAAAATCCAGAACCCACGCTATATCTGAGTACAATAAATAAGTTATTACCAGATTATATATATATATATATATATATATATATATATATATATATATGTGTGTGTGTGTGTGTGTAATATAATACACTTTAATTTTCTCTTGAGGACAACTACTAATCTACACCCCGATATGGAATATAACACAGCAACTTGAACACTTCGAAATTAAAAGCTCAGCCTTTTTAAATTAGTAGTTATACAACCTCTCTCTACATCATTCAATGTATTTGGACCAATCACAGGAACCTTTCATGGAAGTCAAATGATTTCGGGAGCTTCCTGTTGGTCTTTTGTATAAATACTAGAAGTTTGTGGAAGATTTAAACCGGTTTTTGTCTTCATTAGCTGTTGTGCCGTTTTTTATGTGTGCGTGCTATATATTTTATTTGTATGCTTTCCGTGTTAATAAATCAAGAGGCAAAAGTAACAAGCCTCATCCATTTGAAAACCAATAAGACTATCGCATCAACAAATTAATTAAAAATGTGAATTCGCTTGGCAATTCGGGATGTATATATATATATATATATATATCTTACATGGTTCTAATTCCTTAATGTAAATCCCTCCACAAAAAATATTTTAAGTTTGTCTTATTTACATATGGATCTATTTGCTTATTTCTAGCGAATGACTTGAAAATCGTTTAGTAAACGCAGAATTCTGAAATGTATGAATAAATATATATCTTTGAAAAGCATAAATAAATATATTTGAAATGTATAAATAAATACAAACTTTGTATGAATAACAAAAACATACTTTGAAACACATACATAAACATGAAATTTTGAAATATTCAAATAAGGGATAAAAACTGTACTTTCTTTGCGTCCGTACAGTTGGTGTTGTATGACATGCGGCGAAAAAGAAAACTATATTTTGGAAAATTGAAGCTGTAATCATTTTTTTTATTTTCTATAAGCTCGCTTTTTTGAATTATTGCTGCATGTCATATTTCCTTATTGTAATATTTGTTAAAAATTGCATTAAAAACAATAAAAATTTCAATGCGCTCTGACGACACAAATGATTTTAAATTTCTTCTTACGATAAAACGATAGTACCATTTACCAAAACAATATCTTTCGCATATTTTTTTATAATTTTATGTGATATGTGAACGGACTCAGGATGGAAACCAGGGACATATTAAGACACTTTGAGGCCCCGGGCCCAGAGAAATCTTAACATTTGTTGGGGGCCTGTGCTTCTATGTAAACCTCAGATCTACTGCTTCTACCTCAGATCTTCAGAAGTAGACAGTATAGCGAATATAGCATGCATTGTCAAATACTCGTTCAAACGGTAATTTGAAACAAATAAATGTGCACGATTCACAATCTCAAAAACCTTGGCACAAACCGATCGCTGCATTTCGGCTTAGTGATTAAATGATAGTTTATGGTGTTAGGACTAGGCCTAGACATGAACAACTATCATCATATAATAATACAGTCTTATCACTTTTGCCAGTTGGCATGCAGTTTGAAATTCTCTGGTTTTAGGAGAATATGTACCGGTATAATATTTAACCATTAAAATTATCCAAATCAAGATCTTATTAAGACAGATTATAGAACGAAACGAGGCCCCCAAGGAGGGTAAGGCCCTGGGCCCTAGTCCAGTTGGCCCTTGCCTTAAGAGAATGGAAATATGTTAATTTTCAATACTTAACTCTTAAATGCATATTGTTGCCCATTGCCGCCATTTCAGCTCCAATTCATTTGATTGAAAAACCTAAGTGAGAGTGCATTTTCGAACGTACCTTGATAACTATAGACAAATTATGAGTGAAAGAAAAAGACACTAATTTGGAGCGTAAGTTATATTTTTGGCGTTTGAATGTGGTTGGGTGATATAAATAAATCAGTCAGTTATTTAGTGAGATATTTTCTGCTTTCAAATTTCCTATAAAGGAGTCGTTTATCTAATTGAAAAAAATACTGCTCATTTGTTGTCAGGTAACCTATCACTGTTTAATATTGCCTTTGAAAGTGTTATTGGATACATGCAAGATTTTTGGCTGATACTGTATGTTACAAAACGTCAACGTACAACTTTCTCGAAATAAATATTGAATATTATTTCTTGAATTTTTAATTTATTTTTACTTAGACTATGATTAGATCCTATAAAAAAATTATTTAAAATTAAAAAAAAACAAAAACACTGTACATTTAAGGGATAAAAAGTCTTTTTAACTTGGAAACTTAAAATCAAAACCGACCAAGAATCCGATAAAATCCGGGTTACTACCAACATGACTTTAATTTATATATTGTTAACAGAGATTTGATATCCCTTTTGCACCCTTCCCGTCTCTTCCCGAGCTGAACTCGGGCAGGGGAAACGTACCATCATGTCTCGTGCCGAGTGTAGCTCGAGCACTGTGAAAATTTTCACTGTGCAATCGGTAACTCCCTAATTATTTCACTAGAGCTTTTTAGGGTTTCGAATAATTGAAAAGTAACAATTGATGGAATATTCTGCAAAAAGAGGGCGTGCGTCTGCTGAACACCCCCTCCTGTCCCCGCCTGTCTGAAAGACACTTTGTTGACCTCTAAAAGAGAAGAAAACTAATCCAACAGTGTATTATTTGCTTTTCAAAGGAAGACAGTAAAAAGAAGATGGTAAGAAGACAAACAACATTTTACTGTTCAAATTGCGATGTTGAGTTATGTGCAGTATCGTAAGTGAACGTTCGATTTTATCATACATGAACAAATTTTGATTCATAATTTCATAATCCTTTATGTAAATGCAAAAGATGTAAATAAAATTTGTGATTCGAGATAAAAGACAGGTAATCCAGTGTTTCTCAAACTGTGGGGCACGCCCCCCTAGAGGGTCGTGATAACCCTACATGGGGAGGGAGCGAGCATATTGAAAAGTAGAAAACAAAAGATTGTTTACAAAAATTATTAATATACTAAAAGGAAACAAATAAAGAATTAGCTGCACATTTACACTTATAAATATATCAGTACTGCGCAAAGAATTTTATAATTATTTAAAAGTACTACCTTTTGAGAACAAGTTTAATAATTTTTTCATTGTCCCCATAGGCTTGTCACATATAAAACTAAAAACAAAAATTAACACTTATCTTGATTATTTGTACGCTTTATAATTAATCTCTTAAATACTGATTAAAAATTACGTGATTCGCTTCAAATCGGTGGCATTGGGAACGTAGACGAGCGTATCTGGTGTATTGGGGAGGGGGGGGGTAAAAGGAATAAAGAAACAAATAATCTGAAATAAGTAAATCCTTCGCAAAGACAATAAAGGTCCTTTTATTGCATTCCAAAGCCTTCGTAATAAATTTGTGAATAGCAGAGCACAGAGAATATCGTACTTCGGAAAGACGTATGTATACGTCCGGGGCAATTAACACACTGGCTGAGCGAGATGTTTATATACGCCGCTGGCATTAAAGAGAGAAAGTCGTACTGTAGGTTTAGCTTCAAAACATAGCATTATTGAATTCAATGCATCGTTATTGTATGGGGGGGGGCGCGATGAAAATAATGATTGAATATTGGGTCGATAATATGGAAAGTTTGAGAAGCACTGAGGTAATCTAAGTTTTATATTTATAGTTAGTGCCAAATAACTCCAAAGTGTCTAACGATTTCTGCCGTACAAAAAGCTAACTTTGCAGATAAATTACTCATCTATTTAAATAGATTTTCTTACGTTAATTTTTAGGAAACTCTGTATGCGAATGTTGCTATTATGTTCAAAAGATACGTATGTTTAAAAATAATAATAAAAACGTTGACATTTTTTATCCATAATCCAGAAATAAATTGAACCTGGAAGGGGTTAAAATAAACCCCCTGGATTTATTAAAATTCGTCATGCCTTTCATAAAACAGATCTCTGTAAATACATGTTTCATGTTTAAAAACAATAATTAATTTTTTTTAAGAAAAAACTATTCAAACCCGAGACGTGTTTTTTTAAAAAAATAATGCCACATATGCCCCCATTATCAGAATCCTTAACATAGTATTGCTTGCTCAAAAAGCTTAAATAACAGAGAAATAAACACCAGGAAATGTAAGTCTTATTCATAAAACTCTATTTCTATTTATTTTTTGATACATAGTCTTTTAAGAAAACTTATCTCCCTTTTTAAGTTCCTAGATTACAACCCCAAAGCTCAAAAAATAAACTAAAAAGATAGAAGGATATAATGTTTCTCTTAAGCACGGGTCATTATATTTTAGACGTAAAATAAGTACTCGACAAATTGATCGCTAAGTATTTAAACCTGAATGAGAGACAGAGGAAAAGAAAGGAAGTATGAAAAAAGTATCTCTCCCAGTGACCATCTCTTCCTCTCTCCCATTACCAGTTGAAGGAAAAATAAATGGACCGAAAAATTAAAAACGTTTCAGAATAAAAAATATAATTTAAAATAAATTGTTTAACGATCTCAACTCACATTGAGAGTTTTAGTTGTGTGTAAGTTTTCTTCAACGGCCAGTTATCGGACTTTTTCAAATGGAAGTGAAAAATGAAAAATTAAGTGAAGTAAAATTAGCGAATTACGCAAATAATGTAGATTATACTTCTTTTCTACCGTTTGCAGTATTAGGTATTTTTCGTTTCATGTATTGTATCATTATTTCTAAGGTATTCGACCAAGTTCTCGGAACCGCAATTTTGAAAAGGGACGTAAATGAGTATTTTTTATTACTTATAGAATGTCAGTTGAATTGGAATATAAGTACAAAATTATTTAAAAAATACAGTAATACCTCGAACTTATGCAATAGGTAAAATTGAGTGATAACCCTGTTAGTTGAATTCGAGTAAGTATGAATAAAATTTCGCATATAAATATACAGTAGAACGTCGTTCATCCGAACGTTTATTATCCGGAGCGTCAAATATCCGAACCATTTTTTTTTTTTTTGTCAACTACATGTACTGTATATGAATACGTTTTCTAACAATACAATGATCAACAGTTGTTTCGTGTGAGGCCAAAAGTGACGGGAAAACCAAAGGTCAGGGATATTTGGGGAATTTCAGTTTTAGAAGACGAAAAAAACTTCTATGACGACCACAGGGAAGAGATTACCGACTTTGTCAAATCAATCGCAGAATTTAAAGAATGCAATGAAGAAAATATAGAAACCTGGTGGCAAGTGATACAGAAGACTGGATTTCAAATGCTAAATATATGGTGACGAGATTTTAACTTCCGTGCAAGAAGAATCCTACCTGTCAACGATGAAACGCAGGAAGACGAGGACAATAACAACAGCGAAAGCAGCAAGTATCCATCCAATGCTGACACGTTTTCTGTGTTAGAGACAGCTATACAGTGGTACGAACAACAGAGTAGTGTCCAACTCCATTGCTGCTGCTCAAGAGAATCAGAGACATTGCAGCGAAAATGCGATGGTAAATTTTGATTATATTTTCCACAATAAAGGAAATAGTGCGATCGTTTGCACCTGTTTTGCTTTTTCCTCAAGCACTTTTTCCGCATGTAATGGTTTTCAATATTCGTATAGTATCCGGTTTCATATACTGCATGGATCGCATTCGGTTTTCGGTTATCCGAACAATAGCGTATTCGAATGATGTCCAGTCTCAATTGATTCGGATAAACGACGTGATACTGTATATAAATTATTTTTAGTTGGGGTCGGAGACGAAAGATAATAGTAACTTAGGGAAAAAATGTTTAGTTACATCTTAGATAAAACAAACATCAAAATCGTAAACAAAAGTTATTTTGGTCTAGAAAAATTCATAAAATGTTGTAAGTAGTCTGCCGGCTCAAAAAATTTTTTTTTCTCCTGCAAAATTTCCTCGTAACATGATAATAATTATTTTTTGTTTCTTATTTTTTTGAGAAATTATGTTCTTCGTTAGAGTATGTACTTTCTAAAATTTGTAACCCTTTTTGAGCTTAACTGTGGCCTTCTGTCAAATTACCAACTGTCATTCGATATTCTGATTGAACGGTGTCTAAAGCCTTAAGTTATTCTATTTCTTGTCTATGAGCTCATCAATTGTCAGTTCCTGACTGTGAGAATCCAAAAGTTCTTGAACGTTATCAATATTCACTTCGAAATCTATTTCCTGTTGGTGTGGCGTGGTAGTTAGGAGAGGGTGTACCAGCTCAGGTGTCGTCCTCGTCAATTGGCAATGGTTCAAAATTACGAGGTCCGTCGCCAAAAGCCCTCGTGTAGCTGAACAGTGCTACGTTAATATTCACTCCCTCACTAGAAATTTATTCATTATTATAATTTTTTCAATCAAATTTCCGACTTCTTTAGGGTCTGGCACTAATTCCGCTTAAATTTCAGCGATGAAAAAAAATGTAGGAAAGTAAAGGAAAAAATAAAGGAAGGACGAATAGACGAAATTTGAAAATCGCGTAACTCCGAGTTCGCGTAAGTCGAGGTATTACTCTATTATTACAAGAAAAAACTATTTAAATGCAATTTTTCACAATATATCATGGATTAAAATGCGCATTGAAATTCCACATTGTAATTTTTTTTTGTTATTCAAAAATACAAATTTTCTAAAAAAAGTATGAAAATTTTTAAAAAAGGATTTTATTAAAATAATAAAAACAATATAATAAATGTAAGAAAAAAATTGGGGCCTGTACTACTTTTCAATTGTTTAACAATCTTCTTCAAATGCGGTCATTTTTATCATTGCCGGGATAAAAAAAATGATGAGTGTAGTGGCTCTTTCAAATGTCTAAATCTGACTTTTGAAAAATTATGGATCATCTATCCACCTGGAAATTTACACGATACTTTGAATAAGAAATGATTCTTTTCCTTCTTATTTCTGTGCCACGCAAGTAGGGAGACTGAAATTATGGAACACACCTCTATTTTTTTTAAAGAAAAACACATTTAGAAATCTTACTAGAGGAGAAAATGAGAGTTTTAAGCATTATGAAACTAACTCAACTAAAAAAAAGGTAAATTGTCTTGACACGCAGTTGGGATTGGATGTTGCCATTATTTTTGCAATAAGAGAAAAACTTATATCTGCGAAAAAAAATTTACATGAACCTTTTTTCTCAAATGTTTTGAAATTTCACGAGACCTATTTGAATAATGGAAAAATGCTACCATTCTCTCGTGTTGTTAAAATCATCTTTTTCCTGATCTTTTTACTTTTTTTAATTATTTTTCTAATAATTTTCTATTATTCTATGATTCATTAGTTAATTTCTCGTTCTAATTTAGCAGAATTCTTATAAAGTGACTATTTTTTTTTCATTTCACACTCACGCAACTTCTTTTTCCATTACTAATTCAAATAAATCGTGGATAACACAATTGAACCTAAATTTTTGTTTCCCAGGCTATTCTTTGAGGAAATAACGAGAGTTTTTTTTTCAGGTATAGAAGTTTAAGTTGGCATTACTTTCCAAGATGGCGACCGATTTAACAGCTGTCAAGCGATTTATTCTCAGTTTGGTTTGGCAATTCATCAAAACAATCATCAAGCAAGGCATAGATTCGTCGAATGGGCCCAAAACGAGATTGCCGTTGTTCCCGATTTTCATAAGCGAATTTTGTTTAGCGATGAAGCGCACTTCTGGTTGAATGGCTACGTCAACAAACAAAACTGCCGCATTTGGAGTGAAGCTAATCCACAAGTGTGTGTTGAAACACCGTTACATCCAGAAAAACTGACTGGTGTTTTTTATGGGCTGGTGGTATCCTTCTTCAAAAACGATGAAGGCCACAACGTTACAGTCAATGGTGATCGGTATAGAGCCATGATTACTAACTTTTTCATTCCTGAATTGAACAATCATGATGTCCAGGAGCTGTGGTTCCAACAAGACGGCGCAACATGTCACACAGCTCGTGCCACAATCTATTTATTGAAAGACACGTTTGGTGACCGCCGAATTTCACGTTTTGGACCTGTGAATTGGTCTCCAAGATCTTGTGATTTAACACCGCTAGACTATTTTCCGTGAGACTATTTAAAGTCATTGGTCTATGCGGATAAGCCACAAACGCTTGACCATTTGGAATACAACATTCGCCGTGTTATTGCCGATATACGGCCACAAATGTTGGAAAAAGTCATCGAAAATTGGACGTCCAGATTGGACTACATCCTAGGCAGCCATGGCAGTCCTATGCCAGGAATCCTATTTAAAATGTAATGCCACAGGATTATCTTTCGAATAAAAAAAATTCATGTCAATCGAATAATACATCATTGTTTTATTGCAATTTAAAGTTCTATATCTCTAAAAAAAACACCCTTTACTAAGCCATGCTTTTAAAAGTGACTCTTATGTGATATACTATGCTAATTTTCTCTCAGTGGTCTTAAAATTTATTGAAATATATTTGACTTAATTTACAGACAAGCGAATAGATTTTAATAAAATTTAAGTTAATTATTATACAAAAACGTTCTAAAAGTGAGTTTCATCATTTTTTTTAAAGGACATATAGTTCATAAGGTGAAGAAAGCAAGTAATTTGCAATTCAACGACTGAAGGAGTGTCAGAGTAAAAGGAATGGTACATGAGCAGAACATCGCAGCACAAAAGAGAAGCAACAAACCGGCGTGTCCTGGTTAATCAAGTACAAATCCCGATAACAGGCATACGTGTGTGGACAATGTAGTCTTCAATGGAAGTGCGTGATGTTATCCGGTATGAATGGACCCGTGTATCTAGAGCAGGAGTGGGCATTAGGTCGATCGCGGTCAACTGGTGGACCACCAAGATATTTTGGGGTGACCGTCTGAAGATTAGCGGTTAGTAAATATATACCGAAATATTCAAGATTGGATGACAGTATGCAGACTATGTCTGCTAGTGACTATAGCCATAAGCACTAACTTTAGATGAAAATGCTTTATTTTTTTAGTGTATTTTTAATTGTTTCGAAACAAATGCATTATATTTGATATTTTTATACTTATATCAATTATAAGTATGCTTGCATCTTGCGTTTTCATTTAAATGTGGTCTTAAAAGTGTAAGTTTATTTTATTGCAGTTATGTAGAAAATCCATGTTCTGTACTTGTTAATAAGTTATGTTACATATTCTATACTTTTTTTTTTGCTCATCACACCACTGACACTGGGCAGTGGCGCACACAAGTACCTTTCAAGGGAGAGGGAGGGATCCCGAGTCGAATGTATTTTTGTCTCGTATCATAACACAATAAGCCGGGGAACATATTTTTATGAATTTGTAGATTGTCCTTGAATAAAAAAAAGAATAAAAAAAAATTGCTACATAAATAATAAGCATTAATTAGCAAAAAAAAATTATTAATGACAAATGCTTAGTTAAATTTAACGTACTAAATACATGTTATTATAATCAATTGGAAAAAAAACAAGGGCTATGGGAGAGATCCAGACCCGTGAATCCCCTCCTCTCTTGTGGACGCCACTAACACCGTGTGGACCGCAATATCTTGAAACATTAGAAGTAGCCCGTATCCTGGAAAAGTCTGCCCACCCCTGTACTAGAGTGCCCATCAATGAACCATACAGCCCGCTTATGGCGAATAAGACATGTTTCGCTAAATGGTTTGTCGATGGTGCTGCATGTTTAGAGAAGGAAGGTAGAATGTGGAAGAAAAAGGCAGAGAGAAAACAATTTTCACCAATTGGACTATCACATGGTCCTTGCATTGCAAGTCGCAATTTTTGGACGTAACTTACAAAACAATGAAACCAGTTTAAAGGGCACTGTCTCAAAACAACAACCCAGGTCAACAGGTGGTATCCTTCTCTCAGTCACCACAAAATAAACCGATGAAGTTTTTACCCAGGGATTGGACACAAGAGAGCCTAATTCATAGTTTCCCACTATGAATTAGGCTAATTCATAGTGGCCTAATTCATAGTTTGAACTGGCACCCACTTTTTAGTGAATATTTCGATACCGACCCCTCCCACTCCAGAGAAATAGGAACGTACGTAATACTAAAACAAGAAAAATTAAATTTAAAAAAATAATATTATATTACTAATATAATCCTTTTTTAAAGCCCTCCATTTTTTTTGCAAATCTGAAATAGCTATTGCCACAAATATACAATTTTAAATACATACAATCAACATATGGTAACCAATATTAATGTTTACTTTTGTTAGTACATAATCAGCCTTATTTATTTAGTCTTTTTAAAACTATATTTGGTTAATTTGCCCATGCCCCTCCATACCATCTCAACCCCCCCTGTGACGGGACTTTACACGACTTTCAACTACTAATCCTCTCGGGGAATCTTTGGGCTAGCAATCGCATTTATTTAACATCCATCCTTCTCAAGAAGAACCCATGAGATGCAAATTAGTTAGTGTACACAAAGTTTAATAATCGTAGATCAGAAGGAGTGGAGCCGCTGAAAGCATTGTTGCTATGGTAAGTATTAGAAATGCGTATCGTGACTAAAGAACGAATTTTAGCTACTAGAATAAATTCTAGAATTATTTTCGGATTTCGGGCACTCATTCACGAATAGTCGTTTCTTTCTCTATATCTCTCCAAGGGTTCCCTTTATAGATTACTTCTTCTGGAATATTACCTTTGATAATAACAAATTAGATTTTTCATGGTTAGCCATGGTCATTCATCGTTCCCCCTACAGCTTTAGTTAGACAAGATGATAAGGAAGTGACTCCAGGGGTTAGATCATTACACCCCTAACTTACTCTAGGTCTTTAAATGCCCCCTTAAAAGCCTCAAACACCCACAAGGGGGCGTTTTCGCCCACGTTGAGATCCTCTGGCCTAATTCTTCACTTTAAGGCTACACATAACCCTTTTTCCCCTTTAAGAGTTTTTGGTTTTTTCAATCTCATAAAAGACTCCCTTTTAAAATTTTTTAGTCATTTTAAGGGATTTATGTTTCTTACATTATTGCAAACAAAAGTTAGGATAGATTTTTAACTAATATGTTCACATGTTGCTTTTTAATAATTATTATTCTACCTAAACCTAGAAAAAATGAAAATTTTTAAAATATCAATTTAGCATTTTTAAAAAAAAATAACTAGAGATCTCTCTCAGACCTATATAAACCCTTAATAACTATTATAGAACATATATTTGGGAGTATATACAAAAAATTTCAAGACTATCTTGAACAGAAAAAAAAGGCCTTAGGAATTATATAGAAAACACTTACACATCTCCAAAATTAAAAGTCTGAGTAAAATGCATTGTAAAGGAATAAGACAGAACCATATAATGCCTGTACAGCTCTAATTTTTAATATGGTATTTTCCACCTAATCTCTATAACAAAGCACTACAATTAATTATGACGGAAAATATTTTTTTTAATTCAAAATATGTTTTTGCATAATATTGATAGTGTTTGTTACGACGACAGGTTATTCAGCCTAACTTAACAAAATAAACACATTCAAAAGTTTTGAAACACGAATCATTCATGTACAATATAATAATGATCTTAACTTAAGCGAAAAATCCCCAGGTTTGAATATAAAATTTCATTTTTTTAGTTTTAAATTGGGGAAGTTTAGCAAGTTTTAAAATTGACCAACAAGAACTCCAATACTATAATATGGTACTACTATATGTATACTACACTCATGTTCATAAATTAAGGATAATGAAGTTCAGGCAAAGAAAGAGACATAAGCAAAACAAATTTGACTTATTTGTAAAGTTTATTTATTAAACAAAAGGTAAAGAACAAAAAAGATGCTATATGTTTGACATAAATAATAAAAATTGAGATTTTTACTCCCTGGAGCAAATTTCAAAAAAGAACCTATTTACAAAAAACAGTATAACATGGTTAGTATGATTGTTAATACGTAATGTGTCTCCCGGACGATGCAATAGAGGCTTTACAACGCCTAGGCATGCTGAGTATCAAATTATCAATCTGATCTTGGGGAATATTACACCACTCATCAAACAATGCCCTCCGAAGTTCCGGTAGACAGGTGGAAGGGGGTTGACGGGTTGCAATTCATTGGCCAAGCATATCCCACACATGCTCTATTAGATTCAAGTCCAGTGAGTATGCTGGCCAATCCATACGGGTAATATCCTCCGATTGAAGGCATTCGTCTACAGTGTTTGCACGGTGAGGACGGGCGTTGTCATCCATAAACAGAAATTCAGCGCCCATGGCGCCCCGAAACAAACGTACATGTTGTTCCAGAATGACATCCCAAAAGATGTGGCCTGTCATCGTTACACTCTGAAAATGCAGGTCAGTTCTGGAACCAAGAATAATTCCTCCCCAAACGAGCCATCCTGCACAAACGTAACGGTGTCAGTCAATGGGTGGTAACTGGTACCTGGCACTCTCCGTATTAAAGTCCGGCGAGAATTAGGCTGAAAACTAAACCTGGACTCGTCGGAAAACATCACACAAAACCACTGTCGTGGTGTCCAAAATGCATGCTGTCTACTCCAGGTTAATCACAGGCGACAGTGATTTGCGGTAAGTGGAACCCTTCTGACATGCCTACGAGCATATAGACCAATGTGCCCTAAGCGTCTGTACACGGTCTGCCTTGAAACTGTCGTACCGGTAGCTGAAGAGAGCTGACGAGACAGGTCTGATGATGTGCTCCGTTTGTTTCTTTTGGCAGTTACTGCCTCATTCGGCGTTGTAACTCGGGGGCTCACATTACCATCTACTCACATTACCATCATCTTGGAATAGTTGCCAAAGCCTGGAGATGACACTTTGGGTGATTCCAAGTTCCTCGGATACTTCCTGCTGGGTACGTTCACATTCCAGTCGTGCAATAATTCTACCATGTAAAAAATCATCCAAATGCTTCCTTTGTGCCATAACTATTTGGTTATTGCACTGAAAGGCTTTTAAAGCACTTGTGAACAATTTTTCTACTTTGCCACCATTCCTTATATACCCATCTATTACACTCTCGTCATTGTGACGTACTATCAGCGCCATCTGGTGGTTTCTTGTGATTTGCATATTCTTCTTCAAGATGTGTGTGATAATTCTACAGGTAAAATTTTTATTTTAGAGTTCAATGTCTGTGTGATTCTGAATTATCCTTAATTTATGGACATGAGTGTATAATGCAGTTTTGCACATCATGGAAACATTCAGTGTTTTAACTGAAATACTTGTAGACAGAATACTTGAATTCGAAAGTCTTACTGAGGTATCAGTAAAGGGCTGGTTTTTAGAAATATATCATTTCAATCATTTCTTCCAATTATCGTTTCTCATAGCAACTTGAAAATGTTTTGGCCATGGCATTTTCTCAACAGGAAAAAATTAATGAAAAAGGTTCTAAGTTATATAAACTATTTTTTTAAAACAAAAATTTGCCATGATATCAATTTTAATAAAATAATTATGTTAACTCATACAACTCAAAACATAATACTGCAGAAAATATTTTACAGCTGAAAATTGGAATTAATTACTATTTGGCCCTGACAGAGTTGATTGTGTTCAAAAATGTTTTTAATTAATTCAATTTAAGAGGACACTGTACGATTCAATTGGCAAATATCGGTCAAAAAATCAAATTTAATTTTTTTAGCCTGAACTATTTTTTATATATTTTTCTACAAACTCACATAATTTGAAAGCTTTAAATTTAAAAAATGTAGAGTTATGATAACTTTTACGTTTGTTCTTATTCACATCCCAAATACAAATCAAAACTTTAAACTGACTTATCTCGGAAAGAAAAAATAATTAGTTTGTCTTCATTTAAAATGCTACGGCTTTTTTTCTATAGTGCGTAATACTTGGAAATCTTTTTCACTTGTTGGTAGCAGTACATGGAACAAAAGTGGGTATACATTTTCAAATCTAAGAAATACTTATCTTTTAAAAAAAAATAATTGAACTTAGAGTTTACACATTTCTTAAGGTTTTCAATAAGCATTCACAAAAAAGAAGTATTGTACGAATAACAATGATGTTATCGCAAAACCCATATCACCTTTTGTTATACATGATTTGAAGCACTTGTAAATCAAATTGTAAAGGGTGTTTTTTTAGAGGTATTGAACTTTAAATTGCAATAAAACAACGATGAATTATTCGATTGACATGAATTTTTTTTTATTCGAAAGATAATCTTGTGACATTACATTTTAAATATGATCAAGCAATGCGTAGATTCGTCGAATGGGCCCAAAACGAGATTGCGTTGTTCCCGATTTTCATAAGCGAATTTTGTTTAGCGATGAAGCGCACTTCTGGTTGAATGGCTACGTCAACAAACAAAACTGCCGCATTTGGAGTGAAGCTAATCCACAAGTGTGTGTTGAAACACCGTTACATCCAGAAAAACTGACTGGTGTTTTTTATGGGCTGGTGGTATCCTTCTTCAAAAACGATGAAGGCCACAACGTTACAGTCAATGGTGATCGGTATAGAGCCATGTTTACTACCTTTTTCATTCCTGAATTGAACAATCATGATGTCCAGGAGCTGTGGTTGCAACAAGACGGCGCAACATGTCACACAGCTCGTACCACAATCGATTCATTGAAAGACACGTTTGGTGACCGCCTAATTTCACGTTTTGGACCTGTGAATTGGCCTCCAAGATCTTGTGATTTAACACCGCTAGACTATTTTCCGTGAGACTATTTAAAGTCATTGGTCTATGCGGATAAGCCACAAACGCTTGACCATTTGGAATACAACATTCGCCATGTTATTGCCGATATACGGCCACAAATGTTGGAAAAAGTCATCGAAAATTGGACGTCAGATTGGACTACATCCTAGGCAGCCATGGCAGTCCTATGCCAGGAATCATATTTAAAATGTAATGCCACAGGATTATCTTTCGAATAAAAAAAAATTCATGTCAATCGAGTAATACATCGTTATTTTATTGCAATTTAAAGTTCTATACCTCTAAAAAAACACCCTTTATATATGTACGTCATATTTTGTAGGAAGAGTCGCATTTTAGAATTAATTCATAAGTTTCCCCTTTTTCCCGTAAAAAACTAAATGGTTAGCTTTTCATGAAATTTTGAGCACAAAATATTGCATCATACATACACATAGGCGGCAACCAAAAAATTGTGAAAATCACTAAATTAAATATTTTTTCGTGTAAATCGTACCATGTGGAAAAATGCTTTAAAATGAAACCGAAACAAAACCTAAGCTGAGAAAACTTCAAACATCTTGAAAACTAATTTGTTATCAGATCTGAAATTTGGCGGCAGGCTTCGCTGTGAGATGGTCCACAGTAAAAATAGAAAAGTAAAATGTTTCGGTAATATTGAAACTTAAAGGGTACTGTAATTATGCATTATATAACTCCATAGAGAGTCCATATAAGACATTCCCAATAAATCTCGACTAGCAATTCAAATTACAATCGTGCACACATCAACCAGATCTGCCATCTCAACTAGAGACTGCCCACAATGTCAATAGAATAATGTTCCAATGTCACTCAAACAAACTGGAGATCTATATATATTGAAGCAATGGCTGGAAAAACAACTTTCTCCAAGAACCGCTTAGAAAATATATCTACTTTTTTCTTTAGGATGGGGATGTGTTGCGGCTCCTTATTGCGCAAATCACAACCAACAAAGGACAGAAATAAAAGTGTTAATGATTTGGCTGAATAGGAATTCATTTTCTTCCCAGTCATTTAACGCTTACATTTTAGACCCGAAGTTGGTTAGTTAGAATCATTGTGCCATCTACAACATTGGCACTGGGTTATCATTCTCCCCGTCACCAAACACTAAACACCGAAAATCGAAATTTTTCTTTGCGATGAATGTTTTCTTAAAAATCGAATAACAAACTTTAAGAAAGTTACTGGCACAAATATGCTCTTTACAACAAATTTATTATTCCAAGAAGTAAAGAGTAGCAATAGGAGTTGTCAAATTAAAAAAATTAAGTTTTTAAAAGAGATGTTCACCGCTCTGATTAAAAATGCTTTTATAAAAAAATGCCTGAAGTCGTTGTGCTTCTTATCTTTACTCCCGTTTATGCATCATTAAATTCATGTTGTATGGAATAGAAAATGACCATGATCATTGTTCTCATTTTACCTGAATAAGTACCTGAATAAGACTATTCTTTTTTTTAAAATTCACCAGCACACAATTCTTTTTGAAAATAAGAAAATATATCGAAGCTATATAAGGAATTAATACGTGAAAAAGAACACATTGTTTTAAATACGTAAATTGTTCAGTGAATATTATCTAGGTTATTAAAAGTTCCTTTGACTTAAATCAGAATTTTAAAAAAGACTGAAATATCTTAAACTAACAAATGTCTCGTTATTCTTGATAATCTTTAAGAAGATTAATAGGCAAAGAAAGCATTAAACCCAAATCAATGTCCAAAATAAATATTAACGAACTCATTTTTTTTTCAATCCACGTGCGTTGATACACGCGTGCGATTGCTAATGATGTATTTAAAACAAAAAGGATAAAAAAAAGCTAAATAAAGACACACAAAGGAATAACTTTTTTTCTAATTAGTTTTAATTAGCATTTATATTACATTTGTGTCTCATTACTGTTTGATTAAATTGTTGTCTTTTCATTTAAACTAATTTGTATGTTTTCTTTAAATTAGTGCTCCAGAGTTTTGCTTTACATTATTTCCAGTTTATTAAAAATCCTTAAACGAAAAGCCTATCACACTTGTTTTCAAGAATGAATTTTAATCAGCCTAACGAATGTTTTTGGCTGTAGATATACCAATAAATTTAATAAAAATGTATTTGATTGCTTACATTTTCTCTATATTCGAAATTGATTTCCTAATTTAATTATTAATTTATTCAACTTTTAATACTTCATTGATTTTAAAAGTTTTTTTTTATCTCTACAAGTGTTCTTGTCACTTAATTTGTATTTTAAAATTCTGATTTCTGTTGATATACTTAAAATTGTTCATTTTTGTTAATGAATTTATTAGATAGTGTTGAGCATCTTATTTCCATTAATAACTTTGGTTTAGCGGCTGTCGAAACTATAATAACTTACTGTAAATGAATGATTCACTTCAAAAGTTGATTCCATCAGCCATTTACTTCTTACATTTTATGTATTGTTCTAGATACAAATTTACAATGAGGCCTACCGGAAAATTCTTTTCAACTTAAGCTTCTAAGGAGCGAAAGCATCTACATCAAGGATGTCATTCTCAAAGACTGACTAGGGCAAATAAACAAGATTTATCTTAAGGCGGGCCACAAATTTAAATCAATATTCATAGAAACGTAGGTTTATTTCGAATAATATATTATAACAAAAACATATATGAAAGAACAACAAAGATTTAATATGTATGTTCTCTTACTCATTACATCTGTTCTCTGCTCTATCTTTTCTATTTCGGGAGAAATGTTGATATTTTATTGTATATAATTGTGTGTCAATACCTTGAGCGGGCTGCAAGTTTGACACCCCTGATTTACATGTTGCTATAACGGAAACTGAACTAATTACAATAACAATTTATTTTCACAAAAAGTTGAGGAGCGCCATCTAGTGCATATTACGCCACACTTTTATCACTCTTTAAGGTATCCGACTACGTTCGGAACCGTGATTTTCAAAAGCGCATAAATGGATCACTTTCATGATATTTAGTGTCACTTAGATTAGAATATATGCATAAAATTGTTCTAAGGATATTTTGACAAAAAATTATTTAAATACAATATTTTGGCAAAAAATTAACTTAGAATAATCTTTTTTCCAAATGTTCTCCTTTTGTGAAAAACGCTTCTTTTAGAATAATATTTTGTCTGTATATAGCTCAGACCTCTGTTCAGAGGCTCAACTAGAATTTTTGAAATATATAACTTAGAAGTGGGTTTATTCATATTTTACGACAACAGAGGGGAGAAATTTTAAGAAAAAAACGTGAATAATTATTTCAATTTTTGGTAACTCTGAAAATAATGTGATTTTTTTCAAAAATTCCAGTTGAGCCTCTGTAGAGAGGTCTGAGCTATATACAGGCAAAATATTATTATAATAGAACCATTTTCACAAAAGGGGAACATTTGGTAAAAATATTATATTCTAAGTTAATTTTTTGCCAAAATATTATATTTAAATAATTTTTTTTGTCAAAATGTCCTTAAAACAATTTTATGCATGTATTCTAATCTGTGTGACACTAAATATCATGAAAAATATCCATTTATACGCTTTTTTAAAATCACGGTTCCGAACGTAGTCGGATACCTTAAGTGATACAAGCGTTTATTCCACTGAATTTAACTGTACAGTGAAATACGCTTTACGCGGAAACGCTTAAGGCGAAATATCGGCTAACACGAAATAATACAACGCTTCCTACAAACTATATATCTTTCTGCATTTCTCCCTTAACAGGAAACGAAAATAGCTTTACACGAATATATTTTTTTTCGGAGAAGTGTGTTTAAGAAAGTTTCTGTATTATTGGACTATGTTCTTCTCATTGGAAGAATTCGTTGAAGTAGATGATGATAATGTAAAGATACGTGTCCAATTATGGCAGACAAAGACAATTTGGAGTTTGTTCAAAGGTCTACAAATATTATTGATGCAGATTTTAATCACAAAAATGAAATGAATGATGCAGCTCCTATTCCCACGCCATCCGAAATGAAGAAAATCGCAAAAAGAAAGCCAGTTATTTAATTGCACGTTCTGATGGTGAAAGGAAAAAAAAATAATGTACAACATCGAACAATTTGATGTTAAAAAAAGACAATGCAAAGAAAAATATTACATTAATTTGTAAAAACTCAATAAATGTTGGGGTTTTTTTTCAAAAAATTTGTATTAAATTTCATGTTTTTGTTTTATTGATTTTTATGAAATACATGCATATATGCATATCTATGTTACTAAAATAGTTACTAAAATATACTCTAAAAACTTGTTTTGTAAAACATATGTTTTGTGTGCTTTCTTTTTTATTTCTATTTCTTTTTGTAACACGAAAAATTATTTCAGTCTCCTCAGTCTCGCGTTAAGCCGTGTTGGAAACCTAAAATTTTCTTCACATGACAATTTTGAGACTTTAACGTTTTCAAATTAAATAGATTTTAACCTTTCTAAAAATACCTTACTTTAACCTCTAGGGTAATTAGAAGCCCTTAAAACATATTTTTAAATAATCATTGAAACTGGGCCGTGATCAATTAAATGGCGAAAAATGTGAACAAAGTATTTTATTTGTGCTAAAAAGTTGAATGAATGATGAAAATCAAAAATTTAATCCAGGATTGCTAAAGAAGTGTTTACATGGAGGTACACAAAATACCAATGAAAGTGTAAACAAAATAATATGGTTTCGTGTACCGAAGAAAATATTTGTATAAATAAAAATATTATATCAATGGATACACACGATTTAATTTTATGATTTTCCATGGGTAATGTATCAAAACCAGAATTTTTAGGAAAACTTAATATTGAGCCTGGTGATTACATGGTAGAGGCAATGGAGCGCCTCGATAAAAAGAGGTTGTAAAAAGGTAAATACTCATGTTAACAAACAACAAAAGAAGTTATGGTAAAAAGACTTCAAAGGAAGATAGAGGATTATGAGTTTCAAAAAAACGTAGATAATTTGGAGTATGAGGAGGAGTATTTTAATAAAAAAGTAATTAAATACTAAAGTTTATTTATCTCAAAATGTTAATTTTTGATGTTCGATGTACTTTTTCTGGGAAAATAATCTTTACAGGTATATAACAATATTTTGTGACATATTTATAATGAGGACTAATATATACTGAAATGAGCTTTTCGTAAAAAAACACAATATAGTGTATTTTTTATAATTTTTTTTTCTGGGAAATATGGATGAAGTTTCACTATGTTTGATAAAATATTTCATAAATTATTCAAAAATTCAAAATTAGCTAAAAGCTCATTCCAGTATAATGAGAAAGGTGTACTTTAATTGTATGAAAAAATTCAAGCATGTAAATATAACAAATTTTGAGAAAAGGTACATCGAAAACAGCCAATTTAACATTGTCGATATAGAATTTTCCTGCTCTCATTAAGTGATTTTCAGTATATTTCGAAATTCTGATTTCTGTTACTACTTAAAACCGTTACTTTCTCTTTTTCTAAGTTCAGTAAATATAAATGAACTGGTTTAGAGACAAACCCTTTTAACTTTAATTTGGCAGAAATTGTAATTTTGCAGTCCATAATCACTTCACGTTTCAACGAAGTAGGAATGTATAAAGTTAGCACAAAGGAAAACCGCATTGTAATTCTCGGTAAATGCATGGAAGGATAGATTAACAACGACGACTTGAAGATCTTTCTCAATGTGTTCTAAAAGTTAATTAAAATATTTAGTCTTTAACAAAATATGAGGAGCTTTCTAAGAGCGAGAAAAAACCTGGTTCGTTCCGTACCCGGATATTAAAATATTTTGCCATCAATTTTAAACAGTGCCCATTGTTTCTGACTTTCGTTCATCATGCAGTAAAATAACTTTTAATAAAAGAGTTCTTTCAACAAACACATAATCTAATTTCCAAAAATGAAACGAGTAAGGGCGCCACCCTTGGGTACCCTTCTCCTAGATTATCAGCGTTAGCTAGGGGTGTAGGAATAAATGAAGAATTAGAAGCTGCCATAATCTTAATATTACTTTATTAAGATCTTAACTTAAGGAGGCATAGTACCTTGCGAGAACAAAAACTGTTCGTTGTCATATACATGTTACGATTCATCATAAATTAACAAATTTTGCTAATTTTGATCTGAATTTTATATATTATCTATAACAATGTATAAGCCTTAAGAAAATTAGAGAAATTTTGTTCTTTAATAAATACAAAATTTTAAAAAAAGAAGATAAATATATATACCAAATTTAAAAAATATATATATTACTTACCTCCTGTTCCCACAAGATAATTTTTAAATTATACACTTTAGAATCTCATTTTTTGCATTAAATTGAAGCTAAATGTAACCTTTATTCTGTGTGTATACTACTTAATTGAAAAGTATCTTAGATTTTTTTTTAATATTTTTTAAAATTAAAAAATTCATAAAAAATATTTTTTTAAAAAATTTCAATTCTTATACAGTTGCAAATCAAAATGTATTAAACTATAAAACATAATTATGACATACAGAATTAAGATCTATGACTAGAATATGCATGCCAATTTTTGTAGCTCTAGAGTAAAAACTTTTTTTACAATCTTGCGGGAAAGTGTAAAAAAATTGAAACTGAGAAAATCAAGTTTAAAGATTGACATTTCAATATTTCAAATAAAACTTAATATATAATATTTAAAATGATCCTGCTTCATATGTAGGACCTTCTAGTTCTGCAAAATGCTCATTTGAGGCTTTTTTCTCATTCTGCTAGCCCTACGGGCCTCTAATGTATATGATTTTGATTTAATTTCGGCATTTTTTATGCGTGCATAATTGGCCTTAAAGGCAGAGGTAACAGTAAAATGTCCTATTTTAAAGCCAAGAGCTTTCATTATCTTTATACGTTCCGTCATTCCCTCATTAAACATCACTATAGCCTCATTTACTGCTATGTCTACAATATTTTTAGATGAACCACACAGAAGTTTTGGGGCAGTACTTCCAAACAGTCGAGTTGAACGACTCATTAGTGTTTTGTGTTTTACCCCCCACACATTTTTTCAGCAATTTTGGTGCAGACAGTTCTGCTATTATAGGCTTTATTTCATTTATTATGACAATTGGCACAATATTTTTATGTTCGAATAAAGAAGCACTATTCGTAGCAACTGCGTTTTTATATTTGCACCACGAAGTATCACCAATTGGGCAGAAGTGATGCATAGGTTCCTCATCAGTGGACCTATAATGACAATAAATTGCCCTTATGGCCTGACGCATATCACTAACGGAGCTATTATTCTGTCTAATAGCATTGCCATAATAGGTGGTAATTGTATCAATGAACTTATCAGTCAGACGATTTTTACCGCTGATACCTATACCGTCTGATGATTTTTTGCCATGATTCATTGTTTTTAATTTTCGCAGTCTAGCACCCATACACTTTTGTATGTGGCCAACACATTCAACTTTTTTGATATATTATGGTGATGTCCTTTGAAGCTCTGGGAAGGGTTTTGTGTCCCCATCGCCGATATACTTAATATATTTCGCATTTCGTTGTGGCACCGATCTTTGACATATTTCCTTTATCCCGTCTACTTCCATTTTACTGGAAGAACCAATATGGTTCTTTACACAATGTGGTTGATGTTTCAATTTCCACTCTTCATATGAATGTCCATATTTTGGACCTCGCCATTTTTCACATTCTTTACAATATGAAGAGAGAACAGCAACATCAATCACTTTCCCTGCAACATCTCCAATGACACTACACACACCAATACGTGAAGTGTGTCCACGTGTTTTCCACGTACCGTCACCACTGACACATATTTCGTTACTTCCAGAAGCTGATACTTCTTTCGCAGCATTTTCATGGAGTCGTCTGCTACTTCACAACTGGCCAAATTTATTTTTCGCAGTATCCTTTCATATGACTTTTGTGATACTGATGGTGGCAAATCCATTGCTTTGCAAAAATTCTTTATTCCACAAAAACCTAATCCTACTGTGCGCATAGCATAGGTTATTCGTGTATTTACTTCATAGTCCTTACTTGAAGCAATAACTGAGGAACTTTTAAAAGTGGTCAATGTACTGCATGAGTAGCATTCAACGTAAAACTCGGATACCAATCCATACAAAATATTTTCTTTCAGAACTGCTTTAGTATTGCAGTTAGGACATATTAAATATTTGGATAGTTCAGATAATAAAATATCAATGTTTATCATTCTATATCCATTAGATTGATTGGAATTTCTTACTTTCTTGTCAAGATAATTTTCTTTGCACAATTTCTTAGCTGAAGCAGATATGCAGTCAACAGCAAGCGTATCTGATAATTTTCGAGTGTATTGATTCGCATGAAAACGCTTTCGTTTTCGGCGATAGTCACTACCTCTACGTTAAGCTTTAATAGACATTTTTTACTAATTAAAAAGATGCAAAAAAACTTCAATCAACAAAAATTTAAAAAGCTTACGAATTACGAGAATAACAAGATAACACTCAATAAAGCAGCAGTAAACAGTATGAAATACAAATGTAAGCAAGCAATACTTCGAACTAGGGCAGTGTTGAGTTGCAAACTTCCTTCTCTCATTAAAAATAGATAAAATTAAAAATTAGCAACAATTGGCGAGAAAATAATTTCAATAACACCACCGATTTCAAAACCGAAACTAACGAACATGGTTTTTTTACATTGGATTTAAATGGACAATCCAGTGCTGACGTTTGACATTTTTTGTTGCTATTGCCGTAATTTTGGTCCGATTTTGATGCGGTTTAGTTTAAAATGCTCCTAACAGTCTGTATTAATTTTTAAAAATATTTTTGAAAAATGGATTTTTTTGCCGTTTAAAGGTACTATGTCTTCTTAAACCAATAACAGTTTAGGTAATAAAATGATATGTGAGATAATCTACGGCGGCGAAACACACAACACATAATACCAAAATAACATAACCCGGACCACTATCAATAACTAACTCGCCTAAGCTCAATTTCAATGTAAACACAGATCCGAGTATTAAAATGGTAACTCCTACCTTAATGTCCATACGAAACGGCAATCTATCTGATCCTAGCTGAAGTTGCTATTCACTGGCGTTCAATTGTATGCACCTTGATTAAAGGCTCTCTGTGACGGGTAACCTCTCTTGACTGTCACTTAACTTCTCGAAATACTCTTCACACCTTCAACACGGACTAACATAACACTCCCCAAATGCCACACCGCTTACTGTAAACTTCTGTTATTTAAAAACTTCCTAATTTGCATCTTTCATTCACGTTTTACTTCTCGGGTTGGTTGGAAAAGAATTGCCATTTTTTCTGGCCCCCAAGAACCTAAAAGTACATGTTAATGAAAAAAACGCGTGAGCTCATCACAAACTTATTTTTTCTTGTGTTCAGTACCATGTAAAATGAAAGGCATGCATAATAATCCTAGAAGTACCACATCACAAATAGAATTATCAACTACTCTTCATTTTAAAAAGTAAAAAAACCACTTGTGTACAAAACTGATTTCAAGATAAGCTATGAGTGTATAAAATGAAAGATGTAACAATTATATTTATAATTGAATTTTCTTCAACTAATAATAAGCCACACATTTCAACTTTTCTTTCGAACTGGCGCTATGTATATTTTGCATACCAAAAGTTAATTTATTTAATTCTATAATAAAATTACAGTTTGAAAAAAACTAAGAAACACTCTTTTATAGTAATCGAACTATGTCGTAAATTAAAATTTCAGTCGCCAATTCTGAATATAGTTACTAAATCTGGAAATGGGATCTAAAATTATTCGCCAGATGCGGAATGGGATGTGAAAATAGGAAATCGTTAGTCCTGATGATCCTGATCAGGACAATGGAACAAAATTTTACAATTATTTTATTATCATCAGTCTTGGACAAGTGAGTAAAATTTTGAATTAATCTGACATTTTAAAGTGGGTAAAAATTGAATTCAAAAATTGAGTTACGTACAGGTGAAGGTAAAGGATGGTAAAAAAGAATATTTTTAGAATTCACTCATACCTTGTTGAAAATATTTCCAACGATGTCTTGGCTCAAGTGCTAAAAATGTACTATTATTTTTCCAGTAACTACATTTCCATTGAAATTAATATATAAATTAAAAATTAATAAGTTATTAACTATTTTAATCGAAAAATTATTTTATTTGAGTAATAAAAAATGTCGTAATAAGCAAACCGTATAGTTGTAATTTCAAGCTACACCTCACTTAAACAAAATATTTTAAATACAACGTTGAGAACACGCACACATTAAAAATTGAAAAAATAATGCCAAGATATTATTAATTAGTTGCAAAGAATACATGAGATTATGAAAAGGAAGTTTCAAAATGTGTGTGACCGAAACTTCTCCAGAGTAATTTCCAAAATAACTTAAAGAATTCCGAAAATAATGTTCTGGAGGTGACCTGAAGAATTGAAAAAAGATTATCCCAAGTTAAACATAAGTATGTCGGCAAAACCTTAAATTAATTGAAACTAAATATATAAAAATTTATTTTTAGCCACCTCACAGTTCCAATTTCCCTAATGACATGATTGAGAGCCGAAACACCACAAAAGAAATAAGCGAGAGCATACTTAATGTGAATCTAGAAATGCATTTAAACAAATAAAAAAAAATGGTAAAATATTTTTTTTAAAAAATCTCAAAAATCGTAATCTAAGGAAATTTATGGAAGTCTGCTACAAAGATAAGCCACTGTAACGTTTTCCCGCCTCACAACCACAAGATCGGCTTCCCTATGTAGATAGCAATACTCCATTCATATCCACACCTGCACCCTAAAATATTGCGGGGTCCTTTGATCTGGCATCACGCTGACAGGCGATGACGATAAGAAAAACAACAGCTGTATTTCCACCTGCGAGATGAAGCTCCAGTGAAATTCGAGGAATAAGGAGGGACTGCCCCTCCTAAGTGGGTGGAGAGAGCAGTCCGTTCGAAACACTCGAAAATAGATGTTGTGTTTACCTCCTATTTACAAATAACACATTGTTTGGAATTGAAGTACTTCATAGTTAGACAAACTGATATCTAAATGTAATTATTGTTATTAATAGGGGCAAACGTAATAAATCAATAATTTAATTTCTTAACTCTCAAGCTACTCATAAATAATCCCAATCGTCACACCACGCTGCCATGAGACAATATGGACTTAAACTATGTGAAGAGAAATAAAATTCACCAGGAGTAGATTATTTTTTTCAAGTCAGACTCTTTTCATAAATCTCGAAGCACACTTCCCTGTTGCATAAATTGTTCTTCTCCAATGTTTCATTCCAGAACTAGACCGAAAAGTAAATCAAAAATGATTCGACAACGAATTGAAAAATGTAATGCGAATTTCCGAAAAAAGTCTCTTTGAGCTGCACGCAGAATGTAAACGTATACAATTTCATGCATGTAAATATTCCACGTCATAGCACTAGACCAAGGGTATCAAACTCAAACTATAACTTGGGTCAAACAAACAAAGTTTAATATTATCAAAAAAAAGTTAATGCTCTTAGAAATGTAGGTATCCTATTTACCTATAATTGTAGTGCCTTTAAAGAAAATGTACGCATTTTGCTTAGCCCCTTAACTGACGATTATTTTGCGCCATTCATCCCCAGCGACAACGTTTTTCACATAGGCATAAGTTTGCGATGCATTAGAGGGACAAAAGAAGGCCTAATTAAGTAGATTTGACTCTAAAATATGCAAATACTTTGCAAATACTGTCAAGGTCATTGTATTGCATTCCAAAGCCTTCGGAACAATTTTACTGATAGCAGAGCAAAAAAAAAAAAAAAGTAATATATATAAAAAAAAATTAAGTCAATTCCTACTTAGATCAACAAAGAAACATTTTATTTTAGCTACTTTTTATTTTATTAAATAGTTACAATTAATATAAATATGAAGATGTACATATGATAGAATCACAGCATTAAGTGGTAATTAATTTTTATTAATTATCATTAGAGTATGGCAGTGCTTCTCAAACTTTCAATACTGGCGCCCCCTTTTCAATCACAATTTTTATCGCGCCCCCCCTTATACATAATAATTTACTGAATGCAATAATAATGCACTTTTACGATAAAGCAACAATATTTATTATAAACCGTACAAATTCATGACATAAGTATTAAATTTTGTATATGTTACTTTTAAGCAAAAAAAAAGTTAAGTAATAGTATAATTACTAAGTTATTTTTCCTTTCTCTGATTTTTAAATTGGAACATATTACAAAATGCGGTGGTTGCTTAGAAGACAAAATATAGATATCAGCTAAATATAGAAAATGAACTCAGAGGCTCAATTTCTTATCTTAAAACTCCTTTCAAAAACTTTGCTCTGTAAGAAAAGCCCATGGAAGTAGCTAATAATTATTAAACTTGTTCTTAATTTAGTATTAATTAATTAGTCCTAAAATACTCTGTGCGCCACTCATACATTAAAAGCAGTGTCTCTCAAACTTTCAATACTGGCGACCCAATTTTCAATCATAATTTTTGTCTCGCCCCCTGTACAACAATAATGTATTTACTGCAATAAAAATGCACTTTGAGAGAGAGACGCTAAAGTTACAATACGATCTTAATTATAAACCGTACAAATTAATACGATAAGTATATTAAATTTTGTGTATATTTTAAGTAATATATATCTTAAGAAAATTACTTAAAATATATCTTACTTAGAATTATGTTATTTTTTCCTCTAATTTTTAATCGGAACTGATCGCAAAATGATGTATTTAATTAAAGATTTATTTCCTTCAGCATTCATTTCTCAAGGTACAAATGTCATTAGAAAAATAGTCTAGTCAATGTCGCTCTCTATCATATCCATCACATCTGGCATTATAGGGTACGTTTGCGTGAGTCTGGGCAACCGATCGGACGTCTGCGCAAAACATGTAAAAATGCTTTTCCTCGTACAATTCCAGTCAGTTTTGGTCGACTCGATACTCCTATAGCTACCGAATCTAGCTTGTGAATGTACATTTTTTAAATTTCCACGTTAATTGTAATTCACGGTAATTAAGTATTTACGGCAGTAGATTAAAACAATATCATACATACATTTTTAAGTCGTAAGCAAACATTCGACCATAATAAAGAATCAACAAGTACACAGACGTACGAGCATGGTTCCGAAAATTAAATCAAGGCGATCTTCTCAAAAATACTTAAATTTTGGATTTACCACTACTGAAGTAAATGATGGAAAAAAGCCCCAGCTCGATATGTGTTAAAACTTACAAATCTGTAGAACAACATGTGAAAGTTGTTTTTAAAACATGTAAAATCATTTAGCTGTGTTGGCAAAGAATTTTAAAAGTATTTTCTGGATGAGGACAGCTTGGTAGCAAGTTACGAGTGGATTAGGGATCTATTTCAAGATACTCCAGAAGGGCTCTCAACTTCCGAAGTAGAAATCTTCATAGATTTCACATCCAGTGAAAAATTAAAAGGAAATTTTGTAATAAATCGCTCTTTGAATTTGGGGTAGAGGTGGATGAGAAATTATCTGTACTGAAAACAAAAGCACTTCTTATACTATTACCATTTTCAACATCCTACCTTTTTCAAACCGGATTTTCTGCAGTGGATGCCTTCAAGACAAAATATAGATCTCAGCTAAATATAGAAAAATAACTCTTTAAGTGTCAATTTCTGATATTAAAACCTTCCTTTGAAAAACTTTCCTCTACAAGACAAGCCCGTGGAAGTCCCTAATAATTATTAAACTTGTTCTTAATTTAGTAATAAGATTGATTGATTGAATATTAACGTCGCACTGTTCAGCTGCACGAGGGTCTTTGACGACGGACCACGTAATTTTGAACCATGGTCAGGTGACGTGGATGACACCTGAACTGGCACCCTTCTCTCCTAACTACCCCACCACACTAACGGGAAAACGTTTCAACTCTCAACAGATTTAACATACATCGCTGCCCTACATGGCGCGTTTTTAGTGGTACTGGGCTCGAACTCGTGACAAGGCAAGCCACGATCCGATACCTATACCACTCGGCTACCGCGGCCAAATTCAGTAATAAGAAATTATTTATAAAATACCTTCTTCAGTACTGATACAACAAACGTATACTGGCTGAAACACCGACTCTTCGTACGAGTTCATTTTTTAAAAAAATAAAACATTATTCTTGATATAATAGCTGAACTGTAAGGAGAGTTAAACTATGTGCACGACATTGTATACAAAAATGTAAAATGATTTTTTTAGATAAATGCTATAATTGTAAATAACTGTTTAAAAGAACTGTAATTTTAAACCTCACACAATTAGCATTTAGAATTAATGTTAAATTATGAAAAAGAATATAAAATTCCGATGAAGAATAATTGTGTTACTTTTTAACATATTTAAAGCGAGAAGACTTCAAAATGTTTTAACCCGGGAGCAGGCGCGTACTCGATACTAACATTAATGGTAGTGCGGGGGGACTCAGTCACCCCAATCATTTGTTTAGAATTATTTTTACTGTACACGATACAAATAGGAATTCTAGTGAATATTTTAATTTATAGAAAGTATACTTACCTTCTTTCAAGGACTATTCAATTCTTTGATGATTTGAGAAAAAAAAAATCCAATAAAACTGAACTAAAATGATTCAAAAGTACAAGTCCATAATAAAGGACGCAAATCAGACACTTTTCAATTATCCTACAGAAATGTTAAACCAATCAATTCTTTTCCAAATATCGCAAAAACTCAATTATTTACAATTTCCCTAAGCGAAAAGCAAACGCATAAAAGATGGGAGGGAACTAATATTGATAATAACCATACCATAAGATTGAAGGTCAATCAAATGATTAGCAAACGTACTATGCAGCCTGGCTGAAAAGTGTGAATCATGACTTCCTTTTCTTTTTCTACAACTAATGTACATTATTTCAATAATAATTACAGCGGTGAATTGTTTATCTTCTTAGAATTTTTTTCAGGTTCTGTGGGTATCGGTTTTTCTTTTAACGAGTAATATTTTATGTTAAAACGTAATAAAAAAAATCTCTCATTGAGGAGAAACAGCAAATAAAACAAAATGTTTTTTTTTCTTTAATTTGGTTTTGGGATCAAAGATAGCTATTTGATGACGAAAAAAAGCCAGATAATAAATATAAATTATGTCAGTGTTGTTGTGTGTATTTTTTTTATTATGGAAGAAAGCATTTTGTTTTACTTCTCTTTCCGGTTATTTTTTTTTAAAAAAAATCTTTAAATTTTCGATACGCTCGCGCCCCCCTTGTAGGGTCATCGCGCCCCCAGGGGGGCGCGCCCCACACTTTGAGAAACACTGCTTTAAAGAAAAAAAAATTTAGGGAACAAAAATTTCGATTTAAATCTATTTTATCATATTTCCAAGCAGTCCAAAATGGGCATGTGTTTGATAATATCAAAATACATTTATATATGTATTTCTGTGTTTTTGCTTAAAAAATGCTAAAGGTACCTGACTACGTTCAAAGCCGCAATTTAAAAAAAAATTGTATAAATGAATAAAAAAATATTTTCTTACTTAGTATCAGTTGGATTAAAATGTATAGGGTGTAAGGAAAAGTTCTGTCTTTTTTTTAAAGAATAAACAAAATATATGCCCCCAATTTTTAAAAAAATATATTCTAAAATATAATGTCCTTTGTTAGTTACAACTGTGTGCCAACGCTCTGGCAGCTTCTCTAACCCCTGGAAAAAGAAGTAATCTGTTTTGGAGACAAAGTATTCCTCCACTGACTTATTTGGACACCTTCACAATTTATAAATTTAGTTCCATCAAGAAAGTTTTACAGTGACCTGTGTGTGTGTGTGTGAACAGAGATGATAGTCAGATAGTGCAATACGATATATGAGTATATGCTGTCTGAGGTACAGATTTCCAACCCAAATCTGCAATCTTTTATGTGGTGTTTCTTGTCACGTGTAGTCTGGCATTGTCATGAGGAAGAATCTCGCTCATTCTGTTGTCGAAATATGGACGTTTATGTTGAGTTAGAAACCAAAGAAAAATTAACTGGGCTTGAAAATTCGAATGAATAAAGATTATTTTCCTGTATTTTTCTTTAGTACACAAACAAAAAATGTTGGCACTCACAACAAGATATAATAATTTTTAAACATCATTATTATAAGAAGTAAGTAAAATATGTGCACGATAATGTCACTGTTTGGGATTACTTTAAACCGTGTGTAAAATTCCCAAGCGTGCAACAAAACTTATTACTTGTCTAATATGACTGTCATGCTTTGATATTGGAATTACTGTGTAAGTATGCTATATACTTATATAAAGAAGGATTAATGAAAGCAATGCTGAAAATAGATTATACTCCTATAAAGACAAATAAAGATCCTTTTAAGATGCCTATAAAGATAACAAATAATTTATTACAATAATAATAATAATAACAGGTTAACAGAGAGAGAGAGATTCATCATTCAAAGAAAACAATAATATTTCACAATTATTTTGTAAATTAAAACAATATCCGTTATGTATTTTAATGATAACTAACATTACGATTAATTGAAGTTTTCAAACTTTTAACCTGACGCTCCTCATTCACTCATCTCACCATATCAGTGCTTCTCAAATTTTCAATATTCGCGACCCAATATATTCAATCATAATTTTCATCGCACCCCCTCCATACAATAACAATGTATTGAATTCGATAATAAGATACTTTGACGCTAAATCTATAACCTGACTTTAACCTGTTAAGTACCGACGGCGTATTTAAACTTTTCGCTCAGTCAATGCATAAATTGCGCTGGGCGTACTTATACGTCTTTCCGTAGTACTATCTTTTTGTTTATTGCTATCTATAAAATTATTCCGAAGGCTTTGGAATGCAATAAAATGAACTTCACAGTGCTTACGAAGGATTTACTTATTTCAGGCGATTTTATTATTTATTCCCTCTGTCTCCTCCCCAATACATTACATACTTTTACATACATGCAAAACGGGGGCATCAGGGAGCAAATCGCGTAACTTTTAATTGGTAGTTAAGGGAATAATTAAAAACTGTTAATATTATCAAGATAAGGGTCAATGTTTGCATATAATTTTATACATGAAAAGCCCGTGGAGTCACTGGTAATTATTAAACTTATTCTTAAATTAGTACAGTTAAATTAATAATCAAAAACATTGTGCAGTACTGGTACATTTATAAGTGTATTACATAGGTATAAATATTTTATTTTTATTTTTTATTAATTTAAAATGTATTTTGCTTATTTACTTTCAGTAAATTAATAATTTTTTTTAAATTATCTTTTGTTTTCAACTTTTCAATATGCTCGCGCCCCACAGTTTGAGAAACGTTACACTATAAGGTGTGTGTGTGTGTGTGTGTGTGGTTACCTTGTTATAAATATATTAAAATATTTTCAAATGTCAAGTGACTCGTAAAGATCAGTGAAGTACTTCAATCGGACATTACAAAATTCCAACGTCATTAAGTTATTTATGTAAAAACATCCTAATTTGATAATATTTTGACAGCCTAAAATTTAAAAACGTCACGCATATTGACTACACTTAAAGTCGATTCTGAAGTGGATTTTTAAGGAAAAATAAAAAAGAAGCACAACCCCAGACAGATATCTTGGAGTGAAGACTACACTCAGACGTCAGAGAAAACGGGTCTTTTCTTTCTTCATCTGCTGTCCTGAAACCTAATATTCCATTTGCAAAGTTCTCGAAAATATCTACTGTTATGGGCTATAAATATTTGGATTTAGGATTTTGCTGTCGGAGGTTTACGCTATCATCGAAAATTTTTCTTCAACATGAGGCAACGTCATATCTGGATTCGTCTTCTCGAAGTATCGAACAGCTGATTTTTTTGTCCTTACAAAAGTCTGAGCTATTTAATTGGACACAAAACAATTCCACGTAATTTTTACTAGATAAACATATAGCAAAAAATACAGTTTCTCCGTCACAAATAAAAACTTCCAGTACCATTTTAACGCAACACAGAATTTATTATAGTGTTCGAAATATTTTAAATCATTAGTAAACACAAATAAGCGTCGGAACCACAGAGTTCATGTTTCTAAAAAAGATTAATTGAATTTTCAATAATTTAAATAATGAGAACGCAGAGAAAATTACTTTGGGAATGCAAAATATATTGCTTTAAAAAATGTAAGTAAAACATGTTTTAGCATTTAAAAATTTGGTTATCTCTAGTAAAATTTTATTTGCACTTTATTTCAGCAACATTACTTAAAGTATAGAAATAATATTTGACTCTTTTTTTTTCAAATCACTGTGTTTTAAGACAGTAACCTTTTTCTTATATCTTATTAGCACAGATAACTTGTTTTATGTGTAGCATCTTTCCTCTCGGTTGCTGAATATTTATCGGAGTGATTTCGTGAAAAGGGACGGAAATGGGTAACAAGAAGTAACATCAATGGGAGCTTGGTGAGATCTTGGGGATATAACCTAGTTGGCATCATATTTGGTGACCAAGTTTGCTGCCAATTTGGAGACTATTTTGGCGACATTAACGACCATGTTGACAAATTTAAAACCCTCTGGATTCTTCTAGAAATTAGTGGATTAGTAGAAAAGTAACTAGGGTCTTAAAGGATATACCGAAGACGGTTCTGCTCTTTTTTAAAAAAAAAACTATCACTCGCGCTTCCCATGAATTTGTGTGGTGATTTTAATTTTAACATCAGTTTGACAAAAGTTGAGCCGCTCATAGTATTTTTGAATGATAAACTCAAGCTCGAAATGAACACAAATCAAAATGTTTCGACAACTAACAGTGGTACCGTTATTGATGCTGTTTTGCAATGGTTTTTAAATACCTTGAAATCACAAGTATATGTGTCATATATATATATATATATATATATATATATATATATATATATATATATATATATATTAGTTATCATAACTCTATTATCTCCGCGCTTCCCCAAATTGGACTAGAATAATTATTCTTGATAAAAAAGTTGCATTATTCCTTGTGTTAACTAAATCAAATTTTCATTAAAGATATCGTTATGCGATAGAAAATTATTTCCAATCATATCCGATTCATTTTTTCAGGATATAAGTTACTATTACAACATGTCAGATGTTACACATCATATACGACTACTGTAAGGCTTGTTACTTTTTTATATATATATATTCGAATCATTAATGAAAATTATTTTTTAAAAATTATATTTCGCTAAATTTTTCTGAAAGGTAATCTTTAACAAATATCTAAAATTTGACAAAGGCAAACTTGAAAATATCTTGAGTTCTTCGTAAGATATATACCTATATACAAGGGTTGATCATATGAAAATGTACGAAACGACATAAAAATGAAACAGTGAAATATTTGCATATTCCGCCATATGAGAATGTAACGAGACATCTCGGGATGCCATTGCAGGCTCTGACTGGGATCGGATCATGCGCGTACGCTCGCATGCGCAGGAGAGAACAAAGGCTCTTATAAAAAGCGGCGTCCAAATGATGCGGCAGTCTGTATGAGGACAGGATGGCGTTCGCGTTGCAAAATTCGACGATTGATGAGCAGCGAAGTGTTATCCGATTTCTGACAGTGGAAGGTGAGAAACCGGCAGCTATTCATCGGCGGATGCTGACCGTTTACGGGGAGAAATGTGTCTCTGACAAGTCTGTCAGAAAATGGAGTGCCCGTTTTTGTGCAGGCCGTGAGAGTGTGGATGATGACCAGAGACCAGACCAAGCAAACACTGTCATCACGAGCGATCTCATCCACAAGGTGGACGACATAGTGAGAAGTGATCGGCGTGTCACATTGCGAATGTTGGCGCTAAAGGTGGATTAGAGCTATGGAACCGTATGGACAATTGTTCACGACAGGTTCAGATTTGGGAAGTTGTGTGCCGCTTCGATTTCGTAGCAGCTCACCGACCAGCGAAAGGAACTGCGTATGGGACTAGCACTGCAACATCTGTTTCAGTATCAGGAAGACCCCGCTTTCATGCAGAGGATCTTTTCAGGTGATGAGACCTGGTGCCATCACTACGAGCCAGAGACAAAGCGGGACAGCATGCAGTGGAAGCATGCGTCGTCACCTCCCCCTAAAAAGTTCAGAGCTGTGAAGTCAACAGGCAAGGTGTTGCTCACTCTCTTTTTCGAGGTTCAAGGTCCGCTACTTGTGGAATTCCTCGAGCACAGAAAAAGCATTAACTCCAATGCGTACTGTGAGACACTCCGACGCCTACGCAGGTCCATCAAGAACAAAAGACCGGGGCTGCTCACGGAGGGTGTGGTTCTGCTTCATGATAACGCGCGTCCACACGTCTCCAGAGTCACACAAATGGAACTGAACAAGTGCAAATGAGAGACGTTGGACCATCCGCCCTACAGTTCGGACATGTCGCCCTGCAATTTCCATGTGTTTGGTCCACTGAAGGAACACCTGAAAGGGAAGCGCTTCAACTCGGATGATGTACTCAAGGACACTGTGAAGGACTGGGTCTCGTCACAGCCACATGAATCCTGGGAACAAAAAAAATGAATCCTGCCGCTTTTTCATCAGTGGGATTGTTGTGCTCAGGCCTATGGTGTATAATTTAAATAAAGTCTACATTTTTACCCACCGTGTCGTTTCGTGCCTTTTCATTTGATCACCCCTTACATATATATTGTTACAAATTTTGTGTAATTAAGGCTTAAAATAGTGTAAATATTTTTCTGAAAGTGTTAAACGTTAATATTACTTTATGGTGTATTTATTTTATGTTAAAAGTGTAATATTCGCAAGCAACGCCGTTCCGTACTTAAAATATAATGGCATTTCAATAGAAATTCGGTAAAATGTCGACAATAGAGCCAAGTTGTCATCATTTTTGGCAACCATATAAGCGATTTGGTGATCATTTTGGTGACTTGGAGACCATATGGATGCTTCTGAAAATTACTGGGGAAATCTATTCATATCACGATCTATGACTTAAGCGGTGTATAATTAGTGAGTTCATTGCTGAAAAGCTGTTAATATTATTTTGACTGTTAAAGAGACAGTATTGTCTTGAGTTGTTGAAGAGTTGCTTTGTTCGAGCGATAGCATGCGAATACATTACGTATTTGTATTTCTAGACACTGATAGACGTGCCTGATTGCTGTAGAAGGTGTGAGTTTTGTGGAATAATTTTGTGAGTGAATGAGTGATTGAGTCACTTTTCAATAATATATAAATAATTTTTTTCTTTCAAATGGGCTGCGCATTATTGCAAACCTGGTACATTCTCCAGGAGCTGGTATAACTTTTTAGTGTGGCACTATATAGCTGGGTGTCAATCAACACAATGCAATCTCGACACCCAGTTTTCTCCCCCAGATGGAGGCATTTGAGTTCTGAAGATGTAAAATTAAACTAGGATTTTAATTTCACCGAGAGCACCTAAGCCAAACAGGCTCTCTTGGGATCTTTAATACGCCGCATAATCATACGACATGTACGCTGTCTATTTTTTGCATCATGGAATTCCACCGACTTGGGACGGGATCAAACCTGTAAACTGGGGCGTACAAGGGCAGCACCAAACCAACTACGTCACCCAGCCTAAAAAATATATAAAGATGAATATTTTATATTTCGATCATAGCACTTAATATTTACGCAAACAATTTATTTTAACCGATAGAAATAGCAATCAAATGTTGAAAAGTAACGTAAAGTATTTTATTTATCTCTGATATAAATTCTGTAAAATAATTATATATAACAACGGAAACTAGATACATGATGATTGATTCCCGCATACGACCAAAGGTAAAACCAGCCTTGTAATTACCGCGAAATGTTTCTAATGACGAAAATTCATATTGTGTTTCGATAATAATAATTTATACTATCCAGTCTAAAGTTAGCGTCGATATTTAAACTCCGTAATAGTTAGATGGATACTTTATAATGAACTCTGATGTATTTGAACTTCTGCATAGTTGTCAGGTTGCGTTTATGACTGCTGCGACAAGTTGGTTTCAAACTACAGATATGCGAGCATTCGATTGTAAGTAGATTCAACGGAATTTCAATTTCAAGTTGTTAGAGTACGGATCATACCAAAAAGTTTACACCCTAATGAACGCATACGTTTTAAACAATTTGTATTACGAAATATTTATATGTTATGAAAAGGTGAATGACACACATACACATTTCAGTCTAACTTAGAAAATATATTTCCCTAGAATAAGTATAAATTAATTTACACATAACTAATAAAAGTATTTGATTCACATTGATTTGTTCATTTAATATTTTTTAAATGATTTCCAGTTGAATTAAATATTAAAAATTAGTTTTAATTATTTAAAATTATTAAAATCTAAATTATTTTTACATTGGAACACACCCTACAATATTCATATAAAGAAAAACGTTTAATGAATAATAGAAATTTAGTAAATTATAAAAATGTTTAATGAATTATAGAATTATTTATTAAAAAAACTAAAAAACACACGTTTTTATAGTGAATCGAACGAAAAGGTAAATAATTCTTTATATAAGAAAAAAATGGTTCACGAGAAAATTAATGTCATTGTGTGGTAAAAGCACGCGTGTGTGTATGCTCTGTACTACATTCTTGCGCTAACTCTGCATTTCAGAATAGAATTAGTAGAAAAGAATAACAATTGATATCGAGCACCTCACGATTTATTTATTATTTTTGGTTCGATCTACAATTAAAGCGTGTTTTTTTAGATCTTTAAGCGCAATCTTTTATTCACTGTTGAATCAATCTTAAATGAGTCATATTTTTAGAATCTGGAATACCCATTGGCGTTTTCTCTTTAGGGATGTAAATTAATATTTTAGTCTCCAATCTAGTTATAGGATTCAGAATTAGTCGTCAAATCTGGAAATAGGATTTGTAATTAATCGCCAAATCCGGAAATGGGATCTGCAATTAATCACCAAATCTGGAAATGGGATCTGCAATTAATCGCCAAACCTGAAATGGGATCTGCAATTAATCGCCAAATCTGGAAATGGGATCTGCAATTAATCTACAAATCTGGAAATAGGAAATCGTTAATCCTTATCAGGACAATTGAACAGAATTATGAAATTATTGTATTGCCATCGGTCCTTGACAAGTGTGCAATATTTCGAATTAATCTTACCTTTTAAAGAAGGTAAACATACAGTTCAAAGATTTCTTAACATACAGGTATTGTTGTAATGATGTAACTGTTAAAACAAAGACAAAAGTTGGCGTAGAAAGCCTGTTTTTCAGCCAAACTGGGTTTGAATTATTACAACAATGCAGACAAATCATGCTCTTTTTACAATTCCTACTATATGTTCACGATCTTCCTATATATATATATATATATATATATATATATATATATATATATATATATATATATATATATATATATATATATATATATATATATATATATATATAGCAGCAAATAAATTAAAAAAGGAAACTAATAAATCCTGAAACATCTTCAGATCAAACCGAACCGTTAGTTTCGAACCAAATAATTAAAATATTATTTCAATATTATTAAAAGAGTTAATTAAAAGGATGATAGGAGGAATTATTACATACACACACACACACATATATATATATATATATATATATATATATATATATATATATACTTTTTATATAACTTATATATTAGCTGTCCTAAGTCAGCAATGTTTATAATACTGCAGCATCTATTTTATAATTTTTAATTTAGTGTCCTTCATTGTATAGTCTCTTTACTGTCTCTGTGTTTTTTTCGAATATGATTGGTGAATGTTTATCTCTTGTCTGATGAGAATTAGACTATATATTCTCACATATTTTGTGGCTACATTGCGCCTATGTATGTTAGAATTTTGACATATGAAATTTAGGTCTTTTTAAGATCCTGTAATTATGTAGCTAATGCTTACAGTCAAAAATTTTCATCTAACAGGTTAAACTTTTGACTATTTTTTCATTATAATTCTCTTCTCTTTCTCATTTCTATAAGTAATTCCAGATGTTTGTTTTTATTTTTTAAAAAAGTCATCAATGCCCTTAAAAAAGGTATTTATTAATTTAGTTATTATTAATCTTTATTTTTATATGCTTTTGGGGGTTATTAATGTGAAATTAGAATATTGATACTCTTATTACTATAGGGGTAATGATATTGTAGCTTTTAAGATTTATGTGTTTGATGTTTCTTTTGGAGTATTGTTTTTTTTATACTTTTATGATGATAGGTGTAAAAATGTTCTTTCTATGTTATGTATATATTTTTATTTCAATTTGTAAGTACATTTTTCTAAGTTATGTGTATAGTCAGTACTATTCCAAAAATTATGTGTTATTCCAGTTTTATACACTGGCCTCAAAAAGTTAAGGTACAACCGGGTTTTTGTGTCTAATTTGCAAATGAATGAATGTAGAAACAAAAAATTTGGAGGATATGTGCATTAAATAGTTTTTTATTGAATTCGTCATAGAAATTTGTATAAGTGTATTGCAAAAACGATTTATAACAAAAAAGCAATCTCTGCGGAAAAGTCCATTCTTGGAGAAAACAGCACATCACAGTGTTATGTGGTAAAATGGCATAAAAACAATACAAAAATGGGTTCTAATAAGGAATGTGTCCACCCCTAACTTGAATGCATTGGCGGCATCGATTTTTCATGCTGTTTATTAAGTTGTCGGACACCGGAATAGGAAGCGAAGACCAGACACAGAGTAAGCCTTGTTTCAGCTCATGTAACGACCTTGAGGAGGATTTAAAGCAGCAACCTCTCTGCCAAGATAGTCCCAAAGATGTTCTATCGGATTCAGGTCTGGAGATCGAGCTGGCCATTCCATTCGTTCCAAACCGTGATCCTCCAGATACTCCTCAACAATCCGAGCTCGGTGAGGTCGTGCATTATCATCCATCAGAATGAAGTCGTTACCAATAGCAGCAGCATATGGGCGGACATATGGATCAAGGATCTCATCCCGATATCTAAGACCAGTTACGGTTCCTCCATGGAACACATGCAGGCCAGTGTGGCCACCGAGCGAGATCCCTGCCCAAACCAGGATTCCACCACCTCTATAACTGTGTCTTTCAACAGTGTTGGATTGATGGTATCTAGTGCGCTGTTCCCTCCAGATCAGTAGATGCCCTGAATCACTCTCCATTGTAAATCTGGACTCGTCTGTGAACAGCACAGAAGCCCATTGTTGCTGTGTCCAAGAAACATGTTCTCTTGCCCAGCACAAGCGGTTCCTTCGCTGTCGTCCGTTGAGGGGAACGCACACAACTGGTCTTCTTGCATACAGACCTGCATTGTGAAGACGATTTCGCACCGTAGTAGCGGAGATTCTTCTTTCTGATGCTTGAAAGTGGTCTGCAACGAGCTGCGGCACAGTAGTGGTTCTTCTCCTTCGTGCCGAAAGAGCTAGAAAACGGTCTTCTGCAGGTGTTGTAGCTCGTGGTCGGCCTGGAACAGGTCTTCTGGACACAGAATCTTCGGATTGGTATTGATCCCAAAGTCGCTGAACAACACTACGAGACACATTGAGACGTCTAGCAGCATCAGCCTGCGGCAATCCCATTTCCATCCATCCAACTGCCCGCCACCTTAACGAATTGGGTAAACGACGTCTCTGAGACATTTTCTAAACTCTATTGACTATTGTCACCGAAACTGCCAACAACTGTTGAAAATCAACACAACTTACACACAAAAGTACGAAATCTTGATATTTGCATATTTTTCTCTCACTCATAAATATACGTTCTTTTCTATAAAATAACAGTGGTAGCAATCATTTTTGCATTAATGTTTTTAAAGTTCGTTATTATCATTCATGTAAACTATGCATTTTATTGTTACTGCCATTTTTTTTATGGTGAGCTTCGAAAAACATGTTGTACCTTAACTTTTTGAGGCCAGTGTATTTCAATTTTCTAATTTTCAATATTTTTCAAAAAATGTATTTTTATTTTATATTTCATTATTTAAATGTTCCTATAATATATTTATATTAGTAGTGCTTCTAGGTTTACTAAATTATTTTAAATTTTTGTAAACATGGAGGTACATTTTTTTACTGATATATATTTTTGATGTTATTTCATGATAACTATAGTTGAATGTTTTTGCTATAGATATTAAGTTCTAATTTCTAGATACGTAAAAAATATTCTTCACAAATATGAATAACTTTAAATTTATAAATTTCGAGACTGGCAACTAGACTCAGTATATATACTCTGTCTTTGCTCGGTGCTACATTATAATGGTATATGTAGCATCGATAGTAAGCAACCATTAAAACGTTTTATTTTGCTATATTGGTAGGCTAATTAGTTTATATTTTTAGCGATTCATTTTCTAATATATGGCAGTATTTTATAATCTGTTAGGATAGTTTATTAACAGTATATACTATAGAAAAGTTTAACACAGTAGATAGTGACAAAGTATTGAATGCAGGACATTGTAGAGATTCTACGAGACTTTTTAATTCATATAATACTAGAGTATTCTGGAATAAGAAATACTTAAAGAATTCTAAAAAAGATTTTTTTTGCAAATAACTCTAATACTTACAGATGTAATAGGTACCTAGATAAGTTTCAAAATAGTAAATTTGGCATTATTAAAATTCCTTTTTACAAAAGATGTGGTGACAAAAGATGTAAAACTTGTAAAATGATCCATAATGATCACATCAAAGAGGATTCTAAATTCACCTTCTGTAAAACATATAACTGTATTTACTTATTGACGTGTAATAAATGCCAACTTAAATATATTGGACAGACATCTAATAAAATTCATATTAGAATTGATTAACATAGGTCAGATACTAAATACTTCAATAGTATTAAAAATTGAAATAAAATAGAAATAAGACACTTTAGTACACATGGTTTTGAAAATGTTTCACTCAATATTATTAAAGTTGTTTCTGATATTAAAGAAAGATTATGGTGGGAAAATTACTATATATTAAATATTATAATGCACTTTATCCTTTTCGACTAAATGTATTTTATACCAAGGAAAAAATATTCTCAATGCAATTAAACAAAATTCTCAAGATCATTTTACTATAATGGGATTTTAATAAAATAATTAATAAAAGAAAAACTAGAGGGAGTAGAACTAAAAGATTAAGTAGAGACAATAAAGTACTTACAGATAGTATTATAGATATTTGTAATAACTTTGATAACAATTTTAACATAAAACATATTAAATCTTTTATGTTTGGACTCAGTAAGACAGAATTATGTATTACGGAAGATGTACTAATTTCACATAAAATTAAAGATTGCCATGTTTTGCATATTATAAAGGACATTCACAAATTTTTGAAACATAAACATAAAAAAAAGTTAATGTAAATAAAGATTATTGAATAGAATACTGTACACTTTTATATATGAATAAATCATATGATAATATTAATTTTTCTGGTATTTTTATAAAACACGTCATCTTTCCCAATCCTAAATATTACTATTAAAAAAGCTTTTAAATACAACAAAAAATAGGTAGATCAATTTTTAACTATAATGTGCCTATAAAGCAAGAAAACTTAATATGTAAATGTAAAGACTTTAAAGAATTCATAGATAAACATCAAAAGCATGAGGTTACTGGTGACCTCTCAATATTGTAAAAGACAACAATCTTAGAAACATAATGCATAAATGTACTGGTTTTATATTAATGATTTCGAATAATAATAAAATTTTTAAAAAATCAGTTATATAAGAATATTGAGCAATTTATATACAAAATAGCTATTAAGTATAGTATGCCTATAGAGGCATTCACAGAATTCAAAGGTAATAATACACATCAGCTTAATAAATATAACTTTGGTACAGAAAATAAAATCTTTTTAATGATATTAAAAATCAGATTAAAAAATTACAAAATAATTTCATTATAAAGGGTGTTTTTTAGGAGGTATAGAACTCTGAAATGCAATAAAACAACGATGTATTATTCAATTGACATGAATTTTTTTTATTCGAAAGATAATCTTGTGGCATTACATTTCAAATATGATTTCTGGCATATGACTGCCACGGCTGCCTCGGATGTAGTCCAATCTGGACGTCCAATTTTCGATGACTTTTTCCAACATTTGTGGCCGTATATCGGCAATAACACGACGAATGTTGTCTTCCAAATGGTCAAGCGTTTGTGGCTTATCCGCATAGACCAATGACTTTACATAGCCCCAAAGAAAATAGTCTAGCGGTGTTAAATCACAAGATCTTGGAGGCCAATTCACAGGTCGAAAACGTGAAATTAGGCGGTCACCAAACGTGTCTTTCAATAAATCGATTGTGGCACGAGCTGTGTGACATGTTGCGCCGTCTTGTTGGAACCACAGATCCTGGACATCATAATTGTTCAATTCAGGAATGAAAAAGTTAGTAATCATGGCTATATACCGATCACCATTGACTGTAACGTTGTGGCCTTCATCGTTTTTGACGAAGTACGGACCAATGATTTCACCAGCCCATAAAACGCACCAAAAAGTCAGTTTTTATGGATGTAACGGTGTTTCGATATACACTTGTGGATTAGCTTCACTCCAAATGCGGCAGTTTTGTTTGTTGACGTAGCCATTCAACCAGAAGTGCGCTTCATCGTTAAACAAAATTCGCTTTTGAAAATCGGGAACAATGGCAATCTGGTTTTGGGCCCATTCGACGAATCTACGCCTTGCTTGATGATCGTTTTGATGAATTGCCAAACCAAACTGAGAATAAATCACTTGACAGCTGTTAAATCGGTCGCCATCTTGGAAAGTAATGCCAACTTAAACTTCTATACCTGGAAAATAAAGCACTCATTAGTTTATGTTGATAAAGTGCCAGGTAATTTTGCCTTCATATGTAAATACTATTATAATTTACTGATCTACATTTATTTTGATAATAATACAGCTTTAATGAAGTCATCATTTTCTGATAGAGAAATAAATAATCGAATTTTGGCTTTTCATAAACAATGAAGAATTCAAATTAATAATAGTTTTAAGTTTCCACATATATTTCTTACTCCCAAATTTCATGAGACCCAGTCAAATTTAGGACAGTTACAAATGGAATTAACACATATATCAGCAAAATAGGCAAAATTATCCATGGGAGAGAGAGAGAAATATTACATGATACAATAAATAATCTTAAATAGACAGCCACACTTAAAAATAGTAAATCTCTTATTGAACAAATTAAAGATAAAAAAAATTATTCAGTCTATAGTTTAGATTTTGAAGACCTTTTTAACTCTATTAATATTGATGATATGATTAATATACTTGTAAATTTGCTTAAAGATAATTTATTTAATAATGTTATATATGATAGAGTTAGTTCACTACTTAGGTTTGTACTTAAAGAGAACTATATTTTTCATAAGGGTAACTATTATCTGCAGATTAAAGGTTTGCCACAAGGTGGCCCTGCGAGCAACTGCCTTGCCAAATTATACTTATATTATTTTGAAAGTAGTTACATTAATAATTCTAAATATATTTATCGTTATATAGATGACATAATCATTTTGGCTAGCAAATCAAGTTTATACCTAATACTATTTTTTATCCACAATATCTTAATTTAATATACAGGCAAATAGTAATAACAATGTAGCAAATTTTCTTGACATGCATATCAAATTAATAGATAATGTAATAGTTTCTAATGTTTATGATAAAAGAGAAGATTTTAATTTCAAAATAATAAAAGTTTCGCATTGGGAGAGTAATGTACATATTTCTATATTCAGAAATATTTTTATTAATTTTATACAACGCAATAAATTTCTGGTGTCAAAAAAATCAAAAATAATAAATAACTATAAACATTTTACTAAATATTGCTTAAATCAGAAGTACCCAATTAATTTTATTAATAATTATATGAATAGAGCTATTCGAAATTCTAAGGATTAAAAATTCTTAGATTAATAATAGTTTAAAACGATAAATTTACACATTTCATAGCTATAGTTACCTCAATTTTCTATTATTAGATAAAATTACTTATTGTTATTTAATTCATATATAGTCTAGTGTGACTAAAGTTATGGTTTTTTGTAACTCTTTTATTAATTTTTGTTTCTATTCTTTTTATACTTTTGTTAAGTGCTAAATTTCAGCTATTCACATGCTTTGAATCTGCATTAGGGTCCAGATTCTGGCAATAACTTATTTATTGCACTCAAATTTAGCGCGGGCTCTGCATTTTTAAGTGCAATTTTTAGGTAAGTTACCTCTATCTTGTAATGGATTTAGATATTCCTATCCATTACTTTCAATAGGTTTTTACTCAGTATTATTTACATGATGGGGGAAGGTTGGCTGGCCAAAAAAGATGTTCAACCCCACTTTTATATAATTTATATATTAGCTGTCCTATGTCAGCAATGTTTATAATACTGTAGCATCCTCTTTATAATTTTTAATCTAGTGTCTTTCATTGTATGTTCTCTTTACTGACTCTGTGTTTTTTTCGAATTTAATTGGTGAATGTTTATCTCTTGTCTGATGAGATAAACTGATGAGATCTTGTCTAATGAGATGATTAAATAAGATATGTCTTATCTTATTTAAATTTTCAATCGTTAATATAATCCTTTCTATGTATCCATTCAAAGTAGGAATTGACTTGAGAAAACTTTTTTATATTACTTATTGTAATTTCAAATTAGCCACAATATTGCATGACTCAGTAAATAATGTCGTTAAAGATTATTTGAAAGTGACTTGGAAATGTTTGATTGGGGCTGTGCACAATTTTTTATAGTTCAGCTCTTTAATATACATAATTCATTTTATCTATTATATAATGCGTAACATAAACTACTTTTATTTTGTGATATTTAATGGAATATTTAACTAAACATTTGAATAAAAGACAGACTCCTCTCTGTTTTATCGATCAGCTGTCATCTTTTCTTAATAAAAAATTCACGAATTTCGAACTTGTTTTATGCTGTTTTCCTTCTTAAACTGTTTTGACACATTATTTTTTGGCTTGTCAAATTGCAGCAGAAAAGAAATGGGACGAAGAAACATCAGGTATTGAGCTTTTTGACATTCCAGAGGGTTATTTTTGTATACATGGAACATATTTTTTATACGCCGTAAAGTATTTTGAAACGGCTTTGAGTTTGAATAATTTTCTTTTCATATTCATAACTTTGAATGGGATACTGGGAGACTTAAACAACCATTTTAATAGAAATAGCATGCACTTTCAAACGCACTACCACTCTCTAGGTTTATGATTTCAGAATTTCAAATTTCCATAATATTTTATTACAAAAATAATAATGTGATATATTTATGATCATTAGAGATAATAAGAACTGGGACACATGACATTCTTGTAATTTAGAGGAGCAGGAGTGGGAGTGATTTATACAGGTACTCGAGAACTTTTAGCAACGGACCTCATAATTCTTAACCATGGTCAGATGACGAGAAAGACACCTCAGCTGGCATGCCCATCTCCTAAGATTTGCACCACACCAACGGGAGGACGTTTGAACCACGACATATTTAGCGTGCATCCTCTCACTCTGCTTGGTGGGTCTTCAACGGTACGAGGCTCTAACTCAGCGGTTCCTAAACTCTTTTGACTTTTTAGACCTCTTGCCCTGTTTTTTGGTTTTGTGTAGGCCCCTACTTATACCTAATATTACATTTTTGCAAATTTATCATCTTAAATGTTTTTGATAGTTGATATATATATATAGCACTATTTACATTAAAAGTTTTACTCTTTCTAACTGTAATTAAGTAGAGTGTTTAAACTTAAGAAACACATGTGAATTAATTAATTAATATTTAATTAATATATGTATTAATTGTTAAATAAAATAACTGAGCAAAAAACAAATGCTTTTATTGGTTAGTATGAATCTGTTTTGCTTCAATAACAAATTTTCAACACATTTGACTTTAATCTTTTAAGGTTTAACTCTAAATATCCTCGGTTAGCAGTATCAAATCTTTCTTTTTTTTCTGTTTTTATTTTGGAGATTGGCAAGCGCTCGGAAACTCCTCACTTCTGGGAAAAGCAATTAAAATCTTTCTTAAGATGCTCCATTATTCGGGATAAATAACAGATATATCTTTTTAAAAGCCAAAATTGCTGTGACATTCGTTTCTAAACATTACTTTAAGATCTTCATTAGGGCTATTAAAATCAGTTGCTTTTGTGATCAGATATTTTTTTTAATTGTGACAACATGAATTCATTACCTACTGCGATATTAGCATAGTCAAAGTATTCTCAAACCTAGTTTCAAATTCTGAATAAAGGGCATTTAGATGTTGAACATAGGTTTAAACGTCCTTATCTGGCAGATTGTCTGCGACAAATTGAGAAACTGTTAAAATTTGCGACGGCCAGTTTTATATTCCTTTAGCTTGTTTCAGGCACACACACAAGAAACACTGGAATGATGGTCCTTGTTTTAATAAAATTTATACTGTCGTCTTTTAACTGCTAATTAACTCCAGTAAATTTAGTAAAAAAAGCTGTTAAATAGGTAAGTCTGGCTCACACTTGATTGAATTTTCATTACAATTAAAGTCATGATCTGGTTTAGGCTATTGTAGACCCCCATTTACACTTCATGACCCCAAATTATTTTTTCACTGTCGTAGACCCCTTATAGGTCCTCATAGACCTTTAAAGGTCCATATAGACCATTTTGCGACTCATTGCTCTAACTAATGACACGTTGGCCACACGAGTCCATTACCTTGACCACTACGATACCGCGGCCATTATAGAGGCGGGATAATGAATTTAAATATATTAAAATAATTAAGTAATAAACTTCTCTCGTGATACGGTGACTTATTATGTTCCTAACCGTGATTTTGAAAAAGAATATAAATTGGTCATGCATTTTTATTATATTTAATGGAAGAAGTTTAATATCATGGGCATGGCACCAAGCGCTGCTTGGCGCGATAAGGGGATCACTCCAAGCAGACTTGTTGTTGCTGGAATGGAATCAAAGATGGCGGCCTAGTGATAATTTAATGATATACATTGAAATGTATTTCAAATAAAGATATAAGAAGAGATTGAGAATAATCAATAAATAATGAATATCAATATGTAATATAACAAAAGGTACATGTACTAGTAATAGTACTATACGCAGTATACAATAATCTTATTATATAATTTAATAGTAATTATATATAATGTTCATATAGCATGATTTGATAATAATCATTATGTATAATAATGACATGATTTAATAGTTATTATAGAAAAGAATAATCATCGTATTGTAATAAAATAAAAATAATGTACAAGAATACTCGTATTACATAATAAATAATAATATTAATAAATAAATAACATAATAACAATTATAAATAAGTAACATAATATGTAATAATATTTATAAATAAATATTAAAAAAAATTATAAATAACAAACATTATATGATTGTTACATATAGTAATATAATTGAATTTTTATATTACACTATTAATAAAATAATTACATAATGTAAACTAAAACTAATAAAGAATATCAATTACAAAATACCGAAAACTTGCAATATTCTAAAAACTGCAATTCCTTCAATAAATTTCAGCAAACAAGGAACGAGCATTTCTAAAACGTAAAATACAGCGAAAATAAACGATTTATAGCTATAATTAAAAGCATAACACTCATTCTTTAAAAAAATATCCTAGTACTCACCCATATTCTAAATATCCATGTTTGAAAAGAGCACAAAATAAAACAGTCTGAAATCGTCTGAAATTAATAGGGCTACCGCGAGAAAAACCAACAAAATAATATCTAATATACGTTATGAACCATGGCAACCACGTCGCTAGACAATAAAAATATCAAGGTAACCATATTGTAATGTTATCGCCCAAATGTATTTACAAAATTGCTTCAAGAATCCTATTGCAGCAAAAATACCATTTAAATGCTTTTTTGGCAAAAAGTGAAGAACAAATGCCATTCTCCTTTTATGTAAAAAGTTTTTACGTTAATAATATTTTGCAATATAGCTCAGACTTCTGTACAGAGTCATGCCTAGGATATTTACAGTATATAGTTTGTAATTGGATTTATTCATATTTAAATAGAGAGAGTTCAGAGTAGAGAAATTTTAATAAAAACACGCATTATTTTTTCAGTTAAACGTAGCTGAAAATAATCTGAATTTTTCAAAAATCTTAAATCTGCCTACGTATAGAAGTCCTAGCTATATATTGGCAAATTATTTGAATAGGAGCTTTTTTTCAGATAAAGAGAATGTTTTGTGAAAATATGTCATTACTTCTTTCTTGTTGCCACAAAAAAAATTACCTTCAAGTGATTTTATTCTTAAATCAATTTTATATGTATATTCTGATTCGACTGAAACAAAATATCAAAGTATTACTCCTGCATACGTTTTTTAAATGACTGTTCCGAACGTAGTTAATCACATTATGCCAGTGCTTCTCAAACTTTCACTATTGGCGTCCCAGTTTTCAGCCATAATTTTTATCGCGCCCCCCTTATACAATAATAATGCGCTTTGGCGTTAAAGCTACAATACGATCTTAATTATAAACCATACGAATTAACAAGATAAGAATTAAATTCTGTATTTGTTACTTTTAAGTAATATTTATTTTAAGCAAATTACTAAATTAAGTAATAGGATATAATTGTTGTTATTTTTCTTTTCTCTTAATTTTTAAATTGGAACAAATTGCAAAATGATATTTGATTAAAAATTTATTTCCTCCATCGTCCATTTCTAAAAGTATAAATGTCATTAGAAAAACAGTCTAGTCTACGTTGCACTCTATCATATCCATCACATTTGACATTAATATTTAAAGCGACAAGATTTTAAAAATGTTTTAACCCGAGAGACCTCACTCTATACTAACGTTAATAGTCGCGAGAGTTGACTGAATCACACCAATGTATTTTTTTTGGGGGGGAGGGGGTTGCAATTATATTTATTGTTCACGATGAAAATCACAATTCCAGTGAACAATTTAACTAAGAGAAAATATACTTATCTACTTTCAAGGAATTTTCATTTTCTCTTTTATAATTTGAGAAAAAAGCCATTAAAAGTGAACTAAAATGTTTCAAAGGTACGTAACCTTAATATAAGACACAAATCACACACACAGACACTGTTCGCTAACATTACAGGAATGATATTTGCAAGCAAAACCGTCATATTTTGTTCAAATTATTGTAGTTAGTTTCGCTGTCCTTTGTCTTTGAGCCCCGCGCGACCGCTCCCATGTTAAGTGTTTTATATAAAAATATGGATATTAGTTGTAAAAAACAAATTGGTTAAAACGCGTATTTCATCATGCTTTACATGTTTCAGAATACTCATTTAAAATTTTTTAGTCAAATAATCCTTCAAAGACATAACTAATCATACCAATAAGTTCCTAAGTCAAACGATGATGACTGACGCAAACCTGCTTGCTTGGTGAAAAGTGAACAAGTCTTCCTTTTCTTTCTACAAATATTGTTCAACATTTCAATAATAATAAGAAGAATGATGAATTTTTTATCTTCCAAGAATTTTTCTCTGGGTCTGAGTTTTTTTCTCTCTGAAAGAATAGTATTTTAGGTTTAAAAAGAAAACGTCATAAAAATCTCTCATCGTGCAATTATAGTAAATCAAACAAAATGTTTTTTTATTTAGTTATGAGATCAGATCGTTGATAAACGTATGGAAGTGGAAGCGTTTATTTTTGATGACGTATTCGCCAACTGACATATATATATAAATTTTTCAGTGTAAATGCGTACTTTTTTTATATGTCAGAAAGTATTTTGTTTGCTTCGTTCCAGTAAATTAATTTCTTAAATCTTTTATTTCCGATTAGCTTGCGCCCCATTGTAGGGTTATCACGCCTACTGGGGGTGCGCCCCACAGTTTGAGAAACACTGCATTGTGCAAATGTGACGCATTCAGATTTTATACTATCAAAATTAAGAGAATGCCACAAAGCCTTAAAAACTAATATTGACTATGCATTTTCAAAACTATTTAAGCTTATTTGTGCACTTTGGTAAATAACAAAGAACTGAAAGTTACTAAAAATTTCCGAGATTTCTTGACTTTAATCATGTGAGGATTCATTTAATTTTTCCTACTTTCAATGCTACCAAAAATAGCGCGTGTGCAGATATATATATAAGTCAACACAGGGGGTACAAAGCTTTTGACTTCACAAAAGTAAAATAAATAGAATTAAATTGGACATGCACAGTAATAAATTATTATATAGAAATAGCAATAGTTTTTTCACGCTAAGTCGAGTTAAAATTGAAAAAAGTGGTTTCCTTTTCAGGTTTGGTCATAACATCACAACATCTGGAACCAACAGTTATTTAGATTAATAATAACCATATCGGGAAAATCCTTGTGCATCAATTTGCAAAAACTTATTAAAAAAACTTTTTTTCTTTAAATAATATTACTTGTATTTAGCGGTAATTATAAAGTCTTAAAAACATAGGATTCATGACATATTTTAGTCTTCAAAAAAGATAAGTTGATTTTTGACTTATAAATAGTGCCCTCTTTTTTAATTCCTACTTTTAGTAAACTCTCTCTCTCTCTCTCTGCCTATTTATATATATATTTCCAATTTCCAATCGTCAATAAAATACTTCCTATTCATCCATTCAAGTTTAAATACATATTTTAAACTTGTAGTGAATTACACTTGATGCTAATACAGTTTTTTTCAAAAACTAGTTTATTAATTAATTTATGAACAAAAAGTAACAAACAAAAATAATAGTCCAACACCCTATATAAAAAGGAAAATCACTCGTTGTGTCCCTGCAGCGCAATAGTTAGCGCGTTGAATTTCTAATTCAAAGGTCGTGGGATGGAATCCCACCTGGGATGGCCTAACTTCTGAGAATATGATTCCTTTTGTACTATACTATTTTACTATAATAATTAAATTTAATTAATGTTTAAATAGTAACAAAGAAACAAAAATTTGTTCAACACCCTATACAGAAAGGAAAATGAAATAGTGCAAGAAAAATCCGCTTTCTATTTTTTCATTTAATAGTGCAATTCTCTTATATGTCTATACATATTTATATTAATTGTAACTATTTAATAAAACGTAACAAAAATAAATTTTTCTTTGTTCATCGAACTAGGAATTACATTAATTTCTTTTTATATTGCTTGTTCTAAATACATGACTTCTTGAAGCTCTGTAAGAAAATAAATGTATTGTTTATGTGAACATTGCACATTTTATTTAACGTACGATAAAAAAAAACTTTAAGGATTTTAAGATTCATTATATTTTCTTAGGGTGGTTGAGTTTCTCTCGTGGGCATTCTTCTACGAAAACCCTGTATTGTCATTTGAAATATTCCTGTAATCCGCATTCCAGGATAACTACAAATATCGCATTCTAAAAGCAGGTAATTATTTATTTAATATAAATTTCTTGTGGAAACTCCAAGCGCTAAAGTGTAAGCCGTGAAACCTGTTTTGAATAATTCTTGCTGAACGGTCGCCGTAAATTTCAGACCGAAGTCAATTTCACGCCCATATCACCTAAACTAAATTAAATTCGCCGCCATGAAAGTGGTTTATGTTCTCCATTGAGTGGTAAAAGAGGCTTTTAGAATAAAGTTTCGGAGCATCATCCAACAATTAAACTTGAAGAGAATCACTCAAGTTAAGTTTGACGATTTACAAAGAAACAAAGTTTTAATTACACATTATTTATCCCTTTTTATCTAACTAAATTGACTGATGAAACATAATGATGAAAAATGCGATATAAGTTTATTTTTTTATATTTAAAAACAATAATATACGTTTAATATATAATAACCTATACACATACGAGAAGTTTCAAAAATTATTTAAAACACAAAAGTTTGAAGTATACATATGTTAAGTTATACATGATTAACTAAATATTAAATTCCCGATTTCCATCTTAATAATATTACTTGGGAAATAACAAGAGTGCAATAATAAAAGTGCTTGGGAATAACGAAGGGCAATTTTTTTTAAAGTAGCATTTATTTGTGTACAAAACCAAATATAGTAATACAAATAGTTTAAGGGAAAGGTATTAGGTCACACTTTGGAATTAAATACATCAAAAGATATTTATAGTCAAACTGCTTATAGGAGAAATATTTTCTTCAAAATGTATCTTTCAATCAAAATGCCTGACAAAAAGTTACTGCTCAATTATTTGATAAAGCTAACTTTTACCAAATCCATGAGCCTAGTATGAACTTCAGAAACAATAAAGTAACTCGAAATCTTTTTTTTCGGATCAGGAGTATTATCCGATCAATGAAAAGGTTGCGACAAAGTTATTTCTTCGTAGATTAACTTAACCTGTCGGAGAAACACAAGTATCTCGAGTATATAGTTCTCCGAAAGAAAAAAAAAGTGTCTGGATATTTGTTGCCAGAAGCTAAAACAAAATAATATACTTTCTGGAAAAATATTTATTGAGATTTTTTTTATTTCGATTTATGATTACATCGCTTTTACGAGTTGTAAGGCATCTCTCTGATTTTTTGTATCCCCGTTTCATCATTGGTTATTATTGGCTTAAGTTTGGCTCATTTCTACGAAATCTCGCACAAATATCGAAATGATAATTTTTTTTTAAAAAAATAATGTTTACATTGCAATTGCTTGATCGAATCGTGAGTTACATACTTTAAATTTATAACCATAATTCCTCCTTCAATTAATTTTCTAGTTTAAAATAAATCTAGAGTGCAAAAATTGGTGATTTAGAAAATTTTTCCGACTTACTAAAAAAATATCGTCTGGCTATCTTAAGGGTTACTAGAAATAAACTAGTATTGTAAAGATTGCCAAAAACAGTTTTTACTAGGGTGAAATTGTTCTCAAATAAAAGATTCAGAAGATTTAACGTGCAGTTTAAATGAACATTAACTACGTACGTTATTTTCTCTGCTGTAATAATCTTTGAGGAAAAATTGAGTAATACAGCCAAAGTTCGCTTTTCAGTGTAAACATAAAATTACGTCCAACTGTAGAAGATATGACGAGGTTTACCACACTGGTAACTTCATTAACCTTAGCGACGATTTGGAAATGAATCGTCACGGAATTATCGGAAAGTATCTATGATTTATCCTTCTTTAAATTACCATGAGCGTTTATAAATAACCTTCAAAATACAGGTCAGTAAAGTTCAAAAGAGAGTTTAGTCAAGATCAAAATTTGTTTGCATTGAATGCAATAAGAGAGAGAGACTGGCTGAATTCCTTTAGTGGAACTGTGTTAAAACAGTTGTAAAGCTTGCTTATAACGATTGAGTTTTCAGCTATTTTGAGTAACCTGTTATAATATTTCTCTGTGTATATACATCAATTTGCCTTCGTGAAATTATCTGCTCTTCATGAAATCATCTGCTGGTTCTTGACCATTAATAATTTTTTTATTATCCAAATAGTTGGCGAAATCACCTTCTTTTCTCCCATTTAATTTTTCAGCAATATTTCCTTATATATATATATATATATATATATATATATATATATATATATATAGCTACATTTCTTTCTAATAACATTTTTGTTCTAAAAAGTTGTAAGAGTTTCATGACGATTTCAAGCTGAGGAGAGCGAAAATGCTTTGAGTTTTTTCAGAAATCTAGTACTTGTTTCAACAATTCGTAAAATAGTATTTCATTATCGAATTTATTGTATGAACATTTAGTTTTAAAACTGTTCTTTTGAGCTACGAATAAGTGGATGCAAAATGCATCATACTGTATAATTTAGAGTCAATCCTAACTAATGAGTATCGATTCAGTAAACATCTAACAATACATTCCCAAATCCCGCCATGACAAGAGACTTAAGTTCCAAATTGCATGTATTTAATGGCATCAGCGAGTTTATTAATTATCCACAGGTCACAAGTCGGCTGATTTACCAATTAAAATCCATTCCAATAACGATACAATAAAGTAACTTTCTCTACGTATAGAGAAAAACGACTCAGTGACTTATCACGAGACCTATCTAAGCATTAGGGGAACCTCGGTAGCATAGTGGTTAAGGTAATTGTTTCATGACCCAGTACCTCTGAAGATTCACCGTGTAGGGGCACGATGCACGTTAAATCTGTTGAGAGCTCAAACATACTCTCGATGGTGTGGTGTGGTAGTTAAGAGAAGGATTGCTAGCTCAGGCGTCGTCCTCGTCACTAGACAATAGTTCAAAATTAGGAGGTCCGTTGCCAAATGCTTTCGAGTAGCTGAACAGTGCGACGTTAATAATCCCTCATTTACTCAGTAACTCGAAACATTAGACCAACAGATTTCAAATTTGGTAAACGTGTTTCTTTTGATGACTAAAGATGTGCTAAGAACGGGTTTTTCGACAATCGACTAGCACAGGGGGAGGGAGAGTGGAGTCTCGTTATACACAATAATTCCAGTTTTTAAGCTGTTAGAACCACAGGCGAAATTTGGTACGCATGTTTATGTTGCTCAGTAGAGATCATCTGAAAATAGGTTTTGCGGAAACGAGAGCCACAAAGTAATTTTAATTTCATTTAAGAAATTCAAGTCCTGTATTTTTTAAATCGAGAGTGTAACACTTACTTACTCGGGAGGTCCGAGATCCACCGTAGGATTTCGAATTGAAAACCCGCCCTCCGAGAAAATAATTTATTGATTAAAAAAATACATATACAAAATTGTTCCAAATGATTGACACTCCCCAAAATTCTCGAGAATAAAACAAAGAATATAAAACACAGTAATAGTACTTTACCTTAATGGAATACGAAAATAAACGGAATCGAATTTAATCAAAAGAAAAACAAAGTTTCTATTGTATAAAAGTCTTTTAAGGTATCCGACTACGTTCGGAACCGTGATTTAAAAAAACGCATATATGGATAATTTTCATGATATTTAGTGTCACTCAGGTTAGAATAAATGCATAAAATTCTTTTAAGGACATTTTTTGAAAAATAATTTCTTTAAACATAATATTTTGGCAAAAAATTAACCTAGAATATTCTTTTTTCTAAATGTTCTCCTTTTGTGAAAAATGGTTCTATTATAATAATATTTTGCCTGTATATAGCTCAGACCTCTCTACAGAAGCTCAACAAGAATTTTTGAAAAATTCACTTTATTTTCAGAGTTACCACCAATTGAAATAATTATTGACGTGTTTTCTTAAAATTGCTCCCCTCTGTTGTCGTAAAATATGAATAAACCCACTTCTAAGTTACATATTTCAAAATTTCTAGTTGAGACTCTGAACCGAGGTCTGAGCTATATTCAGGCAAAATATTATTCTAATAGAAGCATTTTTCACAAAAAGAGGACATTTGGAAAAAAGAGATTATTCTAAGTTATTTCTTTGCCAAAATTTTGTATTTAAATAAATGTTTTTTGTCAAAATATCCTTAAAACAATTTTATACATAAATTCTAATCTAAGTAACACTAATTATTATGAAAATTGTCCATTTATGCGCTTTTGAAAATCACGGTTCCGAACGTAGTCGGATACCTTAAGACCAGTATTAACTTATGCATGTGAAACTTGGTTCATGTCTGGAACAGATGAGAACACGATAAGTATCTACGAACGGAAGTTTTAAGATTTATTTTCGGAGGAATTCAGGAAAATGGAATGTAGTGAAGGTCGAAGTTCGAGCTCTATCAATTACATAATGAATCTGACATTGTTAACTTCATCAAAATACAACGAATTAAATGAGCAGGTCACGTTGTCAGAGTGGACGAAGACCACACCAATAAAACAGTCTTCAATGCCCAACCAATTGGCACACGATGAAAAGGCAAGCCAAGTCTTAGATGGATTGAAGGCCTAGAAAAAGATCTATTAGTTTTCAGACCTAAGAATTGGAAAACACTTGCAGGAAGAAGGATGGCCTCGAAAAAGACCTCTTGAGGAGGTTAAAGCCTATCCTGGGCTGTCGAGCTGCTGAGGAAGGAAGTAAGGAAAGGTACTTTATAAAAGTGGCCCTTCAGTGGGTGCTGGAATGTGATTGAAAATAAGAGTAACAATGTAAAGCGGGGAGGAATATAAGAATATTTTTCAATACAATCGAATGCTTAATTCTAAGACTTAGTCATCTCCAGGGATGTCTTAAGACTCTGGATCCAGCAAGTTCTTGAGGTTTTTGAGGCCCTAGGCTCCAATGCAAAAGTGGGTCCTACTTGAGATCTTTAAAAGTAATTAGTACATATAGCATGTATTGTTAGATACGCGTTTAACGGTAATTTGAAGCACGAATCACAATCTTAAAAACCTAGGCACAAACTTGCTCACCTGGTGACCATATGTTGACTAAATGAATTGAAGGATTGTTTATGGTATTAGGCTTAGACCTAAATATGGACCACATTCATTACAGAATAATACAGTCTTAACCCATTTGCCAGTCGACATGCAATTCGAAATTCTCTGTTTTTCAGAGAATATGTTCGGGAATAGTATTTGACCATTAAAAGTATCCAGATCATAATCATATTAGGACAGAGCCGAGAACGAAAGAACGCCCCACCGAGCGTGACGCCTATACCTTAAGACGCCCCTGGCTATATCAAAAATTTATAAACATGGTATGATCATACAAAGCCATGGACTATCTAGGCGGGTAAAGGCTAGTAATAATAAAAGCAGGGCTTATACGTTTTTTGTCTTAGGGGCTTACAGGACTCTTAACAGATATCCGTGAACTCGAAAAACAGACATCCTTCTTCAAATCAATCTAACTTAGCAATAAAACGAAACAATAATTTGAAATTTTTACAAAAAGGTAATCATATATGTATACATTATTTTGCAAAATTTCAGAGAATTTGGGAAGATATTTAAAAAGTTATAAAGAAATAAAATTTTGGAAACATTTTCAAAAATATGAAAATTAGTATTTTACACCGCGCAGGGTTCTAAAGTACAAAATGGATCAAAATTTACAAAATTAATTTTACTTGGTATAAAAATGTTCGCTTTTAAAGTTATACGCCCGTTTAAGAAATTCAGAGAGAAAAAATATTTTTTAAATATAATTATAACGAAAATTTTAAAATGAATTAAAATAAAAATAAAGAAGATTCGATTGCATTTTTTTTGAAAATTGATGCATAAGTTATGATGAGCCTTATTTTGAACACGTGTATAAAATTTCAAATTGATGCCATAAATAGTTTCTGAGAAATCCTGCGCGGAAGCTAAATTTTTTTGTTTTGAGAAAAATGAAATTGAAGATAAGAAAGAGATAGGGTTTTTTCGTTTAAGTTTCACTACTTAATTCTCAATAACTTCGGAAGCGTTGATAATATCAACACAATTGTGGTACCAAAATACTGAGAAATATTGAGGCTGTAACATACATATTTTCTTCAATTTTTTTTTAAATTCTCAATTTAAGAGTCATATGAGCTCTTAATAATTTTCTATTAAAATAAAATTATTAATTACATTTATTTTTTCAAAAAATAATTATCTATTAAAATTTATTTCCAGATACATCTTTTTCCAAAGTTATTATCTTAAAGCGAAACATTTTCATACAATCGTAAACATAAAAAAAATATAAAATAATGTCGTCAACTTGTAATCTTATCAACAGAGTGGCAAAAAGGTTTCGTTAAAATGCGTATGTTCAGAAAACATCATTGAAAAATATCACAAAGAATCAAAACCACTATCTTAAACTGTAATTGTCGTTAAAATATCTGTGAAAGCGTTTTAATAAAAGTAATTAATAAGAATCTTTGTAATTAAGTGAAAAGTAGATTAATCAGATATTTGTTCTAAATGGATGGATTATTTAATTCTCGAATCACGTTTGAAGAGAGGTAATCAAATGAAATTCATCTCCAATTCCCTGGATAGGAGAAATTTAGATTTAATTAAACTTGAAGCAGCTGAGAGAGAGAGAAGAGCCTCAATTATTCATCCATGACGGTGTTTATTAAAGCTGGAATTCGAGAATTTAACACGTGATTTAAATCCTTCGTCCCCCCCCCTAGTATTTCAAATACAATGGGAATCATTTAATACGAAACAGAATATTTTTTCGTGTTAAGGGATGTTACAACCCCCTTCCCCCAATATTTTTAACAAAATTAAGTTTATTAGGGAACATTTTATTTACATAGATATGTATTCATGTGTGCATTTAATAAACATCAATGAGACAAAAACATTCACAAGAACTTAATGAAGTTTAATACAAATATAGCAATACCAAAACCTTTACAGATTTTCGTCTTCATCTTCTGCTTTTAATAAACAGCCTTAAGAAACTTCATCTTCATTTTAAGCAAAATAGCAGTTTGCTTTCCTCCTGATATATTTGCTATTGTTGTCGTAAGAAAATTATTCTAAAACAGCAAACCAAACGCACTGAATTTTTACTCACATTGCGATGTACTCGTCGCCGAATTTTAAAGTCTACAGAAGAGTGATTAAATGTTTTTATGTGTAGAGGTGGATGGTGCAAGATTGCCAAGGCTATTCCGAGGGTATTTCAAAGCCAAGCTAGCCTCATATCTACGAAACATATGAAAACATCTCTCTTCCTTTTCACATCCCTCTTAAAATATCTCTTGCGTATTTTGTTCATTCCAAGAAGGTAAATCTTTTCGTGTTAAGCAACTTTCATTTTGTGTTAAGAGAAAAATGCATGAAAATTTATAGTAGTTTGTCGGACTGTTGCATTATTACGTGTTATCCAATATTTCGTATTATGCTTTTTCGTATCGTCGTTTCGTTTCGTCTTATACGTAACGAAGTTCACTGTATGTCATAACAATAATTTTTTAACAGAATCGTGTAAAAAATTAAAATAAGAAGTTGTAAGTAAGAAGCAAGTGTACGAGTTTGTTACGATTATTAAACATTATTGCCTTTAAACTTTCCTGAAATATTTCATACAGCGTTTATCAAACTGTGGGCGTGCCCAATGGGGGCGTAATAACTCTACGAGGCTGTGCGTGTACTTTAGTACGCACGTAAGAAGTTTTACTTCTTTGGCGTAACAAGATTAAAATCTTTCTAAACCTCTTGATCAGGGCAAGCTGTGCCAAGGACGAAAGGCGGTCACGAGCAGAGTTAAGCGATACTAACCTTAAGTCAATCGGACCAGCCAAACCCGAGATAATCACGATTTAAATAAATGTAAAAACCCTCGCACAAAGAGACAATAGGACCGATACATCGGAAGGAGGGTTCGGAAGACTATATCTGGAGATGAGGTGAACCGAATGTGACATCTGAGACCTCTTATTGAATGTTTCGGTGGGAAGAATCGTTCCTGAGAAAATTAAGACATCTGCCTGGAGAGCCCCCGAGTTATGGCCATATTAAAATAATTAAAACATTAAAAACAATTAATTAAAATAGAAGCAGGGCAGCCAGCAACTCAAAACTTAGCCTGGTTGTGAGGAAACACAAGAGGAATCCATTCGAACCGGTCCGGAGTCTGTAGTAGCAAATAAGGCGGCGCTAGCTCGGGAAAAGAAAACGAAACTAGCTCACCCGGGGGGGGGGCAACTGTGATGTAAATAATTAAGCTAATCCCAACAATACACAGAACAGTAGGTGATCCCAAAGTTTCATCCTTCTATCTTTGTAATATCATGACGTCATTGAAAGATCGAAACCCATAGGAAATACATGGGGATTCTAATTTTAGTGATAACGCCCTCCCTAGGCCCACTATCGACACACGAATTATAACAGATGAAAGAGCTCAACGAGGAAAACCCAAGTTCCGAGTTTCATTAACGAAGCTTAAAAATTCTCGGAGCTATGTGCGGTTTAAAAAATTTTTAACTTTAAAATAATTTTAAAATGTTAAATATAGGTAAAAAATGAGGCTATGGTCCTAAAATATATATCTAGGATGATCATAGAGAGAAAAATCGAATCCAGCCGGTGCGGTCGATCAAGGTGGCTTATGATTCGAGTTATTACTGGGAAAGCCTTGTATGGGGGACACGGGAGGGGAACAGTTCCACGTAGAGCTAGCTCTCGTAAAGCTAGTACTGTACTGTATTAGGGAGTGTATTAACTATGGAAAAATAGCCTTATGAGCTCACGAAATTATAATAACTGGAAGAGCAGATAGAGAAGGATCGAATAAGCCAGGTGCGTATGGACTGTGAAGCTCGGGTATCGAGATAGTGGCCAAAAAGCTGTAGAGGGGGAATGCACCGGGTGATACATCCGAACAGATATGGTATTACAATAGTTATTACGATTCCCCAAATATCAAGCCCCTAGCACCAAAAAAGAGGCATCTACACTATTAAAGTACGTAGGTAAGCAAACGTGTGTACATCTATCTTCCCACGAACCGCACGACGCAGAAACTCGCCAAAGGTACCAAACCTCGAGAATGATCCGAGGAATCCGTTTTTCCATTTATATTCCGATATTCCAATTAGTTAAAAAGATATTAATTAAAAACCTTAAAACACATTAGTGCCATTTTTTTCCCTAGAGGGGCAAAGTTCAAATTCCCTGACCTCTTCTTTTCCAGAAGTTTTTATTAAACGATCTAATTTTTTTATGTAGACTTAGCAAAAAATGAATTACGGAATCAGAAAGATCATTTACTTCGCCACGATACGGTACAATTTATGTTACAAAATAATTATATTTTCAATTTTTTGCGATTTTTTCCAAAACGAGTCAACATTGGTACGTTTTTATGAGAATGATTTCTAAATCGTTCCGCTTGCATTTTCTTTCGGATTAATGAAATGATATTTTACACTAAAAAAGTTCATGCTTTTCTCTTTTAGAATCAATCATTTAAAAAGTTAAGCGCCATAAACTTCTTTTTTTATGCTTTTTCCAAAAAAACTCTCAAAATCTTATTTAAATACTTAATAACTTCTTTATTTTTAAAATAATCTCAGAAAAAAATTTTTCTGTGTGTAGAACGATATTATCCGTAATTTTTATAAAAAATTACTTAAAAATTACCGTTTTTTTTTTTTTTTTTTAAATTGTGGTTTTTGTTTTTTCCCTTTTTGCAAGAAATATTTATAATTATTTTTGTTAAAAAATTGCTGCTGTTTTAAATCGATATATGAAGTTTGAAGGCATTAACTTAAAAATGAAACCCGAAAAAAAAGAATTAATTTTTTAACAAAAACGCAATTTTAAAATAGCCCAGGGTTTGGTGGCGAAAATCTTTTCGGAGCCATAAAACCCTTTTCCATTCAGACCGTTACGTTTAATGAAAGGTTACACTAGAAAAGAAGGTGCATCTATAAATATTTAAAATCACCAGATTTGGCGAAATTGAATATCAAAAAAAAAATTTTTTACGATTTTTCAAAAACAATCAAAATTTTATTTAAATTCTTAATAACTTCTTTATTGATTAAAATAATCTCACGAAACTTTTTTTCCGTGTGTAGAACGATAGTATCCGTAATATGTACACATATTAAAAATATTACTTAAAAATTACGGTTTTTAAAAAATATAATTTTTTTTCGTTTTTTTCCCTTTTTTGAGAGAAATATTTAAGAATTATTTTTGTTAAAAAATTAGTGTTGTTTGCAATTGACGTATGAGATTTGAAGGCATTAATTTAAAAATGAAGTCCGCAAAAAAATTAAAATTTTAACAAATAAAGCATTTTTACAATATGAATAACTCTTCTTTTTATTTTGAAGGTCTAATCACTTCTACCCGACGATTTCGCGGCGCTATCGTTTAAAGCATTTCATTACTAACTATTGGATCCGGGTTCGAAACAACATCATCGCTTAATTTTTATAATTTTTTAAAAAAATACTCTAAATTTTATTTGCGCATTTAAAAACTCCGCCAGCCAATTTGCAATTGGAAAAGTAATTTATTTCGTTATATGATATGTTTTTTTACAAAGCAACGATATTTTATATAATATAAGATAATGAATCGATATCGATGCGTTTATTTAAAAATGATTTTTAAGAAACTCATATTTTGATATTTTAGAGTTAGTGATTTAAAAAATAAAATGCCGAAAACTTTTTTTTACGAATTTTTAAAAAATATTCAAATTTTAAATATTTAATAACTACTTATCAAATTCAAAGTTCATATAACTTCTTCATTTATAAAAATATTTGTATGAAACTTTTTTTTTCTGTGTATCAAACATTTCTAAAAATGCTCCCAATTTTAATTCAACATTTATACAGTTGTGAAATTTTGTAATTATAAAAAATTTTCTACTTTTTCAACATATAACTCTTGTTATAAAGGTACATTTTCGTTTCCCGGGATTAAAAAGTTGCAAAGTGAGTGAGTGAATATTTAAGTCTCACTGTTCACTTACTCGAGAGCTCTGAAAGTGAGAGGGCTGCGATAGCCCAGTCGTCTAGGTATCGGATCATGACAGGCATATCATGACTTCGATCCCAGTACCACTTAAGATCCGCCGTGTAGGACAGCGATGAACTTTAATCATGCAGTCATTTAGCAAAAAGTATTAGAAGTGCTGATTTTGTGAAGGGAAGAGAAATTTATATAAAAGTAGAGAAGCCAGTATTAAAATATTAGACAACGGTGTGCGCGCATCGGTGTCGTAACAGTGTGTGTCACATCCGTGATGATGTGCGCGCGCATCGTAAAAATTTACCCTCATCCTTTTTCTCTAACGTGCAATAAGTATAACTTCAATAATTATTAACTTTTCTAAAAGTAAACAAAAAATATTCTGACAAAATAAAAAAATTAAAATGCACATATACACTGACATATTAAACTTATAAATGTATCAGTACTGCACTGTATCAGTAGGTGTATTAATGTATCAGTGCTGCACTGTATCAGTGAGTGTATTAATGTATCAGTGCTGCACTGTATTAGGGAGTGCATTAATGTACCAGTGCTGCACTGTATTAGAAAGTTCATTCAAGTATCAGTGCTGCACTGTATTAGGGAGTGCATTAATTTATCAGTGCTGCACTGTATTAGTGAGTGTATTAATGTATCAGTGCTGCACTGTATTAGGGAGTGCATTAATGTATCAGGGCTGCACTGTATTAGGGAGTGCATTAATATATCAGTAGTGCATCGTATTAGGGAGTCTATGAATGTATCAGTACTGTACTGTATTAGGGAGTGTATAAATGTATCATTACTGCACTGTATTAGGGAGTGCATTAATGTATCAGTGCTGCACGGTACTAGGGAGTGCATTAATGTATAAGTGCTGCACTGTATTAGAGAGTGCATTAATGTATCAGTGCTGCACTGTATTAGGGAGTGCATTAATGTATCAGTGCTGCACTGTATTAGGGAGTACATTAATGTATCAGTACTGCACTGTATAAGGAAGTGTATGAATCTATCAGTACTGTACTGTATTAGGGAGTGTATGAATGTATCAGTACTGTACTGTATTAGGGAGTGTATGATTGTATCAGTACTGTACTGTATTCGGGAGTGCATTAATGTATCAGTACTGCACTGTATTAGTGAGTGTATTAAAGTATAAGTGCTGCACTGTATTAGGGAGTACATTAACGTATCAGTACTGCACTGTATAAGGGAGTGAATTAATGTATCAGTGCTGCACTGTATTAGGGAGTGCATTAATGTATCAGTGCTGCACTGTATTAGGGAATACATTAATATATCAGTACTGCATTGTATTAGATAGTGCATGAATGTATAAGTACTGTATTGTATTAGGGAGTGTATGAATGTATCAGTACTACACTGTATTAGGAAGTGTATGAATGTATCAGTACTGTACTGTATTAGGAAGTGCATTAATGTATCTGTACTGTACTGTATTAGGGAGTACATTAACGTATAAGTACTGCATTGTATTAGAGAGTGCATGAATGTATAAGTACTGTATTGTATTAGGGAGTGTATAAATGTATCAGTACTGCATTGTATTAGGGAGTGCATTAATGTATCAATGCTGCACTATACTAGGGAGTGCATTAATGTATCAGGGATGCACTGTATTAGGGAGTGCATTAATGTATCACTACTGCCCTGTATTAGGGAGTGCATTAATGTATCAGTACTGCACTGTATTAGAGAGTGCATTAATGTATCAGTGCTGCACGGTATTAGAGAGTGCATTAATGTATCAGTGCTGCACTGTATTAGGGAGTGTATTAATGTATCAGTACTGCACTGTATTAGGAAGTGTATGAATGTATCAGTACTGCACTGTATTAGCGAGTGTATTAAAGTATCAGTGCTGCACTGTATTAGGGAGTGTATGAATGTATCAGTACTGCACTGTATTAGAGATTGTATAAATGTATCAGTACTGTACTGTATTAGGGAGTGCATGAATGTATAAGTACTGCACTTTATTAGGGAGTGCATTAATGTATAGGTACTGTACTGTATTAGGGAGTGTATAAATGTATTAGTACTGCACCGTATTAGGGAGTGCATTAATGTATCAGTGCTGCATTGTATTAGAGAGTGCATTAATGTATCAGTACTGCACTGTATTAGGGAGTGCATTAATGTATCAATATTGCACTCTATTAGGGAGTGTATGAATGTAACAGTACTGAACTGTATTAGGGAGTGTATGAATGTATCAGTACTGTACTGTATTAGGGAGTGTATGAATGTATCAGTACTGTACTGTATTAGGGAGTGCATGAATGTATAAGTACTGCACTGTATTAGTGAGTGTCTTAATGTATCAGTTCTGCACTGTATTAGGGAGTACATTAATGTATCAGTACTGCACTGTATAAGGGAGTGCATTAATGTATCAGTGCTGCACTGTATTAGGGAGTGAATTAATGTATCTGTACTGCACTGTATTAGGGAGTGTATTAATGTATCTATACTGCACTGTATTAGTGAGTGTATTAATGTATCAGTGCTGCACTGTATTAGGGAGTACATTATTGTATCAGTACTGCACTGTATAAGGGATTGCATTAATGTATCAGTACTGTTCTGTATTAGGGAGTGCATTAATGTATCAGTGCTGCACGGTACTAGGGAGTGCATTAATGTATGAGTGCTGCACTGTATTAGAGAGTGCATTAATGTATCAGTGCTGCACTGTATTAGAGTGCATTAATGTATCAGTACTGTTCTGTATTAGGGAGTGCATTGATGTATCAGTGCTGCACTGTATTAGAGAGTGCATTAATGTATCAGTACTGCACTGTATTAGGGAGTGCGTTAATGTATCAGTACTGCACTGTATAAATGAGTGTATTAAAGTATCAGTGCTGCACTGTATTAGGGAGTACATTAAGGTATCAGTACTGTATTGTATTAGGGAGTGTATGATTGTATCAGCACTGTACTGTATTAGGGAGTGTGCATTAATGTATCAGTACTGCACTGTATAAGTGAGTGTATTAAAGTATCAGTGCTGCACTGTATTAGGGAGTACATTAACGTATCATTACTGCACTGTATAAGGGAGTGCATTAATGTATCAGTGCTGCACTGTATTAGGGAGTGCATTAATGTATCAGTGCTGCACTGTATTAGGGAGTGCATGAATGTATCAGTACTGTACTGTATTAGGGAGTGTATGATTGTATCAGTACTGTACTGTATTAGGGAGTGCATTAATGTATCATTGCTGCACTGTATTAGGGAGTGCATTAATGTATCAGTGCTGCACTGTATTAGGGAGTACATTAATGTATCAATACTGCACTGTATAAAAAAGTGTATGAATCTATCAGTACTGTACTGTATTAGGGAGTGTATCAATGTATCAGTACTGTACTGTATTAGGGAGTGTATGATTGTATCAGTACTGTACTGTATTCGGGAGTGCATTAATGTATCAGTACTGCACTGTATTAGTGAGTGTATTAAAGTATAAGTGCTGCATTGTATTAGAGAGTACATTAACGTATCAGTACTGCACTGTATAAGGGAGTGAATTAATGTATCAGTGCTGCACTGTAATAGGGAGTGCATTAATGTATCAGTGCTGCACTGTATTAGGGAATACATTAATATATCAGTACTGCATTGTATTAGATAGTGCATGAATGTATAAGTACTGTATTGTATTAGGGAGTGTATAAATGTATCAGTACTGCACTGTATTAGGGAGTGCATTAATGTATCAGTGCTGCACTATACTAGGGAGTGCATTAATGTATCAGGGCTGCACTGTATTAGGGAGTGCATTAATGTATCAGTACTGCCCTGTATTAGGGAGTGCATGAATGTATCAGTACTGCACTGTATTAGGGAGTGCATTAATGTATCAGTGCTGCACTGTATTAGAGAGTGCATTAATGTATCAGTGCTGCACTGTATTAGGGAGTGTATTAATGTATCAGTACTGCACTGTATTAGGAAGTGTATGAATGTATCAGTACTGCACTGTATTAGCGAGTGTATTAAAATATCAGTACTGCACTGTATTAGTGAGTGTATTAATGTATCAGTGCTGCACTGTATTAGGGAGTGCATTAATGTATCAGTGCTGCACTGTATTAGGGAGTGCATGAATGTATAAGTACTGCACTTTATTAGGGAGTGCATGAATGTATAAGTACTGTACTGTATTAGGGAGTGTATAAATGTATTAATAATGTACTGTATTAGGGAGTGTATAAATGTATTAGTACTGCACTGTATTAGGGAGTGCATTAATGTATCAGTGCTGCATTGTATTAGAGTGCATTAATGTATCAGTACTGCACTGTATTAGGGAGTGCATGAATGTATAAGTACTGCACTTTATTAGGGAGTGCATGAATGTATAAGTACTGTACTGTATTAGGGAGTGTATAAATGTATTAGTACTGCACTGTATTAGGGAGTGCATTAATTTATCAGTGCTGCATTGTATTAGAGAGTGCATTAATGTATCAGTACTGCACTGTATTAGGGAGTGCATTAATGTATCAATACTGCACTCTATTAGGGAGTGTATGAATGTAACAGTACTTCACTGTATTAGGGAGTGTATGAATGTATCAGTACTGTGCTGTATTAGGGAGTGTATGAATGTATCAGTACTGTACTGTATTAGGGAGTGCATGAATGTATAAGTATTGCACTGTATTAGTGAGTGTCTTAATGTATCAGTTCTGCACTGTATTAGGGAGTACATTAATGTATCAGTACTGCACTGTATAAGGGAGTGCATTAATGTATCAGTGCTGAACTGTATTAGGGAGTGTATTAATGTATCTGTACTGAACTGTATTAGGGAGTGTATTAATGTATCTGTACTGCACTGTATTAGGGAGTGTATTAATGTATCAGTGCTGCACTGTATTAGGGAGTACATTAATGTATCAGTACTGCACTGTATAAGGGATTTTCATTAATGTATCAGTACTGTTCTGTATTAGGGAGTGCATTGATGTATCAGTGCTGCACTGTATTAGAGAGTGCATTAATGTATCAGTACTGCACTTTATTAGGGAGTGCGTTAATGTATCAGTACTGCACTGTATTAGGGAGTGTATGAATATATCAGTACTGCACTGTATTAGGAGTGTATGAATGTATCAGTACTGTACTGTATTAGGGAGTGTATGAATGTATCAGTACTGTACTGTATTAGGGAGTGCATGAATGTATAAGTACTGCACTGTATTAGTGAGTGTATTAATGTATCAGTGCTGCACTGTATTAGGGAGTACATTAATGTATCAGTACTGCACTTTATAAGGGAGTGCATTAATGTATCAGTGCTGCACTGTATTAGGGAGTGTATGAATGTATCAGTACTGCACTGTATTAGAGATTGTATGAATGTATCAGTACTCTACTGTATTAGGGAGTGTATGAATGTATCAGTACTGTACTGTATTAGGCAGTGCATGAATGTATAAGTACTGCAGTGTATTAGTGAGTCTATTAATGTATCAGTGCTGCACTGTATTAGGGAGTACATTAATGTATCTGTACTGCACTGTATTAGGCAGTACATTAATGTATCAGTACTGCAATGTATAAGGGAGTGCAGTAAGGTATCAGTGCTGCACTTTATTAGGGAGTGTATTAATGTATCTGCACTGTACTGTATTAGGGAGTGTATTAATGTACCAGTACTGCACTGTATTAGGGAGTGTATTAATGTATCAGTGCCGCACTGTATTAGGGAGTGCATTAATGTATCAGTACTGCATTGTATTAGGGAGTGTATGAATGTATCAGTACTGCACTGTATTAGTGAGTGTATTTATGTATCAGTACTGCACTGTATTATTGAGTGTTTTAATGTGTCAGTACTGCACTGTATTAGTGAGTGTATTAATGCATCAGTACTGCACTGTATTAGTGAGTGTATTAATGTATCAGTACTGCACTGTATTAGTGAGTGTATTAATGTATCAGTACTGCAATGTATATTTTACGATTAATTTAACAATACTAAGTTAAAAAGAAATAGCTCGTCATATATAAAATTATATACAAAAATTAACACATATCTTGTAATTTGTACGGTTTATAACTTATACCTTAACTGCCTATTGGTAGGTACTTGATTCGCTATCCAATGTTACCGTTTTCCAAGTAGGCACGCATATGTAATGTTTTTGGGGAGGGGAGGGAGGAGAAATGAATTAAAAAATAATAGCAAATATTTTGAAACAAGTTAATTTTTCTCAAACACTGTCAAGGTCATTATATTACATTCCAAAGTTTTCGGAATTATTATCAGGTCAGGAGTACACACAAAAACTCGTACTTCAGTAAGACGTAAAAGTTTGCTTTGTCTGAGCGAGACGTTTATATACGCCTGTGCTACATAAGTGGTTAAAGTGGTATTGCACCTTTAGCATCAAAGCATAGTATTTTTGAATTCAATGCATTGTTATTGTATGGAGGGAGTGGGGTTAATGATGAAAACTATGATTGTGAATATTGAGTCACAAATATTGAAAGTTTTGAGCAGTACTGATTTGAGCAGCACTGATTTAGAAAAGATAAAATTTAAAGAGTTTTATGAAAAACATTAAAGCAGAATCTAAAGTTTCTTACACCAAAACGACACATTTTAACAGATTGTTGCATTTTTAGGGTTATAAAAAACCTTCCAATTTTACTTATTTCCATTTTCTTAGAATGATATACATTTCTTAGTAACTAATTAACTTCTTAATAATAATAAAATAATTTTCGTATAGAGTGATTAAATTCTTCTTGTGTGTAACACTTCAAATACATCTTATCCTAATTTAATTTAATAATGCATTAAGCTCACTTTGTTTTTATCTTAAGACTAGTGTTAAATACTAACAATGTTTAAATAACTATTTGTGTACTTTTAATAAACTATTTCACACATACAGCCAAACCAAAAAGTTTTCAATCTTGCCCAAATCTGAGCTGCATTTTTTTTTTACCTGCGAGAAAAAAATTCCAATTCATTTCAAAAGCAGATGTACTTTTTGTCCACCAAAACTTTTTTGGAAAACATACAATACCATTAAATTCTCGAAAAAGCCGAAAGTACTGAAGGCTTTGGAAAAAATCAATGGGACAGGATATTCTCGGAGGATTTAAGTCCGGAAGGAAATGAAAAAATACGCACGTGTTTTATTTTCTTATTTTTAAGTTTATCTACTTCAGATATTTTTCGAGACGAATAGACGAATAAAAGTACTTTAGTGTGACCTTAAAAGAATGTTCACTTTGGTTTCCTAAAATCTGAACTTAATCATCGATGAATTGGAATCGGTTTTACCACTTTAATATAAAATCAAAAGCAAAGGAAAAGAAAGGAGGTCAAAAGGAACTTTTTGGTACAGAATATTCTCTAAACGCTGTTAAATTTTAAATCATTTAGAAGAACTTTTACCTGCCTATTTTATCCAATTCCTATTATTAGTTTCCTCTCTCCCAATATATATATCTTGTACAAATTTTCTATCGTTAATAAATTACTTTCTATTCATCCATTCAAGTTCAAATATTTTTTTTAAGCTTGCAGTGGATGACACTTGATGTTAATACATTTTTTTCAATAATTCAATTTTTTAAATTTTAAATTTATTCTGCATTATTTCTGTCGTGGTTACAACTAGCTGCAACAGATGGTGCATGTACGTTTTTCTAACGAAGTAGAAATTGGCATTAAAAAATTATATATATATAAGCTGTTTTAAAATATTTACTTGCAAGTGAAAAGTTTATAAGTTATAGATCAGTGGTCGGCAACCTTTCAGTTTTGAAGTGTCAAACCAATATACCAGTATGATTCAGGATTCCACGTAGTAGTAAATATTTGAAACAATTCGATTCCCACGGACAGTGCATGCAGGAAATAGAGGTATCAGGAATGTAGTATCAGGAAATAGAGGTCAAATATAGAATTTCGAATTTTGTTTTATTTTAGTTATGCATCATTTAAAGATATTTATAACATAAAAATAAACAAAATTTAACTATTAATTCAACATATATAAAAATTAAATTTGTTGGTAAATTATATAGCATGTACCTTTGAATAATATTTATATTAAAATAAAAAATAAACATCATGAGATATAAGTATGCCAAAATATAGTTAAATAAAAAATAAAATGCGAACCTGGTCCTCTCAACTCTACTTAAAAGTAGCTGGTACCCCCATAGCGACAATGTTAAATTGAGCCATTTTAGGAATTTGTTTCTCAGAAACTGTTTAATATAAAAACTTCAGATTTTGTCTCTAGATTAATTAGGCTTTTTTATTCAAATAATAGTAAAGTATTTAAAATATATTGTTTGCTTTTTTCAAAAAAATTCATCGTAAGAGTATCGCTTTGAAATTTTTAAAAACTGTCATTTTTTTTTTTTTTTTTTGCGATAGCTGCTTTTCAGCAAAATGTTTTGGGAAAATCTCCAAAAAAGTAGCTCCATTATATATAGTTACATATTATTTATGTGCAGTAAAAATTGCAAGTATATTCATTCAGTAGATTCTTTGAAAAAGGTACACTCACTTTGAAAACAATCATTTTGAGAAAATTGCATTTTTAGTGTAAAAAGGCACTTCATCCCAAAAATAATGAATTACAACATGTATGTGCCCTATTTTGTTAAACATTAGTATCTTCTTAATTTTTTAAGCATAAAATAAGAAACAAAAAAGTCTTAAAATGTTCAGAAAATACATATGTAGTATTTTTCAGTTTTTGTTCACCGAGATTTTTTTAGCATTTTGCATCAATTTTGACAAATTGTGCAACAATCTGCGAGAATTTTTAGCTTCGATGCATTACAAATATCAAATTTGACCTTATAACATCATAAATAAAATGTAAACATGTATCAATATTGAAAAGTAATGATTTGGGGAAGTATGGGATTTTACACCCTTGCGAGAGGTATTATTATTGATTTGTATGTTCACATACAAACACAATTTCTAAAAGTTTCAAAATTCAAAATTTTCTCTAAACTGTACAAGAGATTTTTAAAAAAGCCAAAAATAAAACTGTTTTTATTATTTTAAACATGAAATTTGAGTATTTTTTGCATGCAACAAGCTTCTCGAAACGACAAAAAGCATTGCACGTCTGAGTTATTATTTGTTAACATTTATTGTAATACCTTTGAATATTAAAGCTTAAAAACTTGTCTGAACAATAAATAGACATTAATATTTGCAACAAATTGAAATATTTAAAATATATTGTTTAGTTTTCTCAAAAACATGTAACATAAAAATATCCCTACGAATTTTAAAAAAATTTATATTTGTTGTCACGATTTATGGACTTCAGTCAAATATTTTGGGAAAATCCCCAAAAAACTCTTATGAATATATATAGTTACATATAAGTAACACTAGGAAAAAATTTCATGTTTAAACATACATTATTTTCTGAAAAAAAGAAAAATGCAATTTTAAAAACATCATTTTTGAGAAAATCGAATTTTAACAATAAAGTGCAACTTCATCAAAAAAATAATGAATTACAACATGTATTTGTTCCATTTTATTAAACATTAGCATCTTTGCAATTTATTTTGAATAAAATAGTAAACATAAAATGTCTTAAATTGCCCAGAACAGCATTTTTCAGTTTATTTTAACGAGATATTTTCTAGTAATTTTTCAATTTTTCCAAGTTTTGTATAATTTTTGAAGAATTTGTAGCTTTTATGTATTACTAATATCAAATTTTAACATAAAGCATCATAAATATAATGTGAAAATGTATCAATATCGTTTTGGTATGAATTTGAGATAGTATATAAAAATACCTGATTATACGACATTTTGAAAGTTTTCAGGCTGTTGTGTAAAATTATTATTGGTTTTATTGTTGCAGACAGTTTCTAAGTTTTAAACTTCAAAAGTTATCCTAAATTGGACAAATGATTTCTAAAACAGCCAAAATAAAACTGTTTTTATGTTTTTAAACATGAAGTTTATGTATTTTTAAGTATGCAAGAAGATTCTCGAAAAGACAACAAACATCACATTTGGTGTATCCTCTCATACCTTTATCTCAGAAACTATTAAATATAAAGACTCCAGATTTTAACTATATGTGTTAATTATGCATTTATATTTATACTGAAGTGAAATTTTTTAAGCATATTAATTAGTTTTTCAAAAACAAATTTTTAGTTGAGCGTGCAAATATGTTTATTAGGAATTTATTGAAAATTGTCATTTTTTGTTATATCTGCTTAAGAATATTTCAAAAATGTCACTTCAGTAAACACAATTGCATTTAAGAAACATTCATACAGTAAACTTACACAATTTTCAAAATATAAATTATAAAAAACAGAAATTTTTATAAAAAAATCTTACCTTATATCAAACTAAATATTTTGAAATATGCATTCTAAACGAGGATTAATAAGTAATTCATATGCAGAAAATTAACTAGAACTATTTTGCAAATAGTTTAAATATTTCAAAACTTTTTTAACTCGTTACTAAGCCTTAGCGTGTTTAAATAATCAGTAATAATAAATAATTAAAACTAAATTTAAGGTACAGAATAGACTTAAATTTAGGTAAAATCACTAACTATTAAATATAACATTCAACTATTTAAAACTCTTCCAAATTTGGCTCCATAGTTTTAGCATATCCATTTTAATTTGCAGTTATACAGTATCTAAATTAATTGCGAAGAAAAAAAATAAATAGAGGCTTTGTAACCTTTCCAGAGATTTAATAAGACAATGTTTACATTTCAATCTGTCAAAATGGGCGTGGTTAATCAGTTGATTATATTTTCAAAAATCATTTTAAAATACTTCTAATTCATGTAATTGCTTGTATGTTATTTCTTTGGAAAGGTCTTGATTTGCAGATGTTAGAAATATCAAAAACTCAAAATTGATTTTCAAAAAGTTTTTACCCTAGTGATTGCTCTTAATATCGCAGTATCAGGGGTATTACTTTTAGTTTGATACTTGATTCTAAATATTCTATCATTAATTAACTTCTTCTTTCAAATAGATTGTGAAAATTATTTAATACGCGAAACTAGGGACTGAAATATTTTTTCATTTTGTGTAAAGGATATAATTAATAAAAACATATATTCAACAAAGTTAAGTTTGTTAGAGTACATTTTATTTTCATAGATATGTATTTAAAAAAATTGAGTGATTGCTGAATTTAAATGATATAGAGCTTTTAAGTTATTCATAGATTTAAAATTTAAAGTAAAATAACAGTTTATAGATGTGCTACCTTTTTCCCTTGACCATAAATATCAGATCCGTCCTAAATATATTTTGCACAGTTTTCAGAGAAAGGCTTATTCGGTGTCATTAAGGAAACTTTTTTGAAAAAAATGCGAGATATCTTATATTCATATATTTAAAACAAGATTTTTATGTTAGTTTTTCAATATTATGTTAGTATTTTTTTGTAATATGTAACTCACAAAAATATATATATATATATATATATATATATATATATATATATATATATATATATATATATATATATATATATATATATATATATATATACCGTAAAATCCGGCGTATAACACGCACTTTTAACACAAAAAAATGAGATCTAAATTTACCGGTACGTGTTACACGCCAGAGATATAAAAAGGATAGCTTAAAAAATAAAAAGAAATGAGCATAAGAAAAATTGAACTGCTACATAGATCGGAATACTATATATTTGAAAGAAATGGCATATCTAATGAAGTTAAAGAGCTCTGGTACTAAAAGTATACCATTTTTTTTCAAATTCCCGGGATAATAACTTGAATAAATGACTTTAATACGAGCATTGTATACGCACAATTCTGATTCCTTCATAAAAAAGAGGTGCGTGTGTGTTTTACAGTGAATATACCTAAAATTAAAATAGGCAGCCTTAAAGTATGGGTGCACGCTATACGCCGGATTTTACGGTACAGATAAATTACTATTTTTTATAATTTCCCGAGTTTTTAAAAATTTATTAAAAGATTGTTCGAAAAATTAAAGTAATTTTAAACATAAACAAATTTCTATTAATACTGATATTCTTCTTGAATGATTTTTTTACAATTACGAAATTTATCAATACATAAATTTATATGAAGCTATTTGAGAGAGATTGTATACTTCTAGTAAATACGTCTACAGAGTGTCTTGTACGTATACAAAGAAACAATAATACTCTCTGAAGCGATTCCAAACTCCCTCTAAGCATCGAATTTTTCTCAAATTACTCGAATAACTCAACTCTTCAATGGAGAGCTCCAATAAAAAAAACTCTTCATATCGTTTTATAAAAACTGAAGATTCATTCAACTGTTGACGAAGTTGAAACAAAATGGTTTCTTTACAAAGTAACTCAGCCTGTAAGGGGAAAAAATATCTCTCGAATGTATTTGAGCAATTCGAATACAAACCTTTGAAGGTGTGAGTGTGCTGGGAAGGATGAAGTGATAAAATAAAACAATATATATATTATTTGGAATGAAAATTTCTTGAAAACAGTCAATCGCATTTTTGTTAAAATTTTTCCCTTCTTTTTTATATTTTGTCAGAGTGATGTTTTGAATATCAATAACTTTCTATTGATTCATTTTAGGAATACATGATTATGCATGCACATGTAAATGTTATTTTAATAGCGTAAATCAGAGGTCTTTAACTTGAGATATGCGGAACCCTAGGGTTTCCTAAAACATTTACAGGCGTTCCGGAAGTGATCCCTATTTGCTTAAACAAAGCGCAAAACTTTTAGTACATTTTAGAATCTAAAGATCGAATTCTTTAAGACAGTTAGCCTTAAAAATAAATATAAATAAACTGCTGTTTGTAAACAATTCAACTCCATGAATAAATCACCAGAATTAAATGAAATTTAATGCACAAACGACTTGTACTAATACAAATAAATGACGAAATTTTAAATACAAAAAAAAAACAATATAAAGTGCCCGAATCAGTATTTGGTTTAGCCCCCACGCTCTGCAATTAGTGCTGTTATACGTAGTGGTATAGAGTCAAACAGATTTTGAACGTCTGTGTGTCTGCTTTTTAAGCTGCAGGAAGCGGATCACGAGCGAGACGCTGATCAACCAAACCCCACGCGCGCTCAATAGGCGACATATCCGTAGCTCCAGGGATGCCTTAAATGAAGGGAACGACTTCGGGATGTAGCACTTCAAGGACGTATCTGTTGCTATTGAGATTACTCTCAATTCGTAGCAAATTGGATCGTCCATAAAACGAAATCGCACGCCAAACCATAACTTCGTGTGTTAAGCGTCTATATCGTTCGATAACACACTCTGGAAGGAAGTGCTCACCGGCGTATCATCTAATACAAATGAGGCTATCATCGTCCCACAAATTGAAGCGTGATTCATTGAAAAGACAACTTGGCGCCAATCATCTTGCCAGGCTCGGTGCTCATGAGTTCATTGCAGATGCAGCCATTGATGGTTTGCTATTAGGGGGATCCTGTATAAAGGCACTTTTGTACGCAATCCACGGTGCAGCAGACGTCGATAAATTGACGAAACCGACATTAGCACACCTGTAGTTGAAGACCGATGTGCTGCCAACTGCCTCGAGAAAAGTGTACGGTACGAAGCTGTCTCGCGCTGACGTTACCTTCAGTCGTCCACTGCAAGTTTTTCAAGTTACTCGGTGCTCGTCGGTCCACTGCTTCCTAACTTGCATTTCTGTGGTAGAACTGTCCCGTTGCACACGAGCTCCTATTGCGTGATAGGAACATTCTCCTTCTCAAAGGCTGATAATCCTCCCCCGTTCAAATTCCGTAAGTTGTAGGAATTTCTCCTTATTTTGTTGTGGAAGCATACTTAGGTCTCACTAAACATTCGCCACTACCAAATAATCATTAACTATTTTCAATGTCCAGCTACAGTCTTCTACTTATACGCTTTCAGCATCAGTTCAGAGGTTGTTGCGCAGACGACGCATGCACAGGGGGCTCTGAGACTTTATTATTTTAATTAACATCATATTTACACTATTAAAATTCGTAAGTAAACAAACGTATATATTTCGTTTTGTGTGTACATCTATTTTCTCACGAATCGCACGGCGCAGAAACTCGCCAAATGCACCATAAGATCGGGAATGATCCGAGGAATCCGTGTTAACTATTTATATTACGATTTTGAATTAGTTAAAAAGATATAATAAAAGCCTTAAAACGCATAATTGGTTTACCCCTGTTGGCTTTTTGTTCCGTCCAGCATCATTACCAATTCAGCGGAGTGAAGTTCCGACTTTCCCCACGTTTTTAAAAACCCATCCAATTCTTACTATAAAACTCAGACAAAAAATAATTACATAATCGGAAAGATATATTTTTTTTTCGCCACGAGATACGGCATATACATATATATATATATTACAAAATAATGATTCTATCACGGTAATGCATTTTTCATAAACAGCCAAATAAATAGTTTATAAATAAAATAATACCTCAAATTTCGAAAATTTCAGGAAAATGTTTAAGGAACTATAAGAATCTTGAATCCAAAAAATACAAAAATTCTAGTTCTTTAAGGAAGTCTGAATGAGTGAAATACATGCTGAACATTTGGATTAAATTAGTCTAGGTTAAGACCCTTTTATTTTTGGCTTCACTCTATTTCATTTTTCTATAAGCATTCATCACAGGAATACTTATAAAAAATACATAAAAGACATTTTGCACACAAACAGACACCAGCAACAAGAGAGGGAGTAAATATTAAAGTCACATGTTCAGATACACGACGGCTTTTGGCAACGGACCTCGTAATTTTGAACCATGGCCAAGTGACGTGAATGACACATGAGCTGGCACCCCCGTTTCCTAACTACCACACCACAACAACGAGTGTACGTTTGAGCTCTCGGCAGATTTAACGTGCATCGCTGCCTTACGCGGTGGGTCTTTAGTGGTACTTGAACTCGTGACATGCTAGCCACGATTCGAAACCTTGACCACTAGGCTACTACGGTCACTACAGGAACAACAAGGCACGGTAAGGAATAACTCCTTATCATTAACATCACGCCAGATGGAGTTAGCTGTTCATTTAAAGTTAAGGTGAAGGAGTCTGTTACAGTAGTTTTTAAAAATTTTATATCTTTAACTCAGTGCAAAATATTCCTTTAAATATATTAACAAAAATTTTCTGACACCAACGCAAAATTTTGAAGAACGAATATTAAGTAGATTATAATTATTTAAAAATGCAGTGCTGTTAAAATAAGCAAAGTGGAATTAGTAGCTCTAACAAGAAAATAACAATAATTTCAAGTCTCAATAATTTACCAAGCCTTTGTTAAAATTAGTTTTGAACCCTTATAAAATATTAGAAAAATGCTTTTAATATCAAATACACTACTTTTTTTAATTGCCTTTAGTTCCAGCATCTAAAACACGTTAGACTTTAAATATTACTGTAGGATATATTCCCCTAAGGATGTGTGTGGTGAGAGGGGTCTCTGAATACAAAATACAGGAGAACTCATCCCTTTTTCCCGCCGGGCCACATAAAAAAAGACATTATAAGATCATAGCAGCATTGGACAAAGCAATATATATATATATATATATATATATATATATATATATATATATATATATATATATATATATATATATATATATATATATATATATATTATATTAATCCAAACATTAAAACTCGTTGATTTTGACTTTTATTTTAATACTATATTAATCTTTCTATCAAACACATACACAAAATATTTACTTTTATGCATCTTTTACTGGGTATCCTGTTTACATTCTACTAAAGGGTGTTTTTTTAGTATATATATAGAACTTTAAATTGCAATAAAACAACAATGTATAATTCGATTGACATGAACTTTTTTTTATTCGAAAGATAATCTTGTGGCATTACATTTTAAATATGATTTCTGGCATAGGACTGCCACGGCTGGCTCGGACGTAGTCCAATCTGGACGTCCAATTTTCGATGACTGTTTTCAACATTTGTAGCCGTATATCGGCAATAACACGGCGAATCTTGCCTCCAAATGGTCAAGCGTTTGTGGCTTATCCGCATAGACCAATGACTTTACATAACCCCACAGAAAATAATCTAGCGGTGTTAAATCACAAGATCTTGGAGGCCACTTCACAGGTCCAAAACGCGAAATTAGGCGGTCACCCAACGTGTCTTTCAATAAATCGATTGTGTCACGAGCTGTGTGACATGTTGCGCCGTCTTGTTGGAACCACAGCTCCTGGACATCATGATTGTTCAATTCAGGAATTAAAAAGTTAGTAATCATGGCTATATACCGATCACCATTGACTGTAACGTTGTGGCCTTGATCGTTTTTGAAGAAGTACGGACCAATGATTCCACCAGCCCATAAAGCGCACCAAACAGTCAGTTTTTCTGGATGTAACGGTGTTTCGACATACACTTGTGAATTAGCTTCACTCCAAATGCGGCACTTTTGTTTGTTGACGTAGCCATTCAACCAGAAGTGCGCTTCATCGCTAAACAAAATTCGCTTATGAAAATTCCGCACAGAACCATTATTTTCGAAATAAAATTGCACAATTTGAAAGCGTTGTTCAGGCGTGAGTCTATTCATGATGAATTGCCAAACCAAACTGAGAATAAATCCCTTGACAGCTGTTAAATCGGTCGCCATCTTGGAAAGTAATGCCAACTTAAACTTCTATACCTGAAAAGAAAAACACTATTTTTATAAGAAAAGCAAATTGATAGATTTGATTGCTCGAGTGATTGTATTTCCCACCAAATTTTTAGTATATTGTTGATAAGTAATTGAATTTTTTAGTGCAGTGGGCCCTGATCAGGCCACGTAGAAAATACCTGTGAGATGGAGGTTCAGTATCACTGCACCATACACATCGTAAGGTTCCATGAGTCGCTAAAGTTAAAATACCACCGTCGTAAAGCAGCGTTTCTCTAAACTGTGGGAAGCACCCCCTAGGGGTGTTTTTCCCCTATGAGGGGGCGGGAGCTTATCGAAAAGTTGAAAAATAAAATATTTAAAATAAATAGTAATTTACAGAAAGGAAGTTAAACAAAATTCATTCTAACATAATAAAAACTAGATACACATTTACGGTGATATATAATATGCTTATAAATGTATCAGTATTGTTTTTGATGTTGAATTTATCAATACTAAATTAAAAACAAGTTTATTAAGTACTAGTGCTTTCCATTGGCTTGTCATATATAAAATTTGGTTCTGATCTTGATAGTTGGTATGGTTTATAATTAAAGCTATATTGCGGCTTTAGCGTCAAAGTATATTTTTATTGTATTCAATACATGGTTATTTTCGGAAGGATGATGAAAATTATGATTGAAAACTGGGTCGCAAATATTGAAAGTTTGAGGAGCACTGTCGTAAAGGAACTAAAATCTATTAATTTCACTTAAAATGAAATTGTGATTCAATTTCCCAATTAGCGAACGTGTCATTTTCAGCGTAATTTATGACAAAAGGGAACACTTAGAGGATTAATGTGTATGATATCGTAAAATTAATACTTGAGAAGGAATAAGTAAAGATGATTGATAAATATATTACAATTTAAAACTTCACGTTTTAAGAAGGTGGAAATAATACCCCGCTAAAATATTTCACATTTCTCCTCAAACTACTGTCAAATTTTATGTTTCTAAAGTAGTAATAAATCATTTACTGGTTGACACATTTTACTGAAACTGATTTTAAGAGAAATTAGAGGAAATGTGCTAAATAAAACTAAATGGCCTTATTTGGGTACATAATTATGTTCAAAATAATAATATAACATGCATTTTTCATCGGATACTAAACTAAAACTTAATTTTATTTGAAATTAAAATAAACTTTCAGAATTTGCACTGATTATATCGCTCTACATCGAATATCGAAAATATCTTTTTATTGCAAAAATCAATAGAAATAGAATGCATTCTTTTTTCAAAGAAATATAGTTACTAAAAATAAATTTATTTTAAATAATGCAAACTCGCATTTCACTAACCATTATGCCCCCTCCAGCTTTAATATTCCAAAAAAAAGTATTTTTTTTAAGTTATTGATAAATAATCCAAACAATAAGTTTTCGTTTGAAAATCAAATACATTTTATTATAGCTCTCACCTCGCCTCTTGATTTAAACTTCTTTAGTGCGGGAGTATAATTTTTTAAGGTTTCTAATTTTCCGTTGGAAGTCAATTTCAGCAAAGCTAGTTAAAAACAGGTGTTTTGTCAACAAAAGAAGCATGTCTTTGAAATTTCAAGTATGTAGGTATAACATTTTAAAAACGGAAATTTGAGTTATCTATTACGCTCTCATAATCCCATCTCATGTGAGTCGATTTCAACACAACTCGTTCTTAGTGGATCTCAACTGAACAAAAAAGAAACATGCCTGCTAGATTTGAAATTTAATAGTTTTGTAGATCTCGTGATGAATGTGTGTCGTTTTTCTCCTGTATGTAAAAATGTTTTGCAATAAAATGTAGCTTAAATAATCCACATGATCTAAATTATAAACATGTTGCTCAAACGGGTTTCAAAACTTTTCATGAAGACTACATAGTATTTCTTTCTTAAAAGTGAACTGTCAAAAAATTTTGAAGTTCTTGTTTCCATTTCATTATTTATTTAACTATAATTTATATTAAAAAAAATCACAAACTCTACCTGATTATTCATTAAAACACTTTTTTTAATTCATATTTCAGTAAAGTAATTCGCTTTAAACTCTAATCTCTTTTCTTATCATAGTCAAAAGAAAAGGAATCTCTTAAGGAAATTCCTGCAATAAAATGTTTTTTTTGCTCAAAAATTTTTAATGTAAGGTAAATAAAAATAAGAGTTTATACGCAACCAGAAATTACTACGAAAACATCAAACACTTTTTTTCGGGGGGGGAGGACTTCATTTATCTTAAGAGCTTTATTTATTTATTTATTTATTTTTATAGTTCGAAAGTATCTTAAAGCATATTCCTCAACAAAAACACGTTAAATAAGTTCTCTCTCAAATCAAATACCTACAGAATGAAAAATAATAAGAAAAAATTCAATTTAATATGTCTTTATTCGAAAACAGCTGACTGAGGTACCTGATATACATACACTTTCTTTCAAGTAAGACAAATGGAAAAGAGGACAGCAGCATAATTGTGGAAAAAATTCTCGCTTTGGGCAAATGAGGATTATTGAGGTGCTAAGGAAACATTTTATTTAAACAAGTAATATAAAAAAATTATATCAATATATTCTTAGTTCAACAAAGATAAATTTTATCTTAGTTACTTTTTATTAAATAGTTACAATTAATATAAATATGTATATACATATGACCGAATCACAATAATGAGTGATAGTTAGTTTTATTAATTGTCATTAAAATATCATATTGTCATCCAAAACAATCGTGTCTATAAAATTTCAGTTCAACTGAATACTTCAAAACGTGAGAAAAAAAATGTTTTAAAGTTTTGACTCAAATCGCTAAACATGAAGCCACAGCCTAACTTTATCTTTAATTCTTTAAATAATTATTTTCAGTCAACTAATTTTCATTAATTATAATTAAATTACCGAATTGTCATCCAAAATAATCGTCTATCTAATATTTTAACTCAAATGAGTGCTTTAAAATGTATTTTATTAACGATGGAATATTTCAACAAGGTATAGCGAAATTGTGAACTAATAGTAGGAATTGAAAAAAAAAACATTCAAAATCGTTGAACAATCGACATATTTGCGTTACTTATCTTGTCCAAGAAATGTGAGCAAAAAAAATTATGATTTACCCTAAAGGAGAACTGTGAAACAGTTGATATTTTAATAGAAATTATTCGTTACTGAAAAACATAAGTCGATTCAAAGAAAACTTTCTTTGATATATTATAAAAAAATACTATGCATTTCAAACGGTTCCAGAAACGAATTCAAATAATATTAAACAATTCCGAGAATTTTAGAAAGTGAAATAAAAATTTCTAAAAATTAACAATTAGAAAAAGAAAAAAAAATGTTACTTTTTGACAATTTTTTTATTTATTCCCACAAACATGTGCTCACCAGAATTTTTTTTCCAGCTTTTAGTTAAATATCCAATTGTTTGCTTAAATTGTGTCGTTTAAGCAAACTATGTGCTTTTTAAATTTAGATAGTAGATTTGATTCGTTTCTGCTTTCTATCGCAAAAAATTGTCACCAGAAAACTTCGGAATAGTATCTCATTACCTCACATTGATTGAGAAAAGTAACTCTTGAGATATCAGTAAAGAAAATCATTATAAGTTTCCTTACATTTTCCCTTTATTTGATTTAGAAAGGAAAAGCATTGTATTTGTGTGTATTTTATCTACATGCTTCCAATCACGATATACATTTTTATGTCAGACAACAATTTTTATGTAATACTTTCTATAACAATGTATTCGAAAAAAATTCTTCAAAATCCTATTTTAAACAAATCATTCTTGTTTTACTAATAAAAATAGAAATAGCCATGCATTTATTAGATGTGCATTCCACTTACTATACATATTACCATTTCAGATTAAAGTTAATTGCCACATAAAAATTTAGAAATTAGGAGAATGTTTTTTAAAGTCGCTTTTCAAATCAAAACGAAGGCTTTTAGAGATGGATTCAGAAATTAGAAATGGAATCCTATCTTCAAACTTCCATACAATGCCAATGTGAGAATTCTAAGCCTTCACAGATTTAACGTGAATCAGTCTCTCTACATTGTAAGGAGTACGTGTAGTCCTTAGAAGTACCGGGATTCAAACTCACAACCCAACAAAAGCAGCGCCAGCAACGAGTTTGCGATCGTAACCACTAGGCTGCCATACCCAAAGGGAAACTGTGAATATGCTACCTTTAAAGCTCAAAAGTTGGGGATGAGCAGACTACCTATCTAATCTGCACATTAACTTATTTTCTCCGCTAAAGTGCGGAATCAAGAGTTTTCCGTATTTTGACTAGGTAATCTTTACATAAGCGGTTTCCATATCGTTTAAGTCAGCGTTTCTCAAACTGTGGGACGCCCCCCCCGTAGGGGAGCGTGATAACTCTACGAGGGGGAATGAGCATGTTAATGATTATTTACAGCTTATTTAAAAAATTATTAATTTACTGAAAGTCAACAAACAGAATACATTCTGACATACTAAAAAACAAAGTACGCACTTACACTGATATAATAAACTTATAAATGCATCAGTGCTACATGCAAAGCATTCGATAATTTTTTTTAAAAATACTATTATAACAAGTTAAATAATTACCAGTGAACCCACGGGCGTGTCATTTATAAAATTATATACAAAAATTAACTGTTATCTTGATAATATATATGGTTTATTATTAATTCCTTAACTGCAGATAAAATATGTTACGTGATTTGCTCCCCAAGATCACCATTTTCAACATAGACAGGCGCATGTGCAGTATGGGGGGTGTGAAGGGAGTGGGAGGAATAAATAAACAAATCCTCTGAAATAAGTAAATCCTTCGCAAACCCTGTCAAGGTCCTTTTATTGCGCTCCAAAGCCTTCTGAATAATTTAATGGATAGCAGAGTACAGAAAAATTCGTACTTCGGAAAGACGTATATATACGTTAGGGGCAATTAACGCTTTGGGTGAGCGAGACGTTTATATACGCTGGTAGCACTTAAGAGGTTAAAGCAGTGCTTCTCAAACTTTTAATACTGGCGCCCCCTTTTCAATCACAATTTTTATCGCGCCCCCCTTATACATTAATAATGTACTGAATGCAATAATAATGCACTTTTTTTTACGCTAAAGCAATAATCTTTATTATAAACCGTACAAATTCATGCCATAAGTATTAAATTTTGTATATGTTACTTTTAAGCAAAAAAAAATAATAATTAAGTAATAGGATAATTATTATGTTATTTTTCCTTTCTCTGATTTTTAAATTGGAACATATTGCAAAATACGGTGGTTGCTTAGAAGACAAAATATAGATATCAGCTAAATGTAGAAAAAGAACTCAGAGGGTCAATTTCTAATTATAAGCATTCCTTTGAAAAACTTTGTTCTGTAAGACAAGCCCATGGAAGTCGCTAATACTTATTAAACTTGTTCTTAATTTAGTATTAATTAATTAGTTATAAAATACTCTGTGCAGCACTGATACATTAAAAGTATACCGGCTGAAATGCCCTCTCTTTGCACAACTTTATTTATAAGAAAATTAAACATTATTGATATAATCACTTAATTGTAAGGAGAGTAAAGCCAAGTGTGCAACAATGTTTACAAAAATGTAAAATATTTTTTTAAAAAAATGATTGCTCAAATTATAATTAGTTTTATGCGAACTGTAATTTTAAGTCTCTAAGAATTAGCATTTAGAATTGATGTTGAATAATGAACAATAAAAAAATCCTGATGAAGAATAATTGTATTATTTTTAATATTTTTAAAGCGAAAAGACTTCAAAATGTTTTAACCCTGGAGAGGGCACACACTCGATACTAATGGTCAAGCGGGGTTTTTGAGTCACCCCAATCATTTTTTTTTATAATTATTTTTATAGTAAACAATAAAAATCGTAATTCCAGTGAATAATTTAATTAAGAGAAAATATACTTACCTACTTTCAAGGACACAGAAAATATTTCGGAAAAAAAGTTATCACACCGGGAACTCAGACAAAACAAGTACCTTAAGATCGTAAAAAAACGTCTGTTACTCTCAAAAAAGAGGGAGATATGTGACAAATATATTTTAGTTCACGTTAAGATTGTCAAACAGTAGGATAGTGTTAGGGTCATTGATGACAATTAAACAGTTTTGCCAGAATTACCGATTTCGTGCACTCTGTGCTCGGCGTGACCGCTCCCGGATTAAAAGTGTATTTATTACAATATGGATGTTCTAAAAAATGATGTAAAACGTTTTTCATTATGCTTGGCTTAGTAATCCTTTAAACTTCCCTAAATGAAAAAAACAAATACATAAGAACAGGGACGTAACTAACCGTACAAGTAAGCTCGAAGGTCAAACCGCAGCAAATACATTCTGCTGCCTACAGCTGATGGCAATAATATATAACAGTGACGAACTTTTTATCTTCCTAATTATTTATTTTTTTTTTTTTGATTATGTATCTGGGTTTTGTCTTTCCTCTGAAAGAGTAGCATATTCGCTTCGAAAAGAAAACGTAATAAAAAAATCTCTCATCATGGGATTACAGCAAATCGAATAAAACGTGTTTTATTTGGTTATAGTATCAAAAATAGCTAAAAAATGAGGTTTTGAAGTAGAAGCTTTTATTTTTGATGATGTAAAATCGCAGATAATATACATATATTATTTCCGTGTAAATGTGTATATTTTTCATTGTGTCAGAAACTATTTTGTTTTACTTCATTCTAGTAAATAAACTTTTTTAAATCTTTTATTTTCGATATGCTCGCGCCCCCCAGGGGGGCGCGCCCCACAGTTTGAGAAACACTGGGTTAAAGTCGTATTGTAGATTTAGCGTCAAACTATAGTATTATTGAATTCAATATATTGTTATTGTAAGGAGGGGGCGCGATGGAAATTATTATTTAATATTGGGTCGCAAATATTGAAGGTTTGGGAAGCACTGGTTTAAGTTTAAAAGTTTGTTTCTTTCGTTTCTTTTTTGTTAAGACTTTCAATTGAAAAAACTTTGACGCGCATACGAGAATAGTTTATCCAAAGCATTTAGAAACAGAGGGACAGAGAAAGTAGATGTTTGGATGAAACACTCTCCGGGAATTAGTTTGTAATAAATTTAACTAAGATGGTCAGTATATCTTCCGGAAATAAGTTAATTATTTACGGTTCAAATTATTGATGATTGATTCTATGAACTAATTTGTTATTTGCTTGATTATAGTAAAAACGGATATAAACGTTACTATTGTTTCACCGAAGTTCTTATTTTCAATTTGATGAGTAGCCTGTAGGTAATGTGCGGATTACCTGGGTAATTTGAGAAATGGAGTTTTCCACATTTTAATAGACCACTATCATTAATTTGAAGATTATTTGAGTAATTTAAGAAACGAAACAGTTTTCCGCACTTGAAAGAATGAACGTAGTTTATTTGAAGATTAACTAGATAAGTTAAGAAATGAAATAATTTTCCACACATTAACGGATCTACTTAGTTAACGTGCAGATCACTTAGCTAATTTGTAGATTAACTGATTTCCGCACTTATTGGTAACAGATATATCGCACATCCGAAAGTCATACAAACCTCAAAATGAGAACCAGCGGTAATTTATTATTATTAAATACTTAAATATTTTATTATTAGAATTTTATTTTTAAATTATGCAAGCAAAATGTTATTTTCTTTTAAATTTTCAAAACTACTAAGATCATGATTAAAATGCATCCGACAGAGAAGTATAATATTGGGGGAACTTTTCTCAATTTCTCTAGAAGTAATAAAAACGTCTCTTTTGTTAGAAAAAGAAATTGCCTTCACTTAAACATCTTCTTTCGACAATAAAAGATTCCCAGGAATTCGCCTTGACCGGCACCTGTAAAAATCGATCCAAAACTAAGAGCAACTCTTCCTATTACGGTTCTCAGCTCTCTCTCTCTCTCTCTCTCTCTCATTCGTTGATTCACCGAATATCTACAAAAATATCATGATACTTATCGCAAGATTGTAGTACGTTTTCCCCTCTCTATATATACAAGATTAGAAAGATATTTTGCGATAAAAAGCTGTGGACGGTACGGCATTTTCTTCTTTATTTACAAAATTATGCGACAAAGTTATATTACTGAGTTTTTTTTTTAATATACCAAATAAAAAAATTCTTGTAGTTAAGGTATCCGACTACGTTCGGAACCGTGATTTTAAAAAAGCGCATAAATGGATAATTGTCATGATATTTAGTGTCACTCAGATTAGAATGCATACATAAAATTGTTTTAAGGAAATTTTGCCAAAAAAGTTTATTTAAATATAACATTTTGGCAAAAAGTTAACTTAGAATAATCTTTTTTCCAAATGTTCTCCTTTTGTGAAAAAATGGTTCTATTGCAATAATATTCTGCCTGTATATAGCTCAGACCTCTCTACAGAGGCTCAACTAGAATTTTTGAAAAATTTACATTATTTTCAGAGTTACCACCAATTGAAATAATTATTGGCGTTTTTCTCTTAAAATTGCTCCCCTATGTTGTCGTAAAATATGAATAAGCCCACTTCTAAGTTATATTTTTCAAAAATTCTAGTTGAGCTTCTGTAGAGAGATCTGAGCTATATACTGTTAAAATATTATTATAATAGAACCATTTTTCACAAAAGGAGAACATTTGGGAAAAAGATTATTCTAAGTTAATTTTCTGCTGAAATGTTGCATTTAAATAAATGTTTTTGTCAAAATGTCCTTAAAACAATTTTATGCATATATTCCAATCTAAGTGACACTAAATATCATGAAAAGTATCCATTTATACGCTTTTGCAAAAACACGGCTCCTAACGTAGTCGGATACCTTAAGTGAGAAATATTTAGAGATTTTTTTTTTTAAGCACAAAATTGGAACAAAAATATTTACTAAACTCCAGATTAAATGAGAAATATTAAAAACAGTACGTTGATATTCTGCATAATCCGGCGTATAACGCCAAGTTTAACACAAAAAAATATCGAAATTTACTCGTGCGTGTTATACGCCACGGGAATAAAATAATAGCTTTAAAAATAAATAGAGAGATTCATAGAAAGAAAGTTAGAATATCAAATATATCGAGATTATGTTTATTTAAAAAATGGCATACCTCATGAACTAAAAAGTTGTACTTCTAGAGAAAAGGAAAGCTGTTTTTTCCAAAAGACTGGGGTTATACCTCAAATAAATGCCTTGAAAACATAAGAGCATTGTCCACGTACATTCCAGGTTTCTTCGATTAAATGTGGATATGCTTTATTCCTTTAAGACTCAATCCGCACGATCTTGCGGGTTAGATATTCTTATACGTTTTTGCTTCTGGAATAGTGGTATATAAGGAAATCGCAAATTTAGCAATTGAGCCGGTTTGCAGAAAGCATAGTACATCAGTTTTTATTAACATACGATTGTTGTGGTCCATGTTTTTTTTTCAGCTGGAAAATCTAGCTTGGTTTTCAAATACAGCGAAATCGCGTTTTCTTTTTATATGTCGTAAAAAGGTAATTATCAAAATATTTCTAATTGATTAGATACACATTTTTGTATTAATGTTTAAATAACTGTAAAGTAGAAAAACATTATTATACTCTATTAATGTTGCTTGTTACCCGCACGATCGGGAGGGCTAGGTGTTACTTGAGTCATTGCAGCTGTAAAGGTAAGTACTTAACATGCGAATTTTCTTTTCTGTTTTAATAATGTTGATGACAGCCTAAAAAGGAAATATATTGTTACGTAATTAATATCACATTTTCTTGGGGGTCACCATGGATGAGTCCCGTTTTTTCTTTCTCTTTCTCTTTTGCGATTAATTTTCTTTTTCATACATTTGTTGAGGAGAATGGCATTTTTATCCCCTCCACATTCATACCTCTCCCCCCCAAACAAAATCTGGGTTTTCCGGAGGGAGTTAATGTAGTGTGGATTAAATACATATTTTTTAAATAATAAAATTTTCTGGTACATTTTACTAGTTTTCATGGAGTAATGTGCTTTTAACCAAAAACTTTTTCAGGTATCTAAAAGGAGAAGAATTCGCACAGAAGAAGAAAGTTTGCAATTGATGAATAAATCGAATTGAACTTAGATCGGAACTCAGTGATTTCTCGGATGATGACAATGCTGCAAATAAAACATATGAATCGTGTATACTGGAAGAAAATCAAATTCAGATGAGAGCGATGAAGAAAAACATGGAAATATTTGAAATGGAAATACAATTTTGGATCATTCTTTACCATAAAAGTCTCTTGAGCACATTTATTACATTGATTTATCTGTTGCAAATTATTGGTTTCTGCACAAACATTATGCAATATAAATAAAATTCCTCCAAAAATCAAAATAGATCTCTTGAAATTTGCGTTAGAGATAGTGGAAGCATTATAAGTCTCTCCACCTACTAAAAAGATATTTTAACTGATGGTGAAGATAACAATGTTGTAATTTTAATCGCAAAATGATCGAAGCGTTATAATGCACCTGCTATACATGCCATGGGTTTTATCGTGACCATTCGAGGATAAAATGCTTCACAAGTGTTCGATGTGTTGAAGACATTTCAAGAACACGAAAGTGCAGATTTGAAAACAGTGAAAGCAGTTCGAAAACATGTTGTGAAAAATGCAAAGTTTATTTATACTTGTCAAAAACAAAATATAAGATTTTTACATTAAATACATAATGAATTATTAAGAGAGTTAATTATGCATCAATAATTTCCTTACTTGTAACAATTCTAGTAGAATTAAGATTGTTTCTTCTATCAACTTAGAGCTAAAAATGTACAACTCGCGTAAAATTAAATAGGTGACCTGTTTCACAGATAACGCCCGTGTGCGGGTACCGTCTACGTTCTACGGGGGAGAGAGGGAAGTATTTATTATTTTTCCCAGTGCCATTGGGGTCCATATAGTATTAATAACTAGAAGAATTTAATATTTAAAGATAAAAATGTTTATGCTCTTAAAGGATTATACGGTCAATAAACCTAAAAATTAAAAATATATATACAGTTTGAATGCATAGATGCCTATTATGTGTGCTAGATTTTACGGTAGGCAAAAAAATGATATAAATTTTCAAGAAAAATATCTAAAACAAGATTTTTAGATAAGTATGATTGATATATACACTGGTATGCAAAAATTAAGGACGAAGTCGAAAAAATAGCATATCAGCTGAACGAAGAGGCAGAGCGGACAAAAAGACCAATCAGGCGATTAAGTAAGGTGATGTACGGTAGCACATGCGCAGATATGCAGGTAGACGTAATGGGGGAGTGTCTGAGTAGTATAAAGCATGTTATCAGTGTAAGATCAGTATTTCTGGCAAAGAGATTGCACGCCGTATAGCAGTTAAAATCACACCGAGTTGCTGCCTCGGCGAGAAATGGCGAATAATCAATCTGTTAGACGACATCTGGATGCTTTAATCCGAGGTCGAATTATTGTGAGAAGTTGGAGGAAGGCCGCAGTGTGACAAGTGTCACAGCATCGTTTCACGACTTTGGAGACAATTTCAAACTGCAGGAACAGCTATCCGGGGGTTCAGTAGTGGTCGTCCACGAGGAACCACACCCGCAGATGACCGGTACATTGTCTTACAGGCCAGAAGAAACAGGCGGCAGACAGCGAGAGAAATTGCTAGACACACGACACAGGCGACTGGAAGACCGATATCGCGTTTTACCGTGGCCAGAAGACTGCACGGTGGTGGTCTGTTTGCACGACGCCATGTACGGTGTGTACCTTTAACGCCTTCTCATCGGAGAAGGCGTTCTTTGTGGTGCCGGGAACACCGGAATTGGAGAGACAATGAATGGGGAAGAATACTTTTTACAGATGAGAGCATATTCAGTTTGAGTAGCGATTCTCATCGCATACTCATATGGAGAGAGCGGGGAAGCCGCAATCATCCCTCGAACATCATTGAAAGGGACAGGTATGGAGGTCGCGGTGTTCTCGTTTGGGGAGGCATCATGCTTGGTAGTCATACAGACCTTAACATCTTCGACGCAGCTTCAGTCAACGGGACCCGTTATTGTAATGACATTCTTCTTCCATATGTGCGTCTTTTTAGAGGCGCTATGGGTCTGCAGTTCCTTTTCATGGACGACAATGCACCATGTCATCGCACAGTAGCTGCCGAACAGCTATTAGAGAGTGAAAATATTGAAAGCATGGATTGGCCGGGACGATCTCCGGATCTTAATCCCATCGAGCATGTATGGGATTTTCTAGGCAGACGCTTGGCAGCTCGTACCTTACCACCAGTAACGATTCGGGAGCTTCGATTGGCGCTGCAAGACGAATGGGCAGCAATGCCTCAACAACTCATCGACACCCTCATTCTCAGCATGAGCAGACGCTGTGAAACCTGCATAGCAGTCAGGGGAGATCATATCCCCTACTAAAGACCGGATGTTTCTTGCTGGACAGCCATCACAGGGATGTTTCGGCCTTCAGTCGCATTGCGCTGAAGTCGATTTGTGCATTTGTGTTGATATGGAAAGCTTTTGTACAAAGTTATATTGAAAAAACCGTCTCGTCCTTAATTTTTGCACACCAGTGTATATATATATATATATAGTGATGTGCAAAACTTAACAACAATGTAAATTTAATCAGACGGCTATGAAGTTGTAGAAAAGGGGTTATTATGCTCAGTACAATGACCATTAAGTTTAGTAGAAGGGTGATGTGTATGCAAATGTCAGGAATAAAACGTCATATACGACCCAGTCAGATAGCTCCATTGCTCACAGCAATTGCATACAGCAACAGTATGACAGGTGTCATGATTTGCTGTGTACCGACGTCTTCAAAAAAGTGCCCTATTTGAAAGCTGGGATGAACGCACAGAGTGGTGTAAGGAGCAAATGTTGGACATTTCATCAATGATGTTGCGTGCTCTTTACGGATGAGATTCGTTTCAATGACGCAAGTGATTCTCAACACTAGTTGGATTGTATAGAGATCGGAACATGTATGGTTTTATCCCAGTAACATCACGGAAAGAGACCATTACGGTGGTCCTGGAGTTGTCACCTTCAGAGGCATTATGCTGAACGGTTGAACTGAGCTCTACGTCTTCAACAGAAGTTCTGTAACCGGAAATCGTTATTGCAAGGATGTGATCCTTCCCCATGAGATTCTGTTCTGATGTGCGTTTGGATCAGACTTCGTTTTTCTGGACGACCATGCATGACCACACCAGTCTGCTGATGTTCCGCTGCTACTGGAAACGGAATATATCACTCAAAAGGATTGTTCAGTTTTCTCCCCCCCCCCTGTTTTAATTCTGATAGAACATGTGTAGAATGCTTTGGAGAGACGACTTGCGGCTCGATTACATCCACCGAGGAACACCCAACAACTGAAACAGGTGCCGATTTGGGAATGGGAACTCTTCCTCAAGAGCTATTGGGCAACATGGCACTGAGTATGGAGAGATGGTGCGAAACAACAATAGCAGTTAGGCAGTGACGTAACGCACTACCCCGCAACCGCCGCATTGCGGGGAGCCCAAAATCTAGGTGACGCCAAGTAAGATCCCTTTTTAAGATACGGATTGCGGCCCAAAACCTGACTTTGCAGGGGGACCCTAATTATCTCTGTTACCCCACTGCTGTAAGGGGAACGCATATACCTTCTATTTGACATCTGCTTGTTATTCTTCTTGGACAGAAAATCATGTATAATGATACTTGAGTTAAATAAATCCTTTTTGTTTTGCTTCGCTTGATTCTATGCTATAAGCATCATATTCATTCTAGGGCAACTATGCTTTCATCTCGTTTAAGCACTTTACAAGGCAACAGGAGACTATTGGCAACTGTATCTGAGAGTGTGAGTTATATTAACATCGCACTTTAATGCAACATGAGGGCTATTCGCGATGGACCTCGAAAATTTAAACCACTTTCAAGCAACGAGTACAACACCTACTAGGACAATTTCACTGCTGCAGTTAAGACCCGGGGTTTAGATTTGTGTATCTATAAGCTTAACAAACTACTGATAAAGATTTATTCTTTTTTTCCTTGTTTTTTTTTACTTCTGATTATGCTATTAGAAAAATCAAACCATCAAAAATGAAAAAAAAAAATTCATTTAAAATATGTCAGATATGTGTGTATGTTTGCGTGTGTGTGTGAAGAGTTTTAAGATAGTTCAATTAATTTACCAGTATGGGATACAATTTCTGTTTCAACTTTTTCCAAAAGAATTTCGTTTCAAAGTGAGCTTCGAACTACCGGAACAAATAGTTTTTCTTTAAAAGAAAATCATGAAATATTCAACAAACAAGACGAAGACATTTATCGAAAAAAAAGCATTCACAGAGCTCTTCTATTCTAAAATCGCTGATGCATTGAGTCCTAAACTTTTATTGAGGATTACTTGCTGCATTTGGTCCGCAAAAGCTGAGTGGCACTATTTCTCGGACTAAAAGCATTGATCAAGATTGTGTTTGCTAAAACTTTAAAAAACAGGGAGGTTGGAATACTCCGTAATTTCTTTTTCCGGATGATGCAACTTTCTGGTCTTAGAAGCCTAACTATAAAAACACTTTGGCGGATCTAAGATTGTGAAAAGCAAATCGATCTTTTCTTGCATATTTACTCATTTTTTTAAAAAAATAAACGAACTATCTGAAAAAACTCTAAACTTTGCATGAAGAAGCTTCATAACTGTATACACTATCATAAGAACTCTGCTAGATTAAGCTCTGAAAATACTTTTTAATCAACATACGGGTAATTAAATAAGATCAATAAATAAACACGTAAAAAAAGCAATAAATGTAAATAAAATCATTTACGAAAAAAATACAACTGCTAAGTCTTAGAATAAAATGGTTTAAATATATTTATATATGAAACGAAATATGAACAATGCACGAAAAATAAATATATATATATCCAAATAAGTGAAAAAAAAAACAATTGATCCCAAACCAATGGGAGCTAATATTACACAACCAAGAGAGTCAATACATTTTTTTTTTATCAAAATTAGAAGTTCCTACTAATAGTAAAATTAACTTCTGATTTTAATTGCAAGAACGGTTTCTTATTTAGTGTTAAAGTAGCTCTTTTGTTTTATTTTAAATTCAAAGCTTCGTTTAAAGAAAAAAATTTTATTTACTATATTTTTTAAAACTTTCGTTTATATATATGTATTGCATTTTGTGAAAATTAGATAATCCCTTGTTTATCTTAAGTTATTCAAAAATAATAGTACAAATTTTTGATTTACGTATATTATTTTTAAAAAAGTATTTTTTTTACTTTTATGTCCCACGTGGGTTTTATGAAACACTTGCAAAAAAAACACATCATTACTTTTAAATTACTAATTAATAGGTTTTATACAACGACATTTAAAATAAGGCTTTACGCCTAGAAATGCTTATCCAATAGCGTCTTTTTGTACATATATTGTGCTTTAAAACATACATCCATCTATTATTCAATTTATCTTATTAAATAAAACTTTATTCGAAACATACTCATACATTTATTTGCACAAACTCAACTTTATTACTCAACTTATTTCTATTATATCCAATTAATTCAAATATATCTTATTTTTCTATAATAAAGCATAGCAAAAACTTAATGTATCAGGAATTGTATACGACATGTTTATTTTGAAACTAATTCGTTATTAGTACAATACGCACCAAGCAACTTTTTGCCGCAGTATTCAAATGTCACCCAAAAAGATTGTGACGCCCAGTTTTCAATCTGAGATAGCGGCTCAGGACTAAGAACTCGACGTGTAAATAATTCTAAAATATAGCTGATTCCTGACGAAATCGTTTAATTACATAGATTTTAAAAGATGCAAACAAAGTAATTAAGCAAAAATGCGCTTCTTTTTTTTAAAGAAAATAAACTGGAAAATTACGAGTGCTAAGAATTAAAAAAATATAGAATATGAAGAATTTAGAAATATTGAAAAGAAAAGCAGAAAAACACTATGAAGAAAAAATGCGAGAAATATAAAATATATACATCAATAGCGATTAAGAAAATTCCGAGTTCTCTATGAATTTCATTGAATTAAGAACGTTTAAAAATTCATTAATGAAAAGGAGATTTGAAATAAAGTAAAGTGCAAATTCACAATTTGCTACCAGTAGAAAAAGAACTACGCTTATTAGATTATTACTATTGTAATTGCGAAAATTGGCACTATAATAAAACATGTGCCTGTCAAATTTCTTATTCTGTATGTAAACAATTTTGATTTCACTGACATACTTACCATCTTTCAGGGTGGCCGAAATAAGTTTTAATCATGAAATGAGACGGGGAGGGGAACAAAACTCTTAGAAAATAAAGTTTACAGAAAGTGTATGAATTCGGAAATCTTTTAGGTCCACAAAAATTGTACAAAACTTTCAAATTGTTTTAAAAAAAAAAGATCCTGGTACTCACCAGTAAAGTTAGAAACATCCACGTTGGAATAAAGCACAGAAGATGAAAGTTTCACTATAGACAACGTAAAATGTGGAATTAATTAAATTTGTAAAAATGTCGAATTAAAATTGACCGCTGTAAAAAAGAACCAACAAATTTTAGTATACTTAATAAGGATGGCAATCACAATACCAAACATTAAAAATCAAGGTAACCATATTGTATTATTATCGCCCAACTTGGAGAATAATTAGGCGAGTAGCTTACTGGCATCAAAATTCTGCTTTATTTTATAGTTTTTCGTAGAATTATTTTTTCAAAAACAATAAAAATATAATACTAACAAATAGTATAAATAGTAAATTTCTCCTTCATCAAAACATATTAAAAATTAAAAGCGTATTTTCATAAAGACAATAACTTTCATTTTTCAAATGTGTCTTCATTTTAAGACATTACTTTAAAGAGTTAAAAGTACTTTTAAGAGTTTAAAAGTTTTAATACTTTTTTTAACTGTACAACAACCATTTTTATTCTCATTTGTGCCATAAAACTTAACACTCTCGCTTAAGAACAATTTCTGGCATATTTTCACCATTATTCACTAAGATAAAAGCACCTGCTTCACAGCTAATATGCTTCCGCATAAAACAGACGATAATTTTCAGCGCAAGTGTTTCTAAACTCTCGAATTATGAAGCATATTTTTTCTTTGCTGTGACACATTTTAAAATAGAATTCTGAGGAGTTCAAGTAATCGTATCACGAAAGAGTACTTACTCAACATCTACAGCTTAGAAGGAAATATTTTATTCCATATTTAGCCCACAGGCTACTTAAAATGCTAATGAACTTGGGACACTTTTGATGATGCATCTATTTAAACAAAAGTTTTCGTTGTACATAATTTCTTCAAAGATTATCTAGAGTAACATTTAAAATGGAAGGAAAATTCAACATATTAACATAATACTGGAGTAAGCGACGTATTTATTAACTTTCTTAAATAAAAATCGTATTCCATTACAAGAATTCTTTTCCAAGTTAGTAATTGAAGTGCTTTAGGATCTCTATTATTGTAAAATGTATATCAAAAGTTTCAAGAAAAAAAATATATTGCATTTTATTATTATTTTTTTTTCATCTTCACTTAATAATCATTTGTATATAGTAAAGATCAACAAGTAATATAAAAAAAATAAGTCAATTCCTACTTAGGTCAACAAAGGAAAATTTTATTTTAGTTACTTTTTATTAAATAGGAACAGTTAATATAAATATGTGTACAACATACACATGACAGAATCACAAAATTAAGTGGCAAAACAGAAAGCGATTTTCCATTTCCCTTTCTATATAGGGTGTTGGATTATTATTTTTGTTTGTTACTACTTATTACTACTTATATATTTAATTTAATTAATGAATTAATATTTGAAAAAACTGTATTAACCTCAAGTGTCATCCAAAAAAGTTTTAAAAAATGTATTTGAGCTTGAATGGATGAATAGAAAGTATTTTATTAACGATTGAAAATTTGAACAAGATATACGTATATATGAAGATATCTATATATATATAGTGAGTGCTAATAGTAGAAATTGAAAAACAGTAAACATTGAGACTTGTTTTCGAATACATTGTTATTAAAAAACCTTTATAAGAATAAACATAATATTTTTGTTCTGTTGTGGAAAGCGAAATTGTAAAAATTTTGATTTAAATTCGTGATATATTTGTTAATTATTTTAAATTTTGCCCTAATATAGAAATGTTCGAAAACTTTTTGTCAGTTTTTAGTATGTCACAGATTTTAAAGGCTTATTTTATGTTTCATATTGAGATATAACTTTTTTTAATTATTATTTTTAAAAATATATATTAAATACACCAATATATTTAACGTTTCTTTTTTATTAAATAAATGTTATAATCTTGATAGTATATATATAATTTAAAAATTGTATGAGATTATTATAAAAAAATACATAGGCTTATTATATAATTAAAATGTTTTTTTAAAAAATTAATGAAAGTTGAAATTTTTAACTAAAATTTTACTATAAATATTCTCGACACATTTTTTGACAAACAAGACTTACAATTAACATTTACATGGCGTTGACAAAGAAAGTTAAGAGGAGTAAGAAACTTCTATACAAAAAATCTTAAATTGACTGATTTCGATTACCTTTTCTCAAAATCTGTTATATGTACATGTTTGAAATTTTTCATACATTTAAAGTACACCTTTCTCATTATATTGAAATGAGCTTTTAGCCAATTTTGATCTTTTTCATAGTTTATAAAATATTTTATAGAAGATAATGAGCAATTTAACCCATTTTTCACATAAAATATTGGTAAAAAATACTTTTTTGAGTTTTTTACAAAACCTTTATTTCAGTATATATTAGCTATCATTATAAAAATTTCAAAAAAAGTTTCATACCTATGAACAGTAGTTTCTCTGAAAAGATGCATCGTTGACTGATATGGAATTCCAGATGACGGCATAGTTCTAACAAATCGTCAGGAAAATAACTATAAAGAGCTGCTTTGAAATATGTTGAAATATATTTCAAATATAGAATATAAAAATATTTCGAAAATAACCAATATCAATTAATAATTATTACCAATGTATAATAATAATTACACATAATACTAATTATTATATTAAGTAATATATAATAATTATTATATAACATAATAATAATCATATAATACTAATTATTTACATAATAATAATTGAAGTGTTTAATATGTAGTAATAATCGTATAATATAATATAATAATAATAAATATATATAACAATAATAATTATTTATTATGTAATTACATTATATTATACATAACATAATTATGTAATATATATTAAAATTAATCATAATAATATATGAATATCAATTAATATTTGCTGACTTGCAATATTCCAAAAAAATGCAAGTTCCTTTAATGAATTTCATCGCACAAGGAACGCTTAAAAATACATTATTTAAAAGGAAAATAAAGTGGAAATGCCTAATTTGCAGCAATAATTAAAAATACAGTTCTGGTTTCATTTTTAAAAATATCCTGGCCTCACCAAAGATATTATAAATATCGATATTTGAAAATAACACAAAATACAACAGAAGACTGAAACAGATGCTTGAAGAATGCATGCAATGAAAATGGTTAAAATTTTAAGGAAATCGAATAAAAATCGTTTGAAATTAATAGAGTTTCCACGAAAAAAAACCCAATATAAATTAATTATAATATTCTTCATCCTCACATTGCAACCACGTAACCACACCATAAAAATATATCAAGTAAACCATATTGTAATGTTATCGCCCACGTTAGCGAACATAAACAATAACATGGCGCGTAGCACTACGACAGCATATAAGCACCTTATTTATTTTTATGACGAATAAATTATATTCTAGAATATGTAATTACTACTTTAATACTTGTCTCCTAATTACCTTTTCTTTACATGTATAAACGGCTTCTAATTTATGAATAGTATATTCTAAAACGTCATTTTTTTATTATATACAAATACAGGTGATTTTTTTTCTTTCTTATCTAAAGCTTTGATCTCAAAGTGCATAATTGAAAGAACTATTAACATTTTTTTTTTTGTTTTTCGACTTTTATTTTGACTTTTTCTCTTTAATGTATGTATGTCGCAGGGAAATTATGAAATTAGGAATATCATTAAATCCCTAAGAGAGATGATCACTTGACGGTAGATGTTAAAATAACTTCTCTTCAAGGTCATTTCCCTGATGAAAGTAAGTGATTTTATAACATCCCTGAACTGTTTCAGTGAAATGATGAAATGAACTAATCAGAATTTGCATTGGAAAAGGCTATCCAGCTGGGGGGAGACACTGGCGGGGTCTAGTCCTTGTACTTCCTAACCGTATAATTAGTACTATCGATCCCCTAAACATCAACCCCATATCTTTAAAAAAATGGCACCATATTACTAACATAGTGATTGACAATTTAGTGCGTGAGCAACCTAGAGGAAAGATGTTATACCTCAAAAAATACCAGTCTAATTTTCTTATTTATTAATTAGCTTTGAATAAATATAATTTGCATTTCATTGACTATTGTTGCATCTCTTACTACTACGTTTAGTAATGCACCATATTTGTTCAATAAACACTTTAAAATTCTTGACAATATTATTTCATCATTTCACTGAAACAGATCAGGTTTTTGTTCAAATCCCTTAATTTTATCACAGAAATGACCTTGAAGAGACGTTAATTTTACACATCCCGTCAATTGATCATCTTCCTTAAGGATTTGATGAGATTCCTAATTTCATTATTTTCCTGCGATATATGTATAAATATCAATTAATATAAAAAAACTAGAGAAAACATTTAGTGCTATTCGAGATTGAATAAACACTTATTCACAAAAAATTCTATTTCCTTGTTCTAAATAACCTTAGAATTCGAGTTATTCAAGCTCTAGGAGCTATTTACAGACAAAGGACTCCCAGGCATCTGAATGGGAAATCAATATAAAGCTCATTCGTCTCCGAGTACACGTATATTAAAATCGTAATATTGGAATACATAATATCATATTCCCGCAATCTACATTTACAGAATAGTTTAAGAGCCTTATATGAACATGGTAGTTGAATTAATATTTTGCTCAATTTTTAAATGGAAAATATTATGAGCTGAATATAGAAAAACATAAACTTCAATGCCTTATTTTTCTATATTAATTTGTATGAAAAAAATTTTAAGTAAATATTTAAACTCAGCGTTTATATATATATATATATATATATATATATATATATATATATATATATAATTTTAAAACTGAATTCGATTTAAATATTTCGAAATTTGGTTCATTTATTTCTGCTTAAATAGCAAGAGAAAGTTTTGCGTAAATCGACTCCTGGAAGGATGCCGGGGCGTAATAGACAAAAGTTTTTGTTTTTGAGATGTTAGCCAAAAATACTTGAAATTCGGTAAACATGTTTTTTATTGTATAGAAATACACTAGGAGCAGATTTTGAAGGGATCGACTACCAAGGTGGATTAAGGTGACGTCATAAAAAATATTCGCATTTTTGAAATGTTTGACCTAAAGATTTAAAATATGGAAAACGTGTTTCTTTTGTTTAGCAAAAATTTACTAAAAATAGTATTTTGGAAATCAAATCAAAGTAGTGTGTGGTAACGAAGGTTAAAAATATTGATATACTTCCGTTGTAGAAGTTTATATCCTTTTTTAAAGAAAGAATCAAGATCTATTAAAATGTTTTTGAATACAAATAAAAGCTTAGTGCCAAGATTTAATTCTTTTAAAAAATTTTATTTAAAAACTAGATATAGTCATACAAAAATATCCTGAAATATCCAGCCAAGCGGTTGAGCACTAGCTACTTGTAATGTGAAATAAATTAAGCTACTTTAAATCAAATAATTAAAATGTTCTTTTTCATTATATATATATATATATATATATATATATATATATATACATATATATATAATATGAAAAAAAAGTATCATATATTTGTGACGTATCTATACGGCACCTTATCACTAATACTCTTAGGCGTCTTTGGGTATTGTAAATTCGCGTATATTTCCAACCAGCTCTAAAAGAAGAAAATGGGATATGCAAATGAATTAAGGTATTTAAGGAGAGCGTTGTAAGTTAGCAGATAGAAGGCGATTGAGCCAAGAGAAGTAGTGACGAAGTTAAGAAGATTTAAATGGATTGCGTGATTATAAAGTCTTAATGTTATTTTTTTTTAGTCAGCGAAATACCATTGCAAGGATTAATCTACCTGGAGAGATCGACATTATAGCCAGGTGATATTTATAACTTAGATTCTCTGACCAAAAGAGTTGATATATAATAAAGTTAGTGAAAAGTTAATGAATGTTAGTAATTCAAGTTGCGTATATTTCTCGGTCCTCTTATTCCGGTAAACCTGTTCGATATTGAACTCAGTAGTTGATTAATATGACATTTTGTGATTTAAAGTAATATTAAAGGTAAATCCCTTTGACGTAGACATATTATTTAATATTTGTATTATGATGGTTGCTAATTGAATTAATTGAATAAATATAATTTGTTATTCTAAAAATGGTGTCTGGTAATTCTTTGCCTCAATTGAATATTAGTCTCCAGGGTGGAACCCAGGGGGGTTCTCACATATTTTTTTTACTAATTATTAAAATTAAAAACGGAATTTTTTTTCCTACCGTATTTTTTCCAATGTTATACTTCGAAACTCAAACTCAGCGGCTCAACAGCCCATGAAGGCCAGGACCTACTGTGCCCATCCCAGTATACGTCACCATTGGGCCCTGAGCTGCATGAGTAGATGTCCCGATCAGGTGGTCAGTTTAAAACGAGGCCCCCAGGGTTTAAGTCCCCAAGAAAGCTTGTTACTCATTTATTAACCCACTGCAATCTGGATTAAAGGCCAATTCGACCTCGTCCAAACCGGGAATAGAACCCAGACCAATGATGTGGAAGCGTAATGTCTGAAAACAAGTTAATATTTTTGTTTCATTTCACTTCTTATAATAATAATCATCTATTTAAAAAAACATTTGCATGTTAGTTTAATTTCTATTTACAAAAATGTGCTTTACTTTTCCCAAAACAACAAATATGAAAGAAAAAATTATGTTTTCGAGGTTTAAGTGCATAGCTTTTTTTCAACAAATGAAATAATATTTGGAACTTGACATTAATGAAATGAAGAAATAAAAGGTCATCTAAATTGTGCTTTGTATTTTGCAAGATATATTTGCATATCTGTCCATTGTGTAAGTAGATTTATTATCATACTCTGACATTTACGAAACTAGAATTGTTTCGAATTTGTCTACATTTAAATAAATGAAGCCATGCTTTTGTTTTGAATGATGAATGCCGTGTTTGTGAGTTAATTTTGAAGTTATTACTCTTATTTAGCTCGAGGTGTGCTTCATTCTAAAGCCATCTTTCCACATCGTTTGTTTCGCGTTTATTAATTTTACGATAAATGTATCATGAATTTTAAAATAATTTATAAATGTAAGAAAGATTAATAAGACACGCAAAAAGAAAATTGAATAACATCTTTCTATTTGTAGTTAATTATAATTCCCTCGCGCGTAGCAAAATTTACAAGCTCTTTATTTAAAAAGGAATTTTACATACACTGAGATACTTTTAATTAAGTAAACCAGTATTGATTTATTTAAAAGCTTATTTACATTATTGTATGGAGGTGTCTTCATTATGAGATTTAATTGTTAGAGCACTTTTCATTTGGAACAATGCTAATGGAGCGCTATTTTGAATTGTTCTTTTTTATTAATTTTAAAAAGGGGTTTAATTGTAGTTTATTTGTAGCTTATTATATGGGAGCGACTAATTGAATGATAATGAATAAATAAATGAGTATGCTTGGATGAATGAGTTTATATACACGAAAGAGTTAATTTTGTCAACAAACCAATAATAATATCCAAATTCGAAAATTATGTTCTCCTGATCTAAATTGTATTAGACCAAAACTCAATTTAATTTACCCTGTGTTCACCTAATTTCTTCAATTGTTTATTATTTTAATTCATTACAATCTTATTTTCTCGCTAGTTTTCAAGTTTGACATGCTCGAACTCATAATTACCCAATGGCCGGATGAGCTTTCCTTCCAAACTTAAATGTAAAAAAGGTGATCATTTTGGTCAGCCAATCATAGACGCTCCTCTCAACTCCAATGCACGTTATAACTTTTACCATCTATTTTCTTTCTCCTCACACTCGGATTTCTTTGCTGCAACTGGAATGGCTAGGCTTGCCCAGCCGACTCAAACACGAAACAGAAATCCCGATTTAGAACTTGAATAGCGAGTGAGTGAGTGTTTTTTACGTCGTACTAGAAAGCAAGGTCTTTTGGCAACAAGCCTCGTAATTGGAAACTACGGTCAAGTGACGAGGATGACACCTCAGCTGGCACCACTCTCTTAGTTACCACACCACACCAAAGAAAGAACATTTAAGCAATGAAAGATTTAATGTGCAACAGCCCCTCAAAACGGTGGGTCTTCAGCGGCACTAGGCTTGAACTGAGGATACTCCGGCCATGTGTTTATGGCCATAACTATTAGGCTACCACTGCCACTTTGGAACTATAAATGTTCTATATGAAATATAACTTACAGATAGATAACCCAAAAATCTGAATCATTTTTGGGGATGAAATAAAATAGCTAGAACATCAATAGAACAAATCCCAGCATATCTTTCGCCACTAAGAAAAGTCTATTATTTTTCTCTTTTCATTCGCTTTCTGCCCTGGAAATTCCACGTTTTAACAGAGAATTAGGAATTCAAATCCAATGCGAATGCAAATATCTTTCATTGCATTTCGAGATTCAAAAATAAAAATTCTACATGAGGACGAAATGAAAGGAAATGAAAGTCCCTTGGCTTGGTGCGCACGAATAATCTTCCACAAAAAAAGGGAAAGAAAAATGATTTTTGATTCATAAAATAATATATATATGAATGGTAAAAATGGTTGCTTCTGAAAATAGAACATACAGTTACTTAGAGGTAACAAAAGTCTTGCCCTTTGTTATAAATATTTATTGTCCGCCAAATGCTATAATTAAGTATATGTTTGTTTGGATATATTGCACGTACTGTTGCGGATTTTTTATATGATCATTTACCTCTGAAAATTGTGAGCATGCCCTCTTGGTATTTCGTGGATGTCTACACGGCTTAGCAGTTCCAGCCAATTGTTATTTAATTTGCCTTTTGTTGCGCTGCCCATTTGCTCTGACATTTCATACGATCGCTTTATTAATTTTGCATCAGGACATCAATGCATCAAGATGTCCTTAAGAATATTGACATTTACGTGAACATTTATAAAAAAAGTCAATAAAATAAGTTTCCTTGAAAAAGTGTTAATGACATAAATTACACAAAAATTACTAGAAATGACCTGTCCAATTATATATAAGTTACATTGCTAAATTAAACGTTTAGTTTGTAATGATTTCTCTCTCACAATCAGGGCATGACTTTAGGTTCATCCAATTACTTTTTTCTTAGCTTCAATGCTAATAAATGTTGGGATGAATGGGTTTTCCTATCCCTCAGTGTACGGAAGTTAGAAGGAAGATTAGCCATAGTCAAAACAAATATAATTTATTAACAAGTCTCAACAATCTAACAAACCTCAACAACCCAGGTTAGAAAAGGCACATTTAAGTAAGTATTGCAGCAAAAGCGAAGTAGACGAGAAAATTAATATTTAATTATAAATTGAATCCCTTACTCTTGGGACGTCTTGACAATACACGTTCCAAATAATTGAATTTCCTTTCTAAGTTAATCTATTTCAAGCTGACACTTTTCTAATTTAAATATCTAATTGACCAATATATTTAATATTTAATCATCAATCTTCAATTTTAAATATTAAGCGAATAATCTACGTGTACCTTCAACTAACTTTCTATTACTTTACGTTAATCATTAACCTCTATAATCTTGTTCCTAACTTCTCTCTTGAACCTGAAAGTTAATGCTTAAATATAAGCCTTGATTTGCATAATTCACATCTTCTTCGAGAAAATTTTTTCAAAAGAATTATATTTATAATTTAGAAACAGTTTTTCCCCAAGAGGATTAGTAGGAGGACCGTGAATAGACCCGTTACAATGTTCTAATTTTCTAAGCAATGATTATCTTAAAAATATGGTTTCCGTTACGTGCAATATGCGGAACGTTAGGGGTATGAAATGATTTGGAAGAGTTTCTAAAAAAAGATTATAATTAACAGTCAGAAAAACATTTCCAAGCACTGCATTATGTTTTAATAATATGTAAATTATTTCTTCTCACTTAATGAAATTCAATTTCAGCTGCACATTACACTAATACATAATTCAACTACAATAGAATTCAATTTTTTGTTGCATAATGCTATCTCGAAATTTGATAACATTTTTCATACACCAACGTGCAGATAACACGGCACTGATCAAAACAATTAGAAGAGTAAGCAGAAAAAGGGAAGAAACCATTGCGCGATAATAATGCTTGACCTTAAAATGAAGAGTACAGGTGTAACAAAACGCATTACATAAAAAAAGCAAAATAAATAAATAAATAATAATAATTGTATGGGAATTTTAATTTTTGGAATGGTATAAAGAACAGGAAATGAAGTTTCAAAAAACATAATTTGGTTACTTGTAAATGATAAAAATCTGATTTTTTGGAAACGATACAGGATGTTTTATATGGTACATGGTCCGCCCTCAAACTTCTAAGATTACCACATACTGGTTTAGCATGGATGCGATGAGATTGTTGGTGAGATTTTTTGGGGAATACTGTTCCACTATAAATTAAGTGCAATCTCCAAGTCTTGAGGAGAAACAGGAGGTATTGATCTTGCAGCAACGCGTCGTCCAAGTGTGTCCCACACATGCTGCACCAGATTACGATGAGCGTGCTGACCACTCCATACGCTATATTGTTTCTACTTCAGGAAAAATTTCCACAAGTTGCGGTCTGAAAAATTCCTGCTTTTAAAGAAAGGAATTACCAATCACTGCAAGGTAAGGTACGCGACATAGGGTGTTAGGATCTCGCCTGCATACCATTGAACAGTCAAATTGTCATTCCGAATGAGATGCATGTCAGTACGTCCGAATATGCTAACTTCAGCCGTTATCAAACCACCTCGTCTATAACATGATTTTTTTCATGAACGGATATAGGGTTATTTCGAATGCATCTTTCCTGCCATACCACAAACACGTCTTGTGTCACTCCCTAATCTAAATTGGGACGTCCGTAAACAGTACGCGACTCCAGTCACTTTGATGATCAGCAGCTTATATTCTTCAGACCCCACGGTATCTTGCTGTCAACGGAATACACAAGATTAGCATCCCTTTGTCCTGTTGATACAGTCTTTGAATCTGCGTTGTATTCTCTATCCCAGCGATAATAAACCTGCAGCTCGCGGGCCGCATGCAGCCCAACGAGCCTTTTTAAGTGGCCCGGTCATGACACATTACTCTGAGAAATTTACTTATTTAAGAACATTGTATAAAAAATTTGTTGGGAAATCCTTTGTAATAAAATCAAATATATCACAATTTGGTTTTTGCTTTCGATGTTGTACGAGTGCGAATTGGTATTCTTTTTCTATTTGGAACGGTTACGGTTAGTGATAACAGACAACAGTGGAGTAGTGACCATTTTATGGATGGAGCTAATTTTTAACTATCTTTCGTATTTTGAAAGCGGAAAATATTCGAAGAAAATAAATACCTTCAAGACGACTGGGAGGTAGACCTTTTTGTACTGAAAAACAAACATGGATCAGTAATTGTTTAATTTGTCACGAAAGTGCTGTATTTAAAAAATACCAATAAACAGGCATCATTCAATGACACTTTTTCTCAAAAATCTCTTTGAAGAGGTGATAAATAGGCTTCCTTGAATAATATTTGCAACAGAACAAAGTGTTTTGTCAGTGGTAATGTCACAGCGGTAGCAAAAACATCCTATGAAGTTTGTTATATTATTGATAATCACATAAAACCGTTTACGGACGCAGAAATTGTGAAGGAGTGTTTCTTAAATGCTTCTAATTTAGCATTAGCGACAAATATAAAAAATAATAATTAAAAAAAAGCAAAATAGGAGTTACAATATTTTGATCAATTTTCCACATTTTAAATTTGTAATGTTATCTTGATTTTAATTAATATCCCCCCTTCCCTTCCCCATGCATCCTTATGTTGCGGCTCGCGTGAAATAGCTGATATATGTATGCGGCCCAGCAGAAAAAAAGGTTGAGTATCCATGCTCTATTCTGTCCCAATAGTTGTTAGCAGAATATATCAGTCATTTTTTGCTGTGGTAGCACGTGGAGGATTTGATCCTGGCCAACGTCGAGCATGCCATGTTTTTCGGAATCTATTCCGCAGTCTTCAATGACACTACTTGCCAGCAACGGTGTTCACGACAGTTCTTTGTGTTTGCCCAGATTCCAGTCTTCCGATAACACCCAAGGCATAGATTCGGGTAGATCTTGTAGTCGTATCATTTTCCAGTCACCTTTTCTCAAAACAACAGCCGAAAGGTTGAATTTCACCTTTGAGACAGAGAAAAACAACAGCTTCTGTGAAATCACGATTTCTGCACTTATATGCATTTTCTGATTTTTGACATCATGAACGTCGATGATTTGCATATAAAAATTTATTTTTTTCGGGTGCTCTTAATCTATGGATGTTTGGTTGTACGTTAGTTATTAGAAGCAATATATGCGTTATTCCGTTAAATCCATGAGCTTCCCTAGTTTGTTTGAGTAGTGTATTTAATATAGGGTTGTTTCTTTTCTTGTTTGAAATTATTCAAGCAGGGTGATTTTCTTTCATTAAATTTTCAGAATGGGATATTTCTTTCAAAATTCAATGTTTTTCCTGGAAGGTATAGACTTGCTTGATAAAATAAAATATTTTTTCCAATAAAAATGGTTGTAATATCTAATAGAAAAGAGAGGGATTTATTTTTTCCCTTTCAAATCTTTATTATTATTGAATGAGTGGAAGCAATGATGTACTTTTGTTATTATTAAAAAAAACTCGGAAAAACACCTTTCCGAGAAAATAATGATTAAAATTTTTTTTTCATTTTTATGAAATTGGATATGAATAAAGTCAAGCATGTTAGTGGAAAATTAATACACAGATAAAAAAAAGAGAGAAAGATACAACAAAAATGGCTTTGATATTCAGAAATCCTTTTTTTAATTGCAATTGCTTCTAAAACGATTAAATGCAAAAAAAATGAAATCTGCTTCTAAGAAACAAAATACTTTGGAAAATGAAACAAATATGAGAAATTTCTAATGTTTCCAGTATTTTTCTGTTCATTTTTTCTGATGAAATCTAACGGAAGAAAATATATGTGTATGAAATGCTAACTTACCAAGAAATTATAAAAAGTTTAAGTTTCGAAGAATAATTGTTTCAATCACAAAAGAATAATAATAATCAACATACCGTTATCTATTTTTATAAAGGATAAAAGCAATTCACTCATTTATTCACTCACTCATCAGGATATCTTCGGAACTATTAAACCTACCAGAAATTTGTTCCTTTCATAAAGTAGAAATATATTGCAAAAAAGGAGTTTTGATAAAAGACTCCAAAGACGCCAAGGGAACTGTGAGGGCCTTAAAAGATGTTATTGACAAATAGTCTCGTTTTGCAACTATTAGACCTACAGGTTCTTCAATTTGGTAGGCATGTTCCTTTCGTGGATTAGAGTTCCTCTAGGAATGGGTTTTACGAAAATCGACCCCCAAAGAGGGTTTCCAGGGGAAAAGGGTTGGTCATAGGTTAAAATTCCTGTTTTTTAACTGTTAACCTACATACTTGAAATTTTATTAACATGTTTCTTTTGTTGAATAGAGAACGGATTTCAAGACTAGAAAGAGCGGGGAGTCAGAGAAGCGTATAGATAAAAAAATGAATATTTTTTTCGAAATACTAGTTCGAAATACAGTAAAGAAATTTGGTATTTATCTTTCTTTTGTTGAATTGAAATCAGCTAAGAAGGAATCTGGCGGAAATCGACTCTTAAAAAGGGTTACGGTGTTTATTTATAAAAAATTTTCCGTTTTAAAAACATGACACATTTAGACGTGAAATTTGGTAAGCATGTTTAACTTTTTAAGTAGAGATACACTAAAAATTGGTTTTGCGAAGATCCACTTTGGTCGAGGGGATAACGAAAGCATATATAAAAGATAATTCTACTTCAATTTTAGAAATTATAGTTATAAATATATATGCCCTGTCCTTTTTTAAATTAAGAGGGGAGAGTTTTATAAAAATACTTTTCAATACAATTAAATGCTTAATGTTAGATATGAATTATATATATATATATATATATATATATATATATATATATATATATATATATATATATATATATATATATATAAGGTAATTTGGGGGAAGATGCCATTTTGTTAATAGTACTTTTATGCATAGATAGATGGTATTTTGAGCCCATTGAGTGAAGAGTTTGGTCCGACATTGAGTGTGACTTGAAAAATTTGAATTAATCATCTTTAATCTGCCTTTTTTTCGATCTTTTAGACATTTTAAGTGGTGAGAACAACTTTTATAATAATATTCTATTCCTCATATTTAAAGTCTATAAACGTACTTGTTATTTTTAATAAGATTTTAACTACGTATAATGCTACACATACGATGCATGTTGAAACGGCCATAACACTGCAGCAATAATGAAATAAGCGCATGTGGCATCTGCCCCTTTTAGTTGGGGGAGGATGCCACATGGTTCAGAAGTAAATGAAATGAACACCGCAATTTTTTTTTCATTTTATAACACTGTATATTATTGTATAAAATATAGCTTCAATTAATAATTAGGCTGTGAGGATGATCTCAAATCTCCATAGGACGAGGATGTTCATGGCTGAAATCGACTACTGTAGAGCATTCTGCAAAAAAATTAATTTTTAGCAAACTAATCATGAAAGAATTTAATATTTTTTTTATATAGTTATTGTTTTTTCACATTTAATTTGGCAATGTTTGTCTTATTTTTTTATTTACTGTGTTGTTGTTGCATCTTACTCCATGACTGGTGGCATCTTCTCCATATATGGGGGAAGATATCACAACTAAATTAATTTCTTTAACATTAAATTTCTTATTTATTTTCATACTAAGAAGATAATTAACTTGTACACATCACCAATTAAATATTGAAAAATAAGATAAATTTTTTTCATGGTCTTGTCATTTCAATTTTTAATGTACTAATCGAAAAAGCCTTAACTTTGGCGTCTTCCCCCGAACTATACCTTATATAAACAGTATATATTCATACAACATCATGAAATGCCCAATGAAGTGGTAGGGCAACAGCTAGTATTTTCTAAAGTTAAATCAAGATTCCTTTTATGAATGCGGAAATTATATAAGTTCTATTTCTGTAAAAGATTTCTGAATTCCCAAAAAAACTGTGAATAATCCAAATTTCTTATATAGGTCAAATGATTTAAAGCATATTTCCTCAAAGGAAGGAAATTTGAAAGGAAACCCCTTTTTTATTTCTTTTTTTGCATATCTTGCTTAAGAAACTGTCTTCTTTAACTATTACTTACACTTTACATCACGATGGCTAAATAGAAATGAGAATTTAAACCATATACCACTAAATTAAATTCTGAAACTGGGTCAAAAATAAATAAGAAAATCTGGATTTGAAAATTAAACTGAAAAGCAAATGAAGTTGCTAAGAATTCTTTGAAAAAAATTATTCCTCTCCCAAAAAATACTTTAATCAAATATAGTTTTTCAAAGCGCTTTTTTTATGTTCATTAAATCCCTAGGGAAAAAAGTAATGCTGACTTTTTTTTACATTAAACATGTTGTAAAAAAGAAGAGCTTAGAAAATAAAGAATTTTTTTGTGTGTGGAATTTTTTTTTCTCTGGAAAAATGAAAGGATTTTCTGAATAACATTCTGTGTACTTTTATTATGTTCTCTGTATTACGCAATTTTTGTCACAAAAATTATGTCTTTTCCCCTCATGGCTCTTGAAAATCTCAATTAGGTTTTTTTAAGACATTGAATAGGTTTTTGTCGCGGAAGTTTCTTGCACTTAACAAACTTTTTCTGGAGAAAAAATATGCTATTAAAAAAGAAGAAAGTATTTTAATCTAAATTAAGATCCAACTAAGGAGTAACTGAACAACTTCTCCAAGCTAAGTATGCAAATGTTTAAGCACTTAAAAAAAGAATAAAGTCTTTACTGCGTTCGTCTTTGGATAAAAAATTTTTTTAAGATATTTAAATGTTTTTTATAAACGTTACGTAAATAGAAAAAAAAATTACACTAATAGGCATTCAAATGCTTCATTTTACTGCTTGTTAAAGGGAAAGAACATTTTAAAGCTTTTTGTAGAGAGATGTAATTCTTAAATTAATTACAGTAGAACGTCGGTTATCCGGACTAGTTTTTTTTGTCGACAATATGTACTGTATATGAATACGTTTTGGAACAGTTCAGTGCCCAACAGTTGTTTCGCGTGATGCCAAAAGTGACGGGAAAACCCAAGCTCAAAGACATTTGGGGAATTTCAGTTGTGTGATTTGGTAAACGTCTGCGTGGAATATTAGGTCAGTTTGTTTCCAAGTGAGGGAGTATATACGTGCTTTTTGTTGAGTTGTGAACTGATATGGCTTCGAATTTAAGACAGAAGTGCAACGTCTTGAACATAGAGACAAAACTTGAAACATTGAGCCGTCTCGCGAAGTGAGAAAGTGGAGCGTCTCTAGCACAGTTTTATAATGTTAGAAAATCAACGATTTCTGACATAAAAAAAGCCGAGAAACAAATTTTTTGCGTCAAATCTTGACGTAGAAGATGGCTCGAAGAAAAGAAAAACCAAGAGGGAAACAAACGATGTTGTTCTTGATCGTTCACTCTACTTGTGGTTTTCCCAAAGGAGCAAACAGAACCCGATATCGGGCCCTCAATATTCGTATAATGTCCAGTTTCATATACAGCATGAATCGCATTCGGTTTTCAGTGATACCAATAATAGCGTATCTGAACAGTGTCCGGTCCCAATTTATTCGGATAAACGACGTTCTACTGTATATGTTTAATGTAATTCTTTTTTTTTTCATTTAAAAATTGTACAAAGAGTGCGATCCACAAAAACGATGCTCACTAAAATTTTTTATAAAATTTTAACTACCGTATTTACTCAAATCTAAGCCGCACTATTTTTCCAGTGTTAATGTGCCTGAAAATCAGGTGCGGCTTGGAATCGAAGGCAAAAAAAGTTCATTGGATGAGAGAAATTGAGTTTCCTCCTCTTTCAAAAGGAAAAATGTAACCGTCAATTTTGGCCATTTAATCTGTCGCGCCATCGCTGTTACTTAAGTATTGCTTGCTTGCCTGACTTGGTTGCGTGTTTTAATTAAGTATGAGGATTATCTTACCCCCCTAATGGTACTCTGGACTAGCCTGCAGTTCCTGGACCGCTTCCGGATATCTCTTCCTGCATTTGCTGCTGCTGGAACGCACTCGGATATCGCTGTCTGTTTTTTTGCCACTGTTGGACTACTAACAGATGTCTCTGCCTGCCTCTACTCTCCTGCTGTGCTGATGTTGCTACTTGTTGCAGTTTCTGCCTGATCTCCTGGCGTATCCTGCTGTGCTGATGTCTAAACTCGTTGCAGCGGTCACCTGACTGTCTCTGTCAGACTTCCTTTGTCCTGGATGCCGTTTTTTTTATCTCTCTAGTTGCCTGTGGTGCTGACGTCCCTATTCATTGATGCTGCACTCCAGGCCACTGGATTCCCGTTTCTTCCTCTTCAGAATACCGGATCCTCGCATCCGCTTCCTCCTCCTCTTCAGGCTGCGTGTCTTAACTAAGTATGTGAATTAGCTTCCCCCAAATCCATTCCTCAGTTTATCTCCAGTATTTTGTCTATCCTAAACATTGTTGTATGCTCGTATTTAGGAAATTTTTCTTATATATATACGCTTTCTTTTAATCATCTAAACACCAAAGATATCGGCAATAACATCAAAACGAGTTCACTACGATACAAGTAAGAAAAGGGAGCAATTTTATATGCAGAAAAAAAACGGAAACAGAGTAGTGGCCACTGAAAATTTGACACGGGTGAAACAAATGTACGTCGATGGCGTAAAAGAAAATAACGTATTTTTTGCTTGTAAATGTTCAACAGTCCTTCATAATTGCTTTGCACTCTTCAAAAATGCATTCTTTTTAAAAGTGTTGGGTAACAAATGCATTGAATGGCACTGAAGATGAAATCGTGTAGGAAAATGGTGAAGCTAGCCCCAGGTCCAAAGTCGGCTATGACAACGGTAGTGGTGAATGATTTTCGAAACACATGAAACTGACAGTTAGAGTAAATAAAGGTTCAAGTATGTACGAAGGTTGGGGCAGAAGTCATGGCACCTATTTTTTTAATGTAGATATGTGAACGGATCACAAACGTATATGTGTCGTGTGGAAGTTCTGCCGGTCTAGTGTGTATGCAGAACAAAAGATGGCTCTATGATAGCTAGTAGAAGGGCAGCGAGGGCAGTGGAATCAGTCAGTTGGTGAGTGTCGTGTGAGATGGAAGTATCCCGAGTTGAGCCGCGCGCTTACGTCGAAATAGCACAGTACTACTGGGACTTCCTGGTGCGACAAGTATGACGGGGCAATCGGGATAAACGTCCGGATCTTGTAGACAGTGCAATATTCCTGCACGACAATGCAAGACCATATAAAGCAGAGTGTGTACGGCAGCTATTATGACGTTGGGGATGGGAAGAATTGGAACTCCCACCGCAATCTCCCAACATTTTCCCCTGTGACTTTGATCTTATTATCAAGATTACGGAACCAATACGTGGTAGGCGGTTTGCAACATGAGAGGACATTGCTAATGGTGTGTATCAATAGGTGACCCGATTCACACATGGTGCAGAAAATGCTGAGACTGATAGTATTCAAAGCTTCCCACATCGTTGGCAGAGTATGGTGACAGTAGCAGGGGACTACACTGAGGGTCTTTAGGCCCAGTTTTGTCATGTCAACTTTATGTGTACTGGGTTGTCCTTCTTTTGCAAAGTGAAGGCCATATTTTCCTGTATACTACCGTAATAAATTAGTGTGTTACGATATTTCAGTGCAATTCATGGACCACACATGTAGCTAACAACTTGTCCTTTCGTCTCTATGTTTCCCATTTTCCAACCGGACTGGTATCTTCAAGAAAAAAAAATAGTTTCCATGACTTTTGCCCCAACCCTCTTATTTGAAAGTTTTTAATACAGGTAAAAGAAATTAATTATTCACATCTTAGTATTTCTCACTAAAAAATTTATTTTTTAAAAAATTCAAAAGTATCGTATATCAATGAACCTTTCACTGATTTTTTTAAAAAAAATTTCTTAAAAAACGTGTACAGAATTGGAGGTGCGGCTTAGAATCTAGGACGACATGTTTTCACAAAAACCTTTTGAAAATTTGGGGTGTGGCTTAGAGTCGAGTAAATATGGTATGTCTTTTTTGCGATATTTTAAAAATTTACGAATGTGTTTTTAAAGTTCCTGTTTTATTTATAAGGTAAATATTCCTCATACATACATAAGTTCGAAAAAGATTACAGCGTATCACGTGCTCTTTTAACACAAAAACTATGATTGAAATTTACGGGTTCGCGTTGTACCCCAGGTGTAAGAAAAATGACTTTAAAAATAAAAAAAGAGATGAGCATGCAAAGCATCTATATATACAAAAATACTGCTTATTCATGTGAAATAACTTACCATATGAACTTAAAGTTGTAGTTTTCTTGAAGTATACTATTTAAAAAAAAGAACCTGGGATAATACCTCGAATGGATGACTTCATAACATTTATTTTAGATTCTGAATGGGCCCTGTATCATCCTTCTTGGAGGCTCCTTACTATATTATTCCTTTTCCCAGATACGTATTGGGGCCCTTTAAGCTTTTGGGTCCCGTATCACTGATACGGCTGTATCTACGCCCCTGTTTCAGATGTACCTACGTACATTTTAAATTTCTTCGTAAAAAATGACGTGCGCATCATGCTGGGAAAATACCTAAAAATTTAAAAATACAGCTTGAAAGCATAGGTACGAGTTATGTAAACATGTACGCCGCATTTTACGGTAATCACAAAACGTTATAAATATCTGTTGAGATACATATTACTTATTTATTTCAACATTATGGTTTATAAAGTACAGATAAAAAATAAAAAGTTCGAAACTCTCTCTCATTTTTATTCCAATTCGAAGAATAAAAAGGATAATTTAGACTGAAGATGCTTTATATATAGTTACCATTTTCTATACAAAAACATTCCAAATGAATATTTAAAAATAATAAATAAATGAAAAACTATTCAAGAACACAAGATAAGCTAAAAGCAAAATAAATTTGGCCATGTGCCATCAGAGATTAGCAAGTAATCCTTTCAAAACTTTTCACTTGAATAATTAACAGCATTCGAACTTTCAAAATGTTTATTTTTCCAATGGATTTTTTCAAAGTTGTGACCTACAAATAAGTTGTTTTTTTTTTATTTTATTCACAAATTCAGTAAATAGGAAACCTTAAGCAATCGTATTTAATCTTTTGTGTTTATAAAAGTTCAAAATACTTTAACCAAATTGTATTGCTTTTCACAGTTTTTACTTATTCTACAAAGGGCAAAATGTTTAATTAATTATGCATTTGTGTTTATTTTTCTACGTGTATATATGATCTATATAAATGTAAATTATTCCAATTTTTTAAAAATATTTGTATGTAAATTACTTATGAAGATGATATTTATGTAATATAAAGGGTTTTTTTAGAGGTATAGAACTTTAAATTGCTATAAAACAACGATATATTATTCGATTGACATGGATTTTTTTATTCGAAAGATAATTTTGTGGCATTACATTTTAAATATGATTTCTGTCATAGGACTGCCACGGCTGGCTCGGATGTAGTCCAATCTGGACGTCCAATTTTCGATGACTTTTTCCAACATTTGTGGCCGTATATCGGCAATAACACGGCGAATGTTGTCTTCCAAATGGTCAAGCGTTTGTAGCTTATCCGCATAGACCAATGACTTTACATAGCCCCACAGAAAATAGACTAGCGGTGTTAAATCCCAAGATCTTGGAGGCCAATTCACAGGTCCAAAACGTGAAATTAGGTGGTCACCAAACGTGTCTTTCAATAAATCGATTGTGACACGAGCTGTGTGACATGTTGCACCGTCTTGTTGGAACCACAGCTCCTGGACATCATGATTGTTCAATTCAGGAATGAAAAAGTTAGTAATCATGGCTCTGTACCGAACACCATTGACTGTAACGTTGTGGCCTTCATCGTTTTTGAAGAAGGATTCCACCAGCCCATAAAGCGCACCAAACAGTCAGTTTTTCTGGATGTAACAAGACAAGTCAATTAAAGTACATAAAATTATTGAATTTTACGATTTAACTCGGCATTCTATAGAATAACGATTACGTTAACGGCAATCGAAAATTTTTTGAACTGATTCTAATTGCTTATAGTCATTTTTGAACTCCGATTCAAAGTGTCATCACAGCAATGACAGTGGAAACAGTGGAACGTAAAATAAAGGTATTTCATAAAATTTAAATTAATATTTTCTTGCAATTCTTGTTTTAAAAAGTTGACATGATGTTTTTATAAAGAAATAACTTTCCTTTTCAGCACTAGTATCTTTTTGATATTTAAATATAACTATGTATTTCTGCAACATATTCTTTTTTCCCTTTCTGTTTAACTAATGTTAGCAACATGAGCAATACTAAGTTATGTCATCTGATTTTCTTTATTATTTATCAATTAATCATCCGAAATAAGGATACAATGTATTTTTAAAGATATCTCAGCTATTTATGATCAATCCTTTCATAAAATAACTTAGAAATAGTTTTTTTTTCACTTTAACGATCTAACATTATTTATTTCATGGAATAACTAGTAATTTCATTGAATAACCAGAAAAGTATGGAATTCTTCAGCTATTATATACTTTAACTGACCTGTCATTTCATGAAATAAGTAGCTATTCTATGAAATAACTGATTTATATACTTTAACGGTAACATATACACCACTTCCAACACATTTATCTTTATCTTGGCAACGCCATCAAAAATAGTTTCTCAGTCTGTTAGCATAAGGAAATAAGAGATGCGGGAAAAAAAGCAATTTTGAATTATTGCATTATGAAGATTCCAATAACGATCAAAATATTGAACATATAACCTTTGTAGAACCAAAGGTTTTGATTTATTCTCCCTCCCAGTCGGTTTCTTTGATGCTTTTTATACTTCTTCGTGAATAATATGAAGTCTTTTTTTGCTCTTCCAAAACAGATGGGGACTTCTTTATTTATTTTGAAACAAACTCTGAGCTTTTTAGTATTGCGATATTCAAGAATAGTTGCTGCTTTTGTGCATTCGATGAATTTGATAATATATTATGTGGAATTTGAAACCGTGGTATAAAGAAATAGCGTCTCTTATAAGTGAATGTTATACTCTCCCAAAGTTTCAGAAATATATGTGAAGTGCATTTTATGTATCTTTCTGTGAAACTAATTTTATACATGAAATACCCTGCGCTGAGAGGTTTTTTCTTAATTATTAAATATGAAGTTGGTGAGTTGTCATTGTATACTTGAGGAGACTTGATACTTTTTATTACTTATTTTTAGCAGGACATTTCAAACAGTACACATAAAATCTAATATATGAAACACAAAAAAGCAAACAAGCGAAAACGGGCATCGACGATTACAAGCAGACAAAGAGCATACGCACAAAGAATTTTCCCTTTTTATACCGGCTGTTAAGGTCGCGTGACTCCTTTCTAACAGGAGCCATGATTGGACAGAAACGGGAGGAAGCGAGTTTCTGATACAATGTTACTATTCGATTACGGTTACAATTAACGCGTTAGTCTTGAATGAAAGAAATGAAATATATTTAAAAAGATACTAGATGGAATTATTGTACATATATTATGTATTTGTATGTTTTGGATTTATTTAGTGTTGAAATAGTTTTCAGATTATATCTACAAAAGTTGAGACGTTTTCATTAGTTTGTGTTTGTTTGTTGTATTGGCATCACATACATGCAACTGTACAATATTTTAAAATTCTAGTGCATTAGAAAAACTGATATCACAGTAAAAATTTTATAAATCTCTATGTATAAAGGAGAAAAGTGACTCACTCGCTCATCATGATGACTTCGGAACTATTCGACTCAGAGACTTCAAATTTGGTAATCATTTGATAATCCGTGAAAAATGGATTTTGCAAAAATCAAAAATCAATCAATAAATAAGTGTTGCTAGGGCTTGAACATGGCTATTATATCTACAGTCTTGAACTTTGGTAGACAAGTTCCTTTTGTAGAGTAGAGCTCCGTCAAGGACAGATTTTATGGAAATCGAAATATTTGGGGGGAATACCAGGATGTATTGATAAAAAAAATCCTGTCTTTAAGCTGCTAGGCGTATAGTAACGAAATTTGGTATGCATGTTACTTTTGTTAAATAGAAACTCACCCCGTTCGGCTCGTACGAAATCTGACTTTCAAAAGGAGTTAGAAGGCTTATTGATAAAAGAAATTCTGTTGTTTTTGAACAATTAGATTTGGAATTTTAATTTGGAAAGTATGTTTATTTTTTAGTAGAGATTTAATAAAGATGGGTTTTGTAGAGGTCCACTATGGGTGAGGGCCTTACAGGATAATAAAATATAAATCTATATACTTCAATTTTAAAAAATATAAGAAGTTATTACTTAAGAGTTCTGCCCTTTTTTAAATAAAGAGAGCAGAGTTGTTCGTATGTTTTTCAATACAAACGACAGCATAATGCGAGGACTTAGATATCAATAATTAATAAACAGTATACATTTCTACAGCATCATGAGATACCCAGCAAAGCATACCCGGAATGGTTAGTATAATGTAAAGCATGTTAGATGGAAGCGTATATTATAGTGATTATATAGCCATTAAACATAATTTATTTCCTAATGTTGAATTTTGTAAGCAATCACATGAATTCTTTGTTCTATTTTTCTTTTTTTTTTTTGGAATAAAAGGCGTTAAATTTTAATTAACCCTTTATCTACCGACGATACTTATGAGTACCACTCACTTTAAGGTACACGACTACGTTCGGAACCGTGATTTTGCATAAGCGCATAAATGGATATTTTTCATGATATTTAGTGTCACTTAGATCTACTAAAGCAGAAAAGCGACTCACTCACTCACTGACTCACTGACTAATTACGATATCTCCGGAACTATTATACCTACAGATTTGAAATTTGGTAGGTAGGTTCCCTTCATAGAGTAGACATCAGCTAAGAATGGATTTTGCAAAGATCGAAACCTAAGGGGCATTCTAGATAATTAGTTCCATTATTAAACTATTAGATGTACAGTCTTGAAACTTGGTACAAAGATTTCTTTCAAAAAAGTAGAGATTCCTTACATAATAATTTTAAAGAAAATTGACCTCCAAGGGGCGTTGAGGGCGCTTAAGGGGCGTTACGCATAATTATTTCCATTTTTAAACTATTAAACGTACAGTCTTGAAATTAAGTAAGCTGATTCCATTCATTAAGTAGAGATTCGCTATAAGATGTGTTTTGTGAAAATCGCTTCCGAAGTGACTTCACGGGGCTTAAGGATAGAGATAATTATTTCCATTTTTAAACTATTAGACATACAGTCTTGAAATTTGATAAGCGGATTCATTTGATGGTGTAGAGATCTGCTACAAAATAGTTTTATGGAATATTGATCTCCAAGGATCACTGAGAGGGATTAAAGGGCGAAATGGATAAATATTTCCGCTTTTCCACTAATAGACCCATCTGATTGAAAATTAGAATGTATGTTCCGTTAATGGATTAGAGTTCCTTTTACAAAGAGTTTTGCAAAGACGGACCCCCAAAGGAGTGGGGTTGCGAGGGATTAAGGCGTGTTATAGAAAAATTCCTGTTTTTGAATTTAACCCATTTACTTGAAATTTGTTGAGCATGTTTCTTTCGTTGAATAGAGTTCCACTAAGAATGGATTTTACGGAAATCAACTCCATGGGGAAGCGGGGAGAGTTATTGGGGCGTATTGATAGACAAAATTTTCGTTTTTGAACTGCTAAGACTATAATATAAAAATTTGGTTTGCATGCTTCTTTCGTTGAATTAGAATCCGCTAAGAATGCTCTCAACGAGGTATTGATGATAAAAATTCCGTTTTTGCTCTGTTTGATTTAGACTTAAAATTTAGCACGCATGTTTATTTTATGGAGTAGAGATCCACTGAAAGTTGCTTTGGTGGAAATCCACTTGATTATTAGGTTAAGTGAGCGCAAAAAATCTTTCTACTTCGATTTTAGATATAAATGGAAATTAGATATTATAATTTATGTCCTTCTTATATCAAGAGGCGAGAGTTACAGCTATAAATATATTTTTCAATACAATATCGAATTCTTTATGCTAGATAACAATAATTCATATACGTATATGTAAACAGTATACATTTATACAACATCATGAAATACCCAGTGAAGCGGGTGGGTAACGGCTAGTTAGAATATATGCATAAAATTGTTCTAAGGACATTTTGACAAAAAAATTTATTTAAATACAATATTTTGGCAAAAAAATAACTTAGAATAATCTTTATTCCAAATGTTATCCTTTTGTGAAAAATGTTTCTATTATAATAATATTTTCCCTGTATTTAGCTCAGACCTCTGTGCAGAGGCGCAACCAGAATTTTTGAAATATATAACTTAGAAGTGGGTTTATTTATATTTTACGATCACAAAAGGGAGCAATTTTAAGAAAAAACGCCAATAATTATTTCAACTGGTGGTAACTCTGAAAATAATGTGAATTTTTCAAAAATTCTAGTTGAGCCTCTGTGGAGAGGTCTGACCTATAGACAAGTAAAATATTATTATAATAGAAGCATTTTTCACAAAAGGAGAACATTTGGAAAAAAAGATTATTCTAATTTAACTTTTTGCCAAAATATTATATTTAAATAATTTTTTTGTCAAAACGTCCTTAAAACAATTTTATGCATGTATTCTAATCTGAGTGACACTAAATATCACGAAAATTATCCATTTATACGCATTTTTAAAACCACGGTTCTGAAAGTAGTCGGAAACCTTAAAATAGTATAGAATAACAATTTTTACGATTATTCTGACGATTATTGGCAGGAACACTCTTTTAATTCCACTCTTTCAGTATACATGGTCGCGCAGGATCTATGAAGAGTATTTTGGCAGAGAAGGCGAACAGTTTTATAGCACAAGTTGTGTTTTCAGCTGACATTTTGATTGGATTGCGAAGATTGCTATTTTTATTCCAAAAAAGTAATTAATGTCATAAGGCAGCAGTCTTATTTTTTTTGTATGGTGGTGAAGAGCTTAGAAAACGATTTGACTATTTATTTTAAGTGGACAGTGTATTTAATTATTTTTATAGCTGAATAATTTTGTGGTACTTATAAGTACCGACAGCACACTCAGTGTCAAAGCAAGAACTTAGTTTATTTTCCGTCCATGTGTCATTTTTTTGTTGTTGTTGTGTTGTAGAGTCATCACTATCGTGCATTAGTCTTATGCTTTTTTGCCGTCTCTTTTTAGTTTAACTTATTTATTTTGCTTTTATATTGTTTTATTTTAACGTTTTTAAACCCTTGTGAACATTGAATCAGAATTTGATTTTTTTTTTGTAATTGGCCACACAGTTAAATGACGTATCCTTATTTCAAAAACTAACAACATTTTAATTTCTTTATGTACAACTGAGATTTAAAAATAATAGGAGATTTTCAAGGTGCTATTAATTATTATTATTATTATTATTATTATTATACCTTTTCATAGAATGCGTGGAAAAAAGAAGCTCAGTCTTAAAGAGGCCTTGGATTTAATACAGAACATACCATCTGAAATAAGTTATGTACTACTAGATGATTTTTCAGATGGAAGAAGTCCAAGCAGATAATCTGCTGGAAATCTCGTTGGATTCTTAAGATGACGATCAAGAGACTGAACAAGATCCAATGTGTAGTAGGTTAATGTTAAGAAAATACAGCATTTCCTACCCAAGGATGCAGTGATTAAAAAAACATTCAATTGAAACCTGACTCAAAATGCACACCTTGTATAGTTTTAATGCAGAAGTTGCGTTTTCAGCTGACATTTTGATCGGATTGCGAAGATTGCCACTTTTGTTCCGAAAAAATATTTAATATCAAAAGAGTTTTAGGGTTTTATTTTTCTTTGTATGTTAGTTAAGACCTTAGAAAACCATCTGAGTATTTTAAGGGAACAGTGTATATAATTAATTTTACAGTTGAATAACTTAATGGTTCTTGTTACAATGGGTGCTGGAGCGAGAACTTCGTTTTCGTCCGTGTGGCTTATTGTTGTGTTTTGTTATGTTGTAAAGTCATCACTATAATGCAATATATTTATGCTTTTTTTGTCCTTTCTTTAAGTATAACTTATTTATTTGTTTTTTAATGTTTTACTTTTACGTTTTCAAAAAATGAATCTGAGCTTGTTTTTATTACCACACAATTAAATTCAATATCCATAATTTATTCAAAAATTAGCAACATTTTAATTTATTTATGTATAACTGAGATTTAAGAATAATAGGAGTTTTTCGAGGTGATTTTTTTTACTCCCCCCCTTTTTTTTTTCTAAAAGTGTCTGGAAAAAGAAGTTCAGTCTTCATGAGACTTTGGATTTATTACAGAACCTACCACTTGAAAGCAGTGATGTACTAACAGATGGTTCTTTAGATGAAGAAGTCCAAGCAAATAAACAGCTGGAATTTTTGTTAGAGTCTTCAGATAATGATCGAGAGACTCAAAGTGCAGTAGTTCATGTTCAGAAAAAAAGGTATTTCCAACCCCAGGATGCAATGCTTTAAAAAACATTCCATCGAAACCTCACTCTAAGAGCACCATATGTAGTGAATATTTGTGTATTGATGAAAATAAAAACTGCTTCTTTTCACATCATCAAATTAAGTTAGTATGTAAAACCTGATTTTGTGTGTAAAAAAGTAGATACATTTAAAAAATTTAATGATTTTCAAAAATAAATATTTTGACCTGCAAAATATTAACGTTCTCTGGTTAGTTAGCATTTTTAAGATTTAAAATTCGGTGAAAAAAGTCATACGGTATTTTTGTATTATGAGAATATTTAAGACCTTTGTGTACTGACGGTATTTTAAAGTACCATTTTAATTAATTAGCTTTAACGAATTTAATTTCCCAAAGTTGAATATTTTAATTACGTATATCCTTTAATTTTCAAAGCAGTGATTAAAAAAAAATATTGCCTGAAAAAAGTTGCAGTAAATCATAATGTGGTAGATAAAGGGTTAATAAACATCGGCAATTCACAAGAAAATATTTCTTTTTGAAAAAAAACCTATTTAAAAAGTCAACTTCATATTTTATATTAAGAGTTTCATCAATTGTAGTACTTTCTGTAACTGATGAGAATTTATCATACTTTAAAAAATTCTTCGAATTCTAAATATTAGAAGATATTTTAGAACGCAAAAATATTTTTCTACTCATTTTAAACGAGCAATATTAAAACTCATTTCCTTTTATGACTGTAAACATCAAATAAAAGCAAAAAAAGAAGAGTTCACGAAAACTTAAATTAAAATCTAGCGAGCTTAATTTAGAAACATTTTTAGAAATCCAGAAATTTTTATAAAACAAACTTTTAGCAAACAATTTTCAAACGAGTAAGAGCACCTCGAGTGTAAATTAGCAAAGCTACAAAAATGACATTGAGAACCCCTCGTGCATTTAATCAAACACGCTTGAATCTGAAAAAATAGGTAGGAAGTTCGGTGTTAATGTTTACAAATGATAATGCTCCGTGAAGTTGCTAAATATAGCTCATGTAAGCTAATGATTCAGTTTTGGAGAAAACTTTATGATGCTGACAATTTACAAAAAAAAAGTAAGCCACATTCGACTCAATCAATAAATTTCGTATTAAAAGGAAAATTTATTAAGGATTCACTTGTTAGCGATATGATTATAATATATATATATATATATATATATATATATATATATATATATATATATATATATATATATGTACTAGCTGGAATACCCGTTCTTCGAATGGGTGAGTTGAAAAATAAAATAATACAGATAGAAGGATAAAGACATTTTTACTCGGTTAGTTTTACGTGAATTGTAAATCAAACAAAAAGAAAAAGCTTTTTTCATATCTAAGCTAAACAAAAAATCATATTTGTTAAATTTGCAGTCTGAAGATCTAATAAGTGATAAAAAGGATTTTTTTATTTATAACACCCCGTAACTGTCTTGTGGGTCAATTTTTGAAAACAACTTCCTAAGTTGATCTCTGCTCAGCAAAAGTAACACATTGTTACAAATTGTGTGTATTGAACGCTTAAAATAGTAGAAATAATTTATGTATGGATGTGTAATACGCTAATATTACTCTCTGTTGCACACACCCACACACACATTTATTTTATGTTAAAATTGTATTTTTCGCAAGCAACGCCGTTTCTTATATTATCATGGCGATTCAATGGAAACAGCGTAATGTTGGGATGAAGCCAAGTCGGCATTATCTTTGGCGACCCTTTTATGAACTTGGTGATTGATTGAATGGGGCAGAAGTTGATATACTGTAGCATCACCTGGTGGGAAGCTGCAACAAAGAGGATAGCAAAACATCCTTATGCATAACAAAATACATATACATGCCAATTTTCATAGTCATCCATTGAACGGTGTTGGAGGGATGCGATTTCATATATATATATATATATATATATACAAACATCCATTTCATTATATATAAAAATCTTCTGTGCGTGTGTATGTTACTAAACTCCTCCTAAACGGCTGGACTGATTTTGATGAAATTTTTTGGGTGGGTTCAAGTAAATTCTAGAATGGTTTAGATTCACAATTTGGTCCGATATCGCAATTAGTTAAAAATATATTAATTGCAAACCTTCAAAAAAAATACAACTCAACATTCACCTGCATTTTGTAATAACGCTATTGTTATAAACAAGTAAAATAAAAAAAATTAAAATAAATACCTACTTAGATCAACCAAGAAAAAATTTATTTTAGCTACTTTTTATTAAATAGTTGCAATTAATATAAATATGTATATACATAGGACAGAATCACAACATTAAGTGGTAATTCATTTTTATTAATTATCATTAAAGTATCGTTTTGTCATCCAGAACAATCGTGTATATAAAATTTCCTTTCAACTCAATGCTTTAACACGTGAGAAAAAAACCTTTTCAAATTTTGACATAAGTCGCTAAAAGGGTCGCTAAATCTCCAACGTAGCTGTATTTGTAATTTTTTAAATAATTAGTTTTAATCAATTAATTTTTATTAATTATAATTAAATTATTGTATTGTCATCCAAAATAATCATGTACATTACATTTCCGCTCAATTGAGCGCTTGAAAATATATTTTATTAACGATTGAAAATTCCACCAAAATAAATAAATAAATAAACAAACAAACAAATAAAATATGTATAGAGATCATGAGCTAATAGTAGGAATTAAAAAAAAAGACGTAAGTTGGCGTCAAAAATTTATTTTCAGCTAAACTGGCCAAACCCGGTTTTTATTGTTAGGAAAATGCAGACGATTCACGCTTTTTAGCGTTTTTAATTAATATCTTTTCAAATAATCTTTATATATGTAATTCTTCTGCGCGTGTGTATGTAACTGAATTCCTCCTAAACGGCTGGACCGAGTTTGATGAAAGTTTTTGTCTGTTCCAGTGGACTCGAGAATGGTTTAGATTTATAATTCGGTTTAGAAATGTTTAATTAATTTTTTATGTATAAATTGTTGATCTTGGAATGTTTTACATTGGATCCGGCAGACAACGCTACGATCTTTTACGATCTACGCAAAAATCTTTTATTTTGAATTTACGATGTGTGTACAGGACAACGTCTTTTGGGTCCTTTAGTATATATATATATATATATATATATATATATATATATATATATATATATATATATATATATATATATATATATATTTACTATTCCAAGAGTGCATTTTTTTACCGGAATGGGTGTCGTTTTTATTATCTACTCTTCTTTTTTATTTATCTTCCTTTTTAAAGTACAAAGTATTATTTTCTTTTGTATAGAATAAATATTTATATTTCAGTTAAAACAATAAATATAACATATTAATTTTTATGTGAAGAATTTTAATCCGATATTTGAAAAAATGCTAATTAATACTTGGCAAAAAAATTACTAGATTGTCATACATACATATGTTTTCTGGAAATTTTATTTGAAATCTCTCTTTACGTAAAAAAAAAATATTTTGAGATGCTGTAATAAATTTATCTATACATAAGGTATAATTAATCAAAGTGGCTCGTAAAATGTTAAATTCAACTGAAAAAGAGCATCAAGAACGATCTGCTTCAACTTCCAGCACTTTCTTAAAAATGCACTTACGTCATAAATTGTGCTGATATAGATTTCTCCAGTAATTTTCAGAAACATCTATAGGGTCACCAAGTCTCCAACATGGTCACCGTCACCAAATTTCGCCACCAAAGAAACATGCCAATATTTCTATGAAACACAATTATGGTATATTACAGTGGTATATTACAATTTTTACAATTAACAACTTTTACATTTTTTTTTACTATAATATTACAAATTTTATCACAAAATAAGTAGACCCGAAAATAATGTTAACGTATTCTATATCCATATATTATTTACACCTTTTTAATATGGACCAATAATTACACAATAAGATAAAACATTAAATACACAAAATATGCTCTATAAAAATTCTTAATTCTGTAATAAATTTAGTTATACACAATGTATAATTAGTAAAAATGGGTTATAATAAAATGTTGAATTTAACTGAAGAAAAGCACCCCAAGAACGAATTTTGCCAAAAAAAAAGAACGAAAAAGTGTACAAAAGACAGAAATTTTTCAGGAAGAGATTAGTTGAAAATTTACTATGCTGTACAGTTAAAAAAACTTCAAACCAGATGCTGAATTAATACAACTAACTACATAATACATGTAAATTACAATTTTACAATTTCAGCAATAAGTAAGAACAGTTATACAATTTGTACAAGGGGAGTTGGACCAGCGTTGGGTGGACAGGAGGTAGCCATATTCCTAGTTATCCTATATTTTTTATTTCACTGTTATCCTCTGTGTTGGTATTTGTATAAGTTATAAGTATACACCATTGCACACATGAATTTAAAAAACGAAATGTAAATATGAACTGATTTCTGTATAATTAGATCATTTTTTATGGTCTAATTATACAGAAATCAGTTCGTGTTATCTGCGTCTTTTAAGCAGCGGGTTCGTGGAGTGAGTGAATATTAACGTCGCACTGCTCAGAAACACGAGGGCTTTTGGCGACAGACCACGTAGATTTCCCCATGGTCAATTGACGTGGACGACACTTCAGCTGGTTCCCCCGCTCTCCTAATTACCACACCAACGAGAGGCCGTTTCAGTCCTCGACAGATTTAACGTGCCCTACATGTCGGGTCTTTAGGGGTACTGGGCTCAAACTCCTCACAAGGCCATCCACAATCCGATACCATGAACACTCGGCTACCGCGGCCACATGGGTTTGTGGAACTCAAGAAAAAATAAGTATCGTTTTCCCGAATACCGTGGAATTAATTGGAACGTTCCTAAAATTAATCTCAAACGTTTCCCTTTTTGGATAATTGAGAATTATTTTTTTATTCGATATTACTAATCTTAATATATATACAGTAGAACGATATTTATCCGGAGCGTCAAGTATCCGGACCAGTTTTTTTTTTGTCAACTGCATGTACTGTATGTGGAAATGCATGGAATAAGCTGCGGCCAGATTTAGAAGGCAAAAAAGGCTCCAATGAAAACCACAGGGAGGAGAATACCAACTTTTTTCCAATCAATCTCAGGATTTCAAAAATTCGTTGAAGATGTCGAAACACCTGGATGGCATGCGATGCAGAAGACTGTGGATTTCGAAAGCTAAATGATGACGAAAATGTGACTTTCGTGCAAGAAGAATCCGACCCTGTTGACGAAGAAACGGTTGAAGACGAGGTCGTCAGCAACAATGAAAGTAGCAAGAGTCCATCAAATTCTAACGCGTTTTCTGTGTTGGAGACAGCTATGGAGTGTTACCAACAACAATCAAAGAACTGTCCTACTTAACTACTGCTGCTCAACAGCATCAGACACCTTGCAGCGAAACAAAAAGGTGTACAATGGTACAGCGAACTTTATTTTACAAAATAAAGGTAAATTTGCGACATTTTGCTCCTATTTTGCTTTATCTTCAAGCACGTTTCCCGCATGTGATAATTTTCAATATTCGTATAGTGTCCGGTTTCATATACTGCAGGGATCGCATTTGGTTTTCGATTATCCGAAGAATCACGCGTCCGAACGGTGTCCAGTCCCAATTGATTCGAATAATCGACATTCTACTGTACATATATGTATATATACATATATATATATATATATATATATATATATATATATATATATATATATATATATATATATATATATATATTTCAAATTTTCAATCAAAAACAAAATAAAGAGTGTTCTTTTTCCAGGTATAGAAGTTTAAGCTGGCATTACTTTCCAAGATGGCGACTGATTTAACAGCTGTTAAGGGATTTATTCTCAGTTTGGTTTGGCGATTCATCAAAACGATCATCAAGCAAGGCGTAGATTCGTCGAATGGGCCCAAAACGAGATTGCCGTTGTTCCCGGTTTTCATAAGCGAATTTTTTTTAGCAATGAAGCGCACTTCTGGTTGAATGGCTAAGTCAACAAACAAAACTGCCGCATTTGGAGTGAAGCTAATCCACAAGTGTATGTCGAAACACCGTTACATCCAGAAAACTGACTATTTGGTGCGCTTTATGGGCTGGTGGAATCCTTCTTCAAAAACGATGAAGGCCACAACGTTACAGTCAATGGTGATCAGTATAGAGCCATGATTACTAACTTTTTCATTCCTGAATTGAACAATCATGATGTCCAGGAGCTGTGGTTCCAACAAGACGGCGCAACATGTCACACAGCTTGTGCCACAATCGATTTATTGAAAGACACGTTTGGTAAACCGCCTAATTTCACGTTTTGTACTTGTGAATTGGCCTCCAAGATTTTGTGATTTAACACCGCTAGACTATTTTCTATGGGGCTATGTAAAGTCATTGATCTATGCGGATAAGCCACAAACGCTTGACCATTTGGAAGACAACATTCGTCGTGTTATTATCGATATACGGCCACAAATGTTGGAAAAAGTCATCGAAAATTGGACGTCCAGATTGGACTACATCCGAGCCAGCCGTGGCAGTCCTATGCCAGAAATCATATTTAAAATGTAATGCCACAAGATTATCTTTCGAATAAAAAACATTCATGTCAATCGAATAATACATCGTTGTTTTATTGCAATTTAAAGTTATATACCTCTAAAAAACACCCTTTACTTTCTATTCATCCATTCAAGCTCAAATACATTTTTTTTTAAAATTGTGATGGAGGACTCTTGATGTTAATACAGTTTTTTTTAAATATTAATTCATTAACTAAATTAAAAAATGAATGCATAGTAACAAACAAAAATAATAGTCCAACAGCATGTATAGAAAAAAAATCGCTCGTTGTGTCCCTGTAGCGCCGTGGAAAGCACGTTGGACTTCATGGGTTTATGGACCAAAAATCAGAAGTATGAATCCCACTTGGAATAGCTTATTCTCTGAGAATGTGATTTCATTTTGTTATACTATTTTATTGGGATAATTAAATATAATTAACGAATAAATTGTAACAAACAAAAGTAATTGTCCAACACCCTATATAGAAAGTAAAAAGAAAAGTCGCTTTCTATTTTGCCGCTTAATATTGTGATTCTGTCACATGTATATACATAATTATATTAATTGTAAATAGTTGATAAAAAGTAAGTAAAATAAAAAAATGCTGAACTAAGAAAGAATTGACTTAAAAAGTATTCTTTCTATCTCTAACCTAAGTTCTCAACACGTTTTTAAGTAAATGCAAAAAATATTGTAAAATATTTTATCGATACCCGATATTTACGAAATTGAAAATGAAAACTAAATAAATAATTATTTTAGTTTACCATTATTAAAATTTTTTAACATACACGAACGCATAATTGTTGTAACTATCGCTGTAATGTTCATTTTCTTCCATCCAACGAATTTTTCCTCCTTCAATTCTAAGTCTCACCCGATATTTAGTAGCATAAACATTGGAAAAAATGGCTGCTTAGATTGAAATTAATGCGGTACTAAATTAAAACAAATGCCAGTACACGCTACTCCTTTATATATCTCGATTTCTTTATTTTCAATATATTTATCACTTTTAAACTGTCGACTGTCTTATCTTCTCATACATTATTGTAATGAAATCAAAGCTAAAAAAAATTCTACTTGATAATTCCTAAAGCTCTCCAAGGATTCTAGAACTCTTTAATTAAATATGTTCTGTTAAAGTTTTGTTATACTTTTAGATTCCAGTTTTAAAGTATTTTAATCTTGAATTAAATAAACTTGTGTTCACTGTTTCTCTTCCAGAACGCTGACTGAGGCAGCATTAATTTCATTTCAATTTGCGTCATCGTGGGATTGGGTTTAATGTTAAATTTCCAATTAAAGTTTTCCAAACGGTAAAGTGATTTCGTCATTGAATTCTTAAGAATCTTGCTTTAGTCGCTATTTAACATTAGAAAATATTCAAAGAAATTAGGAGTATTCTTTGAACAAGAGCATTTAATTATATTTATAGTTTAATTCGGATAAAATATATTAAAATGCTTTATCACTTAAGATATTTACTTTACCTTAAAGAGTAGTGATGTTACTCTTACGACGAGACACCTTCATTCCTTCCATAACCTTTCGAAAGGAAAGATTAGATTATGCGGTCCTATAATCCCAAAATAAAATTTGAAAAGGTCAAATCGCAAAATCGTATATTGTTATTGTTACGAATTTTGTGTGATTAGTGTTTTATATTCTTGCGTAATTATTGACTCGACTTAAAATAGTGCAAATAATTTATATCTGGATGTTTAATACGTTAGTATGAATTTCAGTTGTATTTATTTTAAGAAAAAAGTTGTAGCATTAGCAAACAACACCATCCCTTACTTTATGAAGGAGTTTCAATGTAAACTTGGCGAAACAGCTAAGTTAGCATAATTTTTGGTGACCAAATTTGGCGACCACATGGGTGTTTTTGGTAAATTACAGGAAAAATTCATAACATTACGATCTATGACGTAAGCAGATTTTTCGAAAAAGCACTGGAAGGTAGCTGCGCAGATTATAAATAGGAGTCACTCACCGAAACCGAGTCAGTTTTACTTCTGTTATCGAAGAGTTCACTAGCAAGTGGTTGCTTGCGGATAAAGTTTATGTGCCTGTATTTTTAGACATTGATAGTGGTGTCTGAGAATTATAGAAGGGAGAGGGATGTATTGCAATTTAGATATTATTACAAATATATTTATTTTTGAAATATTAGCAGCATATGACGGGCTTTGGTTGTTTATTTTCATTGCAATATTTTGATTTTATTTTTAACCCAAGTAACAACCAAATTAATATGTGAGATTTCATGTAGAAAATGCATTTTTTTCGGTCAATACTATAATCAATCGAGGAAAGTTTTGAGTCCTTTGAATAAAAATTTTGATTTGATTCTTAAGAAAAAAACACATCAAATTATATCAATAAAGCATTTCTGTACAAATCAGAACTAAAATAATTACCATAATAATCATTTGATAGCACTTCAGAAATCACTGATAGAAAACTAAATCGGCTCAATGAATGCTCCAGAGAACAACCAGAATTTTACAAATTTACTTTTTTATTTGCTGATTTACAATTGAATCCTTTCCTAAACGTATTCATTTGCATACGTATTCAAAATCACGAAGTTCATGTTAATAAATAAATTTTGGAAAATAATAATTCGAGCGAATTCTTGTAAATAGTAATATGTAAGGGAAACGCGTTTCGTATCGCATGGTTTAAAACAATTTGCTAAGGAGTCAGCATGTTATATTTTGCATGTGTCATTCACTTATGTAAATGAAAATCTGAAATAGCGAAACAAGAGAAGGTAGTTAATGTTAAACAGAAAAGGGAAAATTGCATTATGTCTCACAATTCATGTCTTATGGAGGGGAAGAGCGGACTTCTAAGCAAAACAAAATGAATTCATCTCTATCTTTCTTATTCGTCATATTCCCTAAAGGTAAATAAATAGGGAAATATAAATGTAAGAAGCTAAGGAATGAGAAAGATTTATTATTCAAAATGCAAATTAAACTCTACTGCATACACGTTAAGTAAGTGAATAATATGGCTGGGTTTGAAAGCACTCGCTGGATTCGTTTCTTTGTCGAAATAAAGATTCTTTAATATTCTATTATTTAACAATTTCTTTTAAGAATAGTTTTCGGGGGGAAAATTTAAGTGTATCTAAAAATATAAATAATCTTTTGCGTGAATTTTGAAAAAAAAGCGTGTTTGTGTTTTCTTTCAATTAAAAAGATAACTGCCTTTTTGTTCAGAGATATCAGCTTTATTTTGATTACCTAGAATCTTTTTTCCAGTATATATGTATTTTCCATTAACTATATAAGATTTTCTTCTGTCAGATATTTTGGTTTGTTAAAAAAAGTAGAGAACAATAATGAAATATTTCCTGTATGCAAAAATTATTGCGCTTTATTTTCACAGCATATCTTTCTTATTGTTTTTCATTTTTTATATATATGAGGGTTATGTTTTATACCATTTTTCTTCTCCTTCAAATAGTGCATTTTTGGATTCATTCTTTTTCCATTTTTAAGTTATTGGTTCAAATGATTCCTTACATTTGCTCAACACCCTAACGCTGAATATACTTTTGATTTCATATAAAGGGTGTTTTTTTAGAGGTATAGAACTTTAAATTGCAATAAAACAACGATGTATTATTCGATTGACATGAATGTTTTTTATTCAAAAGATAATCTTGTGGCATTACATTTTAAATATGATTTCTGGCATATGACTGCCACGGCTGGCTCGGATGTAGTCCAATCTGGACGTCCAATTTTCGATGACTTTTTCCAACATTTGTGGCCGTATATCGGCAATAACACGACGAATGTTGTCTTCCAAATGGTCAAGCGTTTGTGGCTTATCCGCATAGATCAATGACTTTACATAGCCCCATAGAAAATAGTCTAGCGGTGTTAAATCACAAAATCTTGGAGGCCAATTCACAAGTACAAAACGTGAAATTAGGCGGTTTACCAAACGTGTCTTTCAATAAATCGATTGTGGCACAAGCTGTGTGACATGTTGCGCCGTCTTGTTGGAACCACAGCTCCTGGACATCATGATTGTTCAATTCAGGAATGAAAAAGTTAGTAATCATGGCTCTATACTGATCACCATTGACTGTAACGTTGTGGCCTTCATCGTTTTTGAAGAAGGATTCCACCAGCCCATAAAGCGCGTCGAACAGTTTTTCTGGATGTAACGGTGTTTCGACATACACTTGTGGATTAGCTTCACTCCAAATACGGCAGTTTTGTTTGTTGACGTAGCCATTTAACCAGAAGTGCGCTTCATCGCTAAACAAAATTCGCTTATGAAAATCGGGAACCACGGCAATCTCGTTTTGGGCCCATTCGACGAATCTACGCCTTGCTTGATCATATTTAAAATGTAATGCCACAAGATTATCTTTCGAATAAAAAAAAATTCATGTCAATCGAATAATACATCGTTGTTTTATTGCAATTTAAAGTTCTATACCTCTAAAAAAACACCCTTTACTTAATTTTTAACCTCTTAGTTGTGATGTTGCTGATGTTATTTATCAGCAACTCTTTTCTTTCCATCGCAGTAAGTATTCTAAATACATACCAATCTACCCGGACGGATCGAAGACTGCAGGACATGTTGGGTGTGGTGTTGTTTTTAACAATACCATTCGTAGTTTTACTTTACACAATTTCATGTCTGTCTTTATGGCTGAATTGACTGCCATCCTTGTCGCACTTCAACCTATATTAATTTCCAACCACCGTTATTTTTGTGTGTACACTGACAGCATGAGTGCTCTAGAGTCCTTACACTTTTTAACAGAGCATAGACACCCCACTGTGATAGAAATACTCATTCTTCTGCCAAAATGAGAAAGAAAGGGTTTTGATATAATTATTTCCTGGGTACCTGGACACATGGGTATACTTGGTAATGAACAGGATGATACTGCTGCACGATCCATGTCTGATCACATGCAGCGGCCTGTCTGTTACCGAGATTTAAAGACTTCTACACAGAACTATATCCACCGTGTATGGCAAGAGACTTGGGATCAACAGATCCTCAACAAACTGCATAACATTCATCCTTCCACTTCTCATTGGGCAGCACTACCAGTGCGAAGACATGATGTCCGCTTGACTCGACTTCGCATTGATCATACTCGTTTTACGCATACGCACCTTCTGTTGGGTGAAAATGCTCCAGAATGTCCCTCCTGTAAAGTCCCATATTCTGTTTATCACATTTTATTAGATTGTCCCGTTTTTAACCATCATCGCTTCACCTTCTTTCATACATCTGTTTTAACCTTATCTGACTTGGTGGGGGAATCTCCCCACCAAAATCTATTTGCCTTCCTTTAAAAAAAAAAAAAAAAAAAAAAAAAAATTGGATTTTTTACCTTTGATTTAAATAGTGTGTTTTTTTATTTTGGATTTTTACTATATTATATGTATGTGTGCATGCATGCATATATATGTGTACATATACTTTTAAACATATATATTTTTAAATTTATACATATATGTAAGTGTGACTTTTCTTTTAACAAGTCTTTGGCGCAGCTTGGCCAAAGTTGGCCCTTGCGCCACTAAACTCCATATTCACTTCACCCCTTTAGTTGTGAATTTTTTTTTGCCCTAAATATTCCAAAAAAGGAACATTTTTCTTATTACATGTACTATTACTGTTCGAATTAATAGGGACAAATGGGAAAAAAAGATTTTTTTCTGAAACCTTAACTTTTTATCATAACATACCTTAAATAGACTGAAAAATCTGTATATTAGTGCGAAGTATGTCTTCCTGTAGCAGAAATTAGCTTTTTAACTCGTCTTGGCATTGAATCCACTAGAGTAGCAAACATGCTCTTGATTTCATTATCTTGGAAACACACTAGTACAGTCCTTTTTATTATTTGCTCTGTGCGATTCATCTTAGCGAAGCAATTATTGCCATCAGTTTTGTATAGGATTTAAGTCTGGGGAATTTTTTAGCCACTCGAGCACTTTTATTTTATTTTCAACATAAAAGTATGGAACAATTTCGAATTGTGACATGGGCCCAAGTCATGTTGAAATCTTCCATCCAATATTTCCATGAATGGAACAATCCTTCTACATAATATTTCTATATATTTGACAGAACTCATCACGTATTTAAGAAAAACTAAGCATCCAGGGCCATTTGTTGTGGAAAAAGAGGGTTGTTTTACAATCTGTTGGATATGATCTAGTAACAAAGTTTCAACTTCACATCGTCTAAATACACATTATTTATATATCTGCATAAATGAATGTTTCATCACTAAAAATCACCTTCTTCCAGTCGTTAACAGTCCATGATCGGTGTTTTTTTGGCCCATGTTAAAGGTTTTTTCATCCTTTTCTGAGTTAGAAATAGTTTTTTTTCGGTCTCGTTGCTTTTAAGTTCTTTTACTGGAGCTTATCCCGTGCAGGTGAGGTACTCATTCAACATCACTATCCAATAAATTTCAGTAAAGGTCTATGCTTGTCTTTCTTAGATTTATTTTGCTACTTCTTACTAAAATTTTATCAATTCTTGGAGTAGTTTTCCACTTGCGCCCACATTTTTCTTTTCTTTTTTGAGACAATGATCCAGAATTTGAAATGCTCTTAAAACACAATTCAATCAACCAACTGCCATAGTTATATCTCCCCCAGTCATAGAAGTGTGTTCATTGAGAATGTTTTATTTCAGAACGGGTCCTCGGAATAATATCCAGTTTTGAACAAGTAAAAGTAACACGTCTTATGTAGAACGCAAAATTGAAATTACCAGCTACTCCACTGAAAGGCTTGCTACTGAGCTCCTGATACATTAAATTCAATAATCTATAGTCAAAATCGATTTGGCACACTACCTAAAGGCAGATATAGTTGGTTTTTGGTGGTTCAGGCCATCACTAGTAATCACACACCAACTGAAACAAGAAAAAAAATCCGTGTCCCAATTAATTCGAACAGTATAGTAACTAAGTGTAATACTTAACAGAATGCAAAAATGGAAGAATTGAATTTTAATTTTAAATTTTAAAAGTTTTCACACTACTTCATAGTTTTATAATTGTGGAACACGAAAATCCCTAAATATTTACTCATTATGCATGCTATAAAACATGTTTCATACACTTTAAAAGGATTCTCCCCTTACAAACAAAAATTCATCTTCGTATCTCTTTTCCAAATGATTGAGGATTTTTCGTGTGTGTTTGTATGCATATATATAAGCACACACAATTTGAATCTTGTTTAATACTAAGTCTTACGTTGCAATGGAGATACAGATATTTTCGGCTTCTTTGGATTATATTTCCATTTTCATTTCTTCTCAAGCAACGAATTGCACATTGTCTTGACGATCCATGTTCCTTATAAAAAAAAAACTTTCAAGAACCTAAATTCCTGCCTTCGAAGAAAAATTCCAGCCTCACCCGAATGAGAAGTACTTCAGTTACATGAACAAGCTGTATCTTTTAAAAACACTAGCGTTAATAATCTCACTGTGAGAATTAAAAATATGCGCCAATCAAAGATAGGAAGAAGAACATACCAGTGCTTGTACAGCGTACGAGCAAATCGGTGGTGGCGAACTTTCGGTTGCTCGTGCGGGGAAACCTGTTAAGGCGGCGTTTCTCAAACTGTGGGGCGTGCCTCCCTGAGGGGTCGTGATAACTCTACAAGGGGGTACGAGCATATTGAAAAGTCGTAAACAGAAGATTATTTTAAAATAATTATTAATTTACTGAATGTAAAAAAATAAAATACATTATCACAAAATAAAAAATAAGACGCAAATTTAAACTGATATAATTAACTTATAAATGTATCTGACAATGTATTTCGTAATTAGCTTAACAGCACTATAAGACCAAATTAACTCTTATATTGACAATTTGTCCGGTTTATAATTAATTCTTCAACTGCTGATAAAAAAAAGTTACGTGTTTCGCGCTCCTCAATGCCACTATTTTCCACGTAGGCACGTGTATGTGATGTGTTGGGGGGGGGAGTAAAGGAATATATATATATAGAATTTCAGAGGATTTTCTTACATAAATATAAGAAAATCCTCTGAAATAAGTAAATCCTTTGCAAACACTGTCAAGGTTAATTTATTACATTCCAAAGCCCCCGGAATAATTTTCTGGATAGTAGTGCACAAAAAAGTTTTACTTCAGAAAGACGTATATATACCTCCAAGGCAATTAATGCTTTGGGTGAGCGAGACATTTATATACGCCAGTGGCACTTAAGAGGTTAAAGTCCTATTGTAGCTTTAGCGTCAAAGTGTGTTATTATTGAATTCAATATATTGTTATTGTAAGTAAGGGGGGAGATGAAAATATGAGTGCATATTGGGTCGCAAATGTTGTAAGTTTCAGAAGCACTGTGTTAAGGGTTTCAACGGCCACGTGAGTTTTGAAAGCCCAAAGAGATAAGAGTTAGGTAAGATTGCTAACCATGCGTTGAAGAGATGAATATTGTTTCATTTGATTCCTTGCTGACGCATTCATTTGAAATTTCCTCCCTGTCTTACTCTATGAATGTAGAATACTTCTTTTTTTGAAATACTAAAAGTGTTCAAATGTTGTAATTTGGCGGGGAAGTTAATGACCAGTAACCTGAAAATCAGAAGGACTAATATGAGTGAAAGCGAGTAGTATTTCTTCTGAGTCTTAAACTTTTAAAAGCAAAAATCTCTCATACTGCGTGTGACTTACTAACGGTTACGTAGAGACTTTCACAATTAGAGAAAAATTTTAATTTTAAAAAAGTAGTATAATAAACGAAAGCATATACGATAACCCCCATACATTTGTAAGAACCACTATTATTTTATTATAAATTGCTCAAAAATTAATTTTTTTTTGCTTATGAACTTTTTTTTGTTATGAATATAAGTTATTTCATAATAAATATTATTTTTGAGTATAATATTATCCATTATATAAACCCGTAGTGTAGTGCCACACTGATTTATAACTCTCATCTACATATCTCCCTTAAAATGTGCTTTTTATAGTTTTTAGGTATATTCTCCTCCGTATAACGAGCCCCCCCTTCTTTACAAAGGAGCTTCATAAAGTGTGCAATGCTCTTATGTTTTGAAGTCAGTTATTCGAGGTATTATCTCAGGCTTTTGAAGAACGTGTGTTTTTTCAGAACTACACCATTCTAAGCCCATAAGGCACGCCATTTCTTTTTAAATAAATTGTATTTCGATAGAATTAGAAATCTAATTTATTACACTCATCTCTTCTTTTAGTTTTAAAGCTATCATTTTTATACTCGGCGCACCCGTAAATTTTGATCGCATTGTTTGTGTAAAAGTGAAAGTTATACGCCAGGTTTTACGGTATGCATTATCATTGTTATAAATAGTGATATTGTCAAAAATGGCGAGTATTTATTCGAGCTACAAAGTAAAGTGGATAATATTGGTATATTTTTTATCAAAAAATTTTGTTACAAGTTTAACGTTTCCTTTTATAAATAGGCAGTTTAAGTAGAAATGTATTATGAAAAAAGTCTACACTTTATTTTCCTTTTAAGTATGCCAAGAGCTGTTAAGGAAGATCACGTTCATGAGAAATGGCAGTAATACTCAATATGTTTTATGTTTCCGATTGTAAGCTAATCCGTGTATAAATCGAGAATGTGTTTCTTCTTCAAAATTTTTCTTAGAACTTAAAACTCGTATATGTTTGGTTGGGGAAAATCCCCGTTTTTTTTAAACATTTTGCCATGATGGGGCAAATTTTGACCCTCAGATAAAAAGAGGAAGTATTTTTAATGCAATTGTTGTAAACTAAAACGCCAGACGTCAACGACGATAGTTTTATTTCTTATAATCTAATCTTAAGCTAGTATTTTTCTCCCATTTGATCATCACCTATCTGTGCTTGTAATTTCTACGTCAATTTATTTTTTTTGTTTGTAAAATTAATTAGAATAAAAAAATTGTATAAGGCTAAATTCAAATTACAGGTGAGCGGGTTTGCAGTTAAATCTACTTAAAGTATTAGCTTCTTGGTATTTCCTTGTAAATTAACAAGTTTGAGAGTAGAGGAATAAACATCTTGAGTTAGGAGAGATTGGAGGAAAAAATATCTTGAATTAGGAGAGATTACAAAATTTAGAAAATATCTCATAAACATCAATGAAGACAACGAAGGACTGCATGCATCTTATAAATATGTGCATAATTGCTCTACAACAGAGGTCCTCAACCTATTGCGCGCGGTACAATTTTCAGAGGCACTACTCAAGAAATTTGACAACTTTAGATAACCCTAAAAATAAATAAGATAAAGATAACTTAAGATAACTCTAAAGTAAATTTGCAGCTATTCTATGAATCATTGAATGCCACTCACTGCTGGAGAGATTTAATTATTCGAAGAGAGACAATTGCATGTACTCTGCTTTCCGCTTTTGTTTCTATAGAGTGTTTTTTTTCAGGTATAGAAGTTTAAGTTGGCATTATTTTCCAAGATGGTGACCGATTTAACAGCTGTCAAGTGATTTATTCTCAGTTTGGTTTCGCAATTCATCATGAATAGACTCACACCTGAACAACGCTTTCAAATTGTGCAATTTTATTTCGAAAATTATGGTCGATTTTCATAAGCGAATTTTGTTTAGCGATGAAGCGCACTTCTGGTTGAATGGCTACGTCAACAAGCAAAACTGTCGCATTTGGAGTGAAGCTAATCCACAAGTGTATGTCGAAACACCGTTACATCCAGAAAAACTGACTGTTTGGTACGCTTTATGGGCTGGTGGAATCCTTCTTCAAAAACGATGAAGGCCACAACGTTACAGTCAATGGTGATCGGTATAGAGCCATGATTACTAACTTTTTCATTCATGAATTGAACAATCATGATGTCCAGGAGCTGTGGTTCTAACAAGACGGCGCAACATGTCACACAGCTCGTGCCACAATCGATTTATTGAAAGACACGTTTGGTGGGCCTAATTTCACGTTTTGGACCTGTGAATTGGCCTCCAAGATCTTGTGATTAAACACCGCGAGACTATTTTTTGTGAGGCTATGTAAAGTCATTGGTCTATGCGGATAAGCCACAAACTCTTGACCATTTGGAAGACAACATTCGCCGTGTTATTGCCGATATTCGGCCACAAATGTTGGAAAAAGTCATTGAAAATTGGACGTCCAGATTGGACTACATCCGAGCCAGCCGTGGCAGTCCTATGCCAGAAATTATATTTAAAATATAATGCCACAAGATTATCTTTCGAATAAAAAAATTCAAGTCAATCGAATAATACATTGTTGTTTTATTGCAATTTAAAGTTCTATACCTCTCAAAAAAACACCCTTTACATATCTAAATAAAAATTAAAAGTAAAAAAACTTTTTTAAAAACAAGCTTTTATTTAAATGTTCTAAGAAGAATAAAATAAACTTTTCCTTTAATTTTTTTTTTTTGCTATCAACTTATAACGTCATTACACAAATTAAAAATAAAAGATTCAGCGATATTTAAGTACACGTATTTACTTAGTATGAAAATTTTAAAAAATAAAATCAATCATATCGAGTTATTTAATTTGTTTGTTTATCTAAGCAGAAAAATCTCGCGACAAGCTTTTATATCATAAATTGTGTAATGACGTTATAAGTTGATAGCAAAAAAAAAAAATTTAAAAGAACAATTTATTTTATTCTTTTTAGAGCATTTAAATAAAAAAGCTTGTTTTTAAAAAAGTTTTTTTTTTTTACTTTTAATTTATTTTTAACTTTTTAGTTATAGCTGGAAAGGTTTCTTAGTCTTATCGTCTCATTTAATGCATCATTGTTGCAATGTCATTTGCCGTTTAATTTTGAACAGGCTAGCTCGGGGCTACTCAATCTTTTTCCCGCCGGGCCACGTGCATATGATAATTATTTCACTCGAACCGCAACAAGTGGATGACGGAGGACAGGACTAAATACTGTAAGAGCAAAACAACATTGGACAAATCAAAATTAATCAAAATATTAAAACTATTTTTTTTTTTTTTGCTTTTACTTTAATACTATATTAAAAACGAAAGACACGTTTTTCTTTTAAAATCCGTAATTTTAAACCAATCTTTTTTAAAATTTTGTGTAGAATTTAGATAACACTATTGTACAAACGAAAAAAAGTTTCGTGGAATTATCTTTAAAAATAACGATGTTTTAAATGTTTTATTCAAAGTTTGAGTATTTTTTGAAAAATCATAGAAAAAAAAGGTTTACGGTATTTTATTTTTTAAATGACTGATTCTAAAAGAGAAAAACCTTGTAAGGTTTTCGCCAGTGTGCGATACCTTACTTCTAAGTTATCTTCGTGACCAAGAGGCGTGTGAGTGAATGAAGAAAAAGGCGTTGCCATGATCTTAAAATGTCTTTATTAAGATCTTAACCTAAGCACTATCAATGATAATATTTATATTATAACTTAGCGGATCTGAAGTGAGAAAATACGCAATACGTATTACCAAATAAGCACGACTTTGATCTCACTATATATTCCCGCATATTCCTAATCTCAACTTATACACAATCCTAATAGATAACAGAATTATATCCTACCTTAATCTCTTGTTTACTCGCAATCCTCTCGAATCCTAAATATCTTTTGTTTATCTCCTAATAGTATAGACCTTGACTTGATCGCTCTGTCACGGATAGCTTCACACTCAATGACGACTTACTTCTCTTCCTTCAGTTCACGCGCTTAAACTCGGACTAGCATAATCACTTCCCAGTAGGTCATACACTTACGTTAAAACTCTGCTGTTTAAAAGTTTTCTAATTTGCATATGCATGCTTCATTTCTGGATTTGGTTGGAAAGAATGTGCCTTTTTCGGCCCCAAAGAAGCCAATAGGAGTTTTTAGTGAAAACGCGATGAGCCTCTCACAACCTGAACTTTATTAGTGCACAATATCGATTCATTAACACGAAAAAAAAATCATACGGAACGATTAAGAAATCATTTTCATGAAAATGCATTTTAGAAAAAATCGTAAAAAATAGAAAATATTATTATTTTTTAAAAACAATTATACCGTATAGTGACGAACTAAATGATCTTTCCGATTATGTAAATAATTTTTGTCTCAGTTTGATAGAAAGAATAAGAAGGGTTTTTTTAAAAAAATATCGAACAATCGGAACTTCTTTAAACTCAATCCGATAAGATGCTAGGCAGAATAAAAAAATAACAAGGGTAAAGAGTTTTTAATTAATATATTTTTAACTGATTGCGATATTGGAATATAAATGGTCAAAACATGCATTGTCATCCAAACTAAACATGTATACAAAATTTCAGCTGAATCGATTGAAGGCATCAGCATCAAAATTGAGTTGCAAAATTCTCCACCCGAACGAATTAATTTAATTAATTAATTTTTAACTAACTGCGATATTGGAATATTAATAATCAAAACATGCATTATCTTCCAAACTAAACGTGTATACAAAAATTCAGTTCAATCGGTGGAAGACATCAGCTTCAAAATTGAGCTGCAAGATTCCACCCGAATATTTTACATTGCAAGTTAAATAAAAGCTTGCAAAAATATGTCCTTATATAAAAAATATTTCGAGTCCACAAAATAATTGTATAACATTTGATTGCGTAGAAGCGCAATCAAATGTTATGCGACTTTCAAACTGAAAGTCCAAATTATAACTCTAATTTTGCAATATGAAATTAGAGCGCTGGCACTAGGTTCGCCTTGCAATTTTTATTAATCCTTTTGTTTAAGTGTAGTGAAACGAAACACTTTGATTTTATGTTGTTTATTTCTTATTAACATACAACTACATAATACTACATAAAAACAACTAGCTACATAATACATTTAACTAAACTACATATTTAAAAAAAACTACCTAATACATGTGCTATTTTAATTTTTTCTTTTTTTTTAATAAATAGTAATAGTTTATGTTTCTTATTTATATGTTCAGAAATATTTTTAACTGATGCTAAATTAATATATTATTAAACTTCAAATCTATATTATTAACTTCTGCTCTCTAACTGCATGCATAATCAGAAAACTCAAATCAAATTGTTTCAAAAATATCTTACTGAGTCACACGTTAAATCATATAGGTAGATTGGTTTAGCACGCCAAAGCTAAAAGGTTGCCAATCCCTGCTCTAGAACTCTGTATCTATAAAAAAAACTATACAACATTCATAATTAATATACGCTTTTCTAATTATTTAATGTAGATTTACTGAATAAATATACTCTAGAAAACAATTTCAGGCATTAAATTTCCACCGCATGTTCCTTTTTTCACTCTAACTCAGTCAATAGAAATTTTTGTTACAAGAAATACCTTAGGGCAGTGGTTCTCTTCTGCAGACCCAATTTCCAATCATAATTTTTATCGCACGCCCCCTCCCCGTAAAAATAATAATGTATTGAATGCAATAATAATGCACTTCGGCGCTAAAGCTACAATACGATCATAATTATACAACACAGGAACGTTATTTTCCAGCTAAACTGTCATATTTTGTTCGCGTTTTTGTAGCTTTGCTGTTGTTTGATGATCTACAAATAGCATCTTGAACTTTTTTTTCCTTGTGTCTTTTTGACAAGGCGAAATTCTACATTATGGTTTCATAGTTTTCTTCACAGAGATCTTTAGGCAGCATTTGAAAAATTCAAATCAACTCAAACGTTTCACGTCTATCACTTTTCGCATATTTACTTTCGCTATCTTGATTAATATGCATTATTTCAGTAGGTTCTTTAATTGCTTTATCAGTTTCAACTTCCTTCAACAGGGATACACACAGATGCCAATTTTTTTTTAATATTCTGCTTATTTACATTTATAAACCATAATAAGTCGTACAACACAGCAACCAAAACTACAAAATGGTTCATGGGGAAAGTGTAGCATGTTCTAAAAAATTATTATGTAAAACGTTTTTCATTATGCATTATATGTTTCAGAATTCTCATGCTTATTCATACATCATAAAACTCTTTCACATGTAAAAAGGTAAAACAGAAATATAGTATACATATTTACAACTTCCCTAAAAAAAGACGGAGATAACCATACCAGAAAGTTCGAAGGTCAACTAAAGTAGTATTTTAAGTTAAAAGAAGCGTAATAAAAAAATATCTCATCGTTTGATATCGTTAAAAGAAACATAAAAAAAAATCTCTCATTGTTCTCAAATTGTCCGCAAAGCAAACAAAATATATACTTTTTAATTTGGTTATAGGATCAAAGATGGCTAATGAGCGTTTGAAGTGGAATCTTTTATTTTTGATGATCACCAGATGATAAAAATAAATTATATCAGTGTAAATGTGTATTTTTTATTATGTCAGAAAGTATTTTGTTTTACTTCATTCCAAAAAATAATTTTTTTAAATCTTTTATTTTCAATATGCTCGCGCCCCCCTCGCAGGGTTACCGCGCCCTCCGCAGGGGGGCGCGCCCCACAGTTTGATAAACATTGCCTTAAAGATTAGAAAAAGAAAAATATTGCCAAGAGTATTAAATGAGAGAAATAATCTTAAAGCTAGAATGAAGAATTCATGGAAACAAAAGAAATTGTTCGAATAACCAAGGATGGAGTATTTGTTTTACATCTCTCTTTTCTCAGTTCTTGCCGCATAAAATAAAATTTGAATTGGGAATTGTCTTCCAGGTGAGCTTAAATAAGATGAACATAAATTTGTTTTGTGGTCTGAGTCATAGTGGGATTTGCTGTTTGCAGAGACACCTCAGAATATTTTTGGTATCATCATTTTTCAGATCACACTCAGCATATTTTTGGTACCATAATTTACCATATATAAGTTTTTAAAAGAATTTCTCATTTTATGTATTTTTCTTTTTTAATTTAGGTACTTAGAATATTCTTTGCTTCTCAATCGCTTATAACGTATTCCGTTATTCAGTGAAGAAAATTTTATTAAATATTTGGAGTGCGTGTTTTGCCCGGAGTTTTGTAGCTCTTTGAATCTTTTAATTTCATGTTTTGAATATTTGCACCGTACTTTGAATTAAAAAAATACTATTCAATGATTTAGGATTTCAAGTTTCATTGGTTCTTGATTGCTTAGATTCTTCAGCTTTGTTGACAGTGATATTAACATTTTTATATGAAAACTGTATGAGTTTAAAAGAATTCATTGTTATTTGTTAGAAAATTGAAATATACTTCTTATAACCTATACAATGATTGTAGTTCAGAATGAAAATATCTCTAATTGAAAGCCCTTCCGTTATTCTAAATAGACAATATTAAAAAAAACTTCTAATGCCATAAATTTTTGCTGAAGGTTTAAACGAAGAATTTCCAAGCATATCCAGTATAAGAAAACACGACTAAATCATATCTAAAACAGTATTTTATAGCCTAAATATTTTTAACCTAAAGTACAGTTTAACCTACCATCTTGCAATTTTATCATTTAACTGAAATTACTATTTTTAAGCGAAGAAATCAAAGAGAATTGGATTATTATAAAATTTGGTAAAGAAGTAATTTATAAAAATAATGTTCTTTGTTAAATGATAATTTTTTTAAATTCTTTTAAATTTAAATTAAACGTCTTAAATTTCAATTTGAACATGTTTGATTTTTTTCAGTAGAATATATTAATTTTTCTCACTCCCTTTTATATCTCCGATATGATAAAATCAAGAATAAAGAAATACATCCAGTGAATATATGTATGTATATAGGTACATAGTAAAAGAAATGTGATGGGCATATTAAATAAACTTCAAAATAGAAAACGCTTGTGATAACCCCCTACCTGGAAAAGTCATATCTTCATCTACTTGACCTAGACTTGTAGGAAATAAGAATTCATCACCCAAGCTAGCCGTAATAAGACCAATTTATTATTATCAAATATAATAATCAAAGACAGTCTTACTCTAAAAAGGAAATCAAGAGTGATCTATCGCAGCCCTTAATCTTATGTGAAAAAGTGCCTGAAATCCTAACCACCTAACTCTAAGTAAAGTAATCCTATGAATCACAACTCCATTAATTTATTTCAATAAGTAAAGCCCGTTCTATAACTACGCGTCTAAGTTCAGATCCTTATCAAAAGCTCACGGAATTCAGCAACTCAGCTTCTTTCCTCCTTCTGTTTTTTCGATTACTAACCTCCATTATATAGCTACTAACTAATCTGCATATCAGGGTTTTTTCTTGAGAGGGTTAGCTGTGAAATAACTCAATTAATTGTCCCAAAGATTCCCCAAGAGGATTAGTTGAAAAAATCCGTAAAATTTAAATTTTGTGAAGCTTGGAACTAAGAACAGAAAATTAATATAATGAAGAAAAGTCATCTGAAACAAATGTAAAACACACACACACACACATATATATATATATATATATATATATATATATATATATATATGTATATATATAGTATAATAAAATAAAAAAGTGAAAATGTTCTAAAAAAGGCCTTTGGACTAAACAGAAGACCTATTATGATTTCTAAAGCTGTCGTTGAATCAGGCCAGCGATTTAGGGTTAGCAATATATATATATATATATATATATATATATATATATATATATATACATATATATGTATATATATACACACATATATATATATATATATACTAGCTGGTATTATACCTATTCTTCTCACGGTTGAACTGAAAAATTAAACAACGCAGATTGAAGGATAAAGAAGTTTTTAATGAGTTAATTCTTCCTTGAATTGAAAATTAAACAAAAAAAGCTTTTTGCATACCTCAGCTTAACAAAAAAAAACGTCTTTGTTAAATTTTAAGTATATAGATCTAATAACTGATAAAAAGGATTTTTTTTATTTATAACTCCTCGTAACACTCTTGAAGGTCGATTTTTGAAAATACCTCCCTAAGCTGATCTCTGCTTAACAAAAGTAACACATTGTTAAAGGTTTTGTGTAACGAACGTTTAAAATAGTGTAAATAATTTATAACTGAAAGTGAAATACATTAATATTACTTTTTGTTGTATCTATTTTATGTTAAAATTGTAATATTCGCAAGCAACGCTGTTTCATAAATTATAATGGCTATTCAATAAAAACATAGTGAAATGTTAACGATAGAGTCAAATTGGCAAATGTCTAGCTACTTTCATAGCTCGAACTTTGTAAGACCATCCGTGTAGGGGTGCGATGCAGGTTAATACTTTATCTACCGCATTATGATTTACTGCAGTTCTTTTTCATACAATATTTTTTAACACTACATTGAAAATTAAGGGATATACACAAAAAAATACTTCACTTTGGGAAATTTAATCCGTCAGAGCTAATATATTAATTAAAGATATTCCACTGTGTAAAATTAATTATATACACCGTTCACTTAAATTAATTAAACAAATCGTTTTCTAAGGTCTTCATTAGCATACAAAAACATAAGACACTTAAATTTAGACATCAACTACTTTTTCGGGCCAAAAATAATAATCTTTGCAGTGTGCTGAAGACGCCGTCAGCTGAAAACGCAATATCTGCTACAAAACTATTCGCCTTCCACGCTAAAACACTCATCATAGAACCCGTGCTGCCAAATATCTTGGAAGAGTAAATTTCAAAGAATATTCCTGCTAAGTATTGGTAGAATATTCCTTCTAAGTTCGTGTGGTAGTTAGGAGAAGGGGGTGCCAGCACAGGTGTCGTCCACGTCACCTGACCATGGTTAAAAATTACGTGGTCCGTTGCCAAAAACCTTAGTGTAGCTGAACAGTGCGACGTTAATAGTCACTCTCTCCAAAAAATCCAGTACAGTAGTTATAATTATTTTTATACTTAAAAACGTAATATCTGCTTATTCAATTAAAATTATAGCGTTATAATTAACTACTAACCTCAAACAAATTTTGAAAATTTGTTCAAATGATGTAGTGTGAAAGAGAAAGTTTATTTACTTTAATTACCAGAACCGATAAAAGCATTTATTTTGAAAAAAATCAATTTCTTACTACCAAATGTGCGTAATAAAAGCATCAATATTGATATTTGTATTCTTAGAATAGTACCACATGTTAAAAATAGATTGTGGTGTAAAAATCATTTTATTAATTATTATAACACTGTATATCCATATGGTTTGAATACCATTCACTTTGGAAAAAAATATCTTACTTAGCATTCAACACACACACACACATTGTGACAACAAGAATTATTTCTATCATAGTGATAGTGCTCATAAAGTTAAACGTGGAAAAAGAAGGAAGAGAACGCATAGACTTCCAGTGGAGATAGATTCTAAAATTAAAAGATTTTTGCAGCAACATCGAAAAGTCTTTTAACATTAAACAAATTAAGCATTTCATGTTTGGTTTAAATAAAAAAGAAATTAGGTGTACTAGAGATATCCTCAAAAATTATGATTTTAAAGACTGTCATGCCTTACATATTATTAAGCATATTATTAATTTTCTCATTCATAAATTCAATATTGTGGATATAGATTTAGTAAATAGTTCTACTGAGTATTTTACCGTACTATTCATGAATAAATCTTATAATAACATTAATTTTTCAAATATATTTAATAAGTATGTTCATTGCCTGCCTTAATGATGTTTACATTAAGAAGGCTTTTAAATATAATACAAAATAGGTAGCTCAATTTTTAATTACAATGTTATTAATAATTTACAAAATAATAATAATATTGTATGTAACTGTAAAGATTATTCTGATTTTATAAATGATCATCACGAGCATGTGGCAACTGGTAATTTAAATATTGTTAAAGATAATACTCTTAGAGAAATAATGTTCAAAGGTACTAATTTTAGATTAATGATCTCTAACAATAACAAGGCTATCAAAAATCAAATTTCTAAAGATATTAGTTACTTCACTACAAAATTAGCTATTAAATGCATTATTCCTATTGTAGCTTTTAATGAATTTAAATGCAAAGTGTTAAATGAATTACTGAACATTAACTATAAAACTGATAAGGATATAACATACTATAATATTAAGCATCAAATTGCAGACCTACAAAATAACTTTATTATCGTTTATGTTGATAAAGTACCAGGTAATTATGCAGTTATTTGCAAGTGACTTTATACTAATATGCTAAACAAACATTTTCATAATAATTATGCTTTTAAAAAATCTAATTCAAGCAAAAGAGAAATTTTTAATCGAATCTCTGCTTTTTATACAAAAAGTAGATTTATACGTATTCTGGATATTAAATTCCCACATATTTTCCTAACTCCTAAATTTCATAAAAATCCTGTTAAATTTAAAACTATTACGAATGGTTTTAAAACTTATATTACACATCCGGGCAAGAAGCTAAAAATATTATTCAATCTACATTAGACAAAATTGATAATCTATTATAGTTAAGAATAGTATTGACATTATTAAGTATATGAATGGTAAAATATTATTTCTATTTATACCTATGATTTTGAAGATTTATTTAACTCCATTGATATGGAAAAGACATGTTTAAGATTCTTAAAAAAGCATATAGCAAATATTTTTTGACTAAGATAATAAAATATGATAAATATATTTCTGTTATTGAATTAGTATTAAAAGAAACTTATATTTGCCATAAAAACGCTCACTATCAGCAAATTAGAGGATTACTACAAGGTGGACCAGCTAGCAACTGCTTAGCAAATATTTACTTGCATTTTTATGAAAATGAACGTATTAGTTATGATTCTTGCTACTTTTTTAGATACATAGATGACTTCATTATTTTTAGTAATATAGTAAGCATTGTTTCTAGCTTTAATTATTTTCCCCACTGATTAAAATTATTAAAAACTGATTATAATAATGAGTCAGTTAACTTTTTGGACCTTCAATTAAACGTTAAGAATAGTTTACTTTCAGGTAATATTTTTGATAAAAGAGACATTTGATTTTAACGTTATAAAAATGCCTTTCTGGGGTAGTAACTGACACCTATCAATATTTAGAAATATTATCTTAAATTTAATAAAAAGAAAAAATGATTTAGTCACTGATAAAATTTTAATACATAATAATTTTGTAAAATTTTGCAATAATTGTTTAGAATAAAATTATCCTAGTAAATTTATTTTTATGTATATTTCTATTTCTAATTAAATCTAGTTTTATCTTAGTTCGATACTTTATTTAATATTAATATTTCTTCTCTCTCTCTCTCTCTGTTTAGTTTATTTTTAAAAAATATTTTTAAAATATATATAATTTAATTGCAATATATATATAACTTTCTAGTATATAATCATTCAAGTAAATTTACTTTATTATATTTCTATCTATTCTGAACTTTGTTCTTTATTTTATTTAAAACTTCTTATGTTTTGTTTAATTAATTATTTATCTTTGTGGTTAATTTAATTGCAAAATAACTATCCAGATGGCGCCACGGTTTTTTCCTTCCTGAGATGGCATTTCAATCTTTTACGCCATTTCATGTAGCATCTCATCGCAGTAGGTTGTATTTTTCATCTCAGGATTTTTGTTTTACAAGTAAGTTTTTACTAATATTTTCGATATAAATTTTTTTTTACTATTCCTCTACTTTATAGATTCATTATTGTTCTCTTTTCTCAATTTCTTTCTACGATTTTATTAGGTTCTACATCTTCGTGTTGTATTAGGCATAACTTTTCAACTTGGTTTTTTCCCCTATTATGTCAAAAATGTCTGCTGTACGGGAAGGTTCGATCCACAAAGCATTGCTTAACCCTAATTCGTTGGCCTAATTCAGCGACAGCTTTAGAAATCATAAGAGGTCTCCAGTTTAATCCAATGACTTTTTTGTATCTACATTTGTTGTATCTGCTGAATTCCAATTTCTTACTTCTTTAGTACTGTGGGCTCTAGTACTTCTTCACTTTTATTTATTATAATATATGTAACTATCTATCTATCTACCTATATATATATGTGTGTGTGTGTGTGTGTGTGTGCGTGTGTGAGAATGCGTGTGTGAGAGAGCGTGTGTGAGTGTGTGTGTGTGTGTGTTTTCCATTTGTGTGTGTCCGATGACTTTTCTTATGTAATAATTCCCTGTAATATCATTTTAATAACGTTTTAATTATTTGTTCCATTCCTTCAGGACCTGCAATTAATTATTCAGCTAACTTCCCCTAGTAATTGGGATTTAATTGCAATTGAATAGTAATACTGCGTAATAAACCAATCATAACTTTTGTTAGAAAAAATCACGTGACACTCACCGCCTCATACAAATAGTGTTTTTTTGCCTGTTTGTCTTTATCTTGTAAAAGTCGACTATTGCTTTTGTTATGTAGTGTCTGTTTGCTTGTTCGTACCTGCTAATTGTGAAATATACGAGTAAATGTGGTTGTACATTTACATGTGTCTGAATAAGAGTTGAACGGTTATTCAGAAGATGTTTCTTGGAACAATATATCATCATAACAAGTAAAACTACTACACCCTCCCAATATACACACACATACACACACACACACACACATATATATATATATATATATATAATATATATATATTCAGAAATAATAAATAACTATAAACATTTTACTAAAGATTGCTAAAGATGACTGCCTACCTTGAAAATGTCGTTTTTTATCTACATAAGGCATTTTTTTTTTATTTCAAAATCTTATAGTTTGAGCATTTTTCTTTCCAAAACAGTTTTTATTTTTCCTTTTTTCAAAATAGAACTAAAGTTACAGTGATTTTAAAAAACAGTACTCTATGCAAAAGGGCGGTAAGATAAAACTTTATAAATGCGTTTTTCTCAAAATTATGCTTTCCAAGAAAATTCTTTACTAGATACATGATATCTTACGAACCAAACCAGTTAACGTTTTGAAATTTTGTGGGAAGGTTTATTATACTATTTTTTTCATAAAGTGGATCATAAGTTTTGTTGTAGGTTTAATATTATTTTTATCTAGGGTAGTTTTTATAAAGAAAAAACTTTAAAAATATCAAATTTTTCATAACTTTTATGTATAATTGCCTGTAACTTTTTGTATTTTAATATTTCTCTTAGGTTTTGCCTCATTTTGAAGAGCACCATACTATGTATGTTGTGTATAAAGAAAATTATATAATAATTGTATTACAGTGTTATTATACAGTGTTACGCATTTTAGTAAAATTATGGTAAAATTTCTAAGGAAACAACCCATTTTTCTCAAAGTACAATATTTATTTAAAAAATTTGTATGTATTTACAATAACTTTTTTTTTATTTTCTTCTTAAAAAACTCAATTTCTTTCAAAATCTGTTTTTATAAAAAAGTGGGTACGAAGGTAGTCAGTCTTCTTAAATCATTTTAGTTTTTAATAGCTATTTAAATAAAGAAATTCTAATTAGTAAGGATTAAAATTCCTTGGAATAATAATAGTTTATTACTATACATTTATCATTTTTTATATTTTTATTATAGTTACCTCCTTATTCTAATATCAGATAAAATTAATTATGATTATTTTATTTATATACAACTAGTGTCACTAAAGTTATGGTAGTTTGTAAACTCTCTTCTTAATTTTTAATTTTTATTCTTTTTAATACTTTTGTTAAGTGCTACATTTCAACCATTCACATGTTTTGAATCTGCATTTGGGTCCAGAATATGGCAATAACTTATTCATTGCACTCAGATTTAGTGAGGGTTCTGCATTTTTAAGTACAATTATATATATTTTTACTTAAGTTACCTCTATCCATTACAATATATTGTAATGGATTTAGATATTCCTATCCAGTATTTTCAACAGGTTTTTGCTCAGTATCTATATATTTATATAAAGGAGAAAAGCGACTCACTCACTCACTGACTAATCACGATATCTCCGGAACTATTTAACCTACAGACTTGAAATTTAGTAGGTAGGTTCCCTTCATGAAGTAGACTTTAGCTAAGAACGGATTTTGCATAGTTCGAACCCCAAGGCGCGTTACGGGAGTTTAAGTGGCGTTATAGGTAATTAATTCAATTACTAAACTATTAGATGTACAGTCGTGAAACTTGGTACACAGATTTCTTTCATAAAGTAGTGATTCCCCACATAATGATTTTTACGAAAATCGACCTCCCAGGGGCGTTGAAGGTGCTTCAGGGGCGTTATACATAATTATTTCCATTTTTAACCTATTAGACGTACAATCTTGAAATTTGGTAAGCGATTTTCTTTCATAGAGTACAGATCCCCTACAGAATGGGTTTTGTGAAAATCGACTTCCAAAGTGGCGTTGTAGAGAATTAATTGGTGTTATAGGCAATTAACTCCTTTTTTAAACTATTAGACGTAAAATCTCGAAATTTAGTACGCTGATTCCATTCAATAAGTAGAGATCCGCTATAAGAGGGGTTTTGTGAAAATCATTTCCTAAGTGGCGTTGCGGGGGCTTAAGGGCCCTTATAGATAATTATTTCCATTTTTAAACTATTAGACGTACAGTCTTAAAATTTGGTAAGCAAATTCCTTTCATGGTGTAGAGATCCGCTACAAAATAGTTTTGGGGAAAATTGATCCCCAAGGGTCACTGAGGGGGATAAAGGGACGTAATAGATAAATATTTCCGCTTTTCAACTAATAGAAACACCTGCTTGAAAATTAGAAGACATGTTCCGTTCATGGAATAAAGTTCCTTTTACAAGGTTTTTCTGAAAACGGACCCCCAAAGGATTGGGTTTGAAAGGAATTAAGGGGTGTTATAGAAAAATTCCTGTTTTGAATTTAACTCATTTACTTGAAATTTGTTGAGCACTTTTCTTTGGTTGAATAGAGTTCCACTAAGAATGGATTTTACGGAAATCAACTCCAGAGGGAAGCAGGGAGAGTTATTGGAGCATATTGATAGACAAAATTCCCGTTTCCGAACTGCTAAGACTACGATAATAAAATTTGGTTTGCATTCTTCTTTTGTTGAATTGGAATCCGCTAAGAGGGCTCTCAACGAGGTATTGATGATAAAAATTCTGTTTTTGCTGTGTTAGATTTAGACGTGAAATTTAGCACGCGTGTTTATTTTATGGGGTAGAGATCCACTGACAGTTGCTTTGGTGGAAATCCACTTGATTATTAGGTTAAGTGAGCGAAAAAAAATATTTTTCCTTCTATTTTAGATATAAATAGAAAATAGATATTATAATTTATGTTCTTTTTATATCAAGGGGTGAGAGTGTAACAGCTATAAATATATTTTTTAATACAATCAAATTCTTAATGCTAGATATCAATAATTAATATATATGCAAACAGTATACATATATACAACATCGTGAAATACCCAGTGAAGCGGGTGGGTAACGGCTAGTTATTACCATAAAGGGGGAAGTTTGGCCAGCCACAAAACATTTTCAACCTCACTTTTTTATATAACTTATTTCATATATAAGCTGTCCTAAGTCAGCATTGTTTATAATACTGAAGCATCCATTTTTAAATTTCGATTGCTCATGTGTCCTTCATAGTTTAATTTGCTTACTGTCTATGTGTTTTTCGATTTTGATTGCTGAATGTTCATCTTTCGTTTGTAGAAAATTAGAGAATATATATATATATATATATATATATATATATATATATATATATATATATATAAAAACTATGACAATTGTTTCAATGCCTGGAAGTAAAAAATATCTTTAGATTTAACCAATTTAGTCTCAGTCGTAACTCGAGTATTAAAGTAGACCTGGAACCGTTTTCTTTTAGCCAAAAAGTTCGATACTATAGTAAAACGCTTATAAAACTGTTTCTTTCAAAAGAATTACAACTTAATGGCTTTTCAATATCGTCCAAATATCATTAAGGGTTCACCCTTTTACCTTGAAATCCATTAAGAGAACCTATTCTCTTCACTAGACTTGTGTTGTGGAATTTCTTTTTCTTTTAAAACAATTATTGCATTGCTCTCTTTACCATTAGTCCTTAGTTTCCCTGCAAGAAAAGTCTTAAAGAATTTTCATTTGATGGGATTGTTTTATTCTGTGTCTCTTAATGTTATACTTTACTCTGTGCACAGAAAAAAAAGACAAGTTAAGAATATTTGGTATAATTTGAGAATTGTAATTGTGTGCTAAGCCGCAGACCTAACGTCAATGAACTGCAAGTGATATTTGACGGAAATATGAGTCAGATGACAGCGACATAAGTTTTACTGGTTTCTAGAAAATCAGTGAACATATAATTTTTTTTTTAATTTTATGAATTATTTTTGTGTTTTATATTAAATTATAGATGCTTTCCGAGAAATTTATTTAAAACGTTCAGTTGCATTTTGGAGATAGCAGCTGTTTATGCATCAAAAAACACTTTAAACGTTACTTCATACAACGGCTATAAATAGTTTTGATTTGTTGTTTCATTTGTATATAGTTCAGAGTATAATTATTTAATATATATAATGCAAATTATTTGTAAAAAATGGGAAATGTCATTCAAATTATCTTAGTTACGATATTGTGTAGTAAATCTAAAATCTAAAATTAAAATATGTAATAAGTATCATGCAAAAAAATAGTAATAATAATAATATATATATATATATATATATATATATATATATATATATATATATATAGATATAGATATGCGATATAACAATTATCAGTTATAGATATTTATCGCCTACATTATTGTTTTTCAGTATTTAATTTACTGATCATAATCTAAAAGTATTTTATGTAAACTAATTTAAAAAACTAAAAGTAAAAAAAAACATTTTTAAAAACAAGCTTTTATTTAAATGGTCTAAAAAGAATAAAATAAACCTTTCTTTTAAAACTTTTTTGCTATCAACTTATAACGTCATTACACAATTTATGATATAAAAGCTTATCGAGAGATTTAAATACTCGTACTTTGTTTCAAAATTTTAAAAACTAAAATCAATCAGATCAAGTTATTTATTTGGCTTGTTTATTTAAACAGGTAAACCTCACTACAAGCTTTGACATTATAAATTGTGTAATGACGTTATAAGTTGACAACAAAAAAAGTTTTAAAAGAAAAGTTTAATTTATTCTTTTCAGAGCATTTAAATAAAAAATAGTTTTTAAAAATGTTGTTTTTTTACTTTTTAGTTATCGCTGGACAAGTTTCTCAGTCTGTTCGTCTCATTCAACGCATCTTTGTCGTAAGGTCGTGTGACTGTTAATATTGAGCAGGATAGCTCTCAGGGCTACTTAATCTTTTTTTCCGCCAGGCCACGTACATATGATAGGTATTAAACTCGGACCGCAACAAGAGGATAATGGGGGGGTAAACACACCGTAAAACCAAAACAAAAGTAGATAAAGCAAAATTAATCAAAATTTTAAAATAATTAATTTTTTTTTTGCTTTTTGCATTTACTATAATACTATATTAAAAACAAAAACACAAGAAAAAATTTTAACTCCGTAATTGTAAACCAATTTTTTCAATCCTTGCGCCGAATTTGGATAATACTCTTCTACAAACGAAAAAAAAAAGCTTCGTGTGATTATCTTTAAAAATAACGAAGTTTTAACATTATTTATTAAAAATTTGATATTTTTTGAAAAATCGTAAAAAAAAGTTTTCATCATTTTATTTTTTAAAGGACTGATTCTAAAAGAGAAACGCCAGAACTTTCTTAGTGCCAAATATCGATTCATTAACCCGAAAAAAACAAAAAAGAATTTCATACGGAACGATTTAGAAATCATTTTCATGAAAACGCATCGATTTTGTCTCATTTTAGAAAAATTCGTAAAAAATAGAAATTATCATTATTTTTTAAAAAGATTTATAATGTATCTCGTGACAAAATAAATAATCTTTCCGTCTATGTAATTATTTTGTGTCTCAGTTTGATAGAAAGAATCAGGTGGTTTTGTAAAAAAGTTCGAAAAATAGGAAACCCTTTTAGCTCAATCCGATAAGCTGACAGGGGTAAAAGATTTTTAATTAATATATTTTCAACTAATTTCGATATCGGAATATAAATGGGCAAAACATGCATTGTCATCTAAACTAAACGTCTATACAAAATTGCAGCTCAGTCGGTTGAAGGAACCAGTTTCAAAATTGAGTTGCAAGATTCCACCCGAACAAATTACTTTAATCAATTACTTTTTAACTAGTTGCGATATCGGAATATAAATGGGAAAAACATGCATTTTCATCCAAACTAAACGGTTATACGAAATTTCAGCTCAGTCGGTTAAAAGCATCAGATTCAAAATTGAGTTGCAAGATTCCACCCGAAAAAATTACTTTAAATAATTTCTTTTTAACTAATTGCGATATAGGAATATAAATGGGTAAAACATGCATTGTCATCCAAACTAAACGTGTATACAAAATTTCAGTTCAGTTGGTTGAAGGCATCAGATTCAATATTACGTTGCAAGATTCCACTCGAACATTTTACACTGCAAGTTAATAAAAAGCTTGCAAAATACAAATAAATTATATTTCTTGATAGCAAAATGCAATAATTTCTGGAAAAATTCCTCCAAAAATCTTGATTATTTAAGTAACAACAATGAAAATTTTTTAATGCAACACCCTGCTGACGGTTCATTTTTAATTTTCGGTTAAAAAACACAGCATTACACATTTTACTCTTTATCATTAAACTGACAAAAATAAATTAACTCTGTTATTGTAAAAAAACAGAGCTGACACAATTAAATGCATGTTGTTTACTAATTAATACAAGATAATGAAAACGATCTTCCATTTAAAAACCGTTAATTGCAGTTCATTTTTAAAAAAGTTTTTACTTAAAAATTGGACACTATTTGGTTAATTTAATTAGTTTTAATTTGAGGGCTCAGCTATTGAGGCAGTAACATTTCCATAAATATATTTTTTAAAAATTAATTAAAGCTGTTGAATATACAGAGTGTTGCTGAATTTGTCGGAAACATTCAGAGGGGTGATATTAGACAGCATGGGGAAGACAAATCACCATAGAACAAGAGGTCGCAAACTAAGTTTAGTAGGTAAAAATTGCAATAATACTGGACTTTTGTAGGAGGAAGAGCCAAACTAGAGGTTGCCAAATGAATGCAGGGAAAAACCCTGCGCATACGCAAATTTCACACTTTTCTTGCAGTTGATTCAGGGAATACTGGCCACTGCGCAACAGAACATGCATAATAGTGCATCAGCATATTTTTCTATTGTGGTGCTAAACCACCTCCATGCTCCATATACTGGAAGGATCCCTTGGATTTCATCATCTGGGCCCCCCTGAAATCGCTTATGTTTGAGACGCCAGTGAATACAGTGCAGCACCTCACGGAACGGATCGTCGTGTAATAGGTCTATCCGCGAAGCTGCTGCTAATCCTCATGGGCAAAATTATTCTTTTTAACTGTAAGCTCTGTTGAAAACTTTCCTTAGTTGAGAAGAGGGGATTTAGATAAATGAGTACTTCTATTTAAACGTAGGCATTAGAGAACGCGATAATGGTCGATGTTTGATAATTGGCGATTAAAAGTTGGCTAAGCAAGATATTTAAAGAAAATTCGAGCGTAGAAGTCAAGAGTGCTCCAGGATTCAGTTAACCCACGATCACTCGCACGGGGTGTTCTATACACCCCAGCAACAAGAAAAGCCTCCTAAGATTCCAAAAAGAATGCGCAGAACCACGATTTTTTCTGAAGCTACACATTTTAGGTCATTGAACCTTCAGGCCTGATGCAATCACTGTTACTCAAACGATTGGAACGTAATGACCTTCAAAAGTTTATCTGGGGTGCTGAGAGAGAGAGAGAGAACCGGAGTGTTCTGTATACCCCAGCAACAAGAAAAGCCTCCTAAGATTCCAAAAAGAATGCGCAGAAGCACAATTTTTTCTGTAGCTGCACATTTTAGGTCATTGAACCTTCAGGCCTGATGCAATCACTATTACTCATACGATTGGAACGTAACGACCTTCAAAAGTTTATCTGGGGTGCTTAGAACTCCTTGCGAGTAGTTGAGCATATGGATAGAGTCAGCTCTGAATGTTTGGAAAATGATTAAAACATTATTTTTCTACTTTCTACTATTCTTATCATTAATTATAAAGTATGTTTATTACTGGTATATACGTTTTACTTGTGGTTTATAAAAAATATAAAATTTAGCATTTTAGGATGAAAATTTTGTAGGTTTAGTTTAAATTAATATTAGTCTCATTTGTATGCAATAAATTTAATAATTTTATTTGTATAATACAAAAAACATCTTGTACTTTATAAATATGTATAATTGACTTAATTCTTTTTTTCATATTTAAATACAAGTATTTAAAGTTTGGGGTGTTCTTTAAACCCCGCGAGTAACCACGGTAGCAAAAACAGGCGCGAGTGATCCCGGGTTAAGTAATTTTAATTATGTTAGTTGCATAAAGCTTATGCGATTGCGGGTTTATTATTAAATGCATTCCATACCATTAATTGTGTTGGTTGATTAAGTAAACATAATAAAATTGTGTTTAAAAGTTACTATGGCTGATCTTGGATCAAACCCCCGAACACCAACAAACCACGGGTTGTTACAGTCGCTTCAGCTGACATTGTCAGCGCATCGGATTTGTTTGAACGCGTCCGTCGGTGTGGGCTGTGCAATGAACTACGCTGCCGACCTACGCGAACAGTTCCTGTGATAATCACTTGTCGTTGCATTTCTGACGTCGAGCTGGGATGCATTGCTCGTATTGCATACGTGCTTTACGTCTAATAAATGTATTTTTACCTCTTATTTCCGCTTTTCATTGTACTCGGCATGACATCCTTCATAACTATTTTTGCGAATTACCCCAAATAAACGCGGTTTGCGACCCCTTGTCCTATGGTGACTTGTCATCCACATGCTGCTTACTACCACCCCTCTGAATTTGTCGGTTGAATGCGGCAACACCCTATATATTTATATATAAAAGCATGGGGTAAGGCTTCTTTTATCTTTTATCAATATTTTTATCCTAGAGCAGTTGCATTTTCCCTAGTTAAGTAAAAGAAAATCAATATGTTCCTTTTTTTCCAAATAAAAAAAATATTCTGTCGATTACACAAAATATATCGATATCCGGTGAAAGAGTTTGTAAATTTCTTATAATTAGTTAGCTTACCAATGTCGTAAGGATATTGTTCTGAATATAATGTTTGGGATATAGTAATTTTATTCTACATTTTTACTTTTAACAAACAAAACTTAATAAACGAGTCATAGTTATTTTTTGAGTATTTTAACACAATGAGCGAACCTATTTTTAAAAGTAATTAAATAAAATTATCCAATGTTTTTATTCAAATAATATTTTTTAGAATCATTTCTGTAAGAAGATTCAGGTATTGATCTTGAAAAGAAGTTATCCCCGTGAATTTGTTTCTTGTTCCAGCAATACATTTTTCGAAATGCTTCAGTTTGAAGTAAGACTCGACGTTCCATTCCATGGGTATGATGGGAATGCTTTGGAAACCTTTATCTGTGTTCCTTATTTCACGATAAGCTAGAAGGATACATGACGCGATCACAGTTGTTGCTCTATCAGAGAATCGAACGCAATCTACCATCAATGAAAAAAATAAAAAGATGAAAAAGTTTGTCCCGCCCTTTTACATACAGGGTGATTTGATACCAGGCCGACAAACGTGGAGGGTGTGTAGATGACTTGGAATCGCATAGCAGTGCAGGTTTGCATATGCCGTAGTTACGATTGAAACTTGATAGTATTATTGAAAGGTTGTACTACAATAGTTGTTCGAAATTAAACACAGAAATCGTCTGGAAGGCTTGGCAAAGGCACTACATGGAAGTCCATACGTCGTGGAAGATTCATCCAGTCATCTTATCACTGAGTCATCTTGTCTTGTCATCTTGTTACAAGATGAGGCTGAATGAAAGCTTTCGTGAACAGCGATCCTGCTGTTAGTCATCATTTGCTATCCTTTTCCCGAGGTAGTAGAACATTGACGAATCTATACGCAACCTCTAAACTAATCCTTTTGGGGAATCCTTGGGCTAGCATTCGCGTTTAACCCTCTAACCGGATAGCACGGAAAATTCCGTCAGTGTAAAGATGCTTCGAAAATGGACTGCACGGATTTTTCTGCCTTCAAGTAACGTTTTCAAAAGCGGATTAGCCGCACTTTTCTGAAATCCTTTCCCCCTTTTAAGGTTTAACAAATTGAAAGATAATGAGGGACGGAGGAAGCAACACAGCAGGAGTTTTATGGCTCGCAGGAAACCCGTGTTTTGACCCTTCGGCAATCGTAAAAAATCGAGGGGAAATTTCTTTAGACCCCAGGAAGTGTTAATTTGTTACCTCGTTTTTTTTAAAGTTTTGTAAAGTCCCAACGCATAAGTAAAATATGTTACAATTCCGTTTTGGTTTCATATTAATTTGAAACTGTAACAAGTTGGGGCGTGTCAGTGCAATCTGCTATTTTATATAGTTAGACAAATTATATCTTTTTTTAAGTATATTCTTTCTCTTCATTTTTCTTATTTTAATCAAAGATTTTAGTTTTTGAAACATGATTATTTTATCATAAGATACCGAAAAAATTAATAAAACACCAAACTCTTTAAAATTTGGAACCTTTTCAATTTTCCAACCACTAAAAATGAATAAATTTAAACTTCATCAAATCATTTGAAACATTTTCTTACACTTTGATAAAAATAATAACGAAAAAAAAAAAAACTAATTAAGATTTATTAGTTTTTTTTTTTTTTTTAGATTTCAAAGCCTAAGTGTTCAGGGAAGTTTAAGTACATTGTGTGTGTGTGTGCCTGGTTATATATTGTTAAAATACACCGAATTATATTTGAATTTTAAGTGCTTGAACTTCAGTTTAAATCAAAGACAACATGAATGAAGATTTTCACACATTTTTTTATAACTTGAATGTTTGAATAAATGGTAATCAAAAATATACGGAAACATTTACAGTAGACATTTATGCATATAAATAAACATAAAAATCAATTTTAAATTCTAGCTATTGAAAAACATTCGAATTATCGATTGTTCAAAAATATCTATCATACAAAATACCTCAACATTTATCTTTTTTAAAGGCTAACTGAAAAAGTAATTAAAATCTGGATATGTTTGAAATCTCGACCTTATAAAGCTAGAAATTTTATGTTAGAAATTCCATTTGAAATTTCGAAAAAAAAAAAAATGCATCGCGCAGTTAAAAATTATTTACCATAAGTTTTAGCAATTGTTTGAGTATAATAAAAATTTCAAATTTTATTATATAGCTTTTTTGGTATTTTTAATATATTTCGGCCGCGGTAGCCGAGTGGTATAGGTATCGGAACGTGGCTTGCTTTGTCACGAGTTCGAGCCCAGTACCACTAAAGACCCGCCGTGTAGGGCAGCGATGCACGTTAAATCTGTCGAGAGCTGAAACGTCCTCCCGTTGGTGTGGTTTGGTAGTTAGGAGAGGGGGTGCCAGCTCAGGTGTCGTCCACGTCACTTGACCATGGTTCAAAATTACGTGGTCCGTCGCCAAAAGCCCTCGTGTAGCTGAACAGTGCGACGTTAATATTCAATCATTCATTTAATATATTTCGAAGATTTCATACAATTAAGTTGAAAACCGCATGCTAAGAGAAAAAAATATACTAAAAAAATTGATGAATATACAATTACAATAAATTCTTACATAGAAGCAAAACTGAGAAGCTAAAGCGTAGGAATAAAAAATTTTGAGTATATCTGAAGTAGTTTTCGAAATATTTATTTTAAAGTTCAGAAAATTTGTGTACGTTATGTTATACTTAATATTAATTAAATGGTTAAAATAATATGTTAATATTAGTCATGTAATCGTTTGATGACACATTCATATACTAATAAAAATTATCATGGTCATTGATGCGAATGTCAAGAATTTTATGTAATTTTAAATTCAGACATTAAGATATTGATGTAGAAAATATAAAAAGACCATCTAAAATACATGAAAAATGCAGTTTGCTATAAAATGATCTTGACAAACAAAATCCGCTATTTTCACTTACTATGGCAGAGCCGGCATAGTCAGGGGCGATCTGGAAAAACAGAGAGAGAACCGCGGTTTTGATGAATGCCGCTCTAGCTTTTAAAGTTCCCAGGAAAAATTATATATATATAAATTACAAATGCATAAATAAATCTTGCACTTTTGCATACATTTTTATAACAACGAATTGTGGAATTGGCTTCCAATGCATTGTTGTGTTTGACAATATGTAAGGTAACCAACCCTACTTTAGATAGATTTGTACTACTTTTTCGTAACCGTATTCCTTTTAAAATTAATTCGTGCAGCCGAAATACACCTTTTGCACCCTTAAAAATTTATGTAAACTATAACGGTTAATTTTAATTTATGCAACTTGTGAAATGTTCATAACTAACCATTTCCGTCTGAATAGTTTACATGAAAAAAAAAGTTTGAACTCCCTCATTCATTAGGGATTTATATAAGATTCTAACATTAAATTTTATTTTTCACCGAATAAGATCGAGTGGTAGTGTATCGTGTTTCCACACCACACGTCTGGGGTTCTCTTAACGGGCTGCGCAAGGTCGACTCTGCCTTTCATCGCCGCAACATTGGGTCGATAAATGAGTACCAAGGTTTGCTTCGGGTCTTAATCACTGCAGGTCTCTGTTCAGACAGACCACCAAATCGGGACACCTGTTCATGCACCTCAGCGTCCAATGGTCACGTGTATTATGATGGGCACAGTAGTTCCTGGCCCTCATGGATTGTCGTGCCACTCAGTTTGAGTCTTAAGTTTGAGGATTACCTCACTTTGGGGATACCCCTTAGATAAACATGTAATTCCACTCATTTGCAATTAAACATTTTTCTTTCAATTACGTTTATTTGAGAAGGAAGTTTGATTTTTCAAATGTATTTGCTTAATAACATGTATATTTGTGTGTGTGTGTATTATATTAAAAATTTGATCAATCCAAAATTACATGTTTTTTGCACCTCTAAAAGCTTTTAGGATTTTACAACTGATCTTACAATCCATATACGTTTTATAGTAGTATATTTAAAATGATAAAGACATTTTTACGACTGTGTGGGCTGTTATGCCTCGTTTATAAATATAAAAAATTGCATTCAGCTACAGTTTTTAAAATGTACAAAAATATGTGGAGAAACAGGATACTTACATATTATGAATATTTTGACTGCAGTAAGATATATTTATATATTTCAGTTTCTTTACAATTTGAATATAAGTTGTAAGCCATTTTGCGAATAGTTTGATATTGAGTATAAACCCATAGGCTGTTTAATATTGTAAAGTGTTTTACTTTGATACCAGCACACATTAAAATAAGGCTCATTTGCAGTTATATGATCAGCTTCAGTGATATTTAAATTTTCAAAAATAGTCTACACGTACGAAAACATTCTTTCACAACCGCACACCACATCTCATACTATATCTTCCCTACAGCAGGAAATATTTGTGTATACTGAAAAATTTAATACAGGATACATTTCCAAGTGTTAAATTTGTTTTTAAAATTTGGTATGAATACATTGTGGAACTGTCGGTTAACTTCACTGAACAAAATTGTTTTAAGTGTACTGTTTTGAAAGACAAGATTAATTAGGGAGAACTTTTCTCACAATAGAATTTGTAATGACTGAATTGTGTGAAACTGTAGTTATCGATGTGTGACATTTTTCCTTGTAATAAAAGAAACAGAAAGATAAGAAATTTAACTTGAGTAGAAAATGGTTAGAAGTACTGTCATGTGCATCTGAAGAAGTATATCCCCCATTAAAATTAAAAATTATTGACTGAATGTGTGTTATGTCCATCACAAATGCCGATGTAGAAAAGATATTTTTATTTAATACAAGGAGTTCGAAAAGGAGAGCACTAAGAATGAAAATTTAGATTTTTTCCGAAAAATATTCAGTTAACATAAAAATATCATTTATATGATTTAAATTTAAATAAATTAAAAGTATTGAAATCATTTTTTATGTTATTCTAAATTTTAAAAATATAATTGAATAGAGAAAGATCTGTTTTATTTCATAAATATATGCACCATTAATTGTCTTATTGTTTAAAAAAAAGATAGGGCCTTTACTCTTTTTACCTCATAACTTTTTTTAAAAACAGGAAAGTGAGCGCGTTTTCTTACTCTCATATTCAAAAATGAATACAGGATGTTTTTTCTAGTTCAAATCGCAATACCAAAATATTTTTTTTTTAATTTTTAAAAAATGACAGAAAAATAAATTTTGTTTGAAGAAAATATAACTATTTTTCAACTTTTAACACGCCATTTGTTTCATGTTTTTTTTACCCTGCATTTTAATTTAATTTTACTGTGACTGAATCTATGGGGAAAACGACAGAGTGGAACTATGGTTTTCATACAAGATTGCCCAAGGCAACAACAGCTAGCTGTAAACGATTGCTATCCTGGTTCTTACTGATTAAAGACGCCAAACCAAGTCATAAAATTGTCCCCTTTCGACCTCCCAAGTTTTAAAAGGGGGAAAGAATTGAAGACTGTTGCATTTTTGAAGGGAATAGCAATATAAGAGTAAAACGTTTTCGGAATAACTTTTCAGGAGGAAGGTATCCAGTTAGAGGGTTAATGCGCAGCCATCCCTCTCAAGAAGAAACCTTGATATTTAGATTAGTTTGACTATATAAAGTCAGAGTTTTGTAATTGCAGGAGAAGGCGCTAAGAAACTGTTATATTCGCTACGCAGGTGAGATTGAGCAAAATTGATTGTCGCAGCTTAAGATTAAGAGTGGCGTTTGCCACTGTATTAATTTAGTGGATTGGGGGCTTGTAATCAACGATAGATTAGGATGAGTTAAATTAGTTACTTGCGCGTATTTGCTTAATACTCATTGTTTTCTTTTTTGACATTCACTTAGAGATTAAAATGTTGTCGGTTGGTGTGTTGGAGTAAATAAATAAATTTTAATATGGAAGTTTCTGGTTATGCTTTTATTCCTCCTTCACCCTCAGATAGGCAAGACGGCGAGGGAGCAACATCAGGGATTAATTTGCTCACAGGACGAACCATTATTGAAACGATGTATTGTGCATCGAGCTGTGGATTGTAATAGGGTCGTTGTTCTTCCTTCTACATCACCGAAACTATCATACATGGACTTCTGGGGTCACATGAAGATTTTGGTGTTCAAGACACCCATTTCTTCAGTTTAAGAACTCATCGCTCGAATATCTGTAGCAGCTAAAAGCATACATGACAGGCCAGGAATCTTCTAGAACATAAGAAATTCCATGCAGTGACGCTGTAAGTCCCGCCAGATGACTTCTGGGCGTAATTTCGAACACATGCTGTAGTAGCACCTTTCAACAAAATGCTTTCTGCCCCATGAATGAGTTGCTGTTTCTGTTCTTTTTTTTTCTACTTCTTCGCACCATAGCTTGCCACTACGACATTTGTTATCAGGCATTCCTATGTGATTTCGAGTCGTCACTGTATTCCCTATTCGCCCGGCAAGTTTGACAGTTTGATATAATGAAACACATCCCGCACATGTGTGACAAATCTATACGGAACTTTATCACTAACCTTCTGAGTCGTCCTTTTTAGGGAAATTTAATTCCCTACCTATTTCCAATCAACTCCAAAAAGCGGACGGGATTCCTTGTTATGCAGATTAGATAAAGTATTTAAGTCAAACGGAATAGTAAAGTTAGAGCAATAGGAGATAGAGATTGAAGCAGAAAGATATAGTGAAGTTAAATTGAAGATTTCTTGTTGGAGATAATTTACTCTCAAGAGGAGTTGAGATTCCGTTGGTAATTATTGATTTATAATTAAAGTCTCATTAAAGTTTTAAGAGTGAGATTAAAGATAAATGTTCAATAGGAACATTATTAAATATAATTCTGGGATCTCTTTTGGTAGTAATCTCTGCGTGATCGTTATTTAATAGTTAATTAATTTGATCATTAATTAAGTTAATTTAAAGGATATTATCTTTAAAACCTCATAATACTAGTTAGATAAACTTGTCAATAAGTCTTTGATTCTATTTGGATAAGATAACCAAATAAAGAAAGTTGTTTTTAAAAATGGCTACTGGTTCTTACATGACTCCTATTTATTCTCGTTCTCAAAGTGAAGTTCTAGGAGACCTTCACACATGTATATCTGCGTAAGTCTATTATTCAAAAAAGCGCTATATAATTTTTCATACCTTGAGTATTATACATAAAAAAATCACAAAGATGTGACGGGCTCATCGCGATTTCTACTAAAACTCCTTTTGGGTTTCTTTGGGGCCAGAATGGCAATTCTTTCCAACCAACTCGAGAAGTGAAACGTGAAATATTCAAATTAGGGATCTTGTAAATAGTATAAGTTAAGCGTATGCAAGGTGGCTATGAAAAGTGAATATACGAGATCTGTGATTACAAGTGTTTAATCTTAAATGAGAGGAAGTTCCGCATTCAAGATTTAATCTATCCGTGCCAGTGCGTTCAAGTGAAAGGTGGATACCATTCCACAAGGATAACCGCCACATTGGTTAGGATTCAAGTTAATTGCTGCTTACCCAAGTTAGAGCGGTAAGACCATTTAATAAAACTACTAGGAACTGTGTATTTATTGATATTAGGATTAGTCGGTAAAGTTAGACATAGTGGTCAATTACGTGATAATTTAGTAGTACGTATTGTGTGTCTCATCAAACCAAATTCACTTGGTTTGAGTATTAATATTATTATTGTATATTGTTTAAGTAAAGACCTTAATAAAGAGATATTTTAACACGAAATAAAAATGTCAACAACTCTTGCCACATACAACTCAAGATTTTATTTTTCAAACTCAATTTTCCATCTCCTTATCTATTGCCATCGAAAGTTCCAGAACTTTCCATAATTAAAATTACAGTTAACTTTTATAAATAAAAGCACGAGCATTAATATAAAGCATTAATAAAAGCATTAATATAAAGCACGAGAGAAATAAAGAATTACAATTTTTAACACTCTGGGATAAATGGTTAAATCATTACAATAAATAAATAATAAATATTACCATTTGTTACAATATTAAGATTATGGCAACGTCTGGTTCTTCATTCACTCCCACATCTCTAGGTCACGAGGATGATGAAGAAGTAGTGCGACCCCCACGGGCTCTTGCCTTACAAGGATATATATATATATATATATATATATATATATATATATATATATATATATATATATATATATATATATATATATATATATATATATATATTCCTTACTTAAGGTCATTTGAGTTTTTAATTACTTTAAAATTTTGTACTGTGCCTAGTGATGCGTGAAATTTCTATAATTTTTTTTACAAATCCTCTTAGAAAGAGAATATTATTTCTCTATATCCTTTTTCTCTTAAATTCTGAAGAGCCATACATTAAAATATATAGCAGTGAAATATCACTGTAGTATTTTGTACTAAAATAACTTTCAGCATTTTTTTGTAAAATTATATTCGTTTTCTAGTGGAAACACGAAACATAACTGAGCAACTTCAAAATACTTTTCGGGAATTCCCTTTTTGTCTCTGTAACGATGTATAGTTCAATGTTTAGAATATAAGAAAATGGGGAGGGGGAAGCATGTTGTTTTTCTTTTTTTTTTGTTTTTTACGTGATAATTTTCAATTTTGTTTATATATCTCGAAAATGTTTCCCAGAAACGTCTGGGTAATTCCTTTAAAATTCATCAAATTTCTTCACATCTTACTTTTACTTTATTTTATTTAAATATTAAGACCAAAAAAAAGATCTTTCAAAGTTTAAAGCAGAAATACAGTTTGACTTCTGTATAACGAAGTCTCAAAATCTCGGAAAAAAGTTTGTTATACGGAAAATTCGTTATATAGAGGTTCATCATTTAATATATTTCATAAATTACATAAAACAAATTTTAAATTCATAAGCACTATATATTAAAAAGGTAACTATTCACACCTTTTTTTTAAATTAATATATTTTATTTTATATATCTTACCCATCAAAAAAGAAAGAAAGAAAAAAACTTCAAGGAAAACAAGAAAAAAGATTGTTGAAAACTTCACTGTATTTTCAATATTAAGAAAATACTTTTATACTAAAATTTCTGAATTTTCTAGACATTTATATAATTTAGAGCAAACAAGTAATATTAACTATACATTATTTAATAATTAGAACATGGGGTCACGGGACAACTCCACTGAGAGTGAAAGAGGATGTCGAGGAGTTTGTAGTGAACTGGGCAATGAGGGCTCTTCTTGAATGATACGTCAGGAATTTTATTGCTGTCACTGAGTTAGGATCTAATAAAACCAATTCAAGAATTATGACCACCATAAAATGTGTTAAAGAGAGAATAACTTGAAATTTTTTTCAGAAATACGTTAAAAAAGGGAGAACAAAAATTGAATAAAAAAAGAAAAAGTTCATTATATAGAAAATGCACTTTGCTATAGAAAGTTTATTTTACGAAGGAAATCGTGAAATGTTCAATGTTCCAAGAAAAATTTCGTTACGTAGAAAAATTCACAATATAAAGGTTCGTTGTATATATAGAGAGAGGTCCGATTGTGATTTTCCTCAAACTTCTCTTGTTTTTGTTATACATTCTACTAATAAAAAAAATCTAATCAGGCTTCTAATATACTAAATATTTTCTGCATTCAAAATCTTGACCTGACTCAGCAGAATCTATTTCTTAGTTCACATTTGCATTAGCAAAGCTTTATGTATCATTCCTTCCAAATGAAATTCACCTTAACAGCTTTGTCGTAAGATGCTTATTGGAAGCACCTTTTAAAAATGCTTTACACAAATTTCTTAATTTAATTATCTATTTCTGGAAGGAAAAAGAAAAGAAAAATATTTTCATTTTCAGCATTTTTTGTTTATATTTATTTTTCTTGCTGTTCTTATTTAAAGACGAAAATCACCCGTACATCAAACGTATTTCAGATGATATACAGTGTAACCAGAGAAGATTTTCCTAAGGGAATAAGAGGAAAGGTCTCAAAATGAAATTTTAAACGAAATTCATAAGAGTATCTGTCTTAAAACGCCATATTCACATGTGATAGAAAGTATTACTGTAGCATAAGATGTAGATCCAGCAGATACATTGTGCACGAATTAGCAGCTTGCTGATATCCATCTGATTCATGCGGTTGTTAATAAAGCTGTGCAAGAACTATAAGATCATAGTAAAAATTCCAAAGAATATATCTTTCAATAAAAAACAAAAATAATAACAAAAAATCAGTGAAATAAAAGTATACTATTTAGCCATGACTTGTACTAAATTTATTTATAAAAAAAATGCCCAAACATTTCCTTATTTAAAAAAAAACGCCTTGAAAACGAAATATATTGTGACATTACTTTAACGTTCAATTATACTTGAGCAATTAAATGGATAACATATCCAGTGGGGTTTTTTTTCATAATTTTAAAACTAATTTTCAATATTCCTTAAAAAATTCACACGTTGAAAAAAGATAAATTTGTTACATAAAATTTTTCTTCTGATTTTATGAAATCGTACATGAAGAAATTTGATAATTTTCAAAAACATGACTAATTTGACTAATAACTAATCACTGTTTATTATATAATTAAGAGAACTTCATTCTTCATTTTTCTAATTTAATTATAATTAATGATTTATAAAATGCATGTTTAGTCTCTGCTCATAATTTGAAAAGGTTCTACTTGTTAAACCTCAAAAAAAGTATGGATTATTTGATCCTCCTCATTTTTAAAGTCTTTATTGTCTGTACTTTGAGGCAATGCAATTAAAAATTATACCAAAAGTGCATTTTATTCATAGTCTAAGTCTCTTTTTTAATCAAATATGGATTGTCTAAGAATTTTAAATGAAATAGCTTCGTTTGTTATCACATGAACAAGTAATATAGAAAAAAATTAAGTCCATTCCTGCATCTCTTTCTCTTTCTCTCTCGGTCAGCAAAGAAAATTTTTATTTTAGTTACTTTTCATTAAACAGTTACAATTAATATAAATTTTTATATACATATGACAGAATCACATTATTAGATAACAAAAAAGAAAGCGATTTTCATTGCAATTTTCAATTTTCCTTTCTGTATAGTGTGTTGAACTATCTTTTGTTTGTTTGTTACTAATTAATCATTAATTAAATTTAATTATTCTAATAAAATAGCATAGTAAAATAGAAATCACATTCTCAGATACTAGGCCCACCAGGTGGGATTCGAACCCACGACTTTTGGATTAGAAGTCCAACGCGCTCTCCGTTGCTCTACAGGGACACAACGGACGCTTTTCCTTTCTCTATATGCTTTTGGACTATTATTTTATTTTTTAATATTTAATCATTTTTTTATTTAATAAAGGAATTAATATTTGAAAAAACTGTATTAACATCAAGTGTCATACCCTTACAAGTTTTAAAAAAATGTACTTCAGAAAATTTTGAACAAGATGTATAAATATATATATATATATATATATATATAGAGAGAGAGAGAGAGAGAGAGAGAGAGAGAGTAAGAGAGAGAGAGCATAAGAGAGAGAGCGAGCGTAAGAGAGAGAGAGAGTAAGAGAGAGAGAGAGCATAAGAGAGAGAGAGAGAGCGTAAGAGAGAGAGAGAGAGAGTAAGAGAGAGTGAACTAATAGTAGTAATTGAATAAAAATAATAATTAATGTTTATTTTTTTACTGTAATTAAAATGATGATAAGAGAACCACTCCTTAGAATAAGTTTATTAATCAGAATATCTTAAAAGGAAAGAAAATCTGAATGTGTTGTTATTCTTAATAGAGAAAACATAAACAGATTAGTTTACATGATTGAATCTTTTCAAAACTAGAAAAATTTGCGATAGTGAAATATGATGCGAAACATTAAAAAATTCCAGTGATTAATCTTATCAACTTTCCCCAAAATGCAGTTAAGTTTCCCTTTGAAAAGAATCAAAACAGCACTTTTTATCGGTATATTTTTTTTCTTAACTATGCAGTTTCTGTTATGCTGTAATTATGCGTTGAGAGATAAACGAATTATTTTTCGCTTTCTATTTTAGATTGTTTTCGTCAATTGATCGTATTAAGCAAACAGAAACGGCGCAAATATTTCCCCAAAAAACGAGAGATAATGCAGATTTTTTCCCCGAAAATTTTGTTTATCCAACATTATCGAAATGTTTTCGTTATTTTACTGATATTTTTTGTTATACATGTGTAGACGCTTGCTTTTTTTTATCTACAAACATTTTCAACCGTTTTTTATTGATTTGTTTATTCAAATTCTGTTGCGATGCGTCCAAAAAGAATAACATCATTATTATTGTTGCTAAAGGAACATGCAAAGTAGATTTTTTTAAATTCCTTTAATATTATAGTTTGAATAGAATAATGTTAAAAGTGGTTAGCAGTTAAAAGAGAGTTTTCTTCTGATATGAATCAAATAACACACACGTAGATTGAACAATGACGCAGGTTCCAATGCCAGACAAATATCATAAATTAACAAATTTCCAAGTGTAATCACAATTCGCGTTAAAACAAATAAAAAACACAGTCTTTTTCAAATGTTTTACTGTTATGTTGATTTCCGGCATCGTTTTTAGAAAGGCATGTATAAGGATAAATTTTATTTTACTTATTTATCAAATGCCAGAACATTGGCCATCAGGTCATTAAGAAACGAGCTCTCCAATACAGTATAAGGATGTTTAAGAGCTAAAGAACTGAACGAAATATAAATATTTCCTGATCTTCGATAAGAAATATCAGCAATATCAATTTCAAAGAAAAGAAAAATTAATTAATACAGACTTTTAAAGAAATATAATTATTATCATCAATGATAATATTCAGTCAAATATACTTTAAGGTATCCGACTACGCTCGGAAACGTGATTTAAAAAAAAACGCATAAATGAATAATTTTCATGATATTTAGTGTCACTCAGATTAGAATACATGCAAAAAATGGTTTTAAGGACATTTTGACAAAAAAACTTATTTAAATATAATATTTTGGCAAAAAAATTAACTTAGAAAAATCTTTTTTTCCAATAATCTCCTTTTATGAAAAATGGTTCTATTATAATAATATTTTGCCTGTATATAGCTCCGACCTCTCTACAGAGGCTCAACTAGAATTTTTGAAAAATTCATATTGTTACGTTTTCGCGGGTTCGAAATGATTGAAGCCGAAGAGCGGGATCCAAAACAATTTTATTCTTGGCCAAAACAGTCCTCCACAAATTGTAGAACAGTTCGAGAAAGTCACGTACAATCGATGAAAATACTGATAACACAGATGTAATACACTAACAAAAGCAAAAGTAAACACTCAACACAAAAATAATAACTCAATAAAAGCAATAACACACGCACTATGCAATCGTCTCTCTCTCTCAAGCTCAGAGAGGTATCACTTGCATGAAAGTTGAGATCTGACTAGCCGGCCCGGCCCGGGCCCATACCTTTCGTTCAGAAACCTCTTGCACTTGCCAGAATAATCTAGAAATAGAAAGGTCTAGAAAAATCCGGAGCGTACGAGAAAAGCTCAATACAGTAATACATTCAATACAATAGGGTTACAATACCGCGATAGGGTTGCCAGACAGGGTTATTAGGAGCAGGGTTGAAATGGTCGCAAGCTTATCGCCCACATTTGGCGATATATCACCAAATTTGGCGCCAAAATTAAGTCGCCAAATCCGTCGCTAACTTGGCGCTAGCTGCAATATTTGGCGAGTTTACCACTTAAACCAATGTTAAAGCATG